>VMDR010000039.1:0-599479 GCA_007922815.1 Macrotus californicus
AGAATTTTTCTATTAAGTTTGAGAACAAGACAGCCACCACAGCTGCCCTCCATCACTGTTCTATATTATAGGTTCTACTTAAAAAGAGAGAAGGAAAAGGAATAACAGGTATAAATGTGAACAAAACCTAAAAGGTGCCCTGCAGGAAGACAAACTGTTATCTGAAGAGAAGTGAGAGAAATATTATTCAAAATAATATCAGGTACAAAATCAATAGCTTTCTTATACACAGGCAATAACAAATTGAATATCTCATATTTTCTTCCAATATTTTTATAGTTCAATTTTTTATAGTTAGTTCTTTAATCCATCTGAAATTCATTTTGGCATAAGGTATAGAATAGAAATCTAACTTAAACTTTTAATACTTTTAGGAGTAGTGTTATTAATAGCAACAAATATACAATAGACCTAGAAATAAGATATAGAGGACCAATATCCATCTAATGAAAATTCTAGAAATAGAAAACATCTATAAATAGAGAAGAAAGGTAATCAAGAAACAAAAAGAAAAATTCTCAGTCTGAAATGAGCCTAATGAAAAATGTACAGAACCTAAATTACATATATACTATATATCTTTATATATTATATATACACACACATATCTATGAATGGTTTTGTCACATGGGTGCAGAGTGGAATCACAAAAAAACTAATTAAATCAGAGTTTGTACAGTTGAAACACCCAGGGTTAGAAATCTTTATTATAAAATGTAATAATATTGTTTTTTAAATAAGGTAGTAATGCAGTAAGTACAGTCAGTTCTCCCACAATTTATCTATGAAGTCAATGCAATATAAATCAATATCCTTCAGGATTTTTTATGAAACTGGCAAGCTGATTTCAAAGTTCATCACAAAGAGAAAATATACAAGTGAGCAGAATAGAACCTGAGACATGGAAATAAAGAACAAACTGACAGTGACCAGAGGGGAGACGGGGGAGGGACAAGGGGGCAAAGAGGGAAGGGTCAAGTCAAGGAACATGTATAAAGGACCCAAAGACAAAGACAATGGGGTGAGGGGTATTGAATGTGGAAATTGGGGATGGTAGGGCAATGGAGAGTCATTGGGGGCAATGGGGACAATTGCAACTGCACAACAATAAAAAGAAGTGAAAGTGGAACCCACTGAACGGGAGAACATATTTGCCAATAATACGTCTGATAAGAGGTTAATTTCCAAAATATATAAAGAGCTTATACAACTCAACACCAGGAAGACAAACCATCCAGTATAAAACATGAGAAAAGGACCTAAACAGACACTTCTCTGAAGAGGATATACAGATGGCCAGTAGACATATGAAAGATGTTCAACATCACTGATTATCACAGAGATGCAAATTAAAGCTTCAGTGAGATATTGCCTCACTCCTTCTGGAATGTCTACCATCGATACATCAACAAACAACAAGTGCTGGCGAGGATGTGGAGAAAGGGGACCCTCGTGCACTGTTGGTGGGAATGCAGACTGGGGCAGCCACTGTGGGAAACAGTATGGAGTTGCCTCAAAAAATTAAAATGGAACTTTTTTAAAAAAAAAAAAAATATATAGAAAAAGAATCAAATGTTTTAAAAAGATTAAAGGGAACTATTATTAAACATCAGAACACACTTCAAATTTGCATTAATGAAAAGAATGTGCTATTGGTACAGGAACAGAAAAATAAATCAATAAAATAAAACAGGGCCCAGAAAGAGTCCCAGGTATATATTCCACATTTATAATGGTTCAGTTCATTGGGGAAAGGATGGATAACTAAATAAACAGTGTTGAGACAATTAGATATTTATTGAGAAAAATTAAGCTGGACCTCCCTTCCTCACACCCGCTCCAAAATAAATTCCAAATGGACTGAAGACTTAAACATTAAAAATAGTAAAAAAAAAACTATAACCATTAAGAGAACATACAGAGAATTTATAACTTTGAAGCAACGTATTCCTGACCGAGACAAAACCAGAAGTTCCAAAAACAAGAACGGTCATCAGTTTAAAACAGTGGGCCCATTACACATGTTGGACGAAGATGTGGGCAGGGTTAAGTTGTGGAATATTTCCAGGCTATCTTTCTATTAAAACGTGTATACGAGTAAAATCTATACCCCTGTGCAGGTAAGCAGCCTGTGGAGAAAGAACTGGAAAAAGCTCTGTCTCCTCCCGCCCACCCTCACAGCACATCACACCGAACCGTGTTTCTGTCTTCACACCCGACTCTCCCCGTGAGCTCTCGCGTCCGGGCCCTTTGTGTCATTTACTTCTCTCCCCACAAAAGGGACTCCGCAAGTGACTGCTAAGTGGCTCCATGGCTCCCTCGCCCTCCTCTCCAGGCTTTTAGAGGTCCAGAGGATGATACACTGCCCAGGTTCGACCCCAAATTTGCCATTTACTATTTGTGTGACCTTGGGCCTGTTATTTAAGCCAGGGAGCCTGTTTTCTCATCTATCACAGGGGAAATAATGCTGGTCTCACAGCCTTGTTGGGAGGGTTTCGATCGGAAAATACATGAAAAGCTGCTAGCACGGTGCCTGGTGCCATTCTATTTACCTATTGCCGTGAAACAAGTCACTCCAAACTTAGTGGCTTAAAGCAGCCACCGTGATTTAGCGTGCTCACGAATCTGGTTTGGAGCTGGTGGAAACAGGGTTGAGCCGTTGCTTGCACGGCGAGTCTCTTACAGGGCTGGCGGCTGGTTCCTCCTCCATAGGGCAGCTTGGGCTTGCTCTCAGCATGGTGCCTGGATTCCAAGAATAAGCATCTCAAGAGACAGGAAATTGAAGCTGCCAGTTTCTTCAGGCCGGGGCCTGAAAGCCAGCACAGTCCCTTCAGCACGTTCTGTTGGTCAAACAGTTACAGAGCCCAGATTCAACCTGCCTCTGGACACACAGTACCCGCATCTGCAAGATGCACTCACCTCTCCCAAGACCCGCCAGAAGTCTCACGCCTCTGAACCATGTCCAGCTGGCACCAAAGTTCTCTGAGTGTGACTACCTGGGTACAACTCACTGAGTACTTGTTCCTCACCTTCTGAATACTGTGAACAAGTAGCTAGAGCCACATTATCTTCACTCCCCCACCCCGGACCCTCCCCCACGCACACAAAGACACCACGCTCAAGAGGGCAGCAAACACAGGATAACCATGGTAGACACATTCAGGAAGGGGAGAGACAGGGGGCATGCAGTCGGCCCCGGTCCAGAGCATTTCTTGCACGGATGTGCAAGCTTCCTTCTTCAGCCCAGGACTCCCCAGGGGTTCTTAGTGCTACACGCTGGGCTCTTGTTTCTGCCCCTGGGCCTCCTTCATGTTCTGTAAGAACACTTAGTTGGTGATTCCGTAGCCTTCTCGGCATAACTTCCTGCCTATAGAAATTGGGGCTCAATTTCTGTCTCTCAGTCCAGTCTGGTGGCGCTGCTAGTCCGTAAGTGTTCACAGTCACTACGGGTATGGAGAGAAGTCAATGGATAGAAGCTGTTCCATATGATGTGTTACAGAACTGTACACTTGAAACCTCTGTAATTTTATTAACCAGTGTCACCCCAATAAAATCAATAACCATTTGAAGTACATAGAAGCCACTGTTGTTACTGTTATCGATAACATGGACAAAGATGGGAAGATGCCTCTCCAGACAAGCGATCCTTACCAGCACTTTTGGAGGACAGACTTAACTAGGCAAACCCAGCAAGGTAAAGTTTAGTGAGGATAAATAAAAGTCCTGCACTTAGACTTTAAAAATCAATTTCGTAATTACAGGATGGGGAAGCTTTGGCTCGCTGGCATGCTTGTCTCCCTGGCTAAGCTGTGAGCTTCTTGCAGGAGAAAATTGAGGGGATTTAGTTGACAGCAAGCTCCTGATGAAACAAAGGCGTGACGAGACACACACTGGAAGTGGCATCCTAACAAGACAGCTTATGATCAGGGTGGTGAGGGACTAAAACCACATTACAGGAGGGACTTTGAGAAAATTGAGTGACTTTGCCTGGTGAAGAAACAGCCTCAGGGAAGTGATGGGGCAGGGTCGTCAACTTCTCGTGTCTGAAAGCCTGTCCCATACAAGAGGAAGTGGATTAGCTCTAGGGGACAGAATTAGCTAGCTGGGGGCTCCAGGCAAGCCGAATTCCTCAGCACAAGGCAGCATGTCCGACACCAGAGCCCTTGTTCTCAACCTCAGCGGGCCATCACGTGAAGAGTCCTAAATAATGCTGAGGCCTGCACCTTCCCCAGAACAATTCAATCTCTGGGGAGGAGGAGGGAGCCTCAGGAAATAAAGGTTTTGTAAACTTCACCAGGTGATTTCATTGTGCTGCCATGATTGTGAATATGGACGGAAATATCAATAAATGAGCTGACTCCAAAGAATTGATTTACCCATCACCAGAAGTGTTCGAGCTAGAATTCCAGACAGGTTCTGCAGCAGGGGAGAAAGCAGATGAGCTGCAGGACCCAACCCCAGGACCTGTGGCGTTAAGGGCAGACAATGATTCCATCCCACTGGACAACAGAAGAGGACGCAGAGCATCCTGCTCGCTACCTACAGGAGCTGTGCCCTAACGGTCTGGCCCCCCGGGGCAGACAGCTGCGCCCCCTCCTCTGCACGACCCAAGTTTCTCGGACTGGGCTTCCTTGCCCAAGTGGACAGTTTGAGTCAGGGAAAAATCTGTTTGGAAGGGTTAAGAAAACGGAAAGTTTAAGGTAGAGAGAGGTGGAAAATGGTACTTAAGCCCATGAGCAGGGTGAGGTTTTTGTTTTTTTTCTTGGGTTTTTTTTTTTTTTTGCAGCCAAGTAAGAGTTTCTTAAGGAGACGGCGCCATGCCAGGAGCCACAGGTAGCTCATGCTCAAAGATGATGGCTTCCAGGGGTGAATTATATAGGGGAAAAGTCATTAATCACGGTGACTGATAGAGTTAGGGCTGCGGTCAGTGCTGGGGTGGAGGATAATGGATCGCTGCATCTGGCCCTGATGTCAGCCATGCAGTTGTTCTGCCCAAGTTCGCAAGGGTTTGCTCAGTGGAATCATTCCGCTTTCCTGGGCCTGAAGCTAAGACACAGCTGAGGCCAAGATACTGTCTTCAGTTTGATTGAAAACTCTGTCTCAATAGTCAATAGACCCAGGACCTTGTTTCGGAGATTCCTGGATGCTGACCAGAACCTCGCTGTCCTGAGGGCTTATGATTAAGCCAGGGGGCGGGGGGGTACGTGAGTCAGGGTACTGGGTGAGGCCAGTTGGAGTCAAAGCAAAAAAATCTAAATAAAAGGGTAGATTAAAGAAAATAAGGTTTCTGCAGGGTTACAATTTCCCCTCACCCCCGCCCCTTGCTTGGGGTCATCCTCACTCCGGAGGAATGTAGGCACCTGGGTCCAGGTTCAATCAAGAGGGAGGTTTAGCTTGTAAGACGGAGTCAGATTTGCCTCCTCACGCCCCTCTTATCCAGCTCTTACAATCTCACTCGCCCACCTCTTCCCAGATGGTCCCTGAGGCTTAGAGGAGGCGTTCTGGGTGGGTGTCTCAGTTTCAAATTCTGTGACCTTATCTGCACAAGGAGGCTCCCCTACCCCCGAACTTCCACCCATTGAGTTTCCAACCCAGGTTTCATATCAAGCTAATCTATTCTCTCATGTTTGAACCTCGTTCCCTTTGAGCGCTGTGTGGGGATAGCTGGTGTTTCCCATCATTTGCTGTTGCCAAGTCCTCACGAAGTATTTATAGATCAGAGCCTGGAGCCTCACATACCTGACTCCTGGCCCCTCTCTAAACTTTCTCCAGTCCTATTTCCACACCTTTCTATTGTTGCAGTGTACAAATTAAAACAACCCAGTATTAAAACCCAGTGTTGCAGTATTAAAACAACCCAGCTGTGTTTCCAGCAGCCCTGAATAAGAGATAAACCACACCGATCTCACTGACCAAAGTGTATCTCACAAGGAGAATCCTTCCTCGTGTTCTCGTACTTCCCGTCATGAAAAAAGACACCACCTCGGCCCTCTGTCCCAAACACCAGGGGCCGATAACTGCCCTCTATCCAGCGCACATCTTGTTTCTCCACATACAATTGTCTGTAATTGTTTTGTTATTTGCAGCTATGGGTCTCCTTCGCATGGGGCATGGATGGATATTTGTGGCCAAAAAGAGAGATTTTCTTGTAATGTGACTACAGAGTAAAGAGGAAAAATGGTTATAAATCACAGCACTGTCTTCTGAAGGCCAAGCGCACATTTTAAAACTTTTCCTATTCATTTCAAGCCACTGTTTCGTTCATCAATGCTTTATTTGTAAAAGCAAACGCTCGGCCTCACAAAACATCTATTCAGACATCAATGACTCAGAATTCTGGGACTTTCCTGCTTGTCTGGGAATTATGTTTATGATACAAACGCCCAGTGAATAAAAGCCTGCCTTCCACGTGTCAAAGACCTTTACGATCTTGAAGAAAGGGGGAAAAAAAGCTGTCCTGGCCGTTTCCTTTGTTCTCCTTGTGCCGTGTAAGCGCCATTTGGGAGGTTGCATTGTACTTGCAAATAACCAGTCAGAGGATTTTTAGTAGAACCCTTTGTATCCACTCTAATTTGTCCAAAGCCATAGAATATGCAACACCAAAAGCCAGCCCTAATGTGAAGTACGGTCTCGGGGTGAGGATGATGTGTCGATGCAGGCCCTCAGTTGTAACAAATGCACCGCTCTGGGGGGGATGCTGGCAGTGGGGGAGGCTGTGCATGTGTGGGAGCAGGGGCACATGGGAAGTCTCTGTACCTTCTGCTCAATTTTTCTGTGCACCAAAACTGCTCTTGAGCATCAAGTCTATAGAGCCCTGGCTGGTGTGACTCAGTTGGCTGGAGCTTCATCCCATAACTGAAAGGTTACAGGTTTGATTCCCGGGCAGGGCACATACCCAGGTTGCAGGTTCCATCCCTGGTCAGGCGCATATGGGAGGCAGCCGATCCATGTTTCTCTCTCAGATTGATGTTTCTTTCTCTACTTTCCTCTCTCACTAAAAGCAATGAAAAAAATTAAATTAAATTAAAATAAAAACATTTTGAAAAGTCAAGTCTATTTAAAAAAATAAATAACCCATCCTGTTGGAAGTAGGCCCTCCTAGTATACTCACAGGCTCTGAAAGAATGCTTCTCTTCGAAACACAAGAAAGTAGGGGTGCACCAGAGAAGGGCGCTCTTAGAAGTTGGAGTTTTTAGGGTAGATTGTTACTCCCTAGGGATGTTTACACCTGCTCTCTCCTACCTGGAAGTCTCTTCCCCCAGGTCTTTGCCTGACCAATTGCTCCCCATCACATGAATCTGATTTAAGTGGCATGTCCTCGGAAAGGCCCTCGTCAGCCTTCCAAAGCAGCCCCGACCATCAGCCTGTTTCTCATCCATCACTGTGCTCCAGCTCTCCCCGTGGGTAGGAACTCTGGTCTCCCCCACCTAGAAAGGGCCCCCTGTGCTTAAAAAAGTGCCTCTCTGTTCCATAATACGCACTCAGAGCCAACAAACTGCCGTAAAGCGAGGTGTTCACCCTCATGACCAGGACCTTGCCCAGTCAATACAGAGGAAGGCAGCTGTTTCCACAGTGAGTCCAGCAGCATCCATGTTGCACACCCCCAGTGCAGTATCTAGGGAAGGAGAGATGCGCACAGCCCCGTGTCTGCTGGGACAGCCTTCAGGAGGAAGTGTGGACAGAGATGGCTGGCCCAGATGCAGTGCTATTCCCTATCTGGAAACAAAATGCCCTTACTTCTAAAAGTTTTCATGGAAGACTCTCATCTCAGGCTTAAATGCAGGCTGGCTCCTCCAGCCCAGCCTAGCAGCATTGCACTGAAAACCATGGAGCTTCCCAGCCCAGGAAGCTGGCTGGGACATGCCAGTAGCCAGTGAATCAAAAACAAAATCATGGCCCTGGCTGGTGTGGCTCAGTGGGTTGAGCACCAGACTGTGAACCAAAGGGTCACTGGTTCAATTCCCAGTCAGGGCATATGCCTGGCTTGCAGGTCAGGTCGTCAATAGGACACACACGAGAGGCAACCACACATTGATGTTCCTCTCTTTCTCCCTCCCTCCCCCTCTCTAAAAATAAATAAATAAAATCTTAAAAAACAAAATCACAGACGAAAAGTTTAAGATACTGTTTCTTTCCCAAGGGAGATCATCCTATAACAAAGCAGCTACAAACACCTCAACCATATCTGAGTGGTAGAGCCACAGAGAACTCTGAGAAAGCCAGATGTGGTTGTATATAGGGAACCGACCCACTTGGCAAATGTAGCTCAGCTCTGTCTGAAAGCAGACAGGTGCGTGTCGGCACACAGGAGCCAAACCCACGGATCAGCTCTCCCATGGGGAATCAGGCCTGCATCGTACCTAGGCAGCTTTGAGGCTTGCTTTTGCTAAAACTCCCTCACCCAGAATCGAGGCAGCAGAGGTTTACTGCGATGTGTGCTAAACCTCCCAAGGATGGAGTGTAACCAGTTCAACCACCTTTCCCCTTTGCATTTGCAAAAGTCCTTTCTCTTTGAAGTAATTAGCAACATTCTTTCCTTTGTTATCTATAAAAGGTAACCCCCTAAAGCGAACCCGTGCATAGTAAATGAGTGAACCATCCTCCATGTCATGTGCCCAGAAAATCAATAAAAGCCTATCCAGGCAGGGGTCGGGGCCCTGGCCCTCGGCCCCTCTCTCCCACTCAGAGAGTGACCATGCTGTCCCTTTTTCTCCACAGGACTTCTGTAGTCCATGTGAGTTTGTTCGTCATTCACTGCAGCCACCACACACGGACCCCGCGGGCCGGAGTCCGCATCAGTTGGGCTCACTGGAATCACATATATACATATGACATAGAACCACACATATGGAACCATATGTATGATATTATGTACTATGCAGAGTACATATAACATATGTAATACATAACATAATAAAATGCATCACATTATTATATTATAACTTATATTTATAGAGATATGGTTTTATATGTAGAGTGTAGTCTTTCTCTATATATGTTAACATTGGCCAAATCTTGACCCCTTTTTGAGGACAGAGAAATTCACAACATCCCATGTCCCCAATGCCCCTAATTGCTTATTATCTTAACATCTGTCACATTTACCGCAAACCAGTCTTCATATACAAGATCACCCATAAAGGTGAAGTCTGCTCCAAGGGTGGGAACCACACTCTCAGCCACCAGACGTGAAGCAGCCCAAGTGCACGTGCTGCTGTCCCCAGCATTGGTCTGCGGAAGGGGGCTGGCAGGAGCTGGGAGGGGACTGCAGGAGGGCAAAGAACAAGGACAGAGATCACTCAGAAAGTAACAAACTGCACTGTGACATGGTTCAGATCGGCAGAATCTGCTCCTTGCAGGGGCGTCGTGTCCTGAGATATTTATGAAGATTGCAAAAAGGATCAAACAACCTCACTCCCTTGGGGAAATGGATTAAAGGCTCAATGAGGTGATGAGTAAGCTTACAGGTCTCCCAACCAATCAGTGGAAAATTTCTCTGGAGGTTCCATGATTTGTCTGTGGACTCCCAAGAATAGACACACACACACACACACACACACACACACACACACACACCCAGACCTCCTACGCTCTCAGTCTTGTTAGCTGAGACTTACCGAGGCACAACGCCAGTCCCTGGCTGAGACGGGTTTCACCTCTAATACACTCTTTCCCCACATCCATTACCTGTGTCTCCAACCCATCGCACATTCTACCCCTCACCTCCAAGCTACCAAAAAGGAGTGCAGTGGCTACAGCCACGGGGGAGAAGCCGGCAGACGCACACATTCCAGGGGATAGATCTGGTTGTGCTCATGCAGTAGACAGCACACAGGGGAAGAAAAGTGATCAAGGGCAAGGGGAAGATTCCTTTGATCCTAGATCTAGAAACAAAACATATTAACGTGAAGCGATGAAAAGAAATGGTGAATGAGAAACCACGGCTTGGCTCTCAGAATGGAACATGATTACCAAAGTTTTGTGTGTCCCCCAACGGTCCCAGAGGCTCCATCTGAAAACAGCAAAACTGTGGCTGGAGGCAAAGAGGCTCTTAACAATCGGTGTGTCCGGGGCCTGGGTGTGGGCAACCCTCGAACCCTGCTCCCCCCATGCAACAGCACCAACCCCTGCAAGCTTCCCTCGTGCATAGCTCATGCAGCCAGTCTGTTCATCTTGGCAGCCTCTGGGAGCCTTCCGCCAAGGCTCTGGGCTCTTTCCGTCAACATGACCCATTCCACATCCTTTTATTAATGACTACCCATTTCCCCTTGTAGTCAGCCCTGAAATCCTTGCTTTGATCTGCCTGACATGTCACATGGTCTGTGCCCCTGAACGCAACCCCTCCCATGGCCTCTCTCGGGTGAGCCTGGCAGACGCCCACACAAGCAAGGAAGACATTTCCTGCAGACTCAGGGAAAGGGGGAGTTCTACCAGGAAATCAATAGCCCTGAGCTGAGAACTCATTCTGTTCATTCACTCTGTAGGTGTTTATTGATAGCCTATTGGTATATGCAGAAGATCAAAATAACAGTGGCTGCCCTGAACGCCCTATAGGCTGTCCACTTTGAGGCAGCAGAACTTATTTAGTTCAAGAAAAGACCATGATTCCGAGACCAGTGAATTCCGATGAGCTGAACTGGCTGTGTGCTTCATGGACACTTATAGACAGGGCCTCCTGCAGTTTCCACGGCCCCTTTCCCAAGGCGCTGTGTCATCATCTGCACATCCTGACCGGGTCGGAATGGCTTGGGATGAGAAGCCTGACCATGGGCATCAGCAGACACCCTTCGTCCACACCCACTTTCTTCCCTGGACCACTCTCTACATAAACAGCCTTCCTGGTCCTTCAAGTTGCCGTAACGATGGTCCAGAAGCATTTCCAAGGGCCCACCTTCAGCTCTGTTCTCTCCCTGGAGGCTCACAGAGGGTGCTTCCCAGGAAATCGAAAGGCGAGCACCGTACTGAATTTAACAAGGATGGAAATCACGCCCAGGGTCCAAAAGAAAGTAGCCATGACCGGACGCGGGTCACCTGGCGAGCATCTGATCATCTGATCAGCTGAAATCAACCAGGTCATTAAAAACATGAAACAACAAATGACTTACCTTTAGCAAATATTCAGACCATTTCTAATAGTCAACAAAGACATGGACCTTTTTCACTGCACGGCTTAACACGCAGGTACGCTGAAGATCATCTCTGCTTCCTCTTGGCAACCCCAACACACGCAAGGCGAGTCTCTGACGCCCATCCCACTGCCGTGAAAAAAGAGAAGATTTCTGCCGAAATTGCTGTCTGGTACAAAGATCAAAGAGGCCTTTCCCCCAGCAGATTACTCGTCTGCAGTTCCCCAGCCCCTCAGTGCGGTCTCAGCCGCTCCCCCTTGTCCCACAGCTCAGGAGGGAGGGGGCAGCCGCCTGGATCTTCCAGCTATGGGACTGGGCTTGTAAACGACAGTAATTACCAGTCTGCTGAGTCACCTCCAACCAGGGAGGAAATGCCCCCCAGAAGCACTTCCCAGACTCCCATGAAGAGATAAGAATGAATTCCTACAAGACAATGAGCCGGTCCTGTTTATACAATGCCACTACGGCCAATAGGCTCTTTTTTTTTTTTTCTTTTCATTAAAGACTTTCCCATAAAACGCTGCTGGGCCACAAAGTAAAGCGAAGAGCCTTTGTCTGTTTCCTCAAATTTCCATTTCCTTGACTTGCTTGGACCACCAGAAAAGCAACCCCCCCCAACCCCGCTCTGCTCCCCACTCAGGTGAAATGGGGTCTTGTAGCATTTCACATCCCTCCCAGGTGTTTCTCAGGCTGGGGCTGCCTGAGGGATTTTATCTGCTGCCTGGCTTCTTCTCTGAAGGGGGAGAGGTACACAGGAGTTTTAAGCTGAGTTTCAAATCATTTCTCCACTACCTTTTCTGTTTAAATTTAATTCTTTTTGGTTATCGTAAAAGGACGGGATTGGCATGATGAAGGCAGAGGATGCAAATAATAGCTTTGGTCTTCCTTCTTACCAAAAAAAAGAAGTCAGAATAAGTATTAACATGAACATTTTCAATGTAATGCCCACTGGCACCCACACAACTTCAGAATTGTGTGTATATGCTGGATCGGAATTGTATATGATTTCACGGGGATGGATTTCAAGGCGTGATACCTCAAGCACTATGCATCTGCTTTAAGTGTACACAGCAGGTATCCTAGGACACACTTGGGAGTGGACAAGAGTCTCTTGTTCTTCAGCCCCACACCCTCCCCTCTCTATCCTCATCCCAGACGTTGGGACGGAAAGCCTGGAAACTACATTTCCCAGATGCCCTTGCCAGCCAGAGTCCTGTTCCCACAGGGAGCATCAGCCACAAATTAGAAGATGTGGGAAGGAAGGTGTTATTCTTCCACCTTCTAGCGGTTTCCTCTGGTGATGGTGGCAGCCACAGCAAAGGCCGGCAAGGGTGGCTTCTAGGTTTCTGCTCAGTCAGCTCAGTTTTAGTGGCAGCAACTTGAACAGCTCCGCAAGGCTTCCCTTTGGTTTCTTCAGATGTAGGGGGATAGTGACTTCCTGCAATTACTAATCTCTGGGTAACACCACCTCTCTTTTTTGGTTCCTTTTTCCCTCTCGAATCATGCACTTCAAAGTCTCTATATTAAATTCCTTCTTTGAAATGCCTGGTTTCAAAACAGAAGAGTACACTGATTGGACACCAGCCGTTACAACTTGTCATACAAATAATTTATGCCCGTGAACCATATCTGCGGTGAAGCAGATGAAATCAGATGGTTTAAAGATGATGCTAAAGTCATTTCGTTCTGCCAAACCCAGGGCACAATTAGGTTTGATTGTGTAAAATCTCCTTCCATGACGCCATATAAAACAGGCAACAAGCAGTGCAATCTCTTCTCCAAGGAGCTTCGGTCTGGATTTTACGTCCATTAGGTTGTGGTTTGCCCATCGGGGTCACGTGGGTGGCTTGGTGCAGGCTCATGGCCCTTGTCACTGAGCCGCATGACTGTCCCTGACTTAACAAGGCGGGTATTGAGTGCCAGCGCCCTGATCCTCACGCAGGCACAGGATGCGGACACAAGAGCTTCCCGAGCCAGCTGCAAAGAGTCCCGCTGGGAACACGCCACGACACAGTCATCAGTCAAAGGGCGAAGCAAATTGAACTGCTTCATCAATTATGAAAACTCTCCCACCAAGTGACATCTCGTTAACCACGTGGGAGCTTAGCACGTTTTTAGATGGTTCTTTTCGTCTACTCAGACCCAAAATGTCACATTTAGTAACGGACTGAGGTTTTCCTTTCCCCTATTTAGGAAGAAAAAGCTGTTTTATGCCTAACTCATGTCTAAATACTGCTCGTGAGTTGACCTATGGCCGCAATGTGGAGAGAGGCCGCGTGTTGGTGAAAGGAAGTTTACAATGCCAGGATCTGTTCTACAAAGATATAAAGAAGGAATTAGAAAAATAGATGTTGACTATTTGAGGACCTTTGGATCCTGGTCAAGTGCCTGCGCGCCCTGAGCTGACCAGGAGGGCAAGCTGACCGGGAGGGCAAGCTGACCGGGAGAGTTCAGCAGCAATACTGAAAGCTGGCCTCCTTTTCTATGTATATGGGCCAAAATCATGAAAATAGCATGTGCCTTCTCTGCATTATCACTTAAAGGAACTTCAGTTCCTTGGGTTTTTTAGTTCTTCAACATCTGTAAGTGAAAAATACAAGTCACTAAACATTCCGCTTCTTCATTTGGGCTGTTGATATAAACTGAGATGGTCACTACATACTATTTGACTTAAAGGGTTCCTACACGTCTCCTCCAGCCAACTTGTAACAGTGCTGGTCACTAGAAACCTTCCCTGGGTCAGTTAGGTTGCTGGTTCGGCTGCTATGATGAAGGCCAGGGTAGCAGCGACTCACACGGATAGAAGCTCATTTCTTTCACGGAGTGGCCCAGTCATACAACATGAAGGCTAACATGGCATTCCATAGCTTCCAATCCCGGGCTCCTCCGGTCTTGTTGCTCTGCCATTCGAAATTCATGGCTTGCATTTGCCAGCTGTCAACACACATCACACACAGCCAGGTAACAGGCCTGCACACAGCCCTCAAGATCACATCCCATTGGCCAGAACATAGTCACATGGTACACCTCACCACCGGGGGAGATGGGAAACAGTTTCCGCCCTGGGTGGCCATGGACTCAGCATTAGGATCAACTAACATCCTTGAGTAAGAAGGAGGGCAGTGACCAGCCACCTGCCACACTCTCCCTTTTGTCAAGGTGCAGTGTCTCCCTCAGTAAGGGCACAGAGAAGGCACAAAACAGGTATTTGCTAAATGAACAAATGAACAACTAGACCGATGAGCTCCTTCGGGGAATGCTAACTTAAAAACAAAAATGAGGACAGATTGCTAGAATGTTCGCAGTTGGTTTTTCCATCAATTTCTCAGAAGGGAAATTTAGTTTTAATTAGATAATTTAGTTGATTCAGACAACATATATTCATTCATATGCCAGAATCGGAATAGCAATGCAAATGTCCCATTGATGACTCCTTCATGTTTCTCAAGACAATTTCCCATCTGCATATAGTTGTGGGACCCTTCCGTCAGAGAATATACGCTAACAATTCATGGGACATGCATGAAAAACGTTCTCCTGCCTAAAGTCTTTGCAGAAATACAGAATTCAACCATTCATCTTCTCAAGCAGGACCTTGAAAAAAAAATCAATCTACACACGGGCAAAACACATTCAAAAAGAGCAGCAACACACGGCAAGCTACTCGGTGCCCCCTACAATGGTGGTCCTGTATCATTCATTATATGTGCAATACCAAGAGTGAACCCTAGTGTCACCTTTGGGTGATTACGATCATCACGGCAAGTTTATCAGCTGCAACAAATGTAGCGCTCCGGTAGGGGATGGTGATCATGGGGGAGGCTGTGCTGGGTGGGGGGCAGGGGGTCTGTGGGAAATCTCTGTATCTACTGCTCAGCTTTGCTGTGCAGTAAAACTGTTCTGAAATATAAAATCTATTTTTTTAAAAAGCAACAACAGAGAAGCCCTTTTGGAGGACACTAATAATAGTGCCGTGGTATCTTCACACAGCTGGGACCAACTAGGCATGTTGACCGGCCACCGTACGTGGGCTCACATCTCTGGCGATTTCCAAATAATCACAGAAGGTAAGAAATGGCAGGGACCCTGAAATGTCATCAAAGCCATCCATCTGCTTCTGACCCTGATGTCACCACACTGCCGAGAGGAAACAACATCAGCACAGACCCCACGCCATGATCTCATCCGCCCCGGGTCTGGATAACATCACTTCCGTTTGAAGTAAACACTAAAAAGAGAAGCTTATCCAGACAGACAACTGCAGACGCACCGCTGTTGTGGGCCGGAGGCTGGGACCAGCGGTGCCGAGACATCTGGCTTGTGTTCAGAAAGCACGTCTGGATCTTGAAGGGGTTTTTCCTGACACATTCGGTGGATGCCCAGAGGTCTCAGGGGCGGTGCGCTCAGAAACAGGATGCGACAGCATTAAAAATGATGATTTACGCTGCATTCACGCTACAACCCCTGCCTGAAAGAACAGTCAGTCCAGTTCCCCTTCGAAACAGCACCTCAGCAGCAGGTGGCCGCCGCCCACTCAGAAAGCAGGCAGGTGAACTGTGACGGTCTTGAAAGTCCACTGTTCTAAAATGGCTGTCCCTTTCTCCATCAAAAGTCTCGGAGAGTAAAGGCAAAAAAGGTAGAATTTTTCGTTGATAATAGTCTCTTGTAATTATGGAACTTGATATGGTACAGATAGACTGAGTCATTTGTTCCATTTCAAAGAAATATTATTCTATAAAATATTCATGCAGAGCTCAGTGTTAGAGGCCCTCCTGTAAGCAGCATGGTACAGGGAGGAGAGTGCGGGGGTAGGTCGGCTGAAAATAGTTTTCAGCAGGCCTATTAGTCAACCACCCACACTTTCCACCGCAGTTTTCAGTATTCCCCTAGTGAATTCTGAATCTCCAGGAATTAAAAAAAGACTCCTTCTCAGCCTATCTAGGCAGGAATTCATTTTAATGAAACTAAGTACACAGACTGCGTATGAAGCTAGATAATGGAAAAAATTGGGATCGTTTGGAAAATAAAAGAAAACGAGCACAGTTAAGGCTGATTACAGTAAATAGTCATGAAGAATGTGTGTCACTCCGTGTGGTCACTACAAAGACAGGACTATTTTCAAATGTGATTCACTCCCGTTGAAGTAGGAGGGGGAGCAAACACCAGCATCTCCCAAGGCAGTTACCCTAAGTCAGAGAAATTCTGTCCCTGTGGGGAGGGACTGCCCTCCTCCCAGTGGGGGCTGAACCAGCTCCCCCCAGCCAGCAGCCTCTGAAGAGTCACACACACACACACACACACACACACACACACACACACCAATAGCCAGCCAAAGAGTGGCGGGGCGGCGGGGTCGGCGGGGCGGGGCTGCTACACCAACCTCTTAAAGACGAAAGCAGCTAAAGATATCCTTCAAGACTGAATAGAGTCCAGAAAACAGTTGATGGAAAACATAGGTCAAAATCTTTTGGGGAGAAGGTTGACCAGTTGCCTGGTTTCAGAGGTCCTGAGGCAGAGCCTAAACATCATTAGCAGGCACTTTAGGTAAGGAAAGTGGAGCAGACTTGGAAGGAAAGGGAATGAGGCCCCAAGGGAATAACACATTGCTCGTGCCCAAATGTGCGGGACTTGGGGATTTGCAACTTGAAGAAAATGGCCAAGAGTTATTTCTGAAGGTTAGAAAAATGTACAGAAAACACATACGTCTAAAAAGGAGGGTGGCAGAGTGGCAGAAAGGAGTGACCTTGGCTTCTACAAGTCTATGCTCCTACTTTAATTTCCTTAACTAGAAAAAGACTTCTATGTAGTGAGAATGCTAAGACCCATCAGCAGAAAGCTAGCTGAAACTAATCAGCAGAACCCGGCACAGAACCCACACTCCACATTTGTCTAACTTCCCTGTAAGAGAAACCACAGACTTCGCCTGACACAAGAGTAAAAGGGGTGTCATTCATTTTAATTTTTTCAAAAAAACTGTTGATTTAGTCTAATGAAGATCTTGGGGACAGAGGACAGGCAAGAGGGTAGAGAATCAGCTCTCCTGGGAAGGCAGACACAGTCACAGCCTTGAGGAGTATAGCTCCAGCCTAGACGCGTCCTCTTGACTAGCCCTCAGCTCAGCCTAACCCAGCCAGCTGCCCCTGGAGCCTCCACAAATCTATCAACAATTGAATCTGAAAAACAAACTAAGCACACAAGAAGAGCAGAGACAGAATCATGGGTATGGAGAGCGTTTTGATGGTTGCCAGATGGGAGGGGGGTATGATGGAATGGGTGAAGAGGTGAGGGGATTAAGAAGTACAAACAGGTAGTTACAGAATAGCCATAGGGATGTGAAATACAGTCTAGGAAATGGCGCAGCCAGAGAACTTATACACACAACCCATGGACAGGAACAATGGTGGGGGGATTGCCCGAGGGAGTGGAGGGTGCTGGGTGGAGGGGGCAAAGGGGAAAAAATCAGGACAACTTTATATAATAGCATAATCAATAAAACGTAGTTAAAAAAGAAAGTTATTTTAACATAAAAAGGTTTTTTTCTTTAAATGATTCACTCAGATACGTAACTGGTGTCATTTCACTGAAGATCACACCTGTAACCAACACAACCTTAGCTCTTTCTTTAACAACTTGACGTAACAGAATAAAAGAACAGTTTGTTGGCTTCAAAATAAATTAGGAGATAGCTAGGGCCCAGAAACAGGTATTATGTGTTGGATGCGAGCTTGCCAAGTTGGAAAAGAGATCAGCAACAACAAAATTCGGTTAGTAAGACAGGTCAAAATCACCTTTCTAAGGCATAAAAAGTGGACCAAACCATGAAGGTATGTTCCCCCCGAGCAGCCTGGTATGTTGGAAACAGCCCCAGTTCTGAAGTTGAACCCTGGCTGACCATCACCAGTTCGCTGGGGACCTTAGGAAAGTAAATAACCTTCCTGCCCTGGTCAGGCAGCTCAGTTGATTAGAGCATCATCCTGATACACCAAGGCTGTTGGTTCAATTCCCTGTCAGGGCACATACAACAATCAACAAGTGAGTGCGTAAATAAGTGGAACAATTAATTAATGTTTCTCCCTTCTCCCTCACCCTCTCCCTCTCTTTCTGTTCCTCTCTCTAAAATCAATAAAAATAATAGTAATAACCCTCTAGAGCCTTGGGGCCTTCAAATTTGAAACTGAATTAGTGATGTTCCTTCTGTGGGCTCTGCCATAGGAACCAGCAATCTCTTTCTGTAGGAGAAGAAACGTCTCAGGCTTTGTGGGTCAGATGGTGCTCAGCACAGCCCGTCAGCTCTAACAGTGGAGACTGCACGCAGCCATAGAAAACACACAGACTGGAGCCCTAAAGGAGAGATCAGCAAGGGAGGAAGGAGGAGAAGGAAGAGAAGACGGTGAACTTCCATCTGCCACAAAACTCCCCAAATCCATTGCCAAGAGAAGGACAGAGGTAGCAGCGGGCACAGAGCCCTCTGCTTCCAGGTGTGCACACTATACACACATCAGCACCGCAGAAATAAACAGCTATAGCCCGTGTTTGGCATACCCTTTTTAAGTATTCGGCACAATTATAGAAAACAGGAGAAATAAATGGAGTGGATGGAACTCAAAGGTGATATTACTGACACAGTGAGTGAGCTAGTGGCTCGTGCAGTGCAGGTGAAACACACCGACGTGTTGAGTAAACCCGTGTGTGAGCCACAGACAGTGAGTCAGCCTATAACATGACCCAGAAGACATGCTGTATTACATAGAACTGGTGAGTGAGCCACGCAGGACGGGTAAGAGACAGAATCCATTGCATTTATTATTTTAAAAGGGTGTTGGGACCACCAAGAGTGTTAGTTATAGATAGAAAGATCAGTCTATAGGATACAGATCATACAATCTGCAGGCTGATAGCTCTGTCATCCCTCAATTGGGCACTCATAGATGACACCCACGACATCCGCATTCTGGCCCCATGTGTGCTCTGCCCGAATAAAACACACGTAAAGCCTCTAGCCACCGTATGAGCTTCCTGCTATTTCTATAACAAATCACCACCAGTTCAGCAACTTGAAAGAGCATGACTTTATTCTCCTCCAGTTCTGGAGGCCAGATGTGTGATGCAGGTCTCGCTGGGCCACCATCAAGGTATCAGCGTGGCCGTGCGGCTCTCTGGTGGGTCCAGGGAAGGATGTAGTCCCTTGGCATCTTAGTTTGCTGGGGCCGCCATAGCAAGACACCACACAGACTGGGGGCCTAAACCATAGCAACCCATTGCCTCACAGCAGTGCAGTCCGGAAGTCCAGATAATGGTGTGGGCACGTGACGTCCCTTCCGGGGGCTGCAAGGGAAGGGTCTGCTCCAGGCCTCCCTCCTTGGTGTGTAGATGGTTGTCTTCTCCTGTGTCCTCACATCACCTTCCCTCTGTCCATGCCTGTGTCCAAATCTTCCTCTTCCTATGAGGACACCAGTCACCCTGGACCGGGGTACACCCTAATGACTTCCTTTTAACTTAATGACCTTTGCAAAGATCCTATTTCCAAATAAGGTCACCTTCTGAGGTCCTAGGGTTAGAACCATAAAGTATACATTCAGCAGGGATGAGAACACAGTTCAGTTCCTAACCCTTGAACTTCCCCGTTTCTGAAGGCACCTGCATTCCTTGGGTTATGGCCCCTTCCTCCATCTCCAAAGCCACACTACAGCATCTCCGAATAGACATCCCCCTGCCTCTGCTTTGTTCGTTACATCTTCTCTAACTCCGACCCCAGTGACTCTCACTTTCCTGAAAGGACCCTTGTGATGACATTGGGCCCACCAGGAAATCCAGGATAATCTCCCCATCTCAAGTTTTTAATTACATCCACAAAGTCCCTTTTGCCAGTAAAGTTACACATTCACAGTTCTAGGGACCTAGACGTGGGCATCTGTGGAGGCTGCCGTTCTACCTAGCCCAGCCACTTGGCTGGTTAAATGGTGACCCACAACTATTGGCTGGACCTCCCTCCGACACAGCAAGTGTGAGTTGGTTACAGCCACCTTTCACCTGCTAAGCCCTTATTGAACATCAGCTCTAGTCATTGTCACCATATCATCAGCAGTGAAGGCTGACACAGCAGATAAAGCCATAGGCAGCCCAGGATTCTAGAACCCTGGAAGTAGGGTCCTTCCACCCAACAGTGCACTCACTCATCACCCCTCAATTTCCTGTTGCTTTCTGTGGTATGTATCGAATTAACTCAACCACCCATGTGATTTGAGCCTCTTACCTCCCCATCTGTGAGCCTTGCTGGGCCACGGCAGCTGGGCTGGCCTATGGGGTGGAGCGCTACAGGCTCCCACTGCATCAGGGTCCTTTCCGCATGTCAGCAGCTTTCGTACAGAAGCAGATTTTGAGCCAAAAGTGCACAGTGAAATTTGGTGGAGGGGCTCCGGGGAGGCAGACTTGGGCAGAACCCAGCCATAAGCAGCCCAGAGGCCCCCCGGAGTCCTCAGAATCGGAAGGCATGAGAATGACCAAACACCTACCATCAGGGAGGAAGGCCCTGCCTGTCTGCACAGTGCCCAGGGGTGCAGGCAGGGCAGCTGCCAGGAGCACGGTGACACACCAGTGAACTTGGGATAACGGGGGAACCCTGATGGTCAGGACACAAACCAGAAGGCCAGGAAAGGGCTGGCACACCGAATTCTCATTCCCTCTTTTGTGTTGTTTCTGAGTAACGTCTTCCACAGTTTGTGAAATCCAAAGCAGAGAGAGGTGAAAGGCTTGCTCAGCATGCACCTTCCGCCCTTTGCCCAAAATACAGAAGCATTCCAGATTTCAGGAAAGAAACACATATTTAATTTTTAAAAAAGAAACATCATGTGAACCTACCAATGATGCTTCGTCATCCCTGCACCTTTTCCCCCACTCCCCGCCCCCCCCCCCCCCCCCCCCCCCCCCCCCCCCCCCCCGCCGTCCACGGCAGGAGGTTAAGAACAGTACAGGAAATAGAGAAGCCAAAGAACTTACACGCACAGCCCACGGACATGAACTAAAGGGGGCGGGGACTGCTGGAAGGAATGGGGGTGCTGGGCAGGGGCACAGGGGAAAAAACTAGGACAACCGTAATAGCATAATCAACAAAATATTTTTTTAAAAAAAGAAACACCATTTGAAAAAATTAAGAGGGATATTAAAAGCTGACTTGTAGAAATAAGTTGATTTTTATTTCAAGAAGGTTTTCAAATGTTAAATGAATATCCTTTTAATTCAATGCCAATCTTTAAAAAAAAAATTTTAGAAATAGCTTTTCTCAATAGTAATTGTCATGGAAATGCTTTGAAACCCCTACGTGTTGGATCTCTTACGAGGAGGGGAACGAAATGGGTTCTGCCTGATGGCAGAGTGCAGCATGACAAGGACCACACCAACACCCTCCCTTTGGATTCCAAACGCACACCAGCACGGGCCTCCCGTGCACCAACAACCGCACGCCCACCACGGTGACCGGCATAAAGTGCTTGCGTGAGCAACGGGCGCCCTAATACTGCACAGCTGAGGCCTCACAGGTCCCTTCTGTCCCTCACAGAAGACCTGTAAGTGCCCAGTAACTGGGCTTCCTACCCCACAGGGATCAAAGCAGGCTTTTCCAACAAAAACCTCGAGAGTTTCAACTTTCAGCAAATAAATGATACTGGTATAAGGCAAGGAGCAAAGCAGCTCCTTTGCAAAACAGAATAATCTGGGCTTCCCACCGCCGACACTGTCTTCTCTAAAAAGATGCTGTGGGTGACACTCGGCAAGACGCAGACACTCCCCCAGCGCCCAGGCCCCGGCTCCAGCCCTGAGCTCACAACCACAAGGGTGACGAATTCTTCCCCAGAGGGGCTGCGTGTCGCTTCCATACCGAGAACGCATTTGCCTTCCCATGAACTCCAGTTCCAGAAATGTATTCTAGGGGATTGATCAGAGAGGTAAAAAAAAAAAAAAAAAATACATATATAACAACATTTACTTCAGCACCATTTCTGAAAGTAAAAATTCTGAAACAACCTACGTGTCCATCAACAGGAAAACAATGAAATAAACAAAGTGAAGCACAGGCAAAAGACGGAACAGTTACATTGCCATGAAAACTCAGGTTCTTCACTGCAGCGCACCCCTAAAACTAATATAATATTGAATGTCAGTGTAATTGAAAAATAAATTTTTTTAAAACTTGGGGTTTGGGAGAGTATTTAATGATATGCTCATGATATTATATAATATAAAAATGGGGTGCTAAAATTATCCAAACAGCATGATTTCAATTGTTCCTATAAGATAGAAAGAATTATTATTTTCATGATGCTTTTCTGTATTTTCCAAATTTTCTAAAATGGAAATGTATCACTTCCAAAATGAGAGGAAAAACACAACATGACTCAAGGAAGTGACTTTGTCCCAAAGGAAAGTCCCGCTTCCCATTGCTGCGGTTTTGACAGGAGCCTGGCGTGCAAAGGGAGAAGTGACCACGCGGAGGGCCCTGTGGCCACAGCCCTCTCCACTGCGTCTGTCCAGGCCCCAGCCAGCCAGCCCCCGTGCGAGAGGGGACATGCGACGGCAGACACCCTCGAGAACCTGCCCAGTGACAGCTTCTCAGTGACACCAGTGGTTCCAAGGGTGACCAGAGTGGGTGCTATCGATCCAACGACAGCCGATGTTGCCCCCCGGTAATCACAGAGAAGCAGTTCGACAAATGCACCATCAGCCTGAACAACACCAGTCTCTCTGTGACAGGGTGACATTAATGTGCAGCAGGACCTGCGGGCAAGAGAGTCGGAGCGGGGAGTGGAAAGCGGAGGAAGGGGGGAGGAAAAGAGAGTGGGGAGGGGAAGCAAATGGAGGGGAGGGGAGGGCGGGAGAGAGAGAGCATTCACACGAACAACTGAAGTCTGTGCTGGCGGATTTAGAAATTCGCTGACTGTAAAATCCCCCAGCGTCGCCAGCACAGGGAAGAACACGTCTCTCATCCTGGATGAAGGAGAATAGCCCCTCTGTTTCCTCGTCCAGTGAGTTGGCATGAACATCTCCAGCTTTGTCTGGTGTGCGCTTCTGTGCACACCAGCCGTCCAGAGCGCTCAAAACCGGTGCCCAGGGAAAGAGAGACTCGGGCTGACCAAGCAGCGTTTCAGCCTGAAGTGCACGCACGCACGATCCGCAAGTGTGAGTGAGGATGTGGATTAACGGAGAGTTGGATGGACGCAGGGGGACACCTAGTGACCAGCCGAGTGAGAAACAGGGCAACGTATGGGCACAGGGAAGACGCGTGTCACCCACCCACAATTGCACTGAGCCCCTCATGTGTCCTGGGCGCCAAGCTCGGTTTGGAGGACACCGGGAATAAGACAGAAAGGAAGAACGTTCTGTGACTTGTGTCATATTTGCATCAGAACTTGCCGCGATTTGCACATCTCCCTGGAAATGCCTTTCTTCTGTTGTCTCTGCTCATGAAAGACAAAACGAAGGCCCACACTTAAAACAGAAGGCCCCTCAAAGGTAAACCAAATTTGTGCTTTCCTATGGTAAGTGACGATTTCCCTAAAGCTCTAGAAATAAAATAATGTCCTGTGGGTAATTCCAAACCCGCCCCACTGGCAACGGGCGGCTTTCCTCTTCGATGTTTGCAACAACTTCCCTGAGCACTGCCCCACTGACCCCAGAGGGCGGAGCAGTGTAGAAATGGTACTTTGAAAGTGTGTTCAGGTGAATTTTATCCTGGTAACTTTACATCTTCTTTTCACGACATTTTCTACACAAATCAGCTCAAAGACCAGGCTCACAAACTAACAAAAGCAAATGAAACCGCAAAATTCTAAATTCAGGTCTTCATACCACTTTCCAAAAACTTGTACACGGAAACTTGTCCCTGCTAACAATGGAAAGGAGAGAGAGTGTGTGTGTATAAGGGGTGGGGGCGGGGGAGGAAAGAGAGAGATACCCGACTACCTACCGCCGCTAAGAAATATCAACCTGTGGAAGCTCTGGGCTGCATTGTATTGAATTGCACCCTAATACGCTGTGTATACAAAATGGCACATCGCAAACCTGCCCGCCATGCACATCTTTCCCACGGTAAGGAAAGGAGAGCACGTGAATGAATATTCCTGGGCCCCGAGCGCTAGAGAGGTCTGTGAGGACCTCAGGGAGTGGGAAGCAGCACCCTTCTTCTGGAGCAGGGGGAGGCAGGTGACCATCCAAATCGCCAGCTCTCATAAGACCCCTACGAGTAAAACCACTGGACTTCCCGCATGTCTTTCTCAGGGTTTAGGGTGAATAAGAAACACAGGTATGCCGTCTATTTTGAAAGCAAAGACTAGAAACATTAAATTATTCCCTGAACGCAGTAAGTGCAAAGAAACTTCGGGGCTCCGTTCTGCACATTTCAGGGGAGTAAGTAGTGGTAGGGCAGGGAAGAGCAGGACAAGAAGGGTGTCAGCGGCAGAAGTGGCGACGGGGAGGGAAAGTCAGAAAAAGAAGAGAGAATTTGAGACCACCTGGGCCTTACCATTTGCCACACGCCCTGAAGGCAGGGTGGCCTTCTTTGGGAAAATCTCAGCCCTTTAGATTAAGAAGATGAGTAAATACTGCCAAAAATGTTAATTAAAAAACTTGTTTCGCTGCTACCGTTGATACTTTTTGTCCTCCCTCGTCTCCTTCCCAAATCTCCAGAATGCCACCCCCTGCAGCCTCCCAGCCCTCTGGCTCACAGCGCACATCCACGGACCTGGTGGGGCCCCATGGCCTGCTCTGCAGCCCCGCTTTCCGCCCAAAGGCCCCGTAACACCTCTGTGCAGACCCGCACCCAGCGGCCCCTGCACAGCGCCCGCCCACAGAGAAGCCAGGGTGCACACTCAACTCCCTGCCTGTCACAGCCGATCCCCTGGCTTCTCCGCCTTTCGTAGGCAGGGCTCTGAAATCACTCTTTGCCACCATCTCCTGCTCAACAAGCCTCTTCCTCTTGGCTCTGAGTACCAGCACAGGCCAGCTGAGCCCACCCAGGGGACGCAGGGGATGGGCCACTGAGGTGGGACTCAGGCCAGACCAATCTGACCCCACGTAGATACATGGGTGTACATACTCACTCACACAAGCATGCTCACACACGCACACACAGTCTTTGATAATGACGGGATGATGATAGGATGATAATGGTGACTTCCTGAGATGAACGGAGACCTAGTGGCCAATCATCATAAAGCCGGTCTTGCTCACCCCTGGTTTTGGAAGTCTTGGCTTCCCAAAAAGGAAGCCAAGAAGGAGGCAGAAGAAAGGAAAGGAAACGCCTCTGAATGAAACACCCCCCAGAGAAATAATAGAGGGTTAGGGTAATCAATCAAACTGGAAGATGGAGGGTTGACTTTCTCACAGGGCTTCTCTCGTGCTCCCACACTGGGACAGGCTGGCGGCCCTGCCACCCCTGCCTCGGGCAGCCCCAGCTCGCCCTCACGCCACAACCACCAGTGAGGGCAATCGCACTGCCCGTGTCCCCAGGTCTGCACCCAGCTCTCAGGCTGTAGCCTGTTGCCGAGTGGCCATTGTCCCACTTGCCCAGGATGGTCCCAGTTTCCTCCTGTTAAGGTGACATCATGACGATCAGCATCCTCTTTCATTCTGCAAGGAGTGCTGGGTCGGATCACAAGGTACATGGCCACTGATCCGCTGGGAACTCTCACCCCCTACACACCTCCCCCATCCGTTCAGCGGGTCATGTGAGTATGCCCTGGCCCTTCCCATGGTTCCCAGGGGCCAAAGAAGAGGGGAGGCAGCATCAGATATCTGGCTGCACTTTTCTTCATATAAAACACATAGATCCCGATTCCCTGCAGACACCTCTCTCCCTGTCGAGGAAATACAGATGTCTTTATACCTCATCAGCAAGGTGGAAAGGATCCTTTACGTAATGTGGTTTGGAACGCACCAAAAACCTAGCCATGCTGAGGATCAGATTACCTAAAATTAACCGAGTACAGCCTTAACTACCCCTGCTGTAGTCAAAGAATACTCAGTAACATGGGGGTGGACACTGGCATGGCAATGTTAAAGGAAAAAAAGACTCTGCACTTGCATGTGTCTTCCTAATTTACTATAATAAGTTTGTACTGCTTTTTTAATCAGAGAAAAATCTTATATTTTATCTTAACCATTTATTAATCATACCCATACCTTATAGGTAAGTATATGAATATCTGATTCCTTTTGCATACAAATAACGTCAGCCCATGAGGTAAAATTTAATAATCAAACTTGAAAGCCATTACGAATTGTGCACCAGAACCCGAGACACTCAAGATACACACCTGCAGACAAAAAGCGGAGAGACGGTGCGGGCTGTTGTCGCTTGAGCAGGGAATAGTTTTTGGTAACTGTCTGTCACTGGTTCTGTTTTCGTTTGCCAACTAGAAATATACCCTCTTCATTTACGCCCTCCCCTGCTTTCTCTGGGTGTATTAAGTGACAGCTTATGTGGAAATCAAATTGAGGTCAAGTTACCAACATTCTGTGTGTGGCTGGAGGTCAGAATTACCTTCATAAAGAGCCTTGAGGCCCAGAATGAATTTCTATTGATTCAGCATTCTACCTTCCAACCTCAGCTAACCAAAAAGGACAGAGAGAGACAGAGAGACAGAGACAGAGACAGAGAGAAAGGAGGCAAAAAGGGTTCCCAAGCTCAGGGTTCGGCCTGTGTTTGCGAATGACCGAGAAAAAGAAAAGGAAGCCATAGCAGGCACAACCAACAGGGTGTGGGTGAGAGGTTCCTTGTATTTGAAAAGGCAACTATTTGGTTAGTTCACTTCAATGAATAATTCCAATTGCATGACAACAGAAAAAACTCGACCACTAGCGGACAGCAAAGAAGTCCCAGACATGCTCTCCACACTCCCTGTGTATTTCTTAATGGGCACAAGGAACACAAGCTGCCTGACCATAACTGTGGCCTGGGAAGGCTGTGGCCACTCTTCTCATCACTTGCTGACCAGGTTCTCTGACTATTTTTAGCTTGAGCACGAATCACAGAGGCATAAGGCCCCTTCCAGAAATGCCTGGTAACTAGCATTGGTTTAACTGTATACAAAAAAAGGCATCTGGACTGCGGATCCCTATGGCGATGGAGAAGTCAGGCCCTGCGGGGGGGCAGCCCCCGGGTCTCTGCTGTCCCCTCACCGCCCACCTCTCTTGCTCCTGCCCCGTGCTACCTCGGGTGAGGTCAGTTTTTCAGGTCTCTTCAGAATAATTGGGTGCCATTCTTAGTGAGATGCTCCTAACAATTTGAATTACTTTTGCACACACCTGGCTGCTTCTATCTCATGTGTGCTCCTCACATCTTCGAAAGGTGGATGGAAAAAGAAAAGAGATATGAGTTGAGACGTGGCGTGTTCTAAAACCTTGCAACCCGAGATCAGGTTGCATGGGATGCTTACTACTCGCTTCCACAGTTGGTCCATCAGCTCCTCCCAGTCCCACCCATCTCTGCCCTGGCACCAAAGGGCTCTGTCACAAATTCAAGTTTGACCCTGACATTCCCATGCCTAATCCTTCCCAGTAGCTCCATGTCCCTAGCTAAGAAGAGGCAGACCTGCTCAGTGCGTCTGCCTGACCTTCCTGGTCAACCCTTCTGGCAGCTTCCCTCCTGCTGCGGCCAGCGTTTCGGCCCCAGGAAAGCCTCGGCATGCACACACCCACCACCCTCCACCAACCTGGTTGCCAGAAGAGCAACTCTGATTCATCCTCCAACAGCCGGCACAAACGTTCCATCTTCCGTGAACGTGTTTCTTGGAAAAACTCAGTTTTTACTCAGGAATCAGTACCTTCTTTGGAGGAGACCGGAAGGATGGCCTTGACCCCAGAGAGAAAGTTCCGCCCAACCTTAGATCATTTGTGTCTCTGCTTTTCCTTTCATCCAGTCCCCATGATCACTGATGAAGTAGACTCTGAAAACCAGGTTAGAAGTTACATCAACTTCGCTCCTGAGTCTCCTGGAAAACAGACAGTTTGTGGAACCAGGCAGAGCGGGCAAGGTCTCTGGGAAAACGCACACAGAAGCAAAAACAACAAACATGGCGCTCTCCACCCTGGTGGGGTACACTTTCTCAGAAGTGTGTCTTCCTCTTTAGTCACTCTCCCCAAGAAACATGGGGGAATCAGGTGGCCCCTCGCCCTGAGAGTTAAGCTGCAAAACCGTCAGAGATTGGGTGCAAAGGCAGGTTCAAGGGAAAGAAGAACTGCCAGGCCAGCAAGACCGTGGCAGAGGAGACTGGTCGGCCATGGAAGCTGCCCGGCCCCCGGGGCCTCGGCAACATTTGGCCGGCGGGTTCATAACTCCGGTCTCTGCCTCACTCTTCTAAGAACACTTGTCATTTGTGACTTGCTGTTGGATTTAGGGCCCACCCTAATCCAGAATGACTTCATCTTGAGCTCCTTAACTTCATTACATCGCAATGACCCTTTTTCCAAATAAGATCACAGTCACAGGTTTCAGGTGAACTTTACCTCTCGGGAGCTACCATTTCACCCGCTGCAGGGAGCATGCCTCTCTCTGATTGGAACTTTAGCATTGACGCCCATGAACCTGGCTAACTACATGTCCAGGTATGATTTCGTTCCTCAAGTAGCATGGTCTCTCCGGAGTTCTTGAGTACTCCAACCTTTCTACAGTTTTATTTGTTGTGGGAAACCAATGGATCAGAACTCTGGCTATACGCCTGAGTCCCGTGAGTGAATTAACTCTATCTGTGCCAGAGAGAGACAGCCCATCTCTTAAGATGCTGACCCAATAGTCTTCCTGAGCCAGCCACCCTGGGGCCAAACCCAGCCAGGGAATTCCCTAAGGTGAGCCACCCAGACAGGGTCCTGGAGAGACCACCTGGTGGCTGTTCTGCAGAGGACTCTGTCCTATGCCTGGCCAAGCGAGGACAGAGAAGCGGAGAAGACTAGAGGTTCCCTGAGAGCCAGTAGTCATTCAGGATCCTCCCGCCCTGTTTCTGTGATGGCCCGGGTTTGACCGTTTGAACCAGTCTTCTGGAAGACGAGAGCGGAGCCAGGAAAGATGGCTGAAGAAGAGGTGAAGGACCTCCAAGACCATCCTGAGCCAGAACAAAGTGTCTCAGAGTGAGCGATGCCCACTCTCCAAGCACAAGTGTGACTCGAGGCCAGGTGGCCACTGCCTGAGGAGCCAGACCTCCTGCCCTGGGATTTGACATGCACCCCAGCCCTTAACATGCTGTGTCATGTGTCATCGGAACTGAAATCATACATACCACACTTTCAAGGCTCTGTCCCGGCCACTACCAAAAATAGCCAAGAGAAATAGACCTACACAGAGGCTTTTTAGCCTGTTTTGCATTGCTGTTTTTGTTGTTATTTTTAGTATCTTTGCATCATTTCCGAAGGATATGGCTTCTTGGAGAAGCTGGTAGTTTTCCAGTGGTTAGAACTATTCTCTGTGACAGCAAAATGACTCAAAATTAAGATCTGACATGTCCCAATGACACTATGTGTGTTTGTCCTTGGAGAGACATCCCAGCTGAGAAATAAAAGCTCCCAGATGCTTATATCTGTGAGCGTCTGGCCACTGTAGAAATTCTCAGACGGGTATGCGCTCATTGCCAGACCCCTGACGTGGAGACGGGGGAGAAGGCCCCTGTGCAAAGGGTGGGGGCGGGGCAGGCTTGCAGCACCAGAGCTAGGACCTGGGAATCCAACTGAAGCCACTCTGGTTTAAGCTTAGGAAGTCAATTTAACTTTCAAAATGTGACTTCTTCATATTTGAAGTACACTGGTCTACACTGAGTGTTCTGCCTGCTTTCCCTTCATTTTCTGTGCCCAAAAATTAATCTAGATGCTGTGTCTGCCCAGTACCTAATCAATGTTGGCCAACCAAGCAGAAATTCAGGGGCGAGGAGCTCTGGTACATTCCTGTGTGGCCTCCTCCCGGTCTCCTGTGTCCCAGTGTCCCCAGGCATCGGTGACAGCTTGTCAAAAGTGGCAGTGAATTCTGGAGGGAAGAAAACGGTTTACGAGCCGGAAGGGCCCAGGAGAGGGCTGTGCATAATTTGCGTTTCATTCCAGTCCTAACCCCCCTGGGTCTCTGCGTAATGGGAAAGGAAGAGTGAGATACTCTGGAAAACATGAGCAGTGGAGTCATTAAATGAATCCTCTCGGGGACGGGGTTGTGGCACCCCACCCCCGTGGTGCTTCAAACAGGAACGAACCGTGGCATTTCAGGAAATATCAGTGAACTTAATAACTTTGCATTTCCTGTGAAGAAGGAGCAGAGAAAGAGGAAAGAAAGGTTATTCAGCCCGCAATAACTGCAGGGGCCAGCGCGTGCTAATCCCTACGTACTTGAATACTTCCAAGGTCAATCCCAAAGTGAGTAGAGAAATGTCAGTGGTTGGCACGACCGGTCGCTGAATATACGTCTCTCACGCTGCCCCTGCAAGTGCTGAGAACTTCCTGCGAGGGCTTCGGAATCTGCCGTGGAAACCAACAGCTGCGCTCCAATAGATATTTTTGTAGCATAGAAGGGTTTTTCATCCTCAGGTGAGCATCAGACAGATGAGGGCCTGAAAGGACCATGCGCTTCAACCTGTCTGCCTTTATTTCTTCACGGACGTTTTCTTTATTTCTTCACTGACGTTTTCCTGATCTGGGCAGGACTACCTACCTGCTGTTCTGGAATTCAGCTCAGCTTAGAGGCAAACCGGGGATTATTTTCATACTCAACCCTCCAGGACAATAGAGTCCATGTTCAACAGAAGCCCGTTACATTCCAAAGCAGCCAATCAGCGAAGCGGACCCTGTAGCTTAGGTGACACACAGCTACATCTGAGTCACCGTCCTGAAGAAACACATCACCAACATGTGAACAGGGACTGTCGCAGGAAGTGGGCCTTTGCATGTGGGCTTGTTTCACTGGAACCAGGGCACAAGGTGCACACTTCCAGACAAAAGTCAAGTCCGCTTTGACCGCTGCTTCCCCCCCCAAGTTCACCGACACTCCAGGAAAGCAGAGTTGTCTGCATGAAACCAAAGAATCGTCTGGCAACCTGCATACAAAGTGAGTGTGAGCAATGTAATACATCTTCAGAATGCACCTGGAAAACAGCGATACTATACCCCCCGGGGGAAGTCTTCCCGGGGGTCAGCGCGGGCAGAAACCTGAGGCTGCCCAAGCTCTCACAGTCGCCATCCCATCTAACAGAGCTGCAGGCACACTCGTGCGCTGCCTCTCTGGAGCTCCCAGACCCCCCTGCTTCCACGCTGGCCTCCGGGAGGAGCCCGAGGTGGCTGAGCCTCCTCGGAACCCTGTCATCTGCCGCTGAGCACGTGGCTTCTCTCTGCACCTCAGTCCTACTCCGACCTTGGAGAGGACACTGTGAAGGGAGATGCCTGATTAACTTTCCATTTATACACCAATTATTTTACTATTGGCACCTTCCTTCTGCCATCACTGACATAAAATCTTTTACAAAACGAAATGTTATAAATGAGAAATCGATTGGATATTTTAAAGTTTGCTTTGAACTTGGCCATTAGTAAGAGATGTCCTTTCCTAAGAAAGGTCTATGCCGCTTCTGGGGCTGGGGCCACATCCAGCCACTTTTAACTGAATTGACAGAAAAGCCCATTTTCCTCCCTAAAAAGGGAGAGGGAAAGGATGCTTTAGATCCGCACAAGCCAAAACGATGCCAAAAGTATATACAAGGTCGACAGAGAACAACGTTTCCTGACTTTGCCGCAGCCTCTCGGCCCCGACTGTCCCAGACTCTGCCCCAGAGGCTGCTGCCTCCTGCCTCTTCCTCGTGTCTTCATTCAGACGCAGCCTCCTGGGCCAGGCCTTTCCTGGCCACCCTGCTGGCAACTGTCAAGCCCCTGCCCCTCTACACCCATCCACTTTCTGTACTCGGTTTCCCTCATCGCCCGTCTGTACTCGCCAGTCTTCACATTGCCTGTTCCTTTATTCTGCTTACTGGGTGCCTCCCCTCCCCCACCACAAGAACGGGAGCTCCGCCAGCACCGGGGGAGGTCAGCCTCACCTGAAGAACCCAGCGTGCAGCAGGCCCCCAGCTGCTGCCATGACCCTGTGCACACCCCGCCTCTCTGAGAGCCTGGAGAGGCGAAGGGAGCCTGCCCTCTGCTGTCTTGCTGGTGAGTTCTCCGGGGGGCTGGCTTCCTGAGAGCCCAAGCGATGTCGTCACCCAGGGCCCCGCAGCCCAAAGGACCCCGTGTTTGGTTGCGTGCTCTGCTGTCTCTGCCTTGAAACTCTTAATTTTACCTTTGAACTTGTGTTTTGTTGGTGAGGTTCAGTGGGATCACGGAGACGCATACGAGCAGACAACATACATGAAATAGAGAAAAGTGTCCCATTTTAGCGTCTTGACAGCACTTTCCACCCACTTGTTCAATAAGCAGCCCCACTTTCACTTTGCACTGGGCCCCTAAAATGGCAGGGTAGGTCCTGGGTGTGCACGTGTTATTTCTGGAAGGCAGCAAACCTTCCCAAGGTGCGGCAAAGCCAATGTCTTAGGGTCTGCTCTCCCAACCGGAAAGCAGTATGGCTTTATTGGCCAACAGCGAAGACCGCCACGAGGCTTGGGTTCCATTAAATCAGAAATTGAGTAGAGCAACAGAGGCAACGAGTTGCTTTTGGAAGGAAAACTGCTTTTGGAAAGAAAATTCTTTTACAAAAATAATTACTGGAAATGTTAATAGTAGCAGCTTGGAAACAATTTGTGTTGTTTGGAAACTTTTTTAAAAGTTATTTCGTGAAATCATGTGACGATATCTGCTAGGAGTGCACCATGTACTAAAACAAAATTATTTAATCCGCTTCTCCCCAGGGGAGGAGGTAGGGATGAGTGGACATCACCCAAGACTTCTCAAATGCTGGAGAGAATTTGGCTATTAAACAATTACGCAGATTCATAAAAAGCAAAGTGCGTCTTTGATTCTACAACTTTCTAATGTTGAAAAAACTCTATGGACTTACAAGTTCAAGTGAAATAGAGAAAATTTAAATGAACCGCTAGAAAATCAAAGTCAGACGGGGACGTCATAAATAATAAACTTACCATGAATTCCAAATTCGATAACATTTGAGAAATCAAATTGTCTAACTTCACAGCCTCAGCTGAGTCACGCTCTCCTAACGGGCCGGGCCCGCTCCATCCCTCTGCCCCCACTGTGCTCTAAAAGAGGCTACAACTGGAAGTAAAGGCACCTGCAGGGCCAGACGTGGGGCACCAGGGTGTGCCTCAGCCTGGACACAAGGGCACAGAAGAGGTGGGTCGGCGGGGACTGCACGGGCTGTTTAGGCACATGTTCGCCTGGGTTTTCTGAAAAAGCAAAACCCAGTCATGAACAATTTATTAGGAGAAAGGCCTACGAGAGAGCCCGGGGAAGGAGAGGAGCCTACTCTGAGACATGTCGGACCACAAAGCAGGTGGCCTGTGGGAAGGAGAGGGACAGAAGGAAGTGAGAGCGCATGTCTCCTGGACTGCGGTGCTTCCACACAGAGTTTGGCAAGGCACCTGCGGAGGCCTCCAGCCACTTCAGAGGAGTCCCATCTCTCCACGTCACACAACTGCCTCGGTATCCCACTTTGCTCAGTCACGGGAAGCATGGCCTCAGCGCCAACCAGTGACAGATTTCAGAGCACAGCAGCTGGGGCTGTAGGGCAATCACAACCCACAACATTGGAGATCTGAGGCCCTGCTCCCGGCCGCCACGGGGCCCAACAAAATACACCTGAAGGCCGGCGGTTTGAGACCCTACCTGGGCCCCCGTGAAAGTCACATTCCTCATTCCACGCTGCACCTCTGTCATCTTTCGACATCTGCATGTCACTATCGACCAAATGAGACTCGACTCACCTGCCACTCCCTGCAGAGACATTGAAAAGATTCACTCGTTGAAAAATGGGCCTTGTGCTGCTCAGAGCAGACACATTTTCAAAACAAGCTGCTCTTAGAGACATTGAAAGTCAGTCACCAGCCTCGCCTCCGGGACAGAACACTTGGGTCAGGTGTGCAGGTTGCTCCATGTCCCCCGGAGGTCACAGGGCTCTTTCTGAGCGTGATTCCACAGTCGGATAAGTAACAAACAGCATTTTTCACACTCATCAATTTTATGCCAGCTTTGGAAACTTAAAGGAATCTCCCATTCTCTCCTTTCTATCCAGAAAAGTGTTCTCTTTGGGGCACTTCCTGGGACCCCATGTTTCTCCATGGGGGTCACGGATGGCTGGGCAGACAAGAACGCCAGCACCGAGGGCCTGGCTGCAAGGCCAGGGGCTGGGGCTGCGTTCCCCACAGCAGTCTCAAGTTACCGGCATCATTCTGTTGAGGGACGAAAGAAAATAGAGACAGGTCTGTCAATACGGAACCGGCGGAGAGAACAACAATAGAAGGGCGTCCTTTCAAACACACAAAGGAAATGTGAAACGCCAAGGAACATTAACAGCTAAGCCTTCATGGGGGCCCAGAAGGACAAAGGAAACTTGGTTGTTGACGTGTCCCAAATGCCACCTGAGAAAGCCGGCTGCCAGGGGCTCCTCAGAGGGAAAGCAACAATCTTCCCCTTCCAGAGCAGTTGGAGAGAGGAGCCAAGAAGAACCCAGGTCCCTAAACTTCGTGGTACGTGTTTTCGGAAAGAGGTGAGTGGAGAACGGCCCTGCCAGGAACGAACATGGTGAGGACGGAAATGAGGACCATGAGGCTGACGAGCAAGCAACATTTCCTGAGCTCGCTAACCAGGCCTGCGGCTACTCTGTGTCCTCTAAACAGTAAAGTCATGAAGTCACCACATGATTGGCGTATCGCCAGTCCAGGTCATCAGTCATCTCCTCGAAAGCCCAAGCACCCTCCCAGTCAGCACGGCCCCCAGCAAACAGCCCACCCTGATGTGCCCTCTCGGGAGGCAGCAGCCCCTGTCTTCAGCAGGGAAGCCTGTCCGTGGTGGATGGTTCTCCACCCCACCCCCCCACACACAGCCCATCATCAAGCGAGTTCGCTTTCTCTTGAACCCATCTACTTCTCCCAACAGCAGCCTGCACCCTGGTCTAACTGAAGGTCACTTCCAACTGGGCTCCCTGATTCAACCCTTGCTCCACCCCCATCATTCTCCAAAGATTGGCCAGTGACCTGAAGGCGGAAAGGGGATCGTGTCGTTCCACGGTCATGGAAGCCCCTCTAGTTCTGCTTCCAGTACAAGGACCTCCATCCTCAACATGCCCCCCAGTGCTGCCTGTGTGTGCCCACCCCATCTCCTCAGCCCCCTACACAGCAGCAACACTGGCTTCTTTGGGTTCTTCAAATACTGTGCTCTTTCCTGTCCTAGGACCTTGGCAAATATCATTTTCTCGGCTTCTGCTCCCTCTCTTTGCCTCTTACTTCCTGCACTCCCTGAAGCTCAGAAGCCACTTCCTCAGGAAAGCCTTCCCTCACATGCCCGTAACCACCCACCCCAGAATAACTTAGGCATTTTTCACACTCTCGGTAGCATGGGTGCCATTTTAGTGTATTTGTGGGGTGATTTGACTAATCTCTGTCTTTGTATCTAGGAGGACAGGAACCACATGTCTTCTCAGTTATTTTCCTTGTGGTTAGCCCAATACCTAGAACACAAATAGCAGGATGGGTGGGTGGACGGATGGAGGGAGGGAGGGATGGGTGGGTGGAGGGATGGACAGGTGCCTAAGTACAGGAATACAATAAATCCATAGCCAAATACGTCTTTTCAGGGGCAGAAACAAATTTCAAATGTAGATCAATGCTAACAGGAAGTACACCACATTTTCAATGTTTCAATTGTTTTGAATGGGTAATACACTCACATGCTTCAAATCTAAAAGATACCCAACCAGATTTATTCCTACCCTGCACCCTTCCACGCCATTCTTCACTGCCCTTATGAAGCATTACAGTTTTATTAATGTCTTATATCCTTTATGTTTCTGTTTGCAGATACAAGCATATATGAATATATGTTCTTATTTTCCCTCTTTCTTACACAAATTAGGGCATGCCCTACAGTGTGTGGCACCCCGCCTGTTCCCAAAGCTCTCTCTGAGTCCAGTCACTGGGAGCCCTGCTCTCTGCACAGCGGCAGGACAGCCCCCTGCACGGTCACACCGCAGCCTATCGACCCCTCCCCTCCTGCTGTTTCCAGCCTCTCGCTTTCCAACAAGGCTACTGTGAATGACATTGTGCGCATGTCATCCTGTACATGTCCAGGTCTGGCTGTAAGGACTGTAAGGACAGAAGAGGGACAGACAGCTGGGTCAGCGTGTAACTGCACAGGAAATTTTGGTAAATTGCCATCCTTCTACATTTTAAAGTAAAGCCTCATTTTGAAAATCTAAAATTGGATGGGGTGGTGGGGAGTAAGTTAAGAAATGGTGGGGTAAACCTTAGAGCCAGACGTGTCTGGGTTTGGATCTCTCCTCTATGGTTTACCAGCGGTGTCAGCGTGGGTTAGAGAAGCTCTCTCAGCCTCACTGCTGCGGTTTCAAGCAACCCTCAGCCCCGTCTTCAGCTGAGACTCTCCCCACTTTTCCGGTTCTTTGCATTGCAAACACCCCAGACACAACTCACAATCTGTCACGTAAAACTGGACCATATTTCTGTATCTCCAGTTACCCGAAGACTGGGGAGTTGTTCTCTTCTGTTTTCCTCCCTCTACCCACACTCCTAACTCAGCCACCAAATCCTGATCATTTTCCCCCCAAGGCCTTCTGGAATCTATTTCTTCCGCTCCTCCATTGCCACTCTGTCTCAGTACAGGTGGTCGTAGCTTTCCAACCGCACCATTAAAGAGGGGCCAGGCTGGCTCACCCGACTCTGGCCTCGTGGCCTTTCAGGACAACCGCTCTACCCAGCCATAATGCGGTCATTCCACCATACAAACCAGGCCTCGTTCCTCCCTTGATGAAGGCCACTTGCTTGTCCTCCACCTCCTGTGGGTTAGGGTGACTAAATGGCATGTGAACCATGGAAACCACAGCCTTCTCCCACTGCCCCGCGGGCCCCGCCCCTGGCCTCCTCTGGGAAACCCACCCGCAGACGGCCTTGTTTTAGAACAAGGAACACTTCCTGTGTGCCCTTCATTCAGGGATTCATTCAACAAATATTTTTGAGGGCCTACTAGGTGACATTTATCCTTAATAGGAAAAGAGGTCTGGTGTGCCCTGGACTGGACCCCTACATACGCCATGGATGTGACAGACCTTTGAATTTTCCCTCCCACCTCCGGTGTGCAGGTATCTCAGTAGGGCAAGGCTCCTCTCCAGGGCACTGTTGAACTTTGAGGCCTAGGAATTGACTGTTGGAGGGTGGGGAGCTGTCCTAAGGACCGCAGCAGCATCCATGGACTCTCCCACTAGGCACCAGTGCGCACAATCCCTGGTTTGTAACAACCAAAGTTCCCTCCAGACCTTCTCAAAGGGCCCCTGTGAGTTAAAACCTTCGGACTGAGAATCCCTGTGTTAGGGCGTCTCTGATGCTTGCCACTCCATGATCAGCAGGTCCGACTCACAAGATGTCATCAATCAGTGGAGTGGAGTGAAACTCTGCAGAAGGTCAGGACGCACAAGGTCCCTGCAGACACGTGCACGGTCACTGCAGACTGCTTTCCTTGCCGTCAAAGGCCAGCCACTCACTTCCCTGTCTATCGGAACTGGGAAGAAAGCATTTGCCAGGTCAACAGTCACACACCAAGCTTGCAAATGTGTTCATCTTCCCAGTAAACAAATCCCATCCAGCACGACAGCTTCAAAAGCAATGATCACCTGAATGAGTTCGCAGTGCCCTAAATGACTGCCATAGTTCATCTGTGATTACAGAGACACAGGGGATCTGGGCCCATCCCCTCGACTCCTTTATGTCATTGGTGGTGACAAGATATCTATGGTTCTTCCTGAGATTCATTATTATCGCCTCTGTGGGGTCACAGTGTAACAATCTGGGGGGGGGGGGGGCCGCTGTCTCCAAGTCTCGGGGACAGCTTCTGCCATGCCATCCGGGGCAGTTTAGGCCATCTGGGATCCAATATTCTCAGCCTCAGCCAGGCACATGTCACCACCCGAGATCTCCAGGTCGCACCGTTTCCCTGGTGGGGAATTTTCTTTGACACCGAGGAGCTGTTAAAGCTGTACATTCAGTCTCTTGCATTTCTGCCCTATGCCCCCCACTGCGCCCCCAGTATCATATCCTGATGTTTGGCGCTGTGTGCCCTGCAGCTTTCTGAGACAAGACCCTGTTTCAGAGCTGTCCTAGGCTCCGGGCTTTCAGGGGCAGCTGCCCTGTGCCTGTCATGTTCTCTCCTCAAAGCCGCCAATGCCTTCAGAAGGGACCACCCGCACCACGATCCTTACAGTTTCCATTGCCACACAGCAGATCAAGCGCCACGATGGCCGGATATCTCCACACTTGAACTCCCATGTCCTACTTCCAGAGATGGAGAGAGCTTTTCAGACAGGTTCTGCCCACTCACAGCAGACATGCCCTCAGGACGCAGGAAGGTATACCAAATGTGCTTTCGAAAGAACGCGCCCCCGCAGCAAGTGATTCAGGAAGGTCCCATCTGTGTCAGCTACGAGAGTCGTCACACAAAGGCCGCACGGGGCACTGAAGGCTGGGTCTGCACTGGTGCCACCGGCTCAGCCTGAACCTGACATCGGCACCCAGCACACCGAGGGCAGTTACATACCGCCAGAAGAGGATCCCACGGCTCTGTGCACGCTGCCCACGCGTGTTCTCGAACTTCTCAGCGGGGCTGGTCGGCTCCTTGGAGAGCCCACCTCTTCATCTGCTTCAGCTGCTCAGGAGGCTGCGGCCTGCACGAACGGTTCCTTTCTGATCTGACCAAGCCCAAGCCACGTTCCCAAAAGAGAACACACACTTCAGTGTGGTCCTGTCACTCTAGATACGAGAAAACACGCCAAGTCGCACAGCGACATAATGCAGCCACTCGCCTCAGATCCTGACAGTGAATGCCACGTTCAAAGGCCTTCAGGAAAAGCAAGGCCATGGTGACCAGGTCAAAGCTTCTCCCAAACCCTTCGGACACAAGGACATCCAAGGGGTGGTGGGCTTCTCTTCGGGCTTTGAGGCAAACACAAGCCAATGGTGACACAGCTGCCAGCAAAGGGAACGAGATCTTGGGGTGGATTAATAGAGGTCTAGTGTCATAAAGAACATGAGCAACATTTGGCCCCAGGACACCTGCAGAAAGGGGCTGGAAGGTGATTCACACTCTTCCTTCAAATCAGAAAGCAATGAGGAGCCCTGGCTGGTGTGGCCCAGTGGACTGAGCACCAGCCTATGAACTGAAAGGCCACTGGTTCGATTCCTGGTCAGGACACATGCCTGGGTTGTGAGCCAGGTCCCCATCTGTGGGTGTGCGAGAGGTAGCTGATCAGAATGCAGTGAGGATACTCACACAGGAGACAGCGAGATAGCCAAACACCAGCAACGTCGTTACAATGTTGCGAGAAACAGCGTGCGAAGAAGAGCCTGGTTTTTCCCTGCAGCTCCACAGAACAGCGCTGGGAGCAGCAGATGGGAGTGACAGGGACCCAACTTTCAACCAAAAGCGAAGGAGACCTTTTAAAGAATCACGGTTGTTCAAAACCGGGACCAGAATCATGAGGTGGCCAGGCACACTGTCACTAATCTGTCCCCCCCAGCATGTCCCCCCGCCTTCTCGGCTGCGTGGAGAGTCAGAAGAACAGGAGAGTCTCTGGGCTCCGAGTCACGGTGTGTGAAAGTGCCCCACAGGACAGAGGTTAAGTCGCGTGGCCTCCAATGGCTGCATGCAAGCGAGCCAAAACTTCTTTCTGAGGAGCTAGTATTTTCTCCTGTGACAAAGGTGAAGAACTCCCTGGGTCAGATTTTAAATGGGTGCCCTCATCCCACCATGGATGTTTCCAGTCTCCTGTGCTCAGTGGCATTTGTGCAGTCCCCCCCCACGACCCCCGCCAACCCCACCCCACCCCAAAGTCACACCTGCACTCTCGCTAAAAGCTGCAGACCATAACCCTCACCACTTATGATGCGGAAAGGGAGTCGATGATTTTGTTCTGATTAGTCATCAGAACGCTTTTCTCTTACACGTACTTCATCGCTGCGGTTTCTCTGAGAATGGAAAGCTTTCTTTGCTGTGGGAGACTCTAAATAGCTCTCTAAACAGACTCCAGCTGGGCAAACAAGGCAGAGAATTGGGGTGAAATGGGTTGAGAGCAGCCACACCCGGGGCCCAGGCCAAGCGGCCTCTCGGCACAGCAGCCAAATTACAAATAGCTGCGGAGCCGTTTGATCTCACAGAGGAGGCTGACATTACTTTTTAGAAAATGTTCCATCAGTGTTTGTGGTTCGTCACAAAGCCCGAGAATGACCAGCAGGCTAGAGAACCAGTCGTGTTTCCCTTCAGGACTAGAACTGGACGCAGCCCTTTAGTAGGAAATAAGGATGCCGACAGCAACCTGGCCAGGGGCCTGGATCCGGGTTCTCTGCAGCCACCTCCCCGCCCCCTGCCCTGCCTCTCCACGCTGTGCTGTGCGCAGCACTGCCCGGGGATCAGGCCTTCGGAGCCCACGGTGAGGGGGAAGCCCAGGGTAGCCGATGTCTGAGAATGTGCACCCGACTCCTGCTCCCAGCCGCTGATTAACAGGGTGCTGCCACCCACCATTCTGTCACTGTCTGAGGCAAGATGAGATGCAGGGAAAACGAACGCATGAACTAACAGGACCCCTGATAGGCGGCAGAGTGTGGAATAACCAGGTGGTGAGCCACCCTTAAGGAAAGTTCTGGAGAAGGGGGCTGTGGCTGTGAGGGGTGTCCAGGGCAACGAGGCTGCAAAGAGGTTTGGGGACTGGAGCTGTGTTTCCAGCTCAGAGCTCTGAGACGCAGCTGGAGAAGGCAGGGATGGGAAGAAAGAGAGTCTTCCTTCAATGCCAAGGCCACCCGAGGTCTGACCCTGGGCACAGTCAGCCTCTAGGGTAGGCCACAGGGAACTTGGAATCCATCCCCTTGGGGGCAGGACCACGAGGCTCCTTCTCTGTGGCAGGAAGAGTGGATCCGTGTCTTTCCATTGCGTTTTCTCGTTAAGTGAAGTCAAGCCCTCTTGCATCTCCCTTGTCCCGGCTGCCCTGACGGGGCAGTGTCAGCACGTTCCGAAAGGCACATTCATGGTTCTTCGCATCCACTTGTATCTGACCTGGGATATGCTGCTTCCCGGCTGTGCCTCTGCCGACTCCGGCCACCGAGAACCCTGACCTATTACTAACATCCCGTCTACCTGGCAGTCCAGGTCTCAACACTGAATGCTGGCCAGAGGCTCTTACCTACAGGCCTCGGTGAAAACAGCAGAAATGTTAGACCCTCCCTGTGGACCAAAAACTAAATCGCACGTCTGCTCCTTCCCCCAAGAGTTGCCTTGGCCTTGGTTACGGGAGGCCCAGTGCTCCACCCCCTGCCCTCCCTGTGAAGACAGGAGATCCCAAACAACATGGGCTCTGGTTTTCATACTTTATAAAAATAGTGTCATCAACTCAACAACAATCACAAAACCAATCCAACGAAAACCTGGGCAGAGGACCTGAACAGACACTTTCTCAAGGAGACACAGGCGTGGCCAACACTCTCAATGTCACGAGGTGTAAGGAAAAGCAACTCAAACCCGCAATGAGAGACCACCTCACACCGGCTACGATGACAATTATCAGCAAGATGGGCAATAACAAGTGCTGGAGAGGCTGTGGAGAAAAGGGAATCCCCGTGCTCTCCTGGTGATCCGCAGTGCAGTCTCCCCACCGCCACCCTCCAGCATCTCACTTCCTAGCAACTGAGGGAAGGTTGGGTAACTGCCTCACCCAGGGGCAACGGTGTGCCCTTGGACACAGAGGGCTGGGTCTCCCATACTCTTCTGAATGATTAACCTCATGCTATGACCCCACCAAGAAAGGGGGAGTCGGCCTGGGGTTTGGAAGTTGGGAAACAGGAAACCAAAGTTCACTGGAACAAAATGGGAATCACATTTCCGTGTCAATACCTGTCTCTTAAGGGTTAAAAAAAAAAAGTACATAACCCTTTAGATATTTTAAGTGAGCAAACAAGCCCCAGAATCTGTAATGACACGTATTTATATCTTCCATAAAATGTTAAAGTACAAGCCTGGTGAGTTGCTCTCTTTTCTGTGCCCAGAAAAATGCTAACCATTTTAGTCTAGAAAGGAGAAAAGTGCCCAGACCTGTTTTAACACAGCCAACACCTGGCTGAACTTCCGTGGAGTACCTTCTCCATCTGGTGGCGAGTTAGGGACTGTCCCTAAAACACGCAAGGCCCTGGGGCCTTTGCAAGGAGAGCTCTGAATGAGTGCCCACGTCATTCCCAGCTCAGTCACACATTATCGGTGTCCCCAGTTCATTCCAGGTTTGGGTAAAATCACGAACAAACTATGGAACCACAAAGCCTGAGCAACTCCTAAGGACAAACACCATTTTGACTTCATTTAAAACTTTCCCTACACCCTTAATTCTCAGAAGTATTTTAAATGCACTGCAGTGTTTCATTTTGGGACCGGAAAAGACATCGAGAGAGAAGGAAGGGGAAAGAGAAGAAATGGAAGCAAGGGCAGCCCATCGACATATTCAGGGTCAGAAAACACGATGCTACTTAAAACATGTATGCATACAGTCAAAGACTTGGAGATGCGTAAGCCAGCTTCTCTCAGGAATCCCAAAAAACATCATCTAGGAAAATAAATAATGACATTTTTAGCTAAAGCAATAGATTTATTTATAAGTAGAATTAATGCCCAATGTTAAGATACGTCTGGATGACTCATGCTCACAAAAGTATCTCTGTCCAATTTTTCTTCAGTACGATTTTCTGTGTCTTTATCCCGCAGATCTTTAAACTCGGCCCTTCCTCTTTGAAGTAAGGTCATGGGAAATTCTATAACACCTTTTCCACCCACTCTGTACTAGGCCTTGGGACTCAGCAGTGAATGGGACACGCCCTCGCCCCCCCACCCCACCCCGACCCCTTCCAGGGCAGACAGGCAACCCACAGGTTCTACGTAATGGGTTAAATAAGCATTATCTGATTCCATTTTCACAGCTCTACGTGGGGGGTCTTTTTAGCTCCATTTTCTGTGTACGGAAACAGAGGCTGCAGGCTGCGAGAGGGTGCACGCTCTGCCCAAGGACCCACCCCCAGAGCCAGAACAGCCTCGGCCTGTGAGGATAAGTGTGGGGGGTTCCAGGCCCAGGACCATGCCCACCCACTCACCAGCACCCGTCCAAAATAATGAATTCTCCCAAACTGAACCCTTGCCTTCTGGGGGAAAAGAAATCTTTCTTAAAAATTACAATCAATTCCTTTTCGTGTACGTAGCCATTGAATCCCTTTCCATAAAATTATAGTTTTTAAAACCCTGAAAAAATTATAATTAATTATAATAAAAGTGAAATTCAATGAAAAGAAGAACATCAAAAGGCTCATCAGCAGACCCTGCGATTTCCCCCCAGAAAGTGAAAGTCAGGGTCAGGACGATGAGCCTCTCCCTCCCATTCATTTAGAACAATGCTGGAGGCCAATCACCGGAAGTTTCAGGTGGCCAAGTACAGCGATCGAAGTGATTTTTCTTCTGTATCGAGAGCGCATTTTGCAAGACTCAGTGAAGCAGAACAGAGAACGAAGAATGAAAAATTACAAAAGACACTTCACTGGAACAAACGGAAAGTCGGCACTTCTAAATGTCACGTGCCCCTTGGACGGGTATCCGACTTCAAGGCTGCACCTAACAAACCCGGAGCTGCCGTTGATGGAGGGGAAGCCCGCTACCGATGGCACCACCGAGGCCACCGGGCACACCCATTCCAGGACCAGCCTTTGTTTCCTCCAAAACACACTGTTTGCTAGGCACAAGCCAGGAGGCACAAGCACCTCCTACAGCAAATGTTGATATAAAGAAAATGTACCAAGTGACCAGCGGTATTTATCCAGGTATTAGTTCCACCACCTGTGCCAAGTTTACCAAGTAGGTGGGGAGGGTCCCTCCTTATGTGAACTCACCCTGGGTTGCCCGGATACCACCTCTTGTGCTCAGCAGAGAACATACATTGAATTGCCCCTCTCTTCCCTTCAGCCAGAAGGATGCTGAATAACATCCTCTCGCCAAACCCCAAGAATAAACCTTGTGCACTTGAACTCCATGTGGCTCGCCAACACTGCCCCTGACACCAGCAACGGCAAGCTCTACAATCAGGAAGATGTTTTGGGATCTTCTGGAACCCGGCCAGCAGCCAAGAGCCCCACTCCCTGGGACAGGCATCTGGGGGTTCACTCCTGATGGCTGGTGATAGGAGGAGCCGATGGCTGAGATCTGATTCTCTTTCTGCAGCCAAATCGCTGCTGTGTGTTCAGAACACCCTCCGGATCTGCCATCTGTGGGCACCGCCATGAGGTCCGCTCATTCTGGGACACACTTGGCTTCCACAGGCCACAGAGAGAGAGGACGTCCTGAAAAAGTAAGCTCAGAAAAGGGCACAGTTGCAAAGGTGATACTGAGGGTGAACTTCAAAGTTGCAGCTACTGCAGAACCTGGAAAAGCTTAAAACAAGGTGACGGGACATCACGGGAATGTTCGAGGTGTCTTTGCATGAAGCCAGCTTTTTTTCTCTTGGGCACACTTCCATGTGGCAGCACTTGTCATCACTGTGATCAATGAGTGATCGGCACCATTCTTTATGTGATGCCAGTCTCCCTGGTTGCTCTGTCACCCCCTCGGGGGAGGACCCAAGACTGAGTGAAGCCCAAGATATCGACGGGCACATAGTAGGGGCTCAAAACATGTCGATGCCATCTCTGCAACGGTTCGGAGGCTTTGGGGTCTCATGAGCCACCTGTTTCCAAAGCGCTCTGCTGCATTTCCTGGTTTTGTTATGATGTGACAGGTACACAAGATGTCACAGGGCTGAAGGCTACACGGGACCTCCCTGCGTGCCTTTTGTGCATGTCACCAGCTCTCCTTCCAATTGTCTGACATCCCGAACAACCTAACAGTTGCTAGGAGCTCATGACTGGTCCCCTCTGACCCTTGACAGAGCAGATCACGTGATACAACAGCGACCCCTCCAAGGCAGCCCGCCAAAATGCCAAGTACGATGACCATTTTCGTATAATGTGTCCCTTCCTGCCTTGTCCACCCAGAGACCACCAAAAAGTTGTCACATGTTAGCGATTTTCAAGCACTCGCTGGGAAGCCAAGGCTAGGGAGACATGCTGGGTTGATGAGCCAGTCATTCCCCCCCGGCAATAACGTCCAGAACACGCGTGTCCAGGTTGCCTGTCGATAAACCACATGCTTCTAAGTGTTATTTAGCCACACCCGTGGCAGCTTCATGTTACACAAAGAATCAGGCCATCATGGGCTGCCAAGAGCCTTGGAAAACTGTACAAATTACATTAAAATCAACAAAAAGTCTTCCATGTCACAGTATTGGAGTAACTTCTCACCCCTCCCTGCTCCCCTCCACTGGCTACAGCTCGACACTCCTGGCTTGAATCACACAATCACAGTCAAGCATTTAAACAAACCACCGACCAGATATGAAGTAACTTCCCTGCGGGTCTGGGAACACGATCCGGCCCTGCTGGATGCGCAGAGAGATCCAGGATCCCGGGGCAGAGCGGAGGCAGGAGGCCGCGCCCCCTGGAGGGGGAGTCTACCAGCCGCCCACAGCAGCCCTGAGCGGAGCCCACTTCCTGTGGTTCTTGGTCCTCCTAGTAATGTTCTCAAGACAAAAAAAAATCCCACCTTCACATCCACATCAGTCTCCGTGGGTCCAGCTTTCTACCACCGGCACAACTCAGTGCATTACCTTCACTTGACCTTGTTGTAAAAGCCGATGGCAAGAGTAGAAATTCAAGGGCAACACCATTGAGAGCCTCTCCAATCAGTGAGTCCGGGCTACCAGGAAAGAGAAAAAGAAATGAAGAGCAATTTTCATTATCTCCTGGACAAAAGCAGCAGAGAGGGAAGGAGGGCCGGAGGAGAGAGAGGTGATCTTCATTACTGAAGAGTTTTAATACAGCTGCCCATTCAAGACATCTCACTGCCAGGCAGGGAGTCCAGAGAGGGACAAGCGGCCCGCCCTCTCGCAGGTTTTGTAGCAGAAAAGGCACGTCCGTTTGTAGAGCATTGTAAAATCCACACGGCACTTTCATAGACAGATACTCAAACTCTCAGAGCCCTGAGCTATTACTATGCCCACTCTGCAGATGAGGAAACTGAGGCACGGAGGGGGCAGGGCCAGCAGTAACAGTGGGAGCAGCCCACAGCTCCGCAGAGAGAAGAAAGAGGCAGGTGAGAACCGTCACGCTCTTCCTTGGAAAAACTATCAACAAAAACTCCGTCCCCAGAAGCGGGTGTGGAGCATTCATCTCCATCCTCGTGGTGGGCCTAGGACGGTGGAAATAGAACTTCAGAGAGTGACCTGCATTCTTCCCCTGACAATTCAAAGAGAAGAGTCCCTAAGCTGACACATTCTCATTTCAAAGGTGCTTCATGAAACATTGTCTCCAGAAAGAAATCCGCCCAGAAACGTGAGATGACAGAGCTGTGCACAAAGGGCCCCAGCTGTTACTTGGATCCGTCTGGCAGGCCTCAAACCCGGCAGCTGCTTCAGTCAAAACATCAAAGGGCTTTAACAGCAGCAGCTCACCTGGAAGCGACTGGAACATGACCTGGCCGGCTGCAGATGGAGACAGGGCTCCCAAATGGCCAGGCCCACGGTCGCAGCGCGAGGTCAAGTCCACCACTCAAGACCCAAGGCTGCCTTTTGACTTTGGCACGAGGAAAGGCAAGTGGAAAGCCCACCCCAGGGCTGACAGAGAAGTCCCTGTCCCCCGCTCATTAAACAAATAAACTCACATCTAATTTTCACAGTGGAAATGGGTGTGGCCTTGGGAGACAGAGCAGCAGAGACGGGGACTGAAATGGTGCGGGCAAAGGACCTCAGCCCTGGGTGCTGGCGGGCTCTGCCCCCCGCGGTCCCTCCTTCCTGGGTCCCCACTGGGAATAAAAGCGCTTGGCCTTGCCACCTCCCAGAGCTGGGGTCAAACCCATTCCCTCCAGCACCCTTCGATTGTAGAAAGCTTAGTCCCATGGCCTGGGGAAAGGAGTTTGAGGTCAAGTTCAACCTACAGTGGCACTTTGGATTCTTGGACAAGGGTTTCCTCTGCCTTGTCCCGGCTGTGCAGTCTGTACCCAAGCAGGTGTCCCCACGGGCCATTGAGGAAGTCAGCACTGTGCTCATGGAATGGACTGAACCCTGTGGGCACCTCCCCGGGGCTGGGCCCACATGACTGCACTTCCCCTCCCCTTCGAGAATCTGCGGGCTCGGTACCCTGGGCACACGCTAAGGAGAGCAAACAGTGCACTCCCCAAGTGCACCCGAAATACATCAGGGGACCAGGAAGAAGGGACTGGACCAGCAGCCCTGAAGAAGGCACCCCAGCAGCCTGGCCCCAAACAGACCCCATGGAGCCTTGCCCACCCCGCGGCCCCCCGGCTCCAGGGGGAGTGGAGAAAGGAGCATCTGGCTCTCTCAAGGCGCTTCCCATGCACACCAGCAGGACACGGGGCCCGGGCAGCCAGGACAGACTCACCGCCCGTCAGACTTCGGGTTATATTTTTTATATTTTCATACACCAGAAATTGCTCTCACTGAAATGACTTAGCCTCCCTATGTTTTCCCAGCTTCCTCTTCACAAGCTTTGCTCCAGATTCCTCTTCTCACTCCGAGAGTTGTGACAGATCCGGCCCCTTCTGTTCTTTCGTGTTGTCTTTCTATTGTGGTAGAATACCCGTAACAGAAACGTGCCATCTCTACCGTTGCTGAGTGCGCAGCTCAGTGGCATTCAGAACATTCTCGCCGTGGTGCCACCATCACCACGGCCCACTCTATAACTCCTTCATCGTCTCAGACAGAAACCCTGCACCCATCAAGCCCTAACTCCCCCGCCTCCCCTCCCTAGCCCCTGGCACCTACCATTCCGCTCTCTGTCTGTGTGGGTATGACCGAGGACCTTGAGGAAGTGAGTCACACAGTGTTGGCCCTTTGGTGACCGGCTCGTTTCACTCAGTATAATGAAAGGTGACCTCGTGGTCCATTCATGGTGGTGGGTCAGGACTTCCTTCCTTCCTGGGTGAGGCTGCATGATGGCCCACCGTGCATATACCACACTGTGTTCATCGGTTCATTCACTGATGGGCCCGCGGAGGCTTCTGCCTCTCAGTTGTTGTGAACGAGGCTGCTGCTAACCTGGACAGACAGATCTGTGTAGCAGTTGACTGCCCCTCCCCACAGCTTCCCAAACTGAGGTCAGCGGAAGTGAATGGACCTTCTACAACAGGGACGTCACTGCCCAGGCCCAGAGAACCTCGGGCCTGGGGCCTGTCTCAGCAGCTTCCGAGGCCCCCTTCCTGTTCAGCGCCCCCCCCCCCATAGCACTGACCCCCACCAAAGGCCCAAACCACGGAAGGGCAAACACCCCAACCCTCACTCTCACATGCACCCTCTTCTTACACACACCCCACCTCTCACACACAAACCCCAAAGCCACCCCGTGGTCTCGGGAACTTCATGGAGTGCCCTCCTGCCCACCACAAGAACTGCAGACCACCCCAGCCTCCGGGCATTTCCACCCCTGCCCCCGCCCTCTGCAGATGAAAACAGAGCAGCCCCTGCCTCTGCCCTGCGGGTACCCCGGTCCCCCCTTGGAAATCGGAAGCAGGGACAACACGCCAGGGCTCGGCCCTAGGGTTTCTGTGCGCTCCCTCCGACTCTGGTTCCTTCAGGCCTGTTTTTATCACACGAGGTTCGTTTTGCATCCAACGGGAATGAAAAACACACTTGAAATTACAGAGAAGCTTCTCCTGCTGTCCTTGGGAGACAGGGGCACAGAAGAATGTGCTTTGAAGGAAGGAAAGCGAGTCCAGCAGCTGTCCTGCGGCTGAGATGGCGCCTGGCCGTGTGAGTTGCAGTGACGACGGCGCCCCAGGTGTGAGGCCTGCAGGTGTGGAGCGGGCGCTCAGTAAATGACTGCCGTGTGAGCAACTGCAGGAAGCCCGACGTCAACGTCAGGATGAGGGGAGAGAAGGGGGCCCCGTGAGGTACCCCCTAAGGGGGCCACCTAGGCCCAGTCAGGGTAAAAGAGCTGCCTGGGAGAGGGAGTGGCAGGGGGCCCAGGAGCGAGCCCAGCAGCCGTCTGCTCCTGGCTCAGCACCGGGGCCCGGCTGTGGCAGACGGCACAGGCGGAGGTCTCCAGGCGCACCTTCCCGGCGGCAGCACCTCGCCCCGCATCCCTCTGAGCCGTGGGCACGTGCAATACAAGGACAAGAGCAACAAAAACAAGGGTGCACCGGGACCCCCGGGTTCTGTTGGCGACGGGACGGCTGCGGTGACAGGGACAGGGGGTTGCCTCACACTTCCGCCTGCTCCCTCTCCTGCCCCTGAGTTTCAGTCCCCAGGGACATGGACTCACCACTCACTCACTGCACCAATAGGTGGCCCACCCTTCACCCGTAGGCCCCAGGCGGGTCCAGCATCAGACGGTCAAATGGGGGAGGACGCTCTCCCAACCCCGCCAAGCCTGTGGGCAGTTACAGCCGTGGAGCTGCTCGGGATGCGTAAGTCAGAAGTGACCCGGCCCTCGGAGACAAGCTCCGCTTCTCAGCAGGGCACTGAGGAAGCGGGTTTCTGACGAGGACACCTGGTCAGAAACAACGAAGAAGACACCTGCTTCCTGTCCCCATTAGAGGCGCCACTCTCTGTGATGGGCCTGCAGTTTTTGTCCATGAAACCGACACATTCAGTTCTATCTCCAAAGCCCCCGGTTCTGGATCCAGCATGCTTGAACTTGAGACAGAAACACTGAGAACCATCCTAAAAAAAACCAAGAGGACAGGTAGCCCGTGAGGAGCACGAGGCTGTCTACCACCTGGTGTAGGAAGGGCGGCTCTCAGTTTACTGAAAACTCTGGGACAGCGGCAGAAAAAATTACGTGCAGTAAAGATACTGCTCCCCGCCTCGAGCAACCTCTCGGTGGCAACTGAGACCCAGAGAGCCTGTCCTCTGGGTCCATGAAGAAAAGAAAGGCGTATCGACGTTGAGGTTTTGTGGTGAGCCCCAAGGAAGTCTCCCCGGAGTCTGCTGGCTCCACGTCACCCGGCCACTTTATCCCAGCCTGCTGTGCTTTGGGCTTCAAACCAGCTGAAAGGTAAGCAAACGCCCTCCCTCCCAGGTCACAGGCGGCTGCCTGCAGCACGCAGTGTGGTTCGCGGATGTCGGTGGTACAGGAGAAAGACACAGTCCCCGCGCACTCAGCCACGGAACCCACACCCAGCATGAACCAGAACGGAGGCAGAAGGTCCCCCCCGAAGACCAAAATCAGATCTGGTGAAAAGGTGCCACAGCCACCCTCTGTTAGCCACCGACCTTTCAGAAGCGGGAAGCGTGAGAGCTGGGGAAACAGACGGGGGACGGAGACCACGCTACAACGCAAGCCCACGTCCCGACGATGCCTGAGGACCACCAGGAGCAAGCATGGTGCAATGCACGGACTCAGTCTGCTCTGCCCAAGGCAGGAGTCACTAGCCACACGCAGCTACTGAAGTTTAACTCTCGATTCATGAAAAGGAAATAAAGCGTACAAGTCACTTCTCAGGCACACTAACTACGCTTTCCAAGCGCCCGGCACTTGCCACAGTGGCCTGCACTGAGATAAAACATTCCCATCATCCCAGAGAGTACAGTGTGGGGCTCAGTACTGGGAAAGGGAGAAGGATGGGAGTTTAAGAAGAAATAAGGAGTCGTTCGTTTGGTTGTTTAATGCAGGAGCCTGGGTATCTACTGGGTAGACCTCTCCTGGATGGCCTGAGGGGCGTGCAGACACAGGGGGCACGGAGGGGCTTGACGTGAGACTCCAGGAGGGCAGAGACCCGTCTTGTTCCAGAACAAGGTGGTAATACTTATCAGGTTGGCCAAAAGATCCATTATGTTTTTTCCGTAAAATAAAAGATGTGTTTTTTTTCATTTTCACCGATAACTTTATTGATTTGGATATTTTGAGTACGTTGGCCGTCTCCTGCTATTGGCTTCCAGAGGGAGAGGCCAGGGGTGCTGCCAAACATCTTCCAGTGCATGAGACAGCCCCACGGCCAAGGATTATTTGGCCGAAACGTCAATAATACCAAGAAACTTCGCAAATTACTTTTGACACATTCACTCAGTCACAGCACCTTCTCCACACACTGCACAAATCTTCTTTTGCATTTCGGTTACAGTTCTACCTTTCTTGAAATAACAAAGCATAATACGCTGAAAATGTTGTGTATCTTTCTCCATCTTCAATATTAAAATGGCTGCACAAAAATCCACCAATTTTGGTAAGTTTTTTTAAATGCACACTGCTAGGACAGCTGTCACAACACAGTCTCACAAAATTGTTTCAAACGGAGTTGAAGACAGCTCAGCACTACGAGAGCCATCGTATGGGAAAAACAAACGTTTTGACCCACCCGATACGTGTTCCGTGGGTAATGGCTTCTGCCGTTGCCGCAGCATTTCAACAAGCTGAGAGCCAGCCCTGGAACAGAGGTCTGGCTGGCAGTCTCCTGCTGGTCTTGACAACCTGTCCTCCTGATTCCTGGCGAAGTGATTGCAGATCTCTGCCCATGAGAGGGAAGAGGGGACACCCCGCTCCCCCTCCTACAAAACATTGACTGATGGCCCTCTTCCTTCTGTAACTGTTCATCACAGACTAAATAATACTTTTCATTTTAGGACTGTTTCACGCAAGCCTTTGCCCCCGGACCACGCCGCCTTCGGATACAGCTCTGGAGCGGCAGAGAGTGCTTAGTCAAGGTTCTCTGGATGAAAAGTAACAGGAACCACATGGGCCACCTCCACAAGAAAGCAAATGTGAGACATGTCCTAGGCTGCCTCCCAGCCCCTGAGGACCAGGGGTCTCGGAAGGACACAGGGACTGGGCAGTCCACCAGCTCTCTCTGCCTCTCATCTCTGCTTCTCTTCGTCCAGCTTCTTAATTCTTCACTTTTTTACAGTCTTCATTCTGGCTTCACTGCTCACCAGGTGGAAGAAGGCCACCTGTGGGCTCCAAGGAACTTTACGGCCACCCATGACTCTTGGGTTTTCACGTGTCCCTTGGTACCCACAGTTTCTGAGACCCAATCCCAGTGCCCAAGAAAGCTCATGGACCCAGCTTGCCTCCCAGTGTCAAACCACTGGTGTAACTTAACAAGCGACAGGCAGAGGGTGTCAGTGGCAGCTACCGAGGCAACGAGGCGTAGGGCGCACACAGCTCTCAGAGAGAGGAAGTCGGCTTGCTCTGGGCAATGCTATCAAGGGTGGAAGGGACAAAATATAAGGCTAAGAGGCTAAAGGGCCGTTTAATGGACATAGCCCAACACTCAAAAATGTCATGATACAGGGTGCTCATAAAATCTGGAACCAGCCCCGGCTGGCATGGCTCAGTGGATCAAGCACCAGCCTGTGAACTGAAAGGTCACTGGTTCGATTCCCAGTCAGGGCACATGCCTGAGCTTCGGGCCAGGTCCCTAGTTGGGGGGGTGTGAGAAGCAACCTATCAATGTTTCTCTCCCCCTCTCTCTCCCTCTTTTCTCCTCTCTCTAAAAATAAATAAATAAAATCCTTTATAAAGTGAACGGGTACAGGGACTGAGCAAAAAAAAAAAAGGACTCACGGACATGGCAACGATGTGGTGATTGCTGGGGGGAGGGAGGTATAAGTGGCCTCAATGGTAATAGAAAAAAAAATTACAACACAGATTAAATTTTACAAAATTAATAAAGTTTTAAAAAAGTAAAATAAAATACAATCTGGAAACACCACTAACACTGTGTCACTTTTTAACAGATAAAAGACACCAAGCGTATTTGTTCGCCTGGGTCCAGGGGTTACGGAAAATTCTCTCGACATCCAGGAACCCGACGCTCATTTCCACGTCGGTCAAAGGGAGCAGAGAGTTCATCAGAAGACTCAAGTGTGAGCAGACAGGGCTTTGTCCAATGTACCTGCAAAGCTGAGATGGCTTTTATGCTTATGTTTCTGGCAACACCTTCTTTCATTACAATAAAAATAGGCTAAATCGGAGGAAGTACAGTCATTTTTCACCATGTAAGTTAGTGTTTCTATAACAACCTTTATTTTAAAGACATTCTGTTAAGCTGATTTTGTTACCAATTATCTCACTACCTGTTTTCTCAGAGAAATTAAATGTTGCTATTCTTTGAAAAGTACTGAAGCAAAACAATAAGTCAAATTATCATCTTCATATTTTTGCTGTGAAAAACTAAGACACTAAAAGCTTGTCGGTCATTCAATGCAGCTCTCTTTTTGTTTTGCGACCATTAACGCTGTATTTTAATTTTAATAATATTTGCTCAAATTTTTCATACTAAAAATTCATTTCTAAAGGAATATTTCTCCCTTCTGTTGAAAACAGAATTTATTTCCATTTGGATATTTTTACCAGGGAAGTTTTTCTTCTCCCTGGAGTCCTCAGAATGAAATAAAGATCCAGTCATTTAACATGGAACTGGGTCCGCTTCACACGTCATGTGACCCAGAATGGCCACCGGAGCAGGGGACAAGCTGAACCACACCTTTCTCACTTTGGCTTTCCACGTCCTGTGGCCCAGCCGACCACGGTCCCCAGCAGCCCACCCAGTTGTCCCTCTGTTGATGGCAAGTGGGGTGACGGGCTTTGCAGTCCAACACCATCCATAAACTCCATGGTTTGGGGAAAATCACTTAACTGCTATTTCCATCTTTGAGAATGGCATTAATAGTGGAAATCAGACAGGCTTGTGACAACTGAGTGAGTCACTATGGAGAGCGCCTGACCTCATGCCTGGCACACAGTAACTGTATCTATCGTAGATCCAAAATTGTGGTTTCTGTGGCTCAGCTTTATGTCCGTGTGCACCATGCTCCTTCTTCAGCGTGGGCTGAAGAGCCTCTCCTCTGGTGCCCAGTGAACACCTCCGCCGGACACTTACTCTAATACTCCAAGTTCTCATCTGAGTTCAGTGCCAGCCCCGGTGCACAGTTCACTCCAGACACGGGGACACGGGGACGGCAGAACCAAAGAGGCTCTCGGAAACAGCTGAGACTGCTAGTGAACCTGCATGAGTCTGACCGAAAAGGGAGAAGGCAAATAAAAAGGATGAGGAATAAAAACGAAACAGTAATAGAGGTGCCCAAATTAAAAAGATGGGAAATTATAAGCCATTTTTACCAATGATTTGAGAACTTAAGCAAAATAGAGAAATACCCAGAAAAAAATACCGTCAAAAATGACCATAGAAGAAACAGAAAACAAGAATGGTCCTATAAACATTTATGAAACTTAATCACTAATTTAAAATCTTCCCTCCACTGAATGGCACGTATGTGGGATTTGGCCTCTCCACTTTTTATTGTGGAAAATGTCAGGTAGATGCAAAAGTAAAAATAATAATAATAATAATTTCCTGCAAAGAAATGGTTTTACAGGTGAGTTCTATCAACCATTCAAGAAAGAAGGATTCTAACCTCTCATAAAATTTTTAAAATACTAGGAAACAGTACAACTCATGTTTTTCATGCTAACATACCATCTTGATGACCGACCGAAGCAAATAAGGATAGGCTGAGAAAGGAAAGTTAGGCCAGAGGACCGGAACTGGGAACTGAGGCAGGTCCCCGCCAAGGCCGAACTCCATGGCGACTTTGCCCTTCAACTAAAAGTAAAGCCATATTTTACATAAAAAGTTTGATCATCCTTCCCATCTTACGTGGCAGTTTATCTTAATTAAACCGCAATGCTTCCATCAATACCTGATGAACACACCCTCTTGCAGGGTGGTGTTGGGCCTGGAAGTGAGGAATAAGGTCTGTCTGCACCCACCGCCCTGGTTCCACATGGGACCCAGAGAGCACACAGGGCCCCTGGTCCAGGGGCTCCAGGTAGAAATCCCAAGCGGGTGGGGGAGGGAAGGATGTAGGTGACTCCTAATGGCTCTGCTGCTGCTCAGCCGCCATCCCCAGGGGACTGGTCAGAAAAACAATGTGGTCTGCACAAAGCTCATGAAGCAGCCAGGTGTGCCTGCAGCATCCATGGCTCCAGAGAGGCTGAGGCTTCCCTCTCCGCTCATCAGAAGAGAAGCCCACTCCTCTCGGCCTCGTCCACCAAGGTGTCAGGTCAGAAACGTCAGCAGGTGGGGCTGTCACCTCCTTTACTCCCACATCCCTCCTGCTGGCAGTGTGGCCCCACTACATACCACCCTGCTGGATAAGACCCGTTTTTAACTTCAGGAGCTGAAAGAGCCTGCAGTCAGCCATCTCTCCTTTTCCAAGGCTAGATCGCTATGAACAGAGACCGTGGAAGCGGGGATGGGCATGAAGTGTTTCGGGGGCTGTGAAAGCATCAGCCAGAGAGTTCAAGGTAAGTTTGGCTACTACCAGACTAGACCAAGGGAAGGGTGGTTTTACTTGTGTGAGTAGGCCGGGGTTTTTAAAGCACTCTTTTGGGAGCAGCAGGACCGTTTTGATGAATAAAAGTGTATGTAGGTCTTCAATATATAAAATCGATCAAATCAGCACTGGTCCTCTTGTAGTAGAAGGACGGAGAGTCAGAGGGTCACCCACTTGACCCTCTCTTACCCTCCAAGTGAAGCCCCCAGACCCCAGGCCCAGGCCCTCACACTGTGGCCCTGAGCACACGGCTCGCAGTCCACAGTCACCACCCACAATTTCCACTGGACACGCTGTCAGAGGGCCTTGCATAGAGTCGGGAGGTTTACACCAACCAAACCCTTCGCTTGCCAACAAGCAAACTGTGGGAAGCAGGGTCTTCAGACCTGTCTGAAGTCCACAGCCCCTCAATGGCAGGGGCCCACTAAGCAAGCCAGAGGCGCTCAACTCAAGGAAGCCTTGGCCTTTCTGCTGGTGAAGGAATAGAGTTCACCTCCTCGCCACCCTGGGGAGCCGGACCAAGGAGTGGCCCAAACCTACGCGTGGCCCAATACTGCTAGGTCCACTGCAGACCTAGGTCCAGGCCCACTGCAGACCCAGCCTGAGGCCCCTGGCCTGCTCCACACCAAAGCTCTGTGTCCTGACCCCGCGTTCCCCACGAAGAGCCCAGCAGGCCACGCCACATCTCCCTCGTGTTGGTGACCCCACTAAGTCAATGTTATTGATTCACACTTGGAGAGAAATGCCAGAACTAGTATTTAGATGTCAAAATAACTCCAAGAAGAGTACAAGGCTGTTTTGATCATTTGAAACCGAATCCCTGCCTCCTCTGAGATGGGGCTTTCAGACCCGGAGCCTCCTGAAATGCCACGGCGATGCTCTACGGCTCGGATTTCCGCTTCAAAGGCCGCACCGTGTGAAATTATACGCAATTTCAAAAAGAACACGTCGCTGTCCTACTTTGAGTCCCCTTCTCTTAAAAGCATGTTTTGACTAAGATTAATTTATAGCCCAGGGAGATTTGGGGAAGGGAAAACGCCTTGAAATTGCAAGTAAAAATAACTAAGAAATCCATTTGCTTCTTGAATATCGAGTGTCGTTGTTTTGGGACCAGGACCAGATTTGCGCATAGCTGCAGGTAAATGGACCGACTGTGAGGTTGGAGGGTGCAGATCACACTTCAGGGGAAAACAGTGTGGCCGGACGTCCCAGAGGTGGCGGGGCTCTGGGGGAGCGGAGCACGGGGCAAGTGCTCAGCCTCTCAGTGGCTCATCGAAGGGAGGGCAGTCCAGGAGGGGCAGGGAGGGCAGAGAGGCCCCTTTACCTGGCCTGGGGCTGGGAGGCTAATCAGTAAAAGCTCCCGAAGCAGCTGAAAGAGCTCAGCTAGATGGCCCCGGCTCTTGGCCGCAGGTTTACATGAACCGTTTCTGTGCCGTAGATAATTGCACCTTGGCCGTTCCCATCCTCGTGGCTACAGACAGGCTCATCTACCTCTATAGTACATAGGATTGTTTCCCTAATAGCTTATCATTTGTTCTCTTCTCTTAAAAAAAAAGTACCACCTTATGCTTTTTGTATATTTTCTTTAGACACATTAAGGAATTTCTTTGTTGGTCATTGATGTAACACGTGCTTTACCAAATCAATACAGCTGATGACTCACTGGAGGGACCCCACAAGAGCCTATGGGCTTATTCTCCGAAGGAAAACAGCCCTACACTTACGAGCTTTGGCACACAGACACTTTGGTCCCCCACACCCAGCATGTTTTGCTTATTCAGACTCCCAGTCCTGAAAGGAAGGAACAGATGTCGTCAGTGGGAGAGGGGTTAAGTACCTGCACTGTGGCTGTGATCCGCTGGGCATGGCCTGAGTTTTCGTCACTAGGGCTGGCATTACAAAACGCCGCAGTGGCTCAAACAATAGCCATTTTATTTCCTCACAGTTTCAGAGGCTACAAGTCCAAGATCAAGGTGTCGGCAGGTTGGGTTTCTCCCGAGGCCTCTGTCCTTGGCTGGTAGGGGCTGTGTCCTCCCTGGGCCCTCAGGTGGTCTTTTCTCTTTTCACAAACATCCCTGGCGTCTTCCTCTTCCAATAAGAAAACCAGTCTTATTGGATTTGGGGCCCCCTCTTCATGATTTCATGTATTAGAGTTCTCCAGAGAAACAGAATCAGTAGGATATATGTCAATGTATAAAAGGAGACGTATGATAAGAACTGGCTCACGTGGTTAAGGAAGCCAAGAAGTCCCATAGTCCAGTGGTCCCCATCCCCCGGGCCTGTTAGGAACTGGCCACACAGCAGGAAGTGAACTTGAATGGAATGCACTTGAACCATCCTGAAACCATCCCCCCAACCCCGGTCCGTGGAAAAATCATGTTCCACAAAATCTGTCCCTGGTGCCAAAAAGGTTGGGGACCGCTGCCATAGTCCACTGTCTTCAAGCTGGAGAGCCAGGAAAGCCCGGTAAAATTCAGTCTGCGTGCAAAGGCCTGAGAGCTGGGGGGTGGGGGGAGCTAATGATGCAAGTCCCAGTCTGAGCCCAGAAACCCGAGAACCAGGAGAGGACGGCTGTCTCGGCTCAAGCGGGGAGAGTGAATTCACGCTTCCTCCGCATTTTCCGGCTAACGGGACCCTTGAAGAACTGAGGAGTTCTACCCGCACTGGGGAGGGCCCGTGCTGTGTCCAGTTCACCGACTCACATGCCAGTCTCTTCAGAAACACTCTCAGACACACCCAGAAATAACGTGTTACCCAGTCACTACCTGGGCAGCCCTTCGCCCAGTCGAGTTAGTTGACCTATGAAATTAACCATCATAGCCATTTAACCTTAATTGACGCCGTAAAGGCCCTATTCCCTCGGACGGTCAGGTTGAGGGTTAGGGCCCAACATGTGGGTTTGTGGAGAACATAGCTCAGTCCACAACAGAAGGGCACTTGAAACATGAACAGAACCAGTTATGCAAACTGTCTAATGTTGGGGTTTAAGGTACCACCCTCTTTTCACTTGGCCCGTAACACCATCCATGTACCAAAGCCATGGGACAAATCTCACCCCTGAAGTAAATCAACCATGGACAGAATAAAAGCTCTGCCTTTGCGGGGAGCGACGGGTCCTATGTATAATCTCTATTTCTAATGTAATAAAAAGGGGCTTTCGCTCAACCAGAAACACTTGGACATTGATCTCAGATCCAAGTGATGAAGTATGTCAAGTTACGTGTCTCACACACCATCTGTATTCAGCTTCTAACAGGGAAAAAAATGTTGTAAATTCAGCATTTAATAAATAAGAGATGAGGGCTTTTCACTCAATGTCCTTCTGATCTAAAAAAACGGCTGCTGTTAAACTGACTAGCAGTTACTATTTCACTAAACAATGAGACCCAATCCAGAAGGGACTTTATCTGAGATGTATAAAATCTATGCAAATCATCAGGGAGGATCAGCCAATGAGGACATCACTGCTTCTGGCAAAAATTGCTGTTGGCCGGTGGAATTTATTACTTTTCCTCATTGAGATGCATGAGTACACGATCCCATAGGACTAAAACTAGCTGGCATGCACGTGGGGTGACACAGCCAAGGGCAGTTTATAACGTGAGATCCCTTAAAGGAAAGATAAAGGCCTGGAAACAGCCCTAGGTGGTATTAAACAGCATCTTTTTTTTTTAATTTTTTTAAAGAAATTTTATTTATTTCTTAGACAAGGGAAGGGAGGCAGAAAAAGAGGAAGAGAAACGCCAATGTGTGGTCGCCTCTCCTGTGCCCCCCACCAGGGATTCCGCCTGCAGCCCAGGCGTGAGCCCTGACTGGGAATCGAACAGGCGACCCTTTGGTTCGCAGGCCAGTGCTCAGTCCACTGAGCAACACCAGCCAGGGATAAACAGCATCTTAAAACAGATATAACCAAGCTCTACAGACAGGTGTTTCTGGCCCTTGGGACATTTCTATCTGCTGCCCACACCTGCCATCGTCCAAGTGAAAATGTGGCGGGACCCTCCTAGCCTAAGCAGTACTGCAAGCTTAAATTTCTTACTGCCTTTTCATTCTTCATGGTTTTCTCCTTGTTTCCAGCATCTACTGCCTTTCTTTTAGGTCCCAAACCTATGCCACTTTGTACGACTACATCTTCACCCAGTGTGCCCAGCCTCCCACGGAAGTTTTCCCTTTGAACTTGTCTAGCATTGAGTCATGGAGATGAAGGCCTCCTAATAATCAGCAATGATAGAAAAATAGAAGAAGGAATAGCGCACAGAACAGACTTCTTCGTAGTAAAGATATCTGTACGCGGATGACATACCAGGTCCAGCAGAAGGAATGCCATTGGTGTGGTTGGTAGGGCACATGAGTGTCTCGCACAAGATGGAGAGCAATTTGAGCATTTCACCTAAAACGTCACATGGTGTGCTTGAGTGTGATATTGTTATGTCACAGAATGACACGCTCATGATTTTGTCATGAAAGATTTTTATGTAACAAAAAGGGGCATTATTTGTGCCGGACCCTGTATTTTACTTATGGAATCTGACTCAACACAAAGATGGTTGGAAATGACATCGAAACTGGGGAACACTCACCGTGAACACTCCAGAGTCAGAAGGACCAAGGCCAAGTGCTTTCGGTCAGTGGCACCCAAGCCCTGAAGAACTCCCAAACAGAGCCTATACTGCCCAGTTGTTTTCCTCTGAGGGCTGTTCCTAAATTACTAGCCCAAGAAAGCATACTATAGGCATGTGAGCCACCTCCCCCTGTTGCTGACTCAACAGTAAATTGTTTTACTTCGGTGAGGAATACTGAGCGGGAGCCCTAGAAAACATTGTATTCACGAAGTGACTAGGATGGCCTTAGTGTCTCCCTCCGGTCAACTAAACTGGAGACAGAGCCCGGCTTGGAGGACGGAACCAGGGCATGTTAACAGGGGAGGCCTAGACAGGCCCTGCCCCTTGGACCCCAGGTGAACAGTGGTGAAGAGAAGGAAACCCAGATTGGTGAGCAGGGGAAAACAAGCACCAAGTATAAGTTCCGCTGCTATGACAAAAATACCACAGCCAGGGTGGCTGAAACAACAGATATTTCTTTCTCACAACTCTGGAGGCTGGGAGTCCATGGCCAGGGTGCCCACAGGGCCGGGTCCTGGTGACAGTCCTCCTGGTTTGCAGACATCTTCTCCTGTTGTGTCCTCACATGGTGGAGAGGGAGTGAGAACGAGAGAGAGGAAGAGGGGTAGGGGAGATAGAGAGTGGACAGGGAGGGGTCCTTCAGGTCTCCCCTTCTGCTAAGAAGAGCACTAATCTCATTAAGGGGGCTGCACTCCCAGGAACTCACGTAAATCTAACGGCTTCTCTAAGGCCCCTAAACCATCACACTGGTGGGTGAGGCTTAGACACATGAATTTGGGGGTACGCAAACATGCAGCCCATAATGACAAGCCGACAGGTGCAATATTTTCCCCGTGAGGATACCCAGGACCGAGAGTCCCCGCGTTCCTTTTGTGTGTCAGGCTGTGAAAGGGCACCTTCCGGGTTGCCCCAGAGTCCAGCCCAGGGCCCAGACACATCCTCGGAAACTGAGCGGCACCAAAGCATGGCCATCCTGAAAGGTACCTTGAAGAGAGGTTGCCCTGGACCGCTATAGTTCCCATAGGGCAGGGCCCTGTGCTGACAGCCAGCAGGGTGACTCCCCAGCAGGGTGGTTGCCCAGGGAGAGACAGCAGATGTGTCCCCGGGACACGGCCTGAGCCCAGAAAACAGTGGGCCAGTTCACTGTCACAAAGAACCTGCACAGCCCAGGGAGGACAGACCTGTAACCACGCCCCGTCCCACCCAAAGCCAGTTTAGGAAAAGAAACAGAGAGGCTATTGGAGTGTGTTTCTCTTCAGGCTGCTGCCTGAAGGAGCTGTTTAAATTCAATTAAATTGGAATAAATTGAATTCAAAATTAAATTGAATGAGATGGAACTAAGAGCCAGATTTTCCCCAATAACCGGTGCAGCGGGGTCAGGGGAAGATCGGGTCACACAGCCAAAACGAAGCCATTCCTTTGTCCCTGCACAGCGGCCAGCCCCGGCAGCACAGCAAGGTGCAGTTCATCTTGACAGCAGCCTGCACAGTTGGGGCGCGGCCTCTCCCCACTTACAGAGGGAGGGGGACAGCACAGGGCAGACCGGCACCTGCCACTGCTGCAGAACCAGTGGGCAGTGCATCAGGACCCGCACCCAGCGGGGGCCGTCTAGCAGCCGTCTCAGTAATCTGCACCCTGCATGCCTGCCCCCCCCTCCCCCTGCCCCCAGCCTCGGAACACAGCTGAGCAAAAGCGCCAGGTGACCCGGAGGCCCTTTAAGGCGAAAGGAAACGCCCTGTGAGGCTCTCACGTCAAAGTGTGGAGGAGCCGCGCTCCACAAGCAGGCAAAGCTGCGTGACCTCTCGGTGTCCCCTGCCTGGGACGCGATCTGCCCTCAACACTAAAAAAATTGAGAGAGAGAGAGGAAGAAAGAGCACAACAGCAGCACCAATAATTAAAGATGAGATGAGACTAATTAAGAGAAGAGGAAAGTTGGGAGAGGTTTTCCTGTGACAGTTGTATTTTTAGGGGAAGAGGGAAAAAGAGCGATGTTTCTTCTCATGAGTCTGGATCTGACTCTGAGGTTTGATTGAAGAAACGACCTTGAACCGTAGCAGAGAATCATAAAAGACAATTTCCAGTAAGTGTGCTAGCTCGAATTAATGGTTTACTTTTTATTTTTAAACTGAATTCAGCAGAGATTTACATGCATTAGGTTACAGTGATTAACATTGAAATTTGACCTTGAAATAATCTTTACATTGTAAATTCTTAATGATCAAAACAATGTTCTCAGTGATTAAAACATATTAGTAATTAATTATTAAAGAAGAATAATTGCAAATACACATTCCTAAAATCTCAAGGCTTTTAAACCATTTGTACAAATGACTGGACATTTTTTAAATCTGAAAAAAAAACCCTCATCTGATTTCTCGTTTTCACTGTGAATCCAACAACAACGAAGGTGCTTCTCAGCCTCCTCTTCTGTGGCCGCGCAAGCCAGAAACGCACGCAACCCCCTCTGACCCCAACAAAGCCAAAGAAAAGAAAAATCTGTAGCATTTTTTTAAAATCCCCCAAACTTCTTAAGTAAGGGTGATAAAAGGCTAGCATCTCTTTTAAAAATCACTCTGTGAACAGTTTGATGACACACAGCCAGGGCAGGACCCCAGTGGCACAGCTCCGAGCTGTGCCGATGCCCAGGGCAGGGACAGGACAGCCGGGGCTACTGAGCACACTGGACTCAGCAGAACAATTATGACTGAGTAATAACTTTTCAGAAAATAAGCGCATCTCTCCCTGGCTGGGTGGCTCAGTTGGTTGGTGCATTGTCCCATACACCAAAAGGTCATGGGTTCAATTCCTAGTCAGAGCTCATACCTAGGTTGTGGATTTGATCCTCGGTCAGGGCACATACAGGAGACAACCAGTCAATGTCTCTCTCTCTCTCTCTCTCTCTCTCTCTCTCTCTCTCTCTCTCAAATCAATAAAAACATCCTGGGGTGGGGATTAAAAATATATCTTTTCAAAAACAATTATATCTCATGCTATAGAGAAAGGAAATCAACCAGACTTGGTCCCATCTGCTTTCAGCGGTCTCTGCCAAGGCCATGGGCCTCCTTAAGCTGGGCCTCCTGCTGGGCACGGACTTCCTCTCAACAGGAGGAACCCCAGACCGTGCACAAGCCAGAGCTGCCGCTCCCACGGGCTACGGCTGTTCTAGAGCCTGGGCCAGGGCTCTCCGGCGCAGAAAGATGTGAAAATACCCCCCACCCTCGCCCCAGTCCACTCCCTTCTCCATGGGTCCCATCAGAAGTGACAGTGTTTAATGAATAAAAAAGAAAAGGCACATTTCCAAGGCATTTCATCTACATAATTTCCTGAGCTGTCCAGCGCTGCTTTTCACAGTTCACTCCGTGTTGACCACTAAGGTGCTTTTATCCCAACAGAAGGAGCATCTGAAACGTTACCTGTAGCGCTTTGCTGTTGCTGCGAAACAAATGACCGCAGGCCCAGGGACGTGAAGCAGCACAAAGTCACTGCTTCATACTTCCTGCAGACCAGGAGTCTGGGTCTGTCACGCTTCACCCGAGTTCTTCGCTCAGGGCTCCCACTGTGAAATAACTGTTTGTGTCACCCCAAAATTCACGTCAGAGGGCTAAGGTGGTGGGACGTCTGGGCAGTGGGACCTCTGGGAGATAATCAGGCGTAGAGGCAGTCTTGTGGGTGGGCCCCCCACCTGGGATTAGCACTTTAAAAGAGAAGAGACCAGAGCTTTCGCTCTCTCGGCCACCAGGGGAGGCCGGGCAAGAAGGCGACCATCTGAGCTCCAGCAAGAGAGCCCTCCCAGCCACAGAACCTGCCGGCACACGGAGCTGCAACTTCCGAGCCCCTGGACACTGGGAAATAAACGCTCGTTCTTAAACCTCCCGGTCCCTGGTATTTCTGTGATGGCAGACTGAGCTCACAGCCTCACAAGGCTGAAATCGACTTGTCAGCCAGCAGGAGCGTCCTTCTTTGTGGCTCTGCCCTTCATTTCGCCCACTTCTCGTGCAAGCGGCAAGCATGGTGGCCCCTGGCGGATTTCTCAACGTTTGGGACAGCCTGGAGGACGGAGAACTTACAGCCTGGAGGACGGAGAACTTGTACGCGCAAAGCCCCTCTGCTCTGTCCTGCTCGGCGGCCTCTTTCCAGAAACTGTAGCTGTGACTCGGGCTCCCCCGGCGGTGCTGCGGCTGGGGAAGCCCTACGTCTCCGAGGGAAGTCGTCTCGCCGATGAAGATCGACCTCCGCCCTACCCCAGCGAGCACCCAGTGTGCACAAATAATTTGTTATTGACAAAAACGTAACAGGTCTGATACAAAATCCAATCACACACTCTTCTAACAACGTAGGTTAGAGTGAATGTCATCCCTGAAATGAGGTCACTTCTGATGCACTTCCCTGATGTAAAAAACAACCAACCAACGAGCCTGGGGTTGGAATGACGGAGACAGTCAGCTGTCCTCAGCGCAAGTCGTTGTACTGCTTGTCAGGTGTGGCTTCGTAGTTTCTGTTGCTTTCTTTTGAATTTCACTCGGGGGACATTTTCAATGGGGCAGACATCAAGTCCTTTGCTTTTCCCTAATGTCTGTTTTAGTGAAAATATACCCCGAGAGAAACGCGAGAAAAGACGGTGACGCTGTGGGGCGATGGATCTGTTACTCAGCTTGACCGTGGCCATCACTGCACAATGTACCAGTACACCAGGTCGCCAACCTGTGCATCTCAAGGCTACACAATGTCTAGCTTCGATTATACCTCGATGAAGGGGCGGGGGGAGCAACGAGGTTCTGACACCTGCTACGGCGTGGGTGACCTCACAGACACTCTGCTAAGCGCAGCGGCAGACACAAAAGGACAGTTGTTCAATGACCGCACTTACTGGAACATCTAGAACAGACGAGTCACAGAGACAAGGTAGGTTAGAGGCAGGCCGGCACTGGGGGGCAGGGGGCAGGAAGAGACCGCTTCACGGGCACAGAATCCCTGTTTGGGGTGATGGGAAAGTTCTGGAAATAGCAGTGATGGTTACACATTATACTCAATGCCACTGAATGGTTTATGTGGCAAATTTTATGTCATGCATACTTTACCGCAATAAAAAAATTTGCACTTTATAAAAACTTTGTTTATAAATACAGGGGCTGGCGAGAGTTTGCTGACCCCTGACCTGGAGCTGTCCACAACACGGAAGGGCCGAAGGGACGCATCACTCATTACCCCAGAGCAACAGGTGCGAGGCGGTAAGTACCTCCCACAGGCCCTTGATCCTCTCACCGGCCTGGCCGTTCCCTTGTAGGTGCAGACGGATACACACGTGGAACGTGGAGGAAGGTCTGCTCACACTGGGTTCTGTGACCTTAAAAAGCCTCCACACTCCGTCACAGACACGGTGCCGTGGACCTAAGGAAACACACACAGGGCCGTCTGGGAGACCCAGCCCCCACGCCCCACATCGGTCCCAGCCAAGTCCTGTCTGCTCCCCACCACCATCCGATTGGGTGCATCTGCCATGCTGGGCCCCCCCGAGGTCCTGCGTGGGGAAGCAGGCAGAGGGCACATCTCAGAGGGCCACCATCCCCAGGCGCAGTGCCACCCAGAGGAATAATGTCCTCCTGGAAATGGACACGAAACGGGAAGCTCAGAGTCAGGATGCAGCACATAAGGACCTGCAAGCCAGCGCTGGTTTACGAGACTACTAAGAAAAATAAACCGCGGCGGTGATTTTAAAGGGACTCCTCCAGGGCTGTGGTCACTTCTCGCGTATAGTGAGCTAACTATGAAGTGCCACTTCCTGCAGGGGGTCCCCTCAAACGCAAAGGGGTTATAAGGCTAAAAAATGCAGATGTGCATCGTGTCTGCAGAAATCGTTAAAAAAGATCAAATGTAATATTTTCTTTCAACATGGACAACCGCTCTGAGATGTTCCACTCCGGCAGACGGAACACAGCCTCCAGTGCTCGCCAATCACCCCTGACAAACACCGTTTGGGCTGTAAGTGAGATAAAGCGGTGGGAGGGAAACCAGGACATGGTAAAAGGCATTCTTCCTGGTCTGCTGAGAACTTACAGTAAGTCATCCATTCCGGAGGTAAGGCCTCGCTTCCTGCCAAGGGCGAACCCCATGTGGTCTTCAGTTCGAAGGTGACTTTTGTTTGACAGTAATAGGATGGGAAGACAAAACTCGGCGTTCATGTCCCTTCAAAGGGAGTCAGCTCTTTTTTCCCTCACAAAGGAAAACAATGTATATAAACAAGCAAAGCACTCTGAGTGCCTTCCCGGGGTTCTGCACAAAGCTGAACTAATGGGCAAGAACAATGCGGGACAACAGCCTGGCCAGAACCCCAGGCCACCCGCAGCACCAGCTGCAGGAGCTGCAGCCGCAGGACGGAACAGGCCAGCCACATTCAGGCTGCAGCCTCCGGTCCTCCCCACAGCCTGGCTCCCTAAGGTTTCCTCCTCTTCTGTGGCCTTCCTCTCTGAAAACCCCAGACGGCCTGAGACAAGCCAAGAGAAGTCCGTCCCCACCACAAGACGCCAAGGCCCACCCCTACGCCCAGAGTCAGCAGGCGGCCCATGGGAATGCCGCACGGCACCACGCAGACCAGGCCTGCGCTCCGTGCCGGGGACTCTGGCCACAGCATCTCTGTGGCAAACGTTCTTGCCACCTAACGAATTGTCTGCATGGCAGTTCTGCCATAAAAAAAGATAAAATCACAAACTATACAAGAGGGACATAACAAAATGTGAAAACGTGAACCCCAAAACTCAAAAGATTCCACCGCGAGAGCCATACTGTCTGACCGCGCTGGAAGCGTGTGCAGATTCCCGGCACAGTGAGAGGTTTCAGCGGAACTGCGGGCTCCACGCTGTGTCCCCAGACAGGGCCTGTGCCTCGCTCTCTCCGCCCCGCGCCATGTGTGTCCAAATAAGAAACCAGTTCTGGAACGAGGCAAATCATCGTCACCTGGAAGACACGCCAACTATGTTCTAAGTCCGCCACGACCACCACCATGTCGACTACTCCCTGAGGAGCTGGGCCCCAAGGCAGGCGACCCCAGAAAAAAATGTGACAGTGCTGGCCAGTTTCCTAAGGGACCCGCCCCGGTGGCAGTGGCCTCCCCGATAGGCTCCTGTCACTGGTAACCAATAAAAGGAGGAAGTGCGCTCTACCGATAGCCTGCTGCCGGCAGCTTGCTCCTGCTGCGTCAGAGACATGGCACGGAGTGCAGAAATGGAGCATGTCCTCTTCCACGCAGCCGGTGGGGACACCGGCCTTGAACACTGAACCACAGCTTTCAGAAACGGCTGCTCACCCCGACCTGAACCCCCGTTAGCCGGGCCGTTTCCCGAACCAGCAGCTGCCAGCAGCACGGCAATGCCAGGCAGACACTCAGTCATTTGGAGGCTTCTCTCCTCTTCCAGTCCAGGGGGGACCTGCAGACGGCAGTAGGGCCCCACCCAGGCCTTGCTGCGGGCTACAGAGGAAGTGCCGAAGAGAAAACACACCTCCACTCGAGGTGAAGCCAAATGCGTGTCAACGGCAAGAGGTGGAGCAGGGTGTACAGAGGGAGAGCCGTGACCGCGGTGTCCCCGACCTGCACGGTGAATTAGCCTTGACCTCAGGACCGATAACAGAGGCCTGAGAAGGGCCAGCAGACGGAAGAAATCATCTAAAAGGAGGTCGCCCACAGTGCCAGCGTGTGCTGCTGTGGGTCGCCTGGTGTCACCAGCCATTTGGGATCTGTCCACTGATGTGGGTGGGGAGTCCAGGGACACCCTGGTGTTTGCTGCCCTCCACCGGGAGGCGCTGACCTCTGAGCAAACGGCTCCTTCCCTGCTCGCCACAGGCTGTGCCAGGTCCTAATTCTAGATGCACCTGGCAGAAGGGGAGCCTCAGGAGCACACCCCCTTTCTTTGGGCGGCTGGGCAGTTTAAGCTCCTTACAAGTGGCCCTTCCTCTTTGCCCGTGTGTCGGGGCCTCGCTCTGCCTGCTCTCAGTGACGAAGTAAAGCCAGCTACCTGGTACAAGAAATTCTCCCCTCCTCAAAAAAAAGTGCTACACGTGGACATTTATTTATGGCCTGTCCGCAGGCAGAGGCCAGCAGGTCCCGCATCGTATCCCTGCCCCGCCTGGGGGCCCACCACACCTGGCCAGGCCCCTTCACATCGAACTAGCGTTCATCTGCCTGTGTTTCTCACCCAGTGAGGTCCAACGGCCCAGAGGAGAAGATGAACGTCTGCATTTTATCTCAGCAGCAACACAGAGTGGGGCTCTGCTTTGCCCGGACCCTGCTGCCGTCTGAAGAAACCACACAGTAGCCTGCTTTGGACAGAGCAGCAGGGAGGGCCGAGCGCCCCAGCCCAGCGGTGCTCTCCCGCCACCATGTGCTGGAAGGTGGAAGTGTCTCGGGCTCCCTGCGAAGCCCACAGCTGCGGCGCTCCACTGCGGGTTTTTCAGGCCTCCAGCCAAGCCCTTGGGACCCGCACAAGCCGGTGTGGCTTGTGTGAAAAGGAGACCGGTTGAAAGGAAGGACAGTGTGCTGAGCCCTGCTGTGGCCTGGACGCTCACACCGAACCGCACGGCCGAACCAAAGCTGACGCTTCGGAGCTTTGGACTAATCTGTACTCGACAATTATTTCAGCAGCTTAACCTTGGGTAGCTGTCTAGCAATGGGCACTCCCCACCCCGCCTCCCAAAACCAGCGTATCTGTAGCCCTCGGAAAACCAGAGTGGTCCAACTGGGAGACGTTGAGCAGCTTCCTCCTGTTGCCCAGAGGCTGGGGAAGGGGGTACTGGCAGACAGGAGTCACCTAGGAGTTTCGGGACCCCCCACACCCTGGCACCGCCGGAGCAATTCAGTCAAACCCTGCATGAGAGACCCCAGTCTCCGCCGTCTCTGAATGTCACAAGGAAGAACTCGGCGAGGGGCCCCGTGCTCACCACCCCCACAGAAGCAATCAATGAGCACTCCCAACAGTGACAAAAACTTGGGGACAGCTCAGTCTACAGCAAAGAGGAAGCAAAAACCTGCAGCCTAGAAATGTCGAGGACACCGCAGAAAAGTCTAGGAAGTACCTGTGTCACCACCTCGCCAAGTCAAGGGCAGCTCGGGGCAGGGGGTCCCGCCCTGCGGAGGAGGGCAGGGGACCCCGCAGCCTCCCCACTGTGGGTGCAGGCAGCCTTTGCCACTGAGGTCTCCAGCAGTCTGCACTACCACTGGCCCCAGCTGGCGGGGCTGCCCCCGCCTTGGCGCCCTGTGATGCTACAACACTGCTGTGTGTGATGCCGCGACCCCGCCAAGAGTGATACAATGACCCCACCATGTGTGATGCCTCGACCCTGCTGTGGCGGCGGCGGGGGGGGGGGGGGGGGGGGGGGGGGGGGGGGGGGGCGGGGCGCACTGGCAGGGCTAATAGAAAGGTGCCTCAGGCCCACTCGACATCCCTGTTCCCTTTAACTCACACGAGATGCTCCAGATCTACAGAAGAAGGTTGGTTTCCCTGTGGACCAACATGGGGGCATCCCCGGCAAAGCTCTGTGTTCACGTCGGCTGACAAACAGGCACAGGCTTGTTAGGCTTTGCTCTTGGGGACAGAGCTGACCGTTCTGCATCAATCGACCACTCGACCCCACTGGCCGCTGCGGTTGAGCAGCTGAGAAGCTACAGGGAAATGCCCGACTCCTGCGCCTGCATGGATGGCTCCCCCAGGGGCAGAGCCCAGGAGCGCAGTGACAGCCAGTCTCAGAACTGCAGCCCCGAGTCCCTAAGAAGTCATTACCGGTCCCCACCTCCAGGCAGAAGCACGTTAGGTGCCCTGTCTGAGGAGGGCCTCTTCCCTTTTCAGCTTCAAAAACTGGAGACTGAAGGAATGCCTCAACTCATCCTTAACTTCCCTGTCTGTCCCCTAGGGCCACGTCCGCATGGGAGGCTTACCACCCACAAAGTCCGCAGTAACCGGACACCACCAGGGGTAGGTGTGCTGGGAACCTCCAGCAGACGCAAGGCACTAGAAAACCAAAAAAGGAGGAAGACGGGAAATGGTGATAAATTAGAGAATAAGGAAGAGAACAGTGTCCCGGGCACCAGGGTGGCGCAGGCCGTAGATCCCTTACAGAGATGGCTTTTGCTGGCTTTCAGTGACTTTGCAAGGACAGGCCAGGGATTGGGGGGCATGTGTCCTGTAAGCGGGGGTCTACCCAGCAGGCAGCCACAGATTTCCCCCAAGGAGCCTGCCCGCACCTGTGTCCGAGCACCGTCCACGCACAGAAAGTCTTTTATCTCCTGTTTCTCAGATACACGTGCACGGAGACCTGTGGCGGATGACGAGAGATGTCTCATCTGTCAATGTCTCCGCACAGTCACTTTCTGCCATTGTCCGTGTTTTCTAATCACAGCTAGAGCACAGCTACCACCACAGGGCCTGTGAAGTGGTCCGCGTGAAGGGCTTTACTTTTGAAAGGCGTGGAGCAACTTCCAGGAGGAACGAGCAGGCTTAGGTCCCAAGTGCCCACTAATGGGGGGCAGAAAACAAGCCTGGTACAGTACAGGGCACAGCACACGATGGCCCGTGACCTCCCTCTGCCCATGGAGTTTTCCTGGGGCAGCGCCACGCAGCATGCTCGTGTGCTGTCTGCACCTGTGGTGCGGGACAGTGGGACAAGGACTGTGTGACCCAGAACGCTTAAAATGCTTGCTTTTTGGCCCTTTATAGGAAAAGCTTGCGAAGCCCTGGTATCGCAAAACACACTGCAGCTATTAAAAAATAAAGTCAACACCAACTACATATGTGAACGGGGCGAAACGTTGAAGGAACAATAATAAAAATGCTTATTTCCCACGCCACCTGCCTTCTGAGGTCAGCGGGCCTCATTCCCCGGGAGGGATGAGAACCTGGAGGAAACCAGGAGGGCTTGGGGTGACAGAAATGCCAGACAGGGGTGGCCCCCTGCACAGTCTGGGGCAGGACTGGCAGGCCCGGCAGGCCCAGCCCTGGCCTCTGGGAGTCCAGAGAGCCCTCCACGGCCCACCCCTGCATGACTTACCCAGGGGCCCAGGAGGGCAAAGCCCGTTGAGGATTGTAAGGGGGAATGCCCCCCTTCCCACCCTGGTTCTGCACAGGATACAAAACAAGAGTAAGGACAGAGATCAAAAAGGGACAGTGGCTTTAGGTCAGTGTACCTACATTAACCCCTCCTCCGAGCAGACATCCCAAGGCCCGTCGGTGCTGGCCAGGGCCAGGCTCCCCGGGCGGGGAGGCCCGCACAGGACAGAGCCCAGGAATAAACCTGAAGAACCACACGGCTGGCCAGGCCGTCTTCCCTGATGGGCAGTTAGATGGGCCCTGCTTCAGGGTGCAAGAGGCCAGGAGCACATTTAGGGGAAACAGCCTCCTCCTGGGAACCCCGAAGGTGTCCCCCGGAAGGCTCCTGCAACATCCACCTCCATTAGCCCACATGAGGACACGTGAACCGAGGAGCCATGCCCACAGGGCAGTGAGGCAAGCCCCTCGCTTCCCGAGCAAGAGCCCCTCCTGCCCCAGCACAGGCCCCCTCCGGCTTTCCCCAGCGAGGAGCCCGACAAGGACAGGCTGGCCAGGTGCTGGGGCAGAAGAAAGCAGAAGGCCGTTCTCCACTGGCAGGGCTCCCACCTGCTTTCAATCAAGACGTTCCAGTTTTGGGGCAGGGAGAGCAACACCACACCTGTGACCCGCCCCCAACAAGACCCGCGGTGCTCACTAACACTCTCACAAGACTCAAAGCAGCGCCACGTCCAGCACGTGCGGCACCAGCTGACCATCAGGATGAAGGCACGGGACCACGAACTCCGTCCCCACGTGAGGACAGCACGGTCACGTTGAGTTCTGGATGCAGACACGCAGCGCTGGGAACAGGGGCCCCGCGGAGGGCAGTGGCCTTTCTACACCACCGCGCGTTGAGCAATCTTAGGCAGCTCCCCCCTCTTCCTCGTGGAACAGGGTAACAGCAGCGTTACATAAGCCCTGCACAGGAAGGCCCCGCACCCCGTCACACTAATCCTTAATGTCACTGTCTCGTGTTTCGATAATGTTGTTTTTATAACAAGCACCTGTGGTATCATATGATACCTGCTCTGACCCCCACCCCCTGTCCCCGGTCGTCCCTATTGTTAATTAACAGGCATGAAAACACTGGGACAATTATAAGTCCAGAGCCAGGATCTCAGAAGTACTCTTTACAGCACACTTGATATACAATCACACTCGGAGGCAAGTCAATGGCCTAAAATGCTTTATTTTTTTTTTAAAGACTCGTCATTTTCCATGGCCACTGAGCACAAGAAGTTTTCTCCTGATCCTCCCAATGCCACCCTGGAAAAGCCAGAATAAAAGGTGAGCGAGCGCCCACCACAAAGGGAACGCTGAAGGGACGTGCCACCAAGACTTGAACCCGTCCTGGGAAGCTGTGCACAGCGGGACGGAGGGGCCCCACATTTCTCCTGGGTGTAGCAGTGACTAACGTTCCATTCACAAATGTCACAGTCGCCACGGATGGTCCCTCTCATCGTCTAGTTGCCTTGTTCTCAGCAGCGGGGGGGTGGGCGGGTGGGGGCAGCATCCCCTGGGCCTCTGCCCCTCTGCTGAGCGGGGCGCCCAGGCTGGAGCGCAGGGGGACCACCCTTCCAGCCCACACCCTCAGGCTCAGCTGGGAAGTCAAGGGTGGAAAATTCGAGGTGGTTTGCTCAGCTCAAAGCAGCCAAGAGCGAAGGCCAACTGGCACCCAGGACTGTCCAGCACTCCTCGTGCCAAAGCCACCCACCACCAGGGTGCCCACCCACAACAGGAGCACTACTTCTCACCCTTTTACAGCTGCTGAGTTGGACGAGCAGCAGGACACCAGGGAAAGGCAGGCCACCCACGGAGCCTGGCTGACTCTGGCTCCCCGAGCCTCCCTCTCATTCCGCCCACCACTGTCCTCAACTCCTTCCATCAGGACCGCTGTTGACTTTGAGTGTTAGAAGCGCCGTCAGATGGCGCATCCCCCTCAGGGACAGCCCCAGAGCCTGCTGCCCTGTAGATGTCCACCTCAGTCCCAGGAGCAGCCACCGCCCGGCCCCACGAAGCACGGAGAGGCGGAGGAGCGAGCATGTCCACGTTTAAAAGAAACTAGCCGCTGAGTGTGCACGATTCTATGCAAAACAAGCCTCCGTGTACAGATGATCAGGAAGCCCCGCCCCCGCAGCAGCTGGGCGAGCGCACTTCAGGGTCACACGGAAGCCGCGTGCAGCGGCTCAGGATCCCAGCAGATGCCTCGAGAACCTTGAGCTCCTCTGTCCACAGGGTCTCAACCAAAATGAGTTGGGTTAGCAAAGCCGTCTCTTTAGCTTTCATATGAGAAACCTGGAAGTCATTTTTAAAATGTTTTATTACAATAAAATATACACAAAATTGACCACTTTGAGCACTTGTAAATGTACGATTCAGTAGCATCAAGTATGCTCACAGTGCTATGTAATCATCACCAGAACTGTTTCATCACCCCAGACAGAAACTCGGAGTCCGATACACACTACACGCTAACTCCCCCCCACCCCAACCCCGCCCCCGCGACTCTGTCCCCACGACCCTGCCTGTTCCAGGCATCTCACGTAAGTGGAATCACGCAATATTTGTCTTTTGTCCATTCTGGTTTACTTCACTTAGCACAATGTTGTATTTAAGATTTATTAAAATTTTTTAAATCCCAGTAGTGTTTTCATTCAAATGAGCTGATTTCTCATTTAATTACAACATTTACTAAATAAAAGTATAAGGGAAACTTAAAAATCTACTAGCAATAACTTATGCCATAGTGTCACCTATAAAAGGTTCAGGGACTCAGGGACACAGACAACACTGTGGTGACTGTGGGGCGGGGCACATGGAAGAGGCTATGAAGGGGGATAAACAGGAATGGAGATAATACACTAAAAATACATTCTTTAAAAAAGAGTGAAATTGCCAAGAAAAAAAGAGCAGTAAAGAAAAAAACAGCAGTAATACAATAGAAGGCTCAGACACAACGCTCACACTGGGAAAACAGCGCACACTGCGCCCCTTGAACTGAGGCACTAAACCGCCCTGAGAAGGGGCACCACCCGCCCACCCATGAAGCCGAAACAGCCACTTCTTCCTCAGAAACCTTCTTGAAGGCGAAGAGGCAAAAACACAGAAACACACCTTCTGAAGCACAGCGTTAGCCTCCTCCATGAAATGATGGCATATTTTCTGGGCTACGTCCAGGCTTGTCTTCTCATTTGTATCTGAAACCGTTTCCCCAAGCAGCACTTTTTTCCAGCACGGACTAGAACCAAAATAAAATACAGATGATTTTCACACCTCCGCACCACACCCCTGCGCCTGTCCTGACCTTCCAAAGGCGTAATAAAATCAACCTCGCCCACAGCAGGGTCCCGCCCTCCTGCCCTGGCAGTCCCCCACGTTCAGGCAGGCAGGGCCTGTAAGGAGGACAACCAAGGGTGAGCAGCGGGGACCGGCACTTATGGTCACACCACCCTGCGTCTGGCAGGTCAGTGAGCAGGGTCACGTCCACCAGGCACAGGAATAGAGCAGGAGACAGAAGAGGAAGGTGAGTCCACAGCCAAAAGGACCAAGAGGCAAAAAGGCAGATTTTTCCTTTTCTTCAAGTGACAGTCTCTCCTGAAAGATAGCAACCTGAAGGGAACACGTTTCACAAGTGAGAAGCTCTATGATGGAAGGCGGAAGCTGCAGTGGTGCCTTGTCCCCACGCAGGTCATTCCGCATCGACACTAGGGACGTTCGTAGAAGGTGTGGCTCAGTGAGCAGGCAGGGGGTGCAGGAGTTCAGGGCAGGCACGAGGGAGCCACAGCAGGACACTGAGCCCGAAGGTGGCAGGGCCAACTCTAGACGCCAGGGAGAAGCACGAGGGGGAGGAAGGGCAGGGGCCGCACAAGCAGACTCTCTGGAGGGAGTGGCTTAGAAGGGGAAAGGCAAGGTGACTGCGACAGTATCCGAGTGGAAGTAAACAGAAGGCACTAAGAAATTCAGAACCGCTGACAAGCTACACAGGAAGCAGTCTCAGACGTCTGCATCGTCAGGGATGACAGCTGAACTTCAGGAACAGGTGACTTCTCAGGAAAGGAAGGAAGGAATTGGGTGACCTCAGGAAAGAGAGGAAGGGACACCATGCGCCAGGCACAATGTTTCACACAGAACCATCATCTCACTCAGTCCTCGCAGGTCCCTGCAGAGAGGGCGCCACTTCGCCCAGGTTAGACTCAAAGAGACTGCAATGGGGACGGCGAAGCATTCACCCTGGTGACAATCTGATGCAGGGCAGAAAGGGCATGAGCCAACGGGCATCAGGAAGAACCCCAAGCAGGCGCTTTTCCTGCCACAGCCGGACAGGGAGAAACGAGGCCAAGGGAGAAGGCAGCCGCAGCGTGGCCCTGGGAACACCTGGTGGCTGTCCCGAAGTGGAGGCTGACTCGCCTGAGGACTCACTCCTTCCCAGAAGGAGTTAAGGACGCCTACGTGGGTGCCCACAAAAGTCAGATGAGCAGACCCGGAAAGGAAGACAAGGAAGAAGAGAAAAGAAGACAAGACGCAGCCAGGAGAGGCCGCACTTTCGATGGACGACCAGTCTGCCCAAGTTTCTAGTGAACAGCAGGAAGAGGGACACCTGCAGGCACAGAAGTGTCTGCTGAGGACACACACACAACCATTTCCGGGGTGATTTTTCTCCCCAAGTGCCCACAGAAGAAAAGGGAGGGACATCACAGCACAAGAGCACCCCGGAATGGGGCCCCCCACCCGCAGGCTCGGTGCGGAGGCCGGGTTCCGGCATTATCTCACCCAACCCTCCCCACCACCCAGGGGTGCCTCACCCTCTTCAGGAAGCACCCCACCCATGGTCCCCCCCCTCCCCGAGCTTTTGCTATGCAGCGCGCTGCTCCTCAGCTGCCCGACGGCTCCAGACTAAAGGAGCTCCAGCATGGGCCTCAAACGTCCACGGGAGCTCCGTGCTGGAGGAAAGACCAGGAGCCCGACCAAAACGCATGTCTACACCGGGGGCCACCCTACCTCCCCCATGAAAACATCCAGGCCTCTCCTAGACCAGGGCTCGGGATCTGCCCCCAGGGCAGAGCCGGGTCAGGAGCTCCTCTGGCTCTCGGGAAGAACCCAGCTACTCAGACCTTGCTGTGGACAGCACCATGCCCACGCTTCTAGCGGGTCTGCCCTGGACAGGGAGCTGCAGGTCAGCGGGGGGACATCTGAGCAGGGACCGTGCACTCTAATTCAGGTGCTAAAACCAGAATTCCAGAAATGGTGAAAACTGAGAAGTGGAACCCCCAGCCCACGGGTGAGTGACAGAGGGAACAAGCAGCCCCACATGCACAGTGGCATCGCAGATGGCAGCCACAGCTCGTGACCACACACGTGGGACTTACAACTCTTCAGCCCGCAGACATAACAGCTTAAGAGCCGTGAGTAACCTCCAAGACGGTCCATCCCATCCAAACGTCAAGTTTCTAAAGCAGAAAAACAGGACAAGTCCGTCACTTCAGTACTTCATGGCAAACGGCTAAAGAGCAAACAGTTTTTCTAAGGCGGCCACCGAGCCCGATGTAACCTGCGGCCTGGGTCACAAGGACAAGAGAGAAAGACAGCTCTGCACACACTTAACAACAAAGCCTGAGTAACAGAAAATTCTCACGTTAAAAACAAGCATAAAAAGCTGCTTTCCAATTTATTTTGGTAAGCAGCTGAACTCGGATGAGGGGTCCCCCCGCAGGAGGGCCGGTGCCCCAGGTCGCAGCGAGGTGAATGGCGAAGCGTCTGGATGGCCCTGGGGGTCCAACCCACGGCTGCCCCACAGCGGGAGAGTCCCGCTCTGAGGCCCGGTTACTCACTACTCAATTTTACCTGCGGAGGCAAGTCTGAAAGGAAGCACCCCAAGCCCTGTTTACCCCAGCTGTGTGAAGTCACCCGGCCACCCCTCTTCCAGGAGCTTGTGCCACGTCCGTGGGGACGGAGGGCCGGCCCGCCTCGCCCCACGTCAGAGACAAGCTGGCGCTGGGCCACCCCCCTACGCATCAGGGCTCTCTTCTGGGACAACAGCATCGCAAGCTGGTGACTCGCGTCCCTGAAAAAGTTCCTCGACGACCACCTCACACGCCTGTGTGCCCCACAACGTCAGGCACACATCACTGCACGGCACGTGCTCGATAAACACCTGTCAACTCGTGAGAGCCGAAGGCGCCTCGTCCCTACGGAAACCCTGACCCTCAGCTTTGTCCTCAAACTTTCCAATGGAGCAATTCTGAGAGGAAAACACTTACTCTGTAAAGTCGTGGTGCTTTAAAATGGAAATCTTTCTGTCCATCTGTTTATCTGCTGCTGGAAGATACTTAACAAGCATATCTACATAAAAAAATCAGACTGAGATTTAGGGTATAATTCGGACAAAAATATAAACCTTTCCTTCTCAGCTTACTTTCCCTCCCATTGGCAATCAAACATATGTAAACAGTTTACCTAATTCACACCAAAAAAAAAAAAAATCTATTCAAGTCCAACTCGAGAGACCGTTACCAGTTCTAGAAAAGCCACAAGAACTCCAAGGCGGAGGACCAAACCGCCACGTCAGCTCACGCTCCCACTAGGCAAAGCGACCACCAGAATCAGGCAGTGGGGACCCCGGCAGATGCGCCCACTGCCCGTGCGGGCTATGCGCCAACACGAGAAGGCACCCGCCGCGCTGAGCCCCTGAAAGCCAGGATTCAGAGTCAGGCGCCCGTGACTACGGTCAGAAGCAACTGGAAGTGAAGATGCAAAAATTAACAAAGCTGTGTGGGGCAACAGGGTCAGGAGGGGTTTTTCTATTTCTAAATGGTCTTGTAATACTCGTTTCTGCTTCTCAAGCGTAACGATAGCTCACACGTCAACGTTCACAAGCCAGCACTTGGTGGCCGTCAGCGTCATACATTCTGGTGCTCGGAGGCGGGTGTCCCAGCCAGTTCCCTAGGGCACCCAGCGAGGCCGCGGGTCTGCTTCTCTAGTTCATTTCGCAAACAGCAGTATTCCTCTGCCCACAGGATGGAGCAGTACGACCCGACCAAGTTTCCATCTCCACTAGCACCTACGTTAAAACCACCCCAAATTTCACACTTGGCAAGTCTGGCCATCTCTTCGTGGCCTAGGAAACTGTTCTCTGCTGCTTCAGGAGAAGAACTCAGTCTTCTGTGTACTGTTTTTCACACCGTATTTGGAATTTTCACAGCATAAATGTAATACCTAAATTATTACCTTAAAATATAGCCATACCAAGCCCTGGCCAGGTGGCTCAGTTGGTTAGAGCATCGTCCTGATCTGCCAAGGTTGCAGGTTCAATCCCCAGTCAGGGCACATACAAGAAGCAACCAATGAGTGTGTAAATAAGTGGAACAGCAAGTCGATGTTTCTCTCTCTAAAAAAAAAAAAAATCAGTAAAAAAAATTTTTTTTTAAATTTAAAAAAACAGCCATACCAATGATGATGGCTAGTTAACAGGTCACAAAAGAACATAAAATCAGTACTTCAGCCCTGGCTGGGTAGCTCAGTTGGTTAGAGCATCGACCCCATTCACCAAGGTTGTGGGTTCGATTCCAGGTCAGGGCACCAACATAAGGGAAAAAAATCATTATTTCATTGTGGCACTAAGCTCCAAAACAGAGACTGCAATGTATTTCTCTCTGTGATTAACACAGTGCTTTACATACAATTGGTGCTCAATAAATACCTATTATTTGTTGCTTTCTAATTCTATTCTATCTCTAGTGACAGTGAGATGTCTTGGCACAAAAATTTCCTTTTCCCTCCTTCTGTTAATACATTTATTTCCTAGCACGTTCCCTTTCCTCCATTCTACTACCCGACGTAACGCGATAAAACTCTTCTTGGCTCTTTTTATCAATATCGATCAAACCTTGCTGTTCTTACTTCCTTATTGTAACTACATGGTCAGTAAGAGTAAGGCTAGCCCCACCTAGGAGAGAATAAATGACAAGCACTTATTTTAAGGTTTGCCCTTTTTGTTAAAACTTAACATAACCTCATCCCGAGACAGGGAAAAACTTCACCATCTTAGAGACGAGAGGGCCCGAACCTTGGGCAACATGCACACAGGCGTGGGGGTTGCCGGGGGGCACAAAGCCGTACTCCAGGAGCAGCCGCTGGTTGTCATGGGGGCCGTAGCAGATGAGCACCTGTTCGTGCGGCCTCCAATGTGAGCCCGTTCGAATCTCGTAACAGCGAGTCTCCTCATTAAATGCTGCATTTACCTATGAAAAAAAATCTGGGTGAAGAGTTTTTTAAAGCAAAACACAAAACTAAAAAGACTAAGTCACTATATTGACTTAAGCCAGGTGCCCCTTCCACTCACCACTGACTTGACCCACGGTGGGAACAGTGCCTGTCCCCACTGCGGCCCCTCTTAGGAACAGAGTCACTAGTGGGGGCCATCGGAGGCAGGCTTTGTAGTGACAGGAGGTCACCAGTTCCCTGGGTTCCGTGGGAAGATACAATTTGCCTATTTGAGTGATTTCAAGGCTGGCGGGGAGGTGAGGCCTGGTAGGCTGAGGGCCCAGTGGGGGCAGCTAGTCTGGCTGACAGAGCAACCAGTCAGGTATGGAGCCTCCCCCACTGCCCAAGGGACTGTCCTATGAGAGCAGAGGACTCCCAGTCAGGCCTTTGAGGCCCTATGAGGCCCAGAGAATTTCAGGTCCTAAAATATGCAGCCTTTGAGCACGGTGTTACTGGCGGATACTGTCACCTGGATTTTGTGACAATTTTGTGAGTTGACAGGTATGGAGGAAAAGAACAAGGAGACTTAACTGCCCCCACAATAAGGAGTGGGTACAGGCACTGAGCCTCCTTACCTAGGAGCAGATCCCAGCGAGGAGAGGGTCAGCCACCGGCCGAAATTCCTACCTTGAAGCATCACCGACAGACTGGGGCCATGGTTTGGCATTCCACGCCAAGAGCCAGCTGCCACGCCCTTTAGACCAGGGGATGGCCATCTTTTGACATAAAGGACCAGAGAATACACACCTTAGGCCCACCCAGGGCCCGTGAACCACCTGCCCACAGGCTGAAGTAGGCAGCACCCTACACTCAACTGTAAAATTACTGGTCTGGGGCAGGCATGCACTAACAGCCCCAACAAAATAAAGTCACACCAATGGTGACTGAGTCCCTGCGTCCAGCCTCCTACTGCGCTACACGCCCCTGACATTACATCCTTGACCTCAACCACAGAAACACCCTCCTAGACCCGGCCTCCTTTCTACACAAGTGATGAGCAGACAAGCAAGGAGACTGTCCTGGCCTCAGAAAGCACAGTAAAGGCCTCCCCGCACTCTCCTCCGATGGCATCAGGCTAACGAGGTGTCACGGACTTCTCAGGGTGGTGTAGGGCGTGAAGGGGATAGAGGAGCGTGGATCCCAGCCAGTGTGCCTCCACGGCACCCTGGGTGGATACAGGGGCGCCTACACACAGACGCCCCCTCCCCAGCCAGCCTCCGCCAGGGGGGCCCACAGGCGGAAGCCCCATCCTGTGCCAGGGGCAGGCCTGGGGGATAGGAGGCTGCAACTCTCCCACAGCGGGATGCTTTCTCGATTCCCAGACTCCTTTTCCGCACAAGTTGCCTGTTCAGTGAAGGTTTACGGAAGGCCTGCTGCGTGGCAGGCCCTGAGCTGAGCCCTGAGGTTACACAGAGGAACAAGGAAAAGTCCCTGTCCTCTACGACTGCGGAGCTCAGAGGGGCCAGAGGTGCGCTGACCCGTGAGCACGGCACAGACAGCGACGCCAAGGCAAAAGGGGACGGGTCAGGCGAGCAGACCAGACTACAGTGCCGGGTCCCGGAGGGGGAAGGAGGACTGCGCACCCCAGGTGGGGGCGGGGGAGGGGCTGCTGGTTAGGGCCGACCAGCAGGTATAGCCCCAGGCCCTGCCAACCTGGAAAGCAGGGGCGAGCGGGCAGGGGGAGGATGCCAGGAGAGAGCCCTAGGCTGGGGGGAGAGACAGGAGCACACTGACGGTGGGCGGGGCCACCTAGAGCCGGCTGCACCCTTCCCTGTGGCTGCACTCACATTCTAGGTCACAGGTTCTACACACCAGAGCCCTTCCTATCGAAACAGGGCGTGTGTGCCCTCGTCAACGTCTCACCTGGACGGCAGGGCTGTGATTCAGCAGATCCAGGTAGGGGGCCAGGGCACAGGTGTCGGGCTCCGCAGAGAAGCAGTGCCTCCGTCCACGTGCCAGGTACACGGCTCTGGTGTTGACGGTGGCCCAGGCCCACAGGAAAGCCCTGTAGCTGAAGACGCTCCCCACGGCCTCAGAGAACAGAGGCTGCAGGGAAGAGAGGAAGTCTCCGGAGGACGCGAACAACTCCTGCACGTGGGCTCTCTGCTCCCTGGCCTTCGCCTTCAGAGGTCTGGGGAGCAGATCCACCACCTCCGGCTCCAGACACACGGGGCAGGTGTAGGCCTTCGGCAGAACCTCCAGGTAAGGCTTCCAGGGAGACCGGTCCCCAGCGTGCTTTTCTGCGACGAGGAAGGTGCACAGAGCCAGCAGAGGGGACAGAGGAGGCCGCCACCTTCCAAAGTTGAAAGCCAGAGTGAAAGTCACTTCCACTGGGAGTCACAGACGTCCTCATGGCCTGCTGGGCTCCCAGCAGGGCCGGGCCATCGTCACCCCCCGCCCCGCCTCCTTCATGCGCCCGCGGGAGGGTCTTCCTTCTCCAGCCTCCTCTCCGGAGAGCACCCAACCCAAGTCCTCTGAGCAAGTCACATCGACCCAAGGACAATCTCACTAACCCGAGCACCAGCTTGGTTTGCAAGGGACTCCTCTCTGACAAGCACCTCTTTGCTTCCAGCTTGGCTCTCTGCTTTGAAAGCTGTTGGTGGAGGTCGCCTGCTTCACTTGGTTGTAAAACGTGGTGGGGAAAACTGACGGAAAAATCTAGACCCGCCCCCTCCACTGGGCACATGTAGCTGTTTCCATTTTCACCCTAACTTACCATCTCTACTGCAAATTACACACTGCAGTATTTTCACCTGTTCCCAAAAGGTCTCAAGCTGTAGGAATGTATTTAGAAAGTCCCACGAACCCTTCCAAGTCCAGATTCCTATGTCACCATACAGTCCACTCAGAATTTCAGAACGATACAGAAAATATGAACACTAAGGGCACCCTTGCCTCTACGCAGGCCAACACAGGTGTGTCAGGCCTCCTACAAGGCCAGGTGGGGTGGGGGTGGGGATCACACCAGAACTTAGCCTGGACTAAAAGACAACACGACCTTCCAACCCTCACGATTTAGAAAGCCCTTCTGCTGAGGACCTCACGCACTCTGTCCTCAGACAGCCCCCGACAAAGGCCCACTACAGCACGTGCCGAAAACAGCCCTCTACTCCAACGCTGGCCTTCTCCCTTCTAGGCCCAATAAAACTCTTTCACGATGTCCATAGCTCTTCAGAGTTGAAAGAAAATTCAAGCAAGGGTGAAAATAAGGGTGAAAGTAAGAGCACTTAATATTTACTCTTGCCAAGCTCCACGACCACGAAGAACCGGCTCCGATGTCCCTCTATTACCCCGTTCAATCTCTACTTTCTGTAAGCGGCGGATCGGGGTGCAAGCCCCCCTCCCAGGCAGCTGGCTGAAAACCTTTGAAATGCCGTTTACAGAGAGCTAAGACGAAGCTTCACGGAACGGAACGGACCTTCCACATCATTGCAGATGCCAGCTAAGCAGAGGGGCTGGGTCCTTGTGAACTCTGTCTTAGGCAACAGATCTGCCAAGGACACGGACTTGAAAGGAGAAGCAGGGCACCAGACGAACAAGTGTGCGGTCACTTACTTAGTGATGTACGCCCCTAAGTAGCTCCTAATCACTGTGTCCGTGGTGAGCAGGCAACTCTCAGGCAACGACAGAATCACCTGTCCCTCCTTACCAGAAGAGAAAGTCAGGGTTAGCACGCCCTTGCTCTGGGAACAACCTGTGAGCATGCGTCTCAGCAAGTCCCCTGTCTACCATCCTCTCTGAGAACCCAGAATAACCCAGCCTCAGACCACCCCAGAGCCCCCCAGCGGACTGACCCCCATGCCCGAGTCAGCAGGTGGAGGCGAGGCTGCTCCCACGCAGGCACTACGACCCCCCACGGGAATGAAAGGTCAAAAATGTGACTGACACCCACCACCAGTCAACCTTCCACCAGCAAGAAAACTGGAAACACTCAGACAACTCAAATCAAATGGCCCTTCACCCTCTCGGGCCCAGAAACTGTGCTCCCTCCGGGAAACAGACAGAGCCACCCCCAACCCCACCCAATGCGAGCTCGTCTCCAGCGACTGTGCCAGGCCGCTGTCCCCTCTCCACACAGCCTGTGCCCCTAGCTAAGGACAGGGCCCATTTTACCACCCGCAAGCAACAGTCTTTCAGTTCCTCCCACTGAGACAGAAACACAGGAGGAAAAACAAGACGCCAGGTAACCGACAGCAGGACAAAGCACTCAGAGGCCAGCATAAGACCCTATTTCCTTATAGCTGGCACCATAGAGATGTCGGCCAAACGCTGTCTGGGTTCCACTTCCGTAAACCGAGATTAAGGCAGTGATCACTGCCATCCCTTCCTGTACCGACAGCCGTGGCTTTCTGATTCGTAAAGAACCACTTGATGAAGTGTTCTGGATCTTGGGTAAATGTCTTCATCATCAAAACTCATCAAACTGGGTACTTAAAATCTGCACATTTAGCCCTGGCTGCTGTGGCTCAGTGGACTGAGCGCCGGCCTGCGAACCAAAGGGTCACCAGTTCGATTCCCAGTCAGGGCATATGCCTGGGTTGTGGGCCAGGTTCCCGATGCGGGGCACACGAGAGGCAACCGCACATTGATGTTTCTCTCCCTCTCCTCCCTCGCTTCCCCTCTCTAAAAATAAATAAATAAAATCTTTAAAATCTGTGCATTTCCCTATGTGTAAAGTGTCTCAATTTCCAAAAAGTCTAGCAAAAAAGCCGTATTTAAAGAACATGCAGAGCAGCTGCCAATCACCATTTCACGAGGTCAACTGAAATAGCCGGCTGTACCACTGCATACGGGAGAGGCCCACCTCTCACCCCACATTCTGCTACAGAATGAGTGACACCTCCGTGCAAAAAGTAAACATATCTTACAACAATGTGAACATACTCGACAGGAGTAAGATGCACACTGAAAATGGTTAAGATGGTAAATTTTATGTTATGTATGTTTTGCCGCAATTAAAAATTATAAAATATTTAAAAATTTAAAATAGCATAGTAGAATTACAACATTAAAAGTTACCATTCTTTACAGTAAACATAAATACTGGCTGGGTTTTCTATAAATTACGAAATTAAAAATAAAGTAATGTCAATAATTAGAAACGGGGAGTGATGGGGGAAAATGCAGACACCTGTAATTGAACAACAATAAAGTAATAAAATCATAAAAAATAAAAAAATAAATAAAATAATTAGAAACAATTAAGGCATTAACATGTAGCTTGACAGAAAGGTGTGTACACTCATTGGCACAGGAAGACCTACAACGGGCCTTGGGGCTCCCCTGTGTCATCTGGCTCCCCGTCCTCCAGGTGAGGAAGCAGATGCCCGGGGGTGAGGAGCCAGCTGGGGGCCATCCGGCAACAGGCTCCGAGGCCCCCTCTACTGTGCACGGTCTCTCCGATGAGAGCAGCCCCCTCCCCCACACGCTGAAAATACAATCTAACTTACACAACGTGCCGTGGCAGAAACCGCCGGCCGCCGACGCCAACAAGCCTCTGCCCCCCTCACTGCTGGCAGGGCTGCGCACCTGGGCTGGCGGATGAGGTGAGGCTGGAGCTTCCTCGGCAGGAGGGAGCTTGCCCTCCCTCACCCCCGTACTGGGTTCTGGAGCTTGAGCGCCAGGCGCTCCATCCAGGGCCTGAGGGTGTCAGCCCCCTAAGGACGCGGGCAGGCAGAGAGCTCCGAAGAGCCTGGGCCGCGAGGGCCACGGATCAGCGCGCCAGCCAGGTGGCCTACCCAGGCTGTTTACGACTGTTACTAGGGGCTTGTCTCCTGTATGCGGCAAACTAGATTCTGACTGACAGAATTGTATTAAAACATATCTATTAGGTGAAAAATGCCTGTATGTTGGAAATATTTTTAATTCACTTGATTCAAACCACAGTAACAAGGCAGCAAAACCTACACTGGGTTTCGAGGGTAAGAAAAATTCTCACCTGCAGGGATGTCTTGCTCATCAGCCCTCTTCCCGTACCTAGGAACACAAAAACAGAGAAAGGGTGAATCCTACTACAGCTCCCAGGGCTCAGAGACACCCTTCTGAATACGAGATGTGAATGGACTTCAAAATCCCACAGAGGAAGCTGGGTGTCTTGTGTCCTCTGACCCAGAAGCTCTTCTGGAAAACGTCCTGACCTCCCTCTGGGTGTGTAACCTTGAAGGGCACAGCGAGCTTCAGAGTCGACACCTAAAGATCACGGACTTTCTACAGATCTGCTGGTCTTGCATAGGAATCTCTCTCCCAGCCTGGGGGCGAGGCACTACCCCTACTACCCACCTGACCTCAGAGGCCTCACGGCACTTTTACCAGACCCAGCTGTCCCCGTAACGACTTGAGATCTCTTTACCTGACTGACCAGTAACACCCAGTCAGATCCCAGAAAGCCTGTGGACTATAGTCCGCCCTCCCCTCCTTGACCAGGCAACCCATTAGATTGGGTGTTTTCCTCAACTGGGCGAGCTCGGTGGGGTGGAACCAGCGCACAGCCCCCGGCAAGCCACGGTCTTGGCCAGAGCCCTGACAACTACAGGTCCCCACCACCACCGCCGTCCAGAAGGCTGCCCCTGCGTGCCCGCGGCCCCGCAACAGTCGGGTAGCCACGTCTCTGGCAGGCACACGGACAACACAACCAGTAATCACTGTGTGAGTCTATAGCATTCATCTCTTCAAGTTCATGACCCTTATCTCTCGGCCGGGAGGAAATGCAATTTAGCAAAGGTCAGCCCCTCGGGACTACTGGGAGCTCCTGGTTCGTGGAGGGAATTCCTGCCTGATGAGTCCCGACTTCCCACCCAGAAGCACCCCCCTGATCAGACACGTGGTTCTGGTGGTAAGAACCTAACCTCTGGGGTGGGCCCCGGAGGGGGAGGTGGGGGGCGATGGGGGGGGCAATCATCGCTGTGTGCCAGACCCTTTCTGGAATCAACTCTAAGAAAACGATCCCTGCCCCTCGCCACAGGGTCATCCTCTAAAGACTTGCATGAAAATTTAAGTGAAAGTTTATCACCAAACATATACAGGAATGGACAAAAGTAGGTTTACAGTTGTAATGCACATAAATGCAGTAATTAATAAGTAATAACACGAGAATAAACTGTTTTACGTGCTCACAGCTTTAAACCTACATTTGCCCACCCTGCACATGGACAGACCCCGGCATACGGGACACATCTGGGGACACTTCGCCTGTGTTTCTGCAAGACAGCAGAGAGTCTGTTGATCAGAAAGCAGACCACGACGCCCTGCATGCACTACAGCAAGGCAGGAAGCGGCCACTAGGACCTTATCAAAGTGAAGCTTACCACAGGCTCCCACTGCCCGGAAGTTTCTGCTACACAAATCTGCCTGGGGGCTTGCCTGCGGCCAGGGCTTTGGTGGCAGAAGGACACACCGGGGCCAGTTCCTAAAGCATAAATTGGGTGGCAGTCTGAAGACTGAATCCTGCAACTTCAGACCCTTGCCGCACGTCACCCCACCACACACTGAGATCTAATCCCCCCAATTTTGTGGTACATTTTGACAGAATGCCATAAACGTTTCTTTCTACCACACACTGATGAAGAGCTGACGAGACATAAAGGACCTGGAGAAGGTGTCATGGACTAAATGTCTATCCCCCTTCTCCTACAAAGTCACATGTTGAAGCCCTAATCCCGAACCTGAGTGCCTTTGGCAAGTGACTGGGTCACAGGGTGGAGCCCTCATAAGTGGCGTTCCATGCCTTATAAAACAGACAGGAACACCTGCGCCAGTTCCCTGTGCTCCGCCCACCACGTGCGGACACAAGGAGGGGATGGCAATTTGCAAACCAGGAATCGGTCCTCACCAGACCCCGCACCTGCCTGCACCACGACCCTGCACTTCCAGCCTGCAGGGCTGTGAGAGGCACACTGCTGTTTAAGCCCCCGTCTGCGGTGATTTGTTAGAGCAGCCCGAGCTGACCGAGGCTCCCGGGCCCCCAGCACTGCCAGCCGGGGGCTCTGATCACGGCCAAACCGGCAGGCTTTCGCCCCTCCTTGGCTATGAATCTGGAGGGGCCCAGAGAGACTCGCTCCCACTTCGAAAAACAGTAACCCTCCACTGCTCCCGATTGAAAACAGATGACTTACTTTCAGGCATTCCATGTAAGGCCTATGTCAACCCCTACTTGGTCATTTTAAACCTGTCCTCCTCAAGGCAAACTGACACCTGGGGAGTAGGCAGGCCTCGGGCCCCATGCGTCCACTCCTGGCTAGTTGCTCTTGACCATCTTGTGAAGAGCTCCATCCAGTAAAAGCTAAGAACGTGGCTTTTACTGACCGTTCCTCAACACGCCCAACAGGAACTGTCACAGCCTGACAAATGTGATTCACACCATTAAGAGGGGCCCTAAGAGAAAATGGCTCAAACTAGTGTTTCAGCCCAAAGTCACTGTGCACAACTGTCGCACAGGGGGCACCTTTCAACGCACCACCTGACTCAGCCAGGGGCCCGCGTGGTAAATCATTTCTCCTGGGTGATGTACAGGACCTGAATTTGCTCAATTAAAAACCTCAGCGGTGCTGGAATAATCATTTTTACGGCTAAGGGGAGCGTTCAGAAGCACAGGATGTGAATGTTCCATCGGGAAAACTCCGCACCTGACCTGTCACGTGGATGGGCAGGGCCCCGACCACGTAGCCATCCCTGTGCCACTGCAGACCCCCACCCTTCAGAAGGTCCCGTGGTCCTCCCTCCCCATGGTCACCTAGGCCCACTTCTGGACAGAGATGGGCGGCCCTGCGTACAGGCACACACCCACACAAGCTGCCCGACTTCATGAGGGAATGTTCCAGAAGAGTATGCTAATCCAAAGTCCATGATGACCTGCTCCATTTCCAGAAAATATTAACTCAACTCCTACCACCAGCTGCTCAAACTGAGAGGAAAACGTCAGCCCCTTTGCTCAGGCGGCAGACAGAAGCAGCCTCACCCAAGGGCCCCTCCTCCAGCACCCGGAGCAGCCGCGGCTCCCCCGGGACTCCTGTCTCAAGGCACAAGCCAGAAAACGCCAATCCCTCGGCCATTTGGAACTCCCCACCCGCAGAGAGAGGTTTTGACTCCCCTGAGCTACGGGATAACCTGCGAGCCTGCATGGTTTGAAAAGTCACAGGACACCACCGTAAGTGTGGCGACAAGGACACCGGCCACCATGTCACACAGTTGTCTTCCCTTCGAGGACCCAGTGAGGACACTTCCCTCAAGTCTAAGTGCCAGGACTGCCGGCACTTCCGCTGAGTAGCCCGAGGCTTACAGACACTAGGACTCAGGTAATGCCCCGTGATTCGCCCAGGCTGCCGGAGAGGTGCATTGGGGCGGCGGCTCACCTCCAAGAGACACGCAAGATTTCATAATCGTGGTTTTTCTGTATCAGCCTGATCCCTGCCTTCACCCCAGTTTTCTGTTTTCATTTCCCTTTTATATTTTGAATTTTATTTCACCACTCTGGAAGTCTTCCCCACAAGCCACTTTATTTTTAGAAGGTAAAGCATGTTAACCCACCTCCATGAATGTTACAGCCACCAGGCAGGAGGCCCAACACACAACACAAAACGTGCTCCCAGAGCGCACGCAGCCACCTGCAAGACACGCTCATGCTCTCCTGTCACCTGTGCCCACACGCCTCACGTGACAAAGGTCATGAGAACTGAAAGCCAGACTTACCTGGAAAACAAGCAGGTACCAAGTTTGTATCTTCAAAATTCCTGTCTTTCAGCCACTTCTTAAGCTCTATAAATTCAGGCTTGCAGCTCTCATTCACTAATCATGGAAAGAAAAAATGGCAATTAAAATCACTATATAATCAGATCACCCTTAAAAAGAAAATCTCCGATGAACTGTCTCAGTGTTATCAAAAAAAGGGAATAAATTTTAAAATATACAATGTAACTAAATAGAAAAACGATATGATCATCTCAAAGAGGCAGGAAAAGCAACCGATAAAATCTAACATTATAATATAGTCAGCCAGGCACTTTCACAGACAGTAGGTCATTCAAACTGGGTTACGCTGACCTCAGAACGATGAGTTTATATACAAACATCGACACCTGACAGGTAATTCGAGGTCAGGAGAGAGGTTAGGACTAGAAACAGAACCCTGGAAGTCGTCCCCAAAGACGACACAGCTAAAGGAATGACAAACATTCACATTCCCACGAGGGTTAGAAAGAACACGGCGGCACAATTACAAAGAGTATTCTCTGAGAAACATCCTCTGTGGGCACTGCCCACGTGCCCCTGAGAACAGCTACATGCACCTGTAAATGCCAAGCAACAAAAAATCCCTTCTCATCACTGGCACCAAAAAAGCCAACACTGTACCTCCTCTGGATTCAGAACTTCTGAAGAGTTTTCGTCTTCTCATCCGGCCTGTTCTTCCTCTTCCCTTCTTCATCCTGAAATCGCAGTTTCTGCTTCGGTGCCCAGTCTAAAATAGAAAGCATTTCCTTTGCCTTTTCCCCCAGTGGATGACAGTCACTGTTCTTTGTACCTGTAAAGACATACATAGACAAACACATTTTAGTTGGTACACCATTTCTCTCTAGTGTTTTTGCATACAGGGCGCTTACAGCAGGAGCTAAATCATGAACCCTTGTGCAGGGATGGAGTGCCCGTTAACAGTTGGTTCTTGAGGTCCTACTAAACGCTGATTAGTCAGTATAAATCCTTATAACTGATTCGATAATCCTGCGTTTTGGTGACTTACCCACCTCAAATCTAATCGATATTTACTAAGCACCAACCTAACTATACTTCTGAACAAACAGGAGCCATGAAGCCCCCATCCACCAGGAAGTCTTGGAGAGAAAAAAACAAAACAAAACCAAAACAGGACCCTGAAGTAAATGTAGTTATATAGGGTTTGCAAGAGATCAGGGAGAGAGAGCCAAGAAAGCAGACAAAACAAAGAAATACTCTTAAAACCTAAAACGACTAATAGAGTTCCTTCGAAACATAAACATAAAATCCATCAAAAACAACTGCAGGAATATTACCCAGCCATTAACAGGGAGAAAATATATGCTAAGAGGTAACACTGTCCAAGATATATGAAGTAAAAAAAAACAAAGTTTTAGAACTTTACAAACTCAATGATCCCTTCTAGGTTTGCTTTTGAGCACATTATAGATGTTTATAAAACCGAAGGATTTAAGGAAAGATATTCAAAGATGTGCAAGCGGAAGGGGCTTTTACTTTTGTACCCTCCCATTCTGACTGACACATGTATGAGTACACAAGTAACACAGTATGAATACCACTGGTGTTAATACATGTGCACTTCAACCACACAACTGTTTTTCAAATCTACTACTAATGCCGGACAGAAATGAGCAACAACACAAGAGCTCCAGGAACTATTAACATCCCACTTCGGCCCTGGAACGGTCACTGTTTCATCTACCAAAAGGTGGCAAATCGGCTCCCAGGGTCAACTAGGCTGGGGCCCCTGCTCGTCTGCTCTGAAGCCAGCGCTCTGCTGCAGGCTGAGTCCCGGCCGGATGCGCAGGATCCCAGGACAGGCCAGCGAGCTCTACACGTGGAGCCACGGTGACAGCCCGGCTAACGGCACCGTCCTTCCACCCAGTCCGACCAGCAGGAGAGCGGCCTGCAGGTGCCACACGCCGTCCTCCCTGCGCCGCCGCAACGGGCCGGGCAAGACCCAGACCCGGCCGGTTACAAACCCCCGTCCTTACGCTCCTTCGCATCCCGCCTCCCGCCCCTCGCCAGGGCCTCAACAGCGGCTTCTTGCACCAAACATTCGCCAAAAGAACGGTTTCCAGGCCTGGCGGAGGTATGCGATATGAACTCAGGTCTCCTTCTCGCCGACACCAAAAAATTAAAATACAAGAACGTTCCAGCAAGAGGCTGCTCCCGTTACCCGGACAACGGGATGCCCAGGCCCAGAAGTGCTTCCGGCTCACCTCGGCGAAGGGCGCCGGCTTCAACATGGCGGGAGGGCAACAGGGCCCAAGGCACGTGGACACCGGGAACAGCACCCCAAATGATCGCGAATTAAAGAAATGGGCCGCGGCAGCAGAGGGAGAGGCTGGGAGCCGATAGGTCCATCAGGAGTCTTCATTAACCGAAACCAAGTCCTCGGTTACCAGGAGGAGCCCTGTCTCCGCCACAGGCTGCCCCCTGGCGCATGCGCAGTGTGTTCCGGATGCGCTGCGGGCGCCCGAACCAGCAGTGATCTCGGTCCCCCGACCGCAGTTGGGGGGAACCTGCACTCTGATGAGCCGAGCTGCAGAGTCACCTTCTGCTTGCTAAAGGGGAGGAACTTCCTAGGCGCACATCCCAGGCCGGACCCTCAGGGCAGTAACTGACCTCCGCCTCGCGCCGGAACCAACAAGCCCTGGCACCCATAGACCCTGCCCGCCCCGATTTCCGCGCCGGCCCAGGCCCGCCCCTTTGCTCGCCTAGCCCCGCCTCACTGCCTAGTAGTCCGAGGGTCAGCCTTGCATGAGTATTCCCTATCTCTTAGGTAAATGTTCCTCCCAGCTAGATAGCTCAATTTCTGCCCCACCCACCCCACCCTGATAGGATGTACATAGTGACTTGCTTCCAAAGAGTACAATGTAGTCTGGAAAGTAGGGGAAAGTGACCTGGCCGGGTGGCTCAGCTGATTGGAGCGTCCTCCTGCACACCAAAAGGTTGCGGGAACCAGGTCTGGGCACATACCTTGGTTTTACGGGTTTGATTTCCCGTTGGGGCACTACCAGAGGCAACCGATAGTTTTTTCTCACATCGATGTCTCCTCACACCCCCTTACTTTCGTTCTAAAATCAATAAACATCCTCAGGTGAAGAAAACAGTGGGGAACAGTAACCTTACAGTGGAGAAACCTGGCAAGCGCTGTAGTGGCCAGGTGATGAAGGTTGACCTCGTCGGTGATGAATTATGCTGATAGGATGCCAGGGATGTAGGGAAGGTACTTTACCTCTGTGGTGTTCCTCTCCAAAACCTCATAAGCCCCGATCTCTTGAAAAAAACGTCATCCTTGGCTGGTGTGGTTCAGTAGACTGAGTGCCAGCCTGCAGATAGAAAGGCTGCAGGTTCGATTCCCTGTCAGGGCACGTGCCTGGGTTGCAGGCCATGTCTCCAGCTGGGGTCTGAGGGAGGCAACCAATCGATGCTTCTCTCACTCTCTTTCTCCTTTCTGCTGTCTCTAAAAAATAAATAAATAAAATCTTCAAAGAAAAAGGAAAACATCAGACAAACCCCAAAACACCTCATCAATACTCCTAAAATCTGTCAAAGGTCATGAAACAGAGTGATCTCTGAGAATCTGTCATAAACCAGAGGAAACTAAGGAGACGTGACAGTTAACTGTGATGTGATATTCTGCAGGGAACCTTGGACAGAAAAAGGATATTCGGGGCAAAACTAGTAAAATTCAAATAAAATGTGAAGCTCTGTTATTACTACTGTTCCAGTGTTATTTCTCAGTTGCAACAAATGAGTCATCACAGTGAGATGCTTAATAATAGAGGACATTTGATGAGGGGTATATTGGAATTCTCTGTACTACATTTGCGACTTCTCAATCTATTCTAAAATTTAAAATTTATTGAAAAGGGTTAGAAATAGATGGTTCCAGATTTGGACCCAAGAGTAAGTGATATCATCAAAAATCAAAGCTCCTTCTAATTTTCCACACAATACCCTCCTTAGGGAGCTGGCTCTACACCTTTCAGTTTGTTTCCTCATGGTCTCAAGATAGTGGCTGCAGCTCCAGCCATCACATTCTCACACAAATACATTCAAGACAGGAAGAAAAGGGGCAGATAAAACAGGTATTTTCCTTTACAAGGAAGAAAGATTAACTATATACTCCCATTTTCTAGGTGGGAATTGACAAAGATTCTCTCCTTGACCAAACTAGCTGGGCTCTTCTGAGCCTTCATCTCCATGAGGCCTCAACCTCAGCCTATACAATCTGCAGGCTGAGCATGAATGATTTCATCCACTCCACTCCCTCCCCCACATTCAAAGACATAAACAAACACTAGCATAGTCTCTAACAGCTCAAGGCCTGTTCCCCTCGGATGACTCTAGCCCCTTTAAGGAGCTCAAGACTGCCAAAAGAATTTACTATTCTAGCCCACACTGGATGATCAGCCCTCTACCATCCCTTTATAGAGCACTTACTAAGAAGGCTTACACTACACGGTGAGAATCCTTGCTCCGTGTATTTGAGATATTATGTATCTCCTACAACTCAGGAGTGTCTTTCTCAAGGACTTGAAAGCCATACCTTAGAAATGTAGTTATTAGAAAGGATAGGACTTCTGTCTCCCAGTCGGAATGTAGCCACACACCTGGCCTAATCAGCACTGACCCTCATCAGATATTTTTCTCTTCCCTGACTCCACGTCAGCCACTCTTGTCCCTCTCCCTCCTCCCTCTCCCTCCCTTTAAAAAGCCCAGTCACCTCTGTACAAATCCAAGCCGAGTTCAGTTCCCACTGGACCTTCTTCCCTAGTGCAGCAGTATATTATCGATTCAGATCTGTTCTTACCACTTCAGTATCCAGCTTTTGCTTTTTTACTTTTAGAGAGAGAGGAAGGGAGGAAGAAAAAGAGGGAGAGAAACATCAATGTGGGAGAGATACATCAGTCAGTTGCCTCCCATATGCACCCAACTGGGGACCTGGCCCACAACCCAGGCATGTACCCTGACTGGGAATCAAACTGGCAACCTTTCCGTTTGTAGGCTGGTGCTCAATCTGTCACCAGTGGGCAAAGGTAACCAGGTTCCTGGTGATTGTAGACAAAGAATTGAACCAAACACACGGAGTTCATAGCAGGAAGAGAGAGAGCAGATTTATTATGCAATAGCACACTCCACAGAACATGGGAGCGGGCCAGCTCCGAGCAGAGACTGCCCTCAGAGGCTGGAGGAATTCTGTTCTTATAGGGCCGATATTTCCTGGCCAGTTTTGGTCGGGTTTTATTGCGCATGTACAAGTAGTTGTATTACTTTACAGCTATTGTGCATGTGGTCTCCCACGATTTTCCTTGACTGGCTGCCAGAGAAGGGGCTCACACAATGTTAATTTATTGTAATGCTGTTATAATGAAGCAGGGGTCATGTAACATCTTCTGCACAGGTGCATTCAGGAGTGACCATGATTCAGCTTTTCCAGAAAGCCGGAACAACCGGTCTTAGAACAGGGTCTGTGTCCTTTGTCTTAGCCCTGTGGCACCTCTGGAGTTTCCTCCTTCCCGACTATTCTCCTGCCTCAAATCCACTGAGCCACACCCAGCTTTAGGGCCCCAGCCTTCTCTTTGACAGAATTAGATATACGTTGTTTGGAGTTACTTATCTACTAAGAAGCTCAACCACAGCTTGATTCCTGGACTTCAAGTCCATGCTGAACTCCGGTAGGAGGACCCTAAACAAAGTGTAAGGAGCAAGGCCAGTGCCAAGTTGAGTTCTATGAGGGGAACTAACCACACATAAGGGAAGAGCCTGAGAGCTTAATAGCTTATCATTTAACAATACTGTTCTCCAACGTTTTTTATTTTATAGACACCATGGAACTCTGTGCTTTAGGACAGATGAAATAACTGCTTCGAACCAGTGAGTAGTGCAGATGTGAGTTTATTCCACAAGTTAACAGACGTGATGTGATCAAATTCTTCATGTAGCAGCCAGGATGATCTCAGACTTCCTGTCACAATTTAAGGATGAACTTCTGAGTTAGCCATTAGCAGTAACAACAGAGATCTGGGCCTCCACTTTTACTCCCTTGTTTTATTTTGAAAGTTGTTCAGAACCCAGACGAGGTGCTATGCATGAGGAGGGGGAGGGGCTCAAACACACCACAGGATCAAGACCCAAATTTGACAGAAGGAAAGAGATACAAAATTATCAGCTCAATTCACTGGCTTTAAGTTAGGATGCTTTTCAATATAAATTTTCAAAAAGGTTCCCACAGTCAAATCTATCAGTGCTTTCCCTTGGGATTTTCCCCTGTTCCCATGTTTACAAAGTCCTTTTCCCATATGGAAAATACACATTTTCAGTTTCCTTATACTTGTTTTAAATAAAATAATAACTTACAAAATGAGAAAGCACTTTATTCTCTCTTTAGAAATTGATTGGTGTACGTTGTATCCCTCTTTTCTTTCTTCTTTCCAGTCGTGTGTTACTCCCTTTCTTCAGCGCCATTTCTGGGACCTTCTTCCTTTCCCCCATTAACTGTTAATGCCACTTACACCAGAGGCCAAAGTCTCGTTACGACAAGATATGTTGTCTATTGTGTTGTCTGGAGCATCCTGCCCGGCTGACATGTCAATTCCTGTGTTGCTACCAGCACCAAACTGATAAATCAGGCTGAGAGGCATGATTCTTGGCCCTCTTACCATGTGCCTTTTGAAACAGCAGGCCCCGCACCGTGTCCAAAGTTCCTAAACACTATGCTATGGCTGAGTGGCCCTCTTAGGGAATTTAATCCACTTTCTTCTTTTTTTTTTTTAATTTTTATTTGTTGATTTGAGAGAGACAGAAACAGCGATTTGTTGTTGTTCCATTTATTGATGTATCCATTAGTTGATTCTTGTATGTGCCCTGACTGGGGATCGAATCCAAAACCTTAGTGTACCGGGACAAAGCTCTAACCAACTGAACCCCGCGGACCAGGGCCATCCCTCTTCTTTGTAACACCGCTCGCCCCACCCACAGAAGGAAATAATTAGCAGTGCGGAAGGAGCCCGGCATGTGACGGACCAAGCATACACTTGGGTAAGGGAGAAAATCCCAAACAAAGCTCTTACATGAACCCAGTCTGAAAAATATATATCCTAAAATGTCACATACTGCCTGACTCCATCTATGTAACATTTTGAAATAACACGACTTTAGAAATGGAGAACACATTAGTGCTTACCAGGGTGTGGGCGTGGGGGTGGTAGGCAAGGGATATAGTGCATCTGGTTATAAAAGAGCAGCAGCAGGGATGCTTGTGCTGATGGAAACGTTTAATATCTTCTCTACAGCAGTGGATACACACACCTACACGCAATAAGGTTGTGTAGCTCCAAATACACACACACAGACTCACACACACAAGTACAAGTACAACTGAGGAAATTTGAATGATTGGTGCATGGATTGCTTGGATATCAGTATTTTGATTGTGATATTGCACTATGGTTTTGCAAAATGTTACCACTGAGGAAAACCGGGTGTAACGTAAGGAATCTATTATTTGTTACTACTTACTTGTGAATCTACAATTATCTCAATGAAAAGTTTTAAGTCAAAAAGTCAAAGGTCTTTCCCTGATTATTAGTGTTATTTTTTTGCAACTGGTTGGAAACCTGTCAGGAAATTGCAGCGTGCTTTCCGGCAGAGCCTTCTGCTGTGGCGGAAACGTTGCGTACCTGCCTGGGCTGTCCGATTCGGCAGCCCCAGCACCTGCGCCTCGTGAGCCCTGGAAGTGTGGCTAGTGCAGCTGAGGAACTGAACTCTGAAATGTACTATTTTGCTCAAATGCACATGTAAATGACCACTTGTGGCGAGTGGCTGCCATACGGGACAGCCCAGAAAAGAAATTGAACTTGATAGTCCCCTCTTCCCTCTGTTGTAAGTACTGAAATAGTAAGGAAGAAGATTCATTTCCTATCACAACTAATTTTTGAACTTTCTGAGGATCCACTTCCTCATTCTGAAACGGAGGTAACAAGAGGCCTCCTGACCAGTGATTTTGAGCGTGAAAAATGGCTGCAGAGCCACCTGGCACCCACCTGCCTGAGAACCCAGATGCAGGTAACTTGATAACTTGGCGAGTGTCTAGGGCAGGGACTCTCAACCTTCCTCATCTTAGGGCACACACAAACTAATCACTGGAACTCTGCAGCACACCAAAAGAGAGATTTTTTGCCATTATGACAAAAAAAAATAGGTACAATTTTGATTCATTCACACTGGACAGCTATTGTGTTGGCTGTTATCATTTTTTTATTTGACAATCTAAGAGACAATTGGTCAGTGCCCCTAACTAATCAGTCAGGTGTTGCACGTGTTAAAGGTTCTTGCAGCACACCGGGTGAAAATCGCTGATCTAGGGAGGCAGCCCACCCTTAGGTGAAAACCAGCCAAGGGGTAGCCAGTAGCTTTGCTTTCACATAGTTAGGGGACAAACCAGCACGCCTACCTATGAGCCCGTCATGTCTCCTAGCTTACTCCACAACCCCAGTTCCAGAGACTGTCGTCTTCGAGCTATATTTTCTAAAACATCAGGGGGTGAAAAAAGTCGGTACAAATGTTCCACTTCTTCAAGCGCAACTGTGAATGCTTGGTTAGGGGAATACGAGGAAAACCCTTGGAGAGCCAGCTCTGGTCACAAGACCCAGCAGAATGATCCTCTGCTGAGGGACAGTGGCCAGCAGCCCACGGCCTCAGACGCGAGCCCGCCCGTTTTGTAAACTTGCCAGGTCGCCCTAGTTTGCATTCCAGCACCCCGGGAGGCTCACCGGGGCCCACGCCCTGAGGGGCGGGGCCTGCGCCTGCGCCTGCGCGCCGGGCAAGACGGTTCTAGGCACCGCGCACCGCGTGACCTCCAGACGCGCAGAAGCTCTGAGCCTCGGTAGGAGCTTTCGGTTGTGCTGCGCGGTTTAGCATCTACAGCGCGGTCCGCTCTCCACGCAAGTGCTTTACGAGTTCTGCACCGAGCCATGTCGTCCTGCAGCCGCGTGGCGCTGGTCACCGGGGCTAACAAGGGCATCGGCTTCGCCATTGTGCGAGACCTGTGCCGGCAGTTCTCGGGGGACGTGGTGCTCACGTCGCGGGACGAGGCGCGGGGCCAAGCGGCCGTGCAGCAGCTGAAGGCCGAGGGCCTGAGCCCGCGCTTCCACCAGCTGGACATCGACGACCTGCAGAGCATCCGCGCCCTGCGGGACTTCCTGCGCAAAGAGTACGGGGGCCTGGACGTGCTGGTTAACAACGCAGGCATTGCCTTCAAGGGTAAGGGGCTGGGTGGTCGCAGGGGAGGAGTCACCCCGAGCCCTTCTAGCCGGGGTTGGGCAGGATCTGTCGGGTAATCTCCATGGTGGGGTTCTTGGCACCTATGGGGAGCAGAATGGCTTTTAAGGAAAGAGGGGGAGGGAACAGGGGTGCCCGTAGTCAAAGTGCAAGAGAAACCTGAGTGCTTTCGGGCCAAACGGACCTTCGTTTGGAAACTCTTGGCTCTGGATGCCAGGGAATCTTTTCTAGGTTGTCACAGTTTCTCCAGGTTTAGACTTTAGGGCAGTTGGGTGAATTTTTAACGGCTTTTTAAATAAACAAGAAAACTGCACAATCCAGTTCATGAAGATCCCATTTTGCACCCTTCACCCAGCCTTCCAGAATGGTACCATTTTCACTGGTGGGCACAGGTAACCAGGCTCCTGGTGATTGTGGACAAAGAATTGAACCAAACACACGGAGTTCATAGCAGGAAGAGAGAGAGCAGATTTATTATGCGATAGCACACTCCACAGAACATGGGAGTGGGCCTGCTCCGAGCAGAGACTGCCCTCAGAGGCTGGAGGATTCTGTTCTTATAGGGCCGATATTTCCTGGCCAGTTTTGGTCGGGTTTTATTGCGCATGTACAAGTAGTTGTATTACTTTACAGCTATTGTGCATGTGGTCTCCCACGATTTTCCTTGACTGGCTGCCAGAGAAGGGGCTCACACAATGTTAATTTATTGTAATGCTGTTATAATGAAGCAGGGGTCATGTAACATCTTCTGCACAGGTGCATTCAGGAGTGACCATGATTCAGCTTTTCCAGAAAGCCGGAACAACCGGTCTTAGAACAGGGTCTGTGCCCTGTATCGATGTCCTTTGTCTTAGCCCCGGGGCACCCAGGGCAGCCCTGGAGTTTCCTCCTCCCTGACTGTCTCCTGCCTCACCATCTCACAACACGGTCGAACAGCATCGAGCAAGGAACGTGTCGTTGGCAAAGTACTGTTACCAGGAGCCAATTTTACACAAAATTCACATCATTCTGTGGAATTTTGACACATGCCGACTGCTTATTAACTCTACTCTTCTTCTCTCCTTAAGTGAATGATCCCACACCGTTTCATATTCAAGCAGAAGTGACCATGAAAACAAACTTTTTTGGTACCCAAAACATCTGCACAGAGCTCCTGCCTCTCATGAAACCCCAAGGTGAGTCTGAGGAGGAGCCCTCACTGTCCACTTTACTCCGGGACTCTCTGCTGTCACTGCCTGTGATCTTCACTCTCTCACTGGCAGGGAGAACGGTCCTTAGCATTGTGTGCGGCAGAGTGCCAGAGTCCTGTGTCAACACCCATCCCACCTGTGCGTCACTGCAGCTTCCCCTTTCCACTTAACCACCTGCTCCCACGCTTACCAACCCCAAACATGGAGAGAACAGCATGCAGTTCAGCTGCCTAAACTGATTTGTTTTTACCTCCCCCAATCCAAGTAGCAGCCTTCCAAACCAGGTGTTGTCTGTTCACCTTAGAACTGCTCTTTGTTGGTCTGTAGACACCTGTTCACAGAGCCCTGCTCAAGTGACTGTAAGATCTTCAGGTGTTCCTCAAAATAGTCTTGGGGGAAAGGAGCTGTCTGCTCCTGAATGCAATGAGCACTTCTTTTTATTCCCCTTAGCATGTTCCTGTACAGACCATTTTCCTTTTATTAATGGAACTTCGACTGCTTCGTGTCCTTATTTATAGAGGCAGTCTTTGTTTATGTTCATAGCACACTGGAAATTGCTCCCATGGGAACTTCCTGGTCCAAAACCCCAGCAAATTTGGCAGCCGCTGTGCTCACGCGCGTGCCTTTCTACGTAACGATTTCTGCTGTGTTTTAGGCAGAGTGGTGAATGTGTCTAGCTTTGTGAGTCTCAGAGCTCTGAAAAGCTGCAGCCCGGAACTGCAGCAGAAGTTTCAAAGCGACACCATCAGCGAAGAGGAGCTGGTGGGGCTTATGAACAAGTTCGTGGAAGATACAAAGAACGGGGTGCACCAGAAGGAGGGCTGGCCCAATACTGCCTATGGAGTCTCGAAAATCGGCGTCACGGTCCTGTCCAGAATCCACGCCAGGAACCTGAGTGAGCAGAGGGGAGGGGACAAGATCCTCCTGAATGCCTGCTGTCCAGGGTGGGTGAGAACCGACATGGCTGGACCCAAGGCCACCAAAAGCCCAGAAGAAGGAGCAGAGACCCCTGTGTATTTGGCCCTTTTGCCCTCAGAGGCTGAGGGGCCTCACGGACAGTTTGTTTCGGAGAAGAAAGTTCAGCCATGGTGAGCCCCTCTCGTTGCTCCTCTGCGGGCCCCGTTGCATTGTCTGTCCTGAACTGACCAAAAGACGCTGTACGCCGTCAAGTCATTTCTATGCAGAAAATATATCTCCATAAATATTAGAGTTGGCTACTAATCCTGCGCGTCTCGTGATTTCTTTTCCGTGGTACAGGAGGAGAAAGTGGAGTGGATGAGACTAATGAGTCAGAACCGCAGGTGATTAAACGGTTCTCTGTGCAGACCCGTCGTGCTCATCACTTACATGCTGGAGCCGCTCAGAACCCTAACAGACCTCAACGTCAGGGCCAGGAAGGGCCAGCATGACTCCAGGGCCACAGACCTTCCAGAAAGAGCCAGAGTAAATATTTTCAGCTCTGCAGGCCATAGTCTCTCTTGGAGCTACTCAGATCTGCTGTTGCAGCATGAAAGTAGCCATGGGCCGTTTAGAACCAGTGAGCGGGGCAGGGTTTTGTGTATCCATCCAATAACTGACCGGACACCACACCAAAATGCAGGCTCTTGAAGCAAACAAGGATTATGTAAACATGACATGCGCCATCCATGGCTTGACACAGAGTAAAAGCGTCATAAACCCTCCCTCCCACTGGGGGCGCACTGGGCATCCTCTGCAGGAGGAGCTCTGCCAACCCTGAAAGTAATTACAGGACCAATTTCTCATAAGAAAGGAAGGGGGTCTATTGTATGTCCTCAGAAGCAGTGACCCTGTCTAAATACCGCATTGCATTCTAGGAAAAAGCAACCATTCCCTTTCTGCAGTGGATAATGGGCCCAAGCCCAAAACAGTTACCCGGCACAACTCTCCACTTTTGGGGCTCTTCCTGAAATAGTTTCTTCAGTTCAACAGCCATCAGTCTCTAGCCCTCTGTTATCAGCACCAAACAGTGTGCTTTGGGGGAGCACCTCTCCACCCCCTCCACCGCTGAGCTGGAAGCGGGAATCAAAGAGGGCTGTGTGTGTTCTGCTTGGGACCAAAGTGCATCACGGGAGCAGGAAGGGGCTGACGGAGTGGGGGCATTAGTAAACCTGGCACATTCAGCCCTTCCATGGAGGCAGGGACGGAGGCGGGCCTCTTTGTCTAGAAGTCACAGCCTTGGATCCCAGAACTCAGCCGTGTGCTGCTTCTCGGATTGTCCGGGTCCCCACAGAGCAAGACAACACCCCCCAACCCCTGTGGCCCACAGTGATGTCTGCTCTCTGTTCAAGTTCCCCCATGCCCCACCCAGCCTTGTCATTCTACACTCGTGTGACACTGGTGACAGGAGCCAACAAGGGCACCGGCTTTGCCGTCGTGCAGGACCTGTGCCAGCAGTTCTTGAGGGACATGGTGCTCGTGTCATGAGAGGAGGCGGAGGACCAGGTGGCAGTGCAGCAGCTGCAGGCTGAGGGCATGAGCCTGTGCTTACACCAGGTGGACATCGACAACCTGCGGAGCGGCAAGCCCTGCACAACTTCCTGTGCAGTGGGGGAGGGGGTGGGGGCTCACCGTGCTAGTCAATGGGGCAGGCGTCTTCCTGGTGAGGTGCATTCTAGCTCAGAGAGGAGACATCTCGCCTTCATGAGGGGGACTGGCCAGGCGCATTGGGACAGTAGCTCCTATGGGACCTAGAACAGGCCCCCTAGGAAGGATTGGAGGCCACGGGGGCAGCAGAAACCCCAGCGACTGGCAAGCCTTTTCCAACCAGACGGTCTTTGCATTTCCAGAGATCAGACTCTTTGGGGCCCCCTCCAGGTTTTTGCACATTTTTTCTGATTGTACTTTAGAGCAGTTCATTGAATTTTTAATTCCAAAAAAAAATTGCAAAACATGGCGCACATTTTGCATGCTCCACCTAGCCTCCCGAACAGTAGCAGCGTACAACACTATTGATAGGCCGTGACTTTGACATTGGCACGGTGCTGTTAACTCCAGCCAGACATCACTGTGAATGAGCCAGGTTTTACTTGCAAAAAAAGTTTCTGTATAATTCTCTGGGATTTTACCACATGAGTACTGTTTACTAACTCGCCTTCTCTGGAAGGTGATGATCACACACCGTTCTGGCTTCAAGCAGAAGTGATGGCGACAACACACTTGGTGCCTGAGATGTCTGCACGGGCCTCCTGCCATCGTGAAACCCCAAGGTGAGTCTGATGAGGAGCCCTCGCCCTCGAGTTTCTAGAACGATCTGGTCCTGCCTGCCTCTGATCTCATCTCCAGGCCCCTGCCTCTGCTCAGCTACGTGGTCTTCTCATGTCTCCGGCGGGCCGGGGCCCCTTCAGCCTCAGGACTCAGCACACACATGGTCCAGCGGCCATCGATGCTCTCTGTCCCACTGGTCTCTGCACAACCAGCTCTGTTTTTATCATTGATTTTAGAGAGAGAGGAAAGGGAGAGGGAGAGAGACAGATGGACAGACAGAGGAACATAAATGTGTTGTTTCATGTATTTATGCTTTTATTGGTGGATTCTTATATGTGCCCTGATCGGGGATTGAACCTGTGACCTATGGGGATGACACAATAACCAACTGAGCTCTCTGGCCAGGACTACAACCAGCTCTTTCTTATCCTTCAGGCCCTTGTTCAGAAGTCTCCTGAGAGAGGCCAGTCATTGCTCGTGCCCCTCACACGCTGGAGTTCCCTGAGGATCCCATGCCGAGCCCCCCACCCAACCCTCTGAGTGATCTAAGGTTAGTGGGGCCTTCACTACCACCAATTCATTAGACCCCTACAATCTTCTGCATCTGATCACATGGGCTTTTCTTTCTACTCTGCTGATACAGTATATTAAATACATTAATTGATTTCTAGATGCTAACCCAACTGTACATATCTGAAATAAATATCACTCGGTGTTTACAAGTTCAGGAGGTCCCCAAGACCATCCTCAGTTTCAATAATCACTACCAGGACTCAGAACTCAGGAACGCTGTCATACTCAAAATGACAGTGTATTCTGGGAGATGCGGACTGATTCAAATCGACAATGGGGCAACTCCCTGGACAGGGTCCAGGAAAGGCCAGGCATGGAGCTTCCAGTTGTCCTGTCCCAGGGAAGTCCTGCGGACAGCATGGATTTATTCCAGCAAATGTGTGTGACGATATACACAGAGAGCTGTCCTCCAGGGAAGCTCAGCCAGGCCCGGTTTCAGGTGTTTTTGTGGAGACTGGGTCACATAGACGAGGCCCATTGTTCTCTTGGCTGCCCGTACTCTGCAGCCCCCCCCCCCCCCCCCCCCCCAGGCCCAGCTGACACCAGGTAGCCTCACCGTAATCATGTTGTCAACGCACATTGTGTAGCCTGACCCTAAACCCCCAAGTAAATGAGGACAGTCTTATCGGGCAGGGCAGCACCAGAGGTGCAAGGTTACCCCCAGCAAAGGCCCTGGGCAAAGGGCCAAACCTTTTCACAGACCACCTCCTGGACCTTCGCCAAGGCTCTCCTCCAGCACCAGGATCACTGAGCATTTTTATATAGAATTTACATAACAGATGCAGAAATAGTACCAGAAGTCTGCCTAACATTTGGAGGAGCCGGTGTGGGGTAAGGGCAGATTGAAAGGAGTGGCTAATCCCTCCCGTGAAGCCACTACGTACATTTCATGATTTTGTCCTTATTTGATTCTCCCTGGTCAACCGTTACGTACACTTGACCTAGCATAAACTGTTCTCTGCAGAACTATTCAGTACCGTTAAGAGATAAACCAAGGCATATCAAAAAATTAAGAGTTTATTTGAGGAAAACTAGATTTGAGTTGGGAAAAGTGAAACCAGAAGTAGTTAGGAACGCTCCACCCACCAGGTCCTAAGAGTTTTTCCACTGCATTTCCCCCTAAAGTTCTCCATCCCAGCTCTGCAGCGTGCCTTCAGCTGTCCCTGGAGAACTGCAAACCCTCCTAAGGAACCTCCCTTCTGGAGTCTCTTTCTTTCGGAGCATTCCCTGTCCTCTCTGCCCACTCACTATCCTCTGGAAAGTCCTTCAGGAGCAAAGTGCAGCACTTAGCAAGGCTTGTAGCAATTTCTTCAAGAGAGGTGCAGAAGCTTCAGAAGAAAATGTGGAGCTGGCAGAAGTTGGTTCATGAGGCTTAAGGAAAGAGGCCGTCTCCGTAACATTCAAGTGCCAAGTGAAGCAGCAAGCGACCCAGAAAACCAGCGAAGGCAATTGCGAAGGCGGCTACACTCAACCACAGGATTGTCAGTGTAGATGAGACTGCCTCGCGCCGGAAGGAGATGCCGTCAGGGACCTTCCTAGCTCGAGAGCAGGAGTCAGTGCCTGGCCTCAAAGGTCCAAAGGACAGGCTGGCCCTCTTGTTAGGGCCCGCGGCAGCTGCAACTTTAAGTTGAAGCCAATGCTCCCGCACCGTTGCAAAAACCCCAGGGCCCTTAAGAATTATGCTAAATCCCCCCTGTCTGGGCTCTGTAAATGGAAAAACAAAGTCTGGATCACTTTGCATCTGTTTACAAAACTGTTTCCTGAATATGTTAAGTCCAATGCTGAGACCTACTGCTCAGAAAAAATTAAAAACCGATTTCTTTCTCCCAAAGTATCTCTGTTGACTGACGGTGCACCTGGTCACCCAAGAACTCTGATGGAGATGCACGAGATTCATGTTGTGGCTGCTTACCCATCCTGCTGCCGTGGATCAAGGAGTAGTTTCAGCTTTCAAGACTTATTGTTTAAGAAATACGTTTCATAAGGCTAGATGGAGCTGCCCTACATAGTGATTTCTCTGATGGTTCTGGGCAAAGGATATTGAAAACCTCCTGGAAAGGATTCACCGCTCTAAATGCCAGTGACAACATTTGTGATTCATGGGAAGAGGTCAAAATATCAACATTAACAAGACTTTGGAAGAAGTTGAATCCAGCCCTCATGGATAACTTTGTGGGGCGGGGAGAGGGGAGGGGGTTGGCTCAAGACTCAGTGGATGAAGTAACTGCAGATGTGGTAGAAATAGCAAGAGAACTAGAATTAGCAGTAGAACCTGGCCCTGGCTGGTGTGGCTCAGTGGATTGAGTGCTGCCCTGCAGATGGAGAGGTCACCAGTTCAGTTCCTACAACCCTACCTGGGTTGTAGGCCAGGTCCCCGGTTGGGGGCCTGTGAGAAGCAACCGATCAATGTATCTGTCACACATTGATGCTTCTCTCCCTCTTTTTCTCCCTCCCTTCCTGTCACTCTAAAATAAATATATAAAATCTTTTTTAAAAAATTCTGAATCTTGGACAACGATTCTCTTGTAACCACAGTTTCTAAAAGCAGCTATTATCCAAAGCTGGAAAAAACTGAAGTCTTCACAGATGAGCATGTGAATGAAGGGAGGGAGGTAAAGAAAAAGTAAAACTAAAAAAAGATGAAGTCTGACGGGCAAGCAGCTGGATAAGAAAATCAAAAAGGAACAGTGATTTAAAGTTTATTCCAGCTATACCGCAGGTCATTCTGACTTTGAGGTAGCATCCCGCGGCATACTCCCGAGTCCGCTCCCGCGATGTCCTGTTGTGTTCATTCTCTCTGTTGTATAGGTCCCTGCAGTCTCTGGCACCAGGGGGTCACCTAGGTTTGGATCACAGAGCAGTGACCAAATGGACAGAAGGACTTTAGAAATTGTTAAAGCAGGAGACCACTGTGTTTTAATATTTGGATGATAAATTCTTGTCATAAATACAAACTTAGGTGGTTTGGAGGGGTGGTCTGTAGGAAAATGAATTATCAAAAAAAATTCACAGGCTTAATATGTTCTCTGACTACAGTGGAATTAAGTTATTAGAAGTCAACAACAGCAAGATATCTAGAAAATCCCAAAACAGTTGGAAAATAAAAAAATATACTTCTAAATACCCATAAGCAAAGAAGACATTAAAAAGTATATTAGAAAGTAATTGAAATTGAAACAAAACATATCTGTGTTTATGGGTTGCCACTAACTTAGTACTTAAAGGAAAATTAATAGCTCTTAATGCTTAGTGTAGAAAAGAAGAAAGATCTCAAATCAATGACCCCAGCTTCCACGGTAAAAAAACTAGAAAAAGCAAATAAAATCCAACATGAGCAAAAGAAAGGAAATGAAGATTAGAACAAAAATATAACATCACCAGGGAAAAATAACAATGAAACCAAAAGCTGATGCTACCTTGAGAAAAAGCAAAAAATTGGTAAATCTCTAGCCAGACAGATCAGGAAAAAAAAATATGAAAGACACAAATTAGCAATATCAGGAATGCAGGCGCGGCATCACCGCCACTATGAAAAGGGTTAATAAAGGCAAGTGATGAGCAAATTCATGTCAACAGCGTCAACGACTTAGATGAAATATAATACTTTTTTGAAAAACATGAATCACGCTCAGTCAAGAAGAAATAGAAAATCTGAATAGCCCTGTATCTTTAAAATAGAATTCCAAATAGTCTGTAGGAGGGAAAAAGTATTGGATGAGCCACAGTTGGGGACGACCACATCGCAGGTGCTACCTTCCTGGCCTCACCTGTTGCCTTGATGGAAGAGGAGGGGTCCAAGTGACAGGCAGGCAGCTTAGCCAGCTGCGCGTGGGAAAAGCTGAGTCACGATGAGATCGAAGCTCTCCGAAAATCCACCCGTCACCAAGACACACCCTCAGATCAAAACACCCAGGTTACACTAAGGAAGGTGGGTGGGGGAGATCTAATGGCCATCCACACCCTGACACACCTTTGGGAGTTCCTTTTCTGCTGAACTTTGTGGGTACACAAACATCACTGGGACAAAAAAAAAAAAAAAAAAAAAGGATACATATCCCCTTGGACAAACCTAAAGTGCAGACATTTGGCACCCCTAGGAGTTATGCAAGGATCAAATAAAACATTCCAGTAAAAGGCTTAAGGCACGGAAAGAGCTTCCTAAACATTCCCTCCCACTTGGGGGCGCCCAGGGAATCACACAGAGCGATGTACCTGCTGCACACCTGCACATCTACTCATAGGCCCTTTCTGCTCTAACTCTCCCTTGAGTTTCTCTTAGGCAAGCAATGAGACCTAAGTGCCCAGAAGCTGTTACCGAGTCTAAATAGTTTCATTGCATTTTAAGGAAAAAGCGAACATTCTCATCTTGCATGGGATATTGGGCGCAACCCTCCCCACCCCCCCCAAAAAAAAACAGTCGACACTTGTTTTTCTCTGTTTGGGTTTCTCCTAAAATAGTTTTTTCAGTCCAACTGCCAGAATCTCTAGACCCTACCGACCCATCACGTGCTCGGCTCAGAGGAGTCTCTAGGAGGACGCAGGCGAGGAGGGGCGGGCCCGGGAGTCCGGCCTTACGAAAGCTTGGGAAAAGAAGGCCCTCCTTGGAGGGAGGGGCCGAGGCCGGGGCCTCGTCGCTCAAAGTCGCAGCACTGAATCCCAGAACTCAGTTCTGTGCGGCCTCTCTGACTGTGATCGGGTCCCCAAAGAGGGTATCCCCTGTGGCCTCCAGCTTGATCCACTCTTTGCGCACGTGTCCCGCGCGCCCCCCACGCAGCCATGTCGTCCTGCAGCCGCGTGGCAGTGGTCACCGGGGCCAACAAGGGCATCGGCTTTGCTATCGCGCGGGACCTGTGCCGGCAGTTCTCCGGGGACGTGGTGCTCACGGCGCGGGACGCGGCACGGGGCCGGGCGGCCGTGCAACAGCTGCAGGCGGAGGGCCTCAGCCCGCGCTTCCACCAGCTGGACATCGACGACCTGCAGAGCATCCGCGCCCTGCGGGACTTCCTGCGCAAGGAGTACGGGGGGCTCAACGTGCTGATCAACAACGCCGGCATCGCCTTCAAGTGTAGGTGCGGGAGTGGGAGGTCCCTGGGTGCTCAAGGGTGCTGGGCTGCGAGGCGCAGACGCCTCCACCCATCCACTCGAGTGCCCGGGAAGGGCAGAGTGCGCCCCTCGGGATGCCTTTGGCCGTCACCTCCTGTGGCGGGTTTTCGCTTCCCAGAGTTTCGGGAGAGGTTCGCTCAGCACCAAAGGGGCCCAGGTGCCGGGCACAACGCGCCCCGCCCGCGGGCCTGTGCGGGCCTGTGCAGGGCCCCAGCCGAACTGTCAGCTGCTGCAGTTTGCAACAAGTAAACCTCCCCCTGGGAGGGGGCCACGCCCTGCTTAGCTCATCAGCTTTCTGTCTAATGCCAGAAACGTTTTCTCCGCGAAGGGTCTCCAAGCTCACTTTGGGCTTTCGCTCTCTTGAAAGGGCGCATTCACGGATGCCCGAGCCATCTGCCCGGGACAGGAAATGAATCTGAGACACGATTAGCGCGCACTTGCACGTTTTTGGACTGGAGACTTTGTTTAATGGAGAGCTTTGATAGGCTCTGGCAGAAAGGAAGCCAGGCTGTTCCCTCCCCCAGGAAACTTGTGTTTATCAAACATACAAGGGTGGTTTTAAGCAGCATCTTCAGTACTTGGTGGGCTGGGGGTGGGGGGCGCAGAAATCAGGGCGATCATTTACTCTACTACTCAATGAAGAAAGTTGCTGAGCTGCCATTGTGCTGCGGGTAAAAAGAAGTAACAGGCCAGCCCCACTCACATCCTAATGGAGAAGGGAAACCCAGAGGCAGCACCGAGTAAAAGGAACTATTGGGCGGCAGGAGTCTCCATCCCCTTGACCTTGAGTAGTCACCATTTCTGTGCACGCGCGCCCGCAGCTCAGTCTGCGGGCTTTCCGAGAGCGCGGGGGCGGGGAGGCGGGGGCGCTGACACCCGCGGCAGCCAATGGCTGAGGGACTGGTGGATAAACACCCGGCTGCCCCACTGCACGTGGGGAACACGGTGCGGCGGAGGGCCGCCGGGAGCCTTGCCCCTCCAGGTGTGGGCGGCGCCCAGCAGTACCTGCAACGCTGGGCGCTGGTTGCAATCACAGAACTTAAGGTTTTGCCCCACACCTGCTGAATCACAATCTGCATTTTAACCGAGTCCCGGTGCCCCTTCTGCCCGTCCACGTTTGAGAAGCAGTCGTCAAAGCCGGCTCGCTGGCAGGCCAGTAGCTGTGTGTCACCTGGGAACGCAATCCAAACTCTGGGGGCAGGGCCCAGAAAGCTGTTTTAACAAGCCCTGCAGGTGACTCAGAGGCGTGGTTCAAGTTTGAGAACCACCGACCTAGTGGTTTAAAAAACTATTTGTAAAGTGAGGTTTTTTTCCTTTTAATGAGAGATAAGGTCCACTTTGCTATGTGAGTTCTAGGGGGAAGTGCCTGATTTTTTTTTCTTTGTTCTCTTTTTCAAAGTTGACGATCCAACACCCTTTGACATTCAAGCTGAGACAACACTGAAGACAAACTTTTTTGCTACGAGAAATGTCTGCACCGAATTACTGCCAATAATCAAACCTCACGGTGAGTCCGCTGTGTGGACTGTCCAGTTGCATCTGTGCTTCCCCAAGGAATCAGCCAGGGGCGCTATTTCTCTGTGGGGGAAACACAGCAAACAGCATTTTTGTAGAATACTGTTATCTGGCTCCTCACCCAAACCTCTTAGCTTTAGCTTTAAAAGGTATGTATCACACATGGCCACCCTCTTTGGTCTCCCATACCACAAACTCAGCCCTAGAACCATAAGCTGTTGAAAGCCTCAAAAGTCCTGCTTTTTTGCGACCTCCGAGAGCCCTCCTTGAGCTCCCCAAGGTGACAGGGCCACACCCATGTCATCTGGGGGTCTGGGGAATCATATCTGTTCTAGCATTGTTATGACTTTCCCTGTATTCTTCTACCAAGCTTTGTCGGGCTGATTCAGAACACCCACAAGAAAATTTTCTCTTAGCTTTGCCAAGTATCTTAGCCAATGAGGTTTATGCGAAGTGTGATTATTGCTAGTAGGAAAATAAAAGGAAATTTTCTTTATTAGAAAATATCTTGCCCACATTCCAAAGTATTCAATAAATAACTTTAATTACTTTTTCCACAAATATTTGTTGTGTACCTACCATAACCCGGTTGTTACTCTGAGTGCTGGGCATACAATCGACCCGGACGGTTATGCCCCTGGAGCACAGAGCCTAGTGGGGGAAACTGTCATGAACAGAGTCATAAGTTTCTGTCACCGCTGTGCTGGGTAAGGGGGCGGGGGAGAAGGCTTGCTTCCCTGAGGATTTTCTTTTCCAAAAAGTCAACCGTGATCAAAGGAAAAGCGACTCTCTGGTTCTTACTACAAATGTGCTTTTTAAATGTTAACATTTTGAGCCCCGGCTGGTGTGGCTCAGTGGGTGGAGCGCCGGCCTGGGAATCAAAGGGTCACCAGTTCAATTCCCAGTCGGGGCACATGCCTGGGTTGTGGGCCAGGTGCCCGGTGGGGGGCAACACAAGAGGCAACCACACATTGATGTTTCTCTCCCTCCCTTTCACTCTGTCTAGAAATGAATAAATCATGTATTTTTTTAAAAAAAATTTAACGTTTTGAATACAATCTGTAGTGCAAAAATCTTAAATCTGCCAAGTTGCCTGCTGAGAGTTGTATCTGTGCTGCTGCCCTCCCCCCGGCTTGCCCAGCTCCATCTCCAGCCTCCCCAGCTCATTCCCTTTATTGGTTTCTCTGGGAGTGGGATCACGGAAAACCCCCAGGTAGAGCTGCAGGTGCTGGCAGAAGGAAGCCTTGGGCCCAGATGCCCATAACTGATGCGTGCCCAGGGCCAGCAGGAATGTCAAACTCATTGTCACCAGGGGCCACATGAGCCTCGAGGTTGCCTTCAAAGGGCCAAAGGTAATTTTAGGACTGTATACATGTAACTACTCCTTAACAGTTAAGCTAGAGCTCAGTGTTACCACCAGATAAAACAAAGTGGAGGACCGGATTCGGCCTGCAGGCCTTGTGTTTGCCACCTGTGGCCTAGAGAATGGGGTTTGAAATTCAAATCTAAACAAATCTAAATGCATATTTTTGCTCTTTTTTTTTTTTTTACACAAAAGGGTACGTTAAGTATAATGTCTGCCACCTTATTTTCTTGATTTACTCCGTCCAGGGCTCTTTCCTGTCAGAACAGAGAGCTTTTTTACCGCTGCACAGGAATTCACTGTAGGGATGTCTCTTAGCCAATACTAAGAAGTCTTCTTCCTCTGGACTTTCGAATCATAGAATTATCTAGAAAGCTGCAAGCTCCTGGAGAAATTACGCTTCTACGCCTTCACTTTCAGAGAAGGAAACTGAGGTCCATAGGAGTGAGCACAGCCGGGTGGGAATAATAGAGCTGGAAACAGTATCCAATTTTCCTAATGGCACCCCACAGTCAAATTGGGATAATTAATTCCAGGGAAGTGAGGGTTGCAGCACGCCAAATGATTGCAGACCACGCCATTTTGAAAGAATAAAGAGGACTCTAAGCGGGGTGGGGCTCAGGGGTCAGTCCAGAACAGGTGAATCACTGTCTTTAATTCATTCTAGACCAGCATTTCCCAGAGCAGAATCTCTCTGCTTTACAACACACTGAGAATATTTGTCACTTTTCAGTAAACCTCACGTTTACCTGGAAGGCAAAATGCTGAGTAGTATTACCTCTTGAATTTTAGGGAATTTCTTTCTCTCTGGTTTAAAAGCCCCTTTTTGTTTGGGTTTATAATATCACACTGTAACGAAAGTTATTCCACTTGCTTGTTATTTCGAGATTCTGAGTGAATAGGTTAAGCCAGTATCAAGCCAATAGGGGGAGCCACTTGCCCACTCTTTCCAAAAGGAGGGCAGTGTTTCTGGGCCTGTGCAGCTACCGGGCCCTCAGCAGGGGGCGTGTGGGCGGGCGTGTGGGTGCCACCCTTCCCAGGGCTCATGGGACCATCCACCTGTTGAGACTGTCACCCCTTGGCCTCTCCCAGACGTGTGCCCTCAGAGCAAAGAGGACACTTCTTCCTCTTAGGTTTTTTATTTCCAGCAGAGATAGAGTACCTCCAGCAATTTGTTTTTCTTTTCTTTCTTTTTAAATTTTAATTCCCAGTAGCCGCCTAGTGACAGAGACCAAACCTATTTGGAAAGTAATGAGGAAAACAGCATCTCCGATGTAGTGCTCTGGGCCAAAATATCGCGTGGTCCTAATCACGAGAACATCAGGCCAATCCGAACTGGGGGAAATACTGCAAAGTAATGGTCTAGACCAGAGTCTTCCAAAAGGTCAAGTTCTCCAAAGTAGACGAAAGAGATAGGACAACTACATGCAATCCATGACCTCAGACGGGAACCTGGATGGAAACAACACGACCCATAAAGGAAGAGGACTAGACCACTGGAGACGTGTGAACCGGATCACCCTTCAGATCGGCGGGTTTCAGCCCTTTCATCTCACAGCACACGGAAGCTAATTACTAAAATTCTGCGGCACACCAAAAAGATATTTTTTGCCAATCTGATGAAAAAAATGGGTGTAATTTTGATTGATTTACAAAAAGTAGTAATTACCCACCTTTTTTGTTCCAAAGTGACTTTACATTTTTTTTTTCTTTTTCTTTTCTATTGATTCCAGAAAGAGGGAGAGGGGAAAAAGAGAGGGAGAGAAACATTGATGTGAGAGAGAAACATGGATCAGTTGCCCCCGGCATACACCCTGACTGGGGACCAACCCGCAGCCCAGGCATGTGCTGTGACCAGGAATTGAACCTGTGACCTTTCAGTTTGCAGGATGACACCCAACGAACTGAGCCACACCAGCCAGTGCACTTGAAAATGACTTTTTTAAAAAATCAGGTGTCTGTACTTGTGTATAAGGATCTCTGGTACCAAGAATTAACCAATCAGACACGACCTTACTATGCAACATGACCAATAAGATACAACTCTATTACATGGCCTATATATTTCAGGTTCAAGACAGGGCATTGACACCAGATGGCTATTGTGTTGGCTGTTGTCATTTTTTCTTTGACAACCTAAGGGAAAAAGAGGTCAGTGCCCCTGACTAAGTGTCGTAAGTGTGGCAAACTGTTAACAATTGGTAACTGACATGAAGGGTACGAGGGTGTTTATTAACCTATTCTTGCAACTTCTCTGTAGGTTTCAAGTAAAAGTTAAAATGGGGAAGTACATATATGTGACCAGAGAGAGAGAGAGAGAGAAGTAATGAAAGAAGAGAGAAAACACTGACAGCCTTAGGTACCTGGCAGGCCAGATGCTCTCATTCAGGGACAGAGTGAGCAACCTCCATACGGGGTTGTGTGCTTGTGGGGAATGCCACTCAGAAAAGGAAGTAAAATCCAGTTATCCTATTGGATGCAACGGAAATGGATTCAGAAGAACTCTAAGAAAAGAATCCCCCCAAATTAATGTTTTTCTATATTGGATGAAATGTGTAAATTCACAAATGTTTACTGGTTTTTGGATTTCCACCGACATTTCAAATTGTTTTATAATTTGGGCCTGCATATTTGTGTTTACGAACAGAATTGTGTCTTTAGTAGCTGTGAATCATCGTTATTATGAACATTAACTCATTAATTATATTTAATTATTTATTAACAACCGCTTAAAATATAAGGAAAAGTCAAAACCAGGGTGGGAATCAATGCACTCCACATGTGGAAGTATCCATTGTCAAGGACGGACAAGGATCATCCCCGAGGCACGGCCTGACCCTAGGAAATTGTGCAAAACCAAGGGAGAGCTTTGAATTTCCGGGGAAGGTGCTGTCCCTAGGAAAGCAGAGCCCCTGGAGTGTGTGGGGGGAGGGTGGGGTGTTTTCTAAACCACCTGGTGATTCTCCTGCAGACCTCCTCACCGAATGGGCAGTCACTGCTCTTTAGTGTCTGTTACTGATGGAAGGGGGTTCTTCCCTTTAAGAGAACAGGACAAAAAACATATGTATTAAACCCCGCTGGTGCCTTCTAGAGTCACGTTTTTTAACCAGCAATTAAACCTGCACCACCACTCAATCATAGTCAATGGTTGGCATGGTCACCCTAGTTGTTTCTGTGACAGGGTTTTTCACACTTTGTATTGCTGTGCTGCAGGCAGAGTGGTGAACATCAGCAGCCTCCAGGGTTCCAGAGCTCTGGAAAACTGCAGCGAAGGCCTACAGGAGAAGTTCCGCTCCGAGACGCTCACAGAGGAGGACCTGGTGGACCTCATGAAGAAGTTTGTGGAGGATAGCAGGAATGAGGTGCACGAGAGGGAGGGCTGGCCCAGCTCGGCTTACGGGGTGTCCAAGCTGGGGGTCACGGTCTTATCAAGAATCCTGGCCCGGCGCCTGGATGAGAAGAGAAAAGCCGACATGATTCTGCTGAACGCGTGCTGCCCCGGGTGGGTGAAGACAGACATGGCTGGGGATTATGGCTCCAGGACGGTGGAGGAGGGGGCTGAGACCCCTGTCTACCTGGCGCTCCTGCCCCCAGATGCCACCGAGCCTCATGGCCAGCTAGTCCGTGACAAAGTCGTGCAGAACTGGTGAATGCCTTCTTCGGTGCTTGATGCTCAATAAACGGAACGGGGGAATGAACTGTGGTGTTGTAGTCTGCTGTGTGTCTGTCCTTCAGGAGTGTCAGTTAGGGTCGCCCAGCGAGAAGGGCTCCGGTTGGGGACTCAGGCGGGATGATTTTGCTGAACCCAGACTCGAGCCTGGGACGAGGAGCCAGTCCTGTGGTGGTCGCATGTGAGAGGGCATCAGATTCACCCGGGGTGGGGCGTGTTTCCCCACGGCCCAGAGCTGGGGCCCCAGAATGGGCACCACTCCCAGGTCCCCTGGGGCTGTGGCTGCTGAGAACCACGCCGAGCACCTGGTCTAGTGAGAGGTCGCAGGCCTTGGCGCGGCTGTCCAGCTGTCCCTGGCTGTCTCTCGGGGGGCGACTCTGAGGAGGGTGGTTTAGTCTCCGTGGCCTTAGCTGTGCACCCCGCTTCATCTCTCGTTTTGGGTGTTATATGTGAGTGCATTTTAGTCCGTTCTTGTCCTGATGAAGTACACCGGTGTATGTAGCTTGCAGGACTTGGGATGATGAATGCCTTTTTTTTTCCTGCTGGGATGTCATTTTTTCCATAATGGGTTTTTCTTGTAGGTTTTGCATTCTGTGTTCTCCCCAGATCGTTTGCAAGGTGGCCTCAGCACTCCTTTGATCTTGTTCCTGCGTGGGCATCTTCGTCCCAACCAGCTCTCTGCTCTGACAGATATAGACGTCTCCTCCTTAACCCGCTCCACTCCCTTCTGGGCTACAGCCCAGGGCGATTCTGCAGAGGCCTCCCTGGGCCCCTTTGGCAGTCTCCCTGACAACAGGTGGCTCCACGTTCACTGTTTTCAAATCAGATGAATTTTGCAACCAGCCTTGTGGGTTCTGGGTACGCCCTGTAGAAAAAAGACTTGGAGACCAAAGGGTATTGCTAACGAGAAGAAATATACTTGCGAAGGAAGTTTGCAAAGCAGTTGAGACTGAAGTGGGGACCCCTAGCACAAATACAACAGGCGCACAATGGACACCATACAGAGGGAAGAAAGCCCACATTCACCCAGTTTAGGGTGGGCTGTTCACAGAGGGAAACAGCAACCCTGTCACTTGGTGATGACCACAAAGATCATATCTCCTGACGGTCACATTGCAGAGGAAAGGGGTGATGCTGTTTTCCATCTGAGAATCAGTGAAGGATGAAAATGCTCAAGGTTTCATTGATTTGGGGGGCCAGGGCTGCACAGGGGAACCTGTTATTTCTAGTCTGCCATAAGGTACAAGGGATTTATTCTCCCTGACTCTCCAGCTTACAACGGTAGCACGGCCAAGTGCCGAGCTAGCTCTCTCAACCCACAGCTCACTTTTTCATCCCCGTGGGCGGAGGGACGCCTCAGTCCCACCCAGCTGGCATTTCAGTCTTCCAGCCATTGCTCAGTTGCCTGCCTAAATTCAGCATGTTCTTATGTTCGTCTCAGACCATAGCTCCTAAGACATGTTAATGACTTCTTGTCTGGCTCTGATAACATTTTAGTGGTTTTTGATAAATTTCCTGAATCCCTTTCCATTCTGGTCTTCCTCTGCAGCCTGCCAGTGCGTGGCCTGACGGGGATAGCACAGGCACCCTGCAGCACCCTCAGGCCGGCCTGATGCAATCGCAGACAGGAAGTGCACAAGGAAGCAAACAGGCCACTCCCTTTCTTTTTCGCGTTTTTTTTTTTTTTTTTTTTGTCTCTAGCCAAATCTCACCTTGACATTTTGGGGTCAGCATGTAGCCCGCTTAGAAAATTCTTCATTGTAAACTGTTGATTGGAATGGCATTTCTCATTTTTATGAAAAAGTCACAGGGGCCCTTATTGGACCACCTATTTATTGCCCAGCACCCTCTTCCCAAGAATGATCTCCTGTCCCCTACCCCCTGCTTCTTCCTCAAGTGCACAGGAGCAGCAGCCATCAGGTGACTTGTCCCTGCTAGCCTCAGCTGACTGCACCAGCCCTAGGACCAGCTGAAATGGACCAGGGAAAGCTCAGAGCTGCTGCTGTGAGCAGCCCACCCACATAGCCCAAGGAGCAGAGGGAGATAAGCTTGCTGGAGAAAGAGGCAGTTCCAGACTGGCTCAAAGAGAGGCGGCCCCCGCCCCATGGTGGCACCTCTTCCCTGGCCTCAGACCGTTCCTGAGATCCCTGGTTCTGAGACATGCTCCAAGATGCTCTGTATCCTTCAAAGGAATTTCCCTTTTTAAGCTGGTTTGAACTGGATTCTTGGTCTTTCAACCAAAGGAATCTAACGAAAGTGCGTGGAAAGTGTTTCATGGTATGCGGTAGTGAAAAATAAGTTAGGCTTGGAATCAGAAGGAAAAAAGAAAAAGAATCGTGAATTGAGAACCCATGGTATACTGAGGCTTTCTTGACGATCTGTATAGGGTAAGTCTCCGTGTCATTTTTCAGATGAGGAAGTAAAGGCTGGGCGAGGTTGGGTCACATGCCAGTGTCATGGAGCTGAGAGCCGTGAGCCTCATTGTCTCCGGGTCTGCCTTAGCGCCGAGCTCCCTGCCTTTTCTTTGCATCCAGTGCACCATCGAGAGTCTAGAGACGATGGGCAACTCCCCTGGTGTAAAAATGAAGGAAGGTGATAACGTTGAATGTGAGCAATTTGCAAGCCACGGGGTCATTAGATTCCCAAATTAGCCTCTGTGTGAATTTTTCCATAAAGTGGATGATTGAAATACGGTTTAAAAGTGGCATATTTTAACTGGGTTTTCCCATAAGATGTGTTTTTTAGGAGCCAGTGACCCCGTCCACACCAGCTTCTCTGTGATACAGCTTTCTAGGTTGACGCAGGTGTGGTGAGCCCACACACAGTGTCAGCCTGAGGACTGGCCTTGGCCTTGTCCCTCACCTACTGAACAGCAACAAGAGTTGTGACAGACCACAAAGCTGAGCTGTGATGCAGTGTGGCGATGAGACCTGTGATAATGACGAGCCTGACAAAGGTTTAGTTGTTCCTGCAAGTCAACCACAAGTGGGCACAGCATCAAATACAGAACAATGCAGGACTTCTATCTAGATGGGTGGATTAGAATCAAGTTCATAGAAGAGACAGGCTTAAAAGGTTACCGATATCTGCATACAGAAGCTCAGAAGGGGTTTACCTGGCCAATCTTTCTAATAGTGGGGCCAGCCTGAGCCAGAGCATGTAGTCATCTCCAGATTATAATGCCCTCTCTATGGTCAGGTGAGAATTGAAGTTCTGATTTAAGTTAAATCTGAAATGCCCGGAGCAGCTTGAGTGTTATTATGCAAGGAACCTGCTCTATTTACACATCTTAAATGGGTGAACATAGCTAAGGAGACTTTCAAGTGTGACAAGACAACTCGACCCAAGAAACAGATTTCTTGTAGGAATAAACTTTTAGATCTTAATGCTGTATATTTACTGTCAATCCTGGTTGTAAATGGAGTTACTATTTTAAGGGTTTAAAATACAGTTGAGCTTGAACAACAGGGAGTCAGGGGTGCTGACCTCCTGCACAATTGCAAATCTGACTATAACTAGTACTTGAACTTATCAAAGTTAATTTAAATGAACTTCCCACACACTTGGAGTTCTTTGGAGATAGGGGACATAGATACAAGGCATGAATATTATATTATATAACTGTTCTAGGACAAAGTTGTACCTGGTGGTTTTGGCACAGACTGGTTCTCTCTTTCAATGGTGAGGATAAGCAGTTCTTTTATCACTTTTTAGTTCAGTGCAGTGTGGAGTTGTGCAGGGCGGTGAAGGCTGGTGTCAAAGCTAAGGTCAAGTGCTTGGCAAGGCCGCACTGGACTGCTTGCATCTGCAAGGCGGATCCAAGCTGGTGGCGGCAACAGCAGGAACTGCCGAAGAAGGAGAGAGTTAACCACAAGCTCCAGCTGAATGCGATTTTAACTTTTGAAGAAGAAACATTTATCATTCAGACAGCCTGGGAACAGAGCAATCTTTGCCTGCCATTTTTCTGAGTCTGCAAAACATCCTTGAGCTTTATCTAACCAACCCCCATAAAATAAACTCGGAGAGGAGACCGTGTTCAGGGTCGTTGTCTCTCCATCAGAGGACAATGCCCCACCTGGTCCCCGCTTTTCCTTAAATTGTCTGTGTCTGTGTCTTTCTTAATCTCCCCCCCCCCCTCCCTCAGACACCTCCTACCTGCACAGGTCACAGCAGGGAGTGTGGCTAGGATTTGCAAAATCTCGTTTGCCAACTCAGTTTTTGTAAAACAAAGTTTATCAGATCTTCATTAGGGAAAGCAGGTTTCATGAAATTTTTTTCTTGCTAAATGCTCAATCCTTCAGTTTTTCTCTGCTTCTCCTTTAAGACCATTTCCAAACTTGGCCGTTAAAAGATTTACATCTGGGGCACTTGGTATATGCCAAATGGAGATGGAAATGGCTAGGCCAGAGATCCAGAATCCCAAACTATTAAAATATTCTAGGTGATTTGGGTGAGGTGATAGATCTCCTTGGGAATCGAAATGTTCTGTACAATGTATAGTGTTCGTGGTCCTCCCACTCCCACTCCACCCCCTAAATTCGTTCATGACTGCCTTGTCTCAGGAGCCCCAGACTAGAACTGAACATTCCTAATGGAACTCAAGGGGTTAAAGGGCTGAAGTCCTCCACAGAAATTACAACTTCAACCAACAGGTGGCACTGCCTTGGTTGGCTGGGAGTCCCAGCTGGTTCAACCAGGGTGCTCAGGTGAACTCCGCCTGACGCCCATCCTTCAAGGTGCCTCTCGCCCTGCAGCTGTCAGGCCAGGTAGGGCGGGTCTGAACTGGCCAGGTCCGAAGGCTCGTGAAAATGACAGGGTTTACAGAGGGCCCCTCTCTGAGCCACAGTGCACTTAACCAATTCCTCATTTCAGGTATTAATTCCTTCACCTCCTCTGATGCCAAGGGTCGGAAAGGTGTGGGCTGTAGAGACGAGGCACCTTAACCAGAGCCCCCAAGCCTGTGCAGTCCGCCTCCTCCCCGGGGTTTGGGTGATGGGAAGGAGGGGGTGAGTCAGGTCCCACGGTTCTCCTGTTTGTTACTCCAAAGCCCCTCCACGGGCAGACTGATCTAATAACTGAGATTCCTATTCTTTGGGTGTGTCCGGAGAGTTCCAGGTGGGAGGCAGAGCCACCCCGCCCACATGTGCGAGGTCTCCGGGGACAGTCCTACGGCAAGGGCGCCAGCTAGCAGTCCTGGATGATAGCGACGCCCCCTCTCCGCCGGGAAGCTGTGCGAGCGAGCCCCGCGGTCCGCTCGAAGGACCCGCCAACTCACACTGAGAACCCGCCTCCCAGCCCCTCCGCAAGCCGAGGTACCGCCTCCTGACCCGCCCCCCGGTCAGGGGCCCGCCTCCCGACCTCCCCAAGCGTCCAGGATACGCCTGCGGTTCTGCCGAACGAACCGAGGACCCGGGATCTCTCTGTTTTGCCCTATCCCTGCACACCGAGGTTACGCCTTGGCCCCGCCCCCGCGCTCCGAGGACCCGCCCGCCTGCCCCGCCCCCTTAGAGCCCGTCTTAGCCCCGCCCCGCGCACAGAAGGCCCATCCCGGCTCCGCCCCCGCGCGCGGAGACTCCACAGCCCCTCCCCCTGGAGCCTTGGCCCACGGGCTCGGGCGCGGCGCTTCCTTCGCGGTACCGGCTCCCGGCTGCGCCGCAGCAGCCACTGGCTCTTCCTGCCCAACCAGGCCGGCTTCTCTGCGCCGCTCGTGGGCGCGGCCCCCGAGAAAGGCCACCGCCGCTGTGGGTAAGTCGGACCCGCGTCCGTGGCCGCCGGTGGAGCCAGGGAGCCCAGGCGTCTCCCGCGGGCCCGCGAGCGGCGAGGCAGAGCGGGCGTCCTCCCCGGGCTGCGCGGGGTTCCGGCGGCACAGTGGAGGCGGTCCCGGAGTGTAGGTGGTACTAGGAGCGCGACCTGGACCTGCACTGCTGCAGTGCGGGGCGGCTCCGGCGAGGCCGCGCGTGGGCGTGGACTCCGGCCCGGGACCTCCGGAGGGGCAGCCCTGGAGGCTGGGCAGGGTCCCCTGCTGGTTCCCCCGGCTCCCGGAGGTGCGGGAAGTGCGGCCACGCCCTTGCTGGCCTGGCGCGGCCTCTGGTCTGGCAGGTGGAGGTCAGGTGGGTCATGGCCCTCCAGTCCCTCACCTCTGCCTGCTGACCGCCGAGGAGCTGTGCCTTTGTTTGCTGTGCGGTCCTAGTTGGAGAGGAGGGCTAGGGACCGAACCTTTATAAAACGAGGGCTTTCTTATTAAGGGAACACCCCAAAGTCTCCCAGACTGTCCCCAAGGGAAGGAATCTGAGCTGCAGTGCGTGCGCGCTCTCCTCGCCTGGCTCCTGCGTCTTGCAGGATTGCCGGCTGTGGCTGGCGTGGGTGGCCCTTTAGCAGGTGTTTCCCTAACCTGGGACAGCTGACCTACATTTAGGAAAAGCTTTATAGGATTTTTTTTTTTTTTTTTTTGGTAAGGCGATGGAGGGCTCCCTCCCCGCCCCAATCCGCCCCCAGCCTGTTCCCATTCGTGTCTTTAAATTTACCCCAATTTAATTACCACTCTGAAAGACCAGATTCAAAATAATGTGCCCTAGAGTTGGCTGAACCAACTCAGCGATTGCAGATGAGTGTTTGCTGCAGGCCAAGGGTCATTATCTATTGATAAATGTTTGTGCCTGTGGGAGGGTGGCTGTCATTTTTCACTGTTTTCCGTTTTATCTAACCCAGAAATGTTCCTTCATATAAGCATCTTCGTAATGAATTTCCTTTGGATCTGACAGTTGATTTTTCCCTTGAACTTGTTTTTCTGAGAAATTAAGAAAGGGTAAGGTGAGAGATTTTCTGCTGACATTTTAGATTTGCAGACGATATACCTGGTCAGATGACACTGTTTAAGGGAGGACTCTTGTGTACTTAACTGTTAGTAGGCTGTGGAACTCCGTCAGTCTTTCTGAGCTACCGAGTCTTGCACAGAAAAGGTATTCAGGGTCGATTGCAGAATCGATGTCAAGTGAGCTCCTGCTGAAAGGGCTGAGCTGCCAGTTTTCCCTGCATTGTATGTAGTGAAGGCTGCGCAGCACCATGCTCTGGCCGGCGCTGGAGTCCTGAGTCTGCCGATTGTTGCCCTGCGACCTGGGCGGTTTTCTGGAGGGCCTGATCCCAGCACCCTCACCTGGAGGCCAGTGAGACCCTCCTCACAGGACTTCTGTGTTGCATGAGATAAATGCATGCATAAAGATGGATTTACCAAGTCCACCGGGAAACTTCCTTAACAGCACGGTAGCAAATGCCCCATATTTTGAAATAAAAGAGCATGCTTGAATGACTGGTTTCAAACTTCTCAGCTGTGCTGTTAGCGACACTGAATAGTACTTTCTTCACCTGGCCAAGCATAACATTGACTGCTCCGGTTACCTGCTCTCACCTGGCTGACACCCTTCTTGCCATGAGCGGTGATGCCCCTTTGCCACCCTCCTCCTAAACACACACGTTACCGGTGACCAGGCTTTCTTCCTGCCGAGTAGCCACCCACACTTGTGGGCTTTGAGGACCCTCTGCTGGTGTTGGGCTTCCTCTGGCCTCGCCTCTTACCAGCGTCACTCTGTCACTTCAGCTCACCCTCTGCCACTGTGTGTGCCACGTTAAACTGAAATTATGTATTTAGGTATTTCCCCTTTCATTGGACTATGAACTGAGAATGGAACCCAGTCTCTTTCGTGTTTCTTTTCCCAGTTCTTAAACACTTAATACAGAGAACAGACAAACTATGCTTGGAGATTGGAGTAGTTTAGAGATGCTGGGATTTCACACCTGAAAGTTTCCTGGAAAAAAATAGTCACGGGCTATGTATTTGGATGTACTGACTTCTTACTTGGCAAAATAAACGATCACCTCTGTTTGCCATCCTTAATATTTTCAAAGTATGAAGGCTATTTCAGAAAAAGGGGCAGGCCTTCCCGAGAATGAGCAGGCAATGGTGTGGGTGTGGGTGCGTCTGCGTAGCGCACTGCGTTTTCGCAGAGGCCCTGCATGTGCAAAGAGGCTCCGTGGCAGGATGAGTCAGTCTTAGGACAAGCAGAGTGCCTCCAAAAGGTGGGTGGAGCCTTGTAGGCCATGCGGTGCATCGGGGAAGGGTTAGGGTTCATTGTAAGCCTAATGGGGAGTTTAAACATGGTGGGGATGTTTTTTGTTTTTTTAATTTACTGATTTTAGAGAGAGAAGGAAGGGAGAGAGAGAGAGAAACATGAATTTGTTGTTCCGCTTACCGATGCATTCATTGGTTGATACTTGTACGTGCCTTGACGGGAGATTGAACCAGCAACCTTGGTGCATCGAATGATGCTCTAACCAACTGAGCTACCTGGCCAGGGTATGCATTTTAATCCACGAGAAGAGGCTCTTTGGAGCACTGTGCTGAGTGCGTTGGGAAGGAACAGAGTGAAGGAGACGCGTTAGAATTGGGAGGCCTGTGCGGGCTCACGGGGGAAAGATGCTGTGCACAGTGCAGCAGTGGACTCGGAGCACAAGCAAGGCCTCAGGTGTTTTGGGAGAAGAGCCAACCGGACTTGGGTTGAGTGTGACCGGTGAAGAGAAGGAAGAGTCCAGAATGATGGGGGTGATGGAGCCACTTTCTGAGGAAAGGAGGGCTGGAGAAGGAGCATGCTGAGCAGATGGAATCAAGAGTAAAGGTTTTCTTTTTTTAAATAGCCTAATGAGGTGTAATTTACAGACCATAACATTCATTGGCGTATACAAGTCAGTGATTTTTAGTAAATTTGCAGAGTTGTACAACCATTGCCACAAGCCAATTTTAGCACATTTCCATTTCCCTAAAAAGATCCCTTGTTTCTATTTGCAGTTCCTCCCTGTTCCTACTCCCCGCCCTCGGCAGCCACTCCTCCACTCGCCATCGCTGTAGATTCAGCTGTTCTGGCACTTAATACAAACAGAGTCAGACGTGGCCTTTGGGCCTGGCTTCTTCCACCAAGCATGTATTTTCCAGGTGCGTCCGTCCTGCAGCTGGTACCAGTCCTTTGTTCCTTCTCATAGCCAATCAGGAGGTATTTTCCTTCACCATGGCCAGGAAACAAGTGTGGCTAGACCACCTTTTGTTGAGGTCCACCCATGAATCTAGTTTGGGATGTACTAAGTTTTAGACACCTGTGCCCCATCCAGGCAGAGGGGTCAAGTAGACATTTGCAGGAACCTGGCCATCAGAGGGGGAGGTTTGAGCAGGTAGGTGTTGTGTAATTGTGTGTCATTAGCAGGAGGGTGGTGTTTATAAGTTACAAGGATGGGGAGATCCCTGAGCATAAAGAGAGATAAAATGAGGACCCAACACTAGGTGCTGGGAATGCCGACATTTCTACACCTTGTCGAGTATTTTTCAAGTTGTAATTGCTTGAATGGACCGATGGGCTGACTTTCAGATTTTTTTATAGGAAATGTTTTTATTTCAAAAAGTGGCTATTGAAAGTATCCTAGAACCTTACAGGATTCTGGACATGTAAGCCTACATAACAAATACATGCACAAACCCACTCACCCTCTGGGGTTGGCCTGGGTGCTGGAGACTGGAGGGAGGGTGTCCTCTGGTGCTTATGAGCCTCCGGAGTCATAAATCAGCATTAAATAGTGTCACTGATTTTTGTAACGAAGGAATAAACAGAACTCGACATAAGCGTGCCTGTGTATTGTGTACATCACAGTGTATAAAGGATGGATGTTTTCACAAAGCCAGGTCAGTGCAGCATCCCCTGATCTTTGTTTCCTTTTGTCACACCGGGGATAAAAGCGAAGGGAAGCGGTTGCCTTTGGAGTTGGGATTAGAGCATCGATGTCTTGGGCTTTGTGGTAGCTACAGTGGTTCACGTATAATGCATGCGTCTAGCCATGGGAAGCGATAAGAGTCTGTCAAAGAATATACAAGGGCAAGAAGAATAAAACGGTGGTTCCTTGGGTCCAGACCCTGCACTCTGACCCAAAGCTGTCGCAGCAGCACGTGGTGCGCGGTCCGGGTGGGCAGTTGGAGTTTAGTAACCGAGCAGGCTGTCACACACTACCCTCTCACATCCTTGTGTTTTCTAACTTTTTTCCCCCACCAGGTTTTCTTCTAGAGTATTTCCAGTCCTTTATTCTGGTAGAGTCCTAGACGGTTGGACTGCGAAATAGGCTGTCTCCTTCCGCTTTAGTAATGCCCCACACTGGGAGGGGCCCTCTGCATTCACAGCTACCAGTCGGCAACAATGTGTCGTTAGCTGCTTCTTGAGGTTCGCTCTTAGAACTGCTTTTGCAGGCGAGGTGGACCCTAGCGTTTTTGCTTCTGCCTGCTGCGTCCCATGCCTCTCAGAATCCAGGAGGCCCGGATCTGTTTATCTTTTATCTACCATAGTGCCTGGCCCAGAAGCCTTGCTAAATATTTGAACTGGCTCACCCGCCCGGAGAGTTTCTGCGCGGTGGTGTTTGCAGACGGGCGCGCGTCCTCTGGCTCCGGGCTGGGCACGATCTACATCCTTGAATCGCTGCCTCATTGGTTTACTTTTGATTCATTTTTAGGTCCTTTCTCTGCTGCAAGAATGTAAGATGGATCCAGAAGAACAGGAACTGTTAAATGACTACAGATACAAAAATTACTCTTCAGTGATCGAAAAGGCTTTAAGGAATTTTGAGTCCTCCAGTGAATGGGCAGATCTTATCTCTTCCCTGGGCAAGCTCAACAAGGTATGTGGGCGGAGCACGTTTGGATGGCTTGCGGGACAGGGACCCAGCTGCCTGCCTCCTTTGTTTGAGGGACTGTCTTATCTTTGCTCCCCATGGTAATTACAATTAGAAAACGCAGGTAAGAAAAACCACGCACAATTCCGTCACCCAGCGCTACTGCTGTTGACCTGTCTGCATACCTGCTTCCCGCTGTTTTTCCTGAGCACAGAATGACAGGGTGGGTATGTAAGTAGAATAGCCGAACAGTCTTTATCTCATCAATGCAACTCCAGTCAGTTATTCAGAGATGCATTGTTCTTTGTGTACTGCTGAGGGTTTAATGTCTTTTTTTTTGGTCTTTGGTCTACCTTTGTGTCCGTTTTACTGCTACGTGGCAATTCCTGGAAGAATAAAGGATGAAATAAATATCGAAATCTGCCCAGAAACTGTGTGTGTTTGGCGAGGAAAGGGGTCAGGTCTAGGAAGAGCGAAACTGGTCACGTACGGTCTCATGTGTTCTGGAGAGGAGACCGTTGTGTTTTTCCATCCTGCTCAGAAGGGGGATGGCACAGTGATGGCCAAGCACTCAGGCGGCCGCCGTGGCCATAGGTAGAAGATACCTGGGCTCGAGGAGGCTGCACCGGTTCTGTGGCTGCCTGGCCAGGATTCCTGACTTTGGAGCCCCAGTGCCATGTGGGAGTTGGGGGGTGCCCAGCCCTACTGTGCAGCTCTCCAGGCCCAGGTCATAAACGCGGGGCACTGTAACAAACCTTGCTAAAGAGAAAGAATTTCTGCCTTTACCTCTTCACAGAATAGGGCAGGGAGGGAAGAAGGCCAGCAGGCTGACCATGACCACCAGAGAGCAACTCTGCACACGCACACGCACACGGGCTGTCAGGCACAGCGTGCAGAGCCAGTTACTACATGCAGGCAGTGGCCGGGAGCTGCGTGGTGTCTCGTATTTGCAACCTGTGGAGTTCATGGCTAGGTGCTGGCTGGAATGGACAGGCCAGAAAAGAGCCCATGAGAGCCCGGAGTCTGGTTGTAGAGCTCTAACTCGGGAATCTTCCATCTGAGACACACTCACTGTCATGCCTGCAGGGGGTGGCTGCAGGGGGCAGGCAGAAGCGCTGGAGTGGGATTTGGGCGTATTCAGGTTCTTCAGGATGCTGCGCTGTCCTGGTGCTTGACTCCCCGGAACCCAGAAATAGCACACTTATTTTGGGAGGGCATGTGCTCGTTATTTTTATGTCGAGGTAAAATTCACCTAATGTAAAATTTACCGTTTAACCATTTAGAGTGTATCGTTAAGGGGAATTGAGTACATTCACGATGTTGTCAATCACCGCTGTCTAGTTCCTGAACATCTTCACCAGCCCAAAAGGAAGCCCCTCCCACACCTCCCCTGCCCCAGCCCCTGGCCACCACCGATACCCTTCCTGTGTCTGCAGATACTTCCTATAAACGGGATCATACAACAGGTGGCCTTTCGTGTCCGACTTCTTTCGTTTAGCTTGTTTTCAGGGTTTATCCGTATCGTGAGATGTGTCGACACTTCATTCCTTTTTATGGCTGAATGATTGTCCATTGTCAGGACAGACAGTTGTTCAGCCAGTGACTTTGTGTTTCCACCTCTAGGCTGCCTAGGCCTTCTGCGAACATTTGTGTACAAGTTCTTGTTGGACGCGTGCCCTCACTTCTTTGGGGCATATACCTGGGAGTGGAGTTCCCATGCCGGTTATCTCGTCAGTTGTGACCCTTCTTTAAGGAGTTTAAAACGCTACCCATCCATCCATCCATTCAATAGCTATTTGAGTGCTTCCAACAGGCCAGTACTGTTCCAGGGGTCAGGGACAGCAGAGAACAAAACCACCTAGACCCTGCCCACATTCTGGTGGGGACCAGGGAAAGCTGGGGTCCTAGCTAGATGAGCATTATGGGGGCAGAAAAGAAGGGAGAAGACAGCAAGCGTTGGGGGTATGGTGTGACACTGAACAGGGTCATCAAGGAAGGCCTTGCTGAGAAGGTGCCATTTGACCAGGTTCAGAGGGTCCACTGTGTCTGAGGCCAGTGAGGTCACGAAGCAGGCAGAGGGTGGGGAAAGTGCAGGAGACGGGGCCCCAGAGGCGAGGGTTGGGGATGGCTCCCCATCTTGTAGGCCCTTCAAAACAGGAGTCTGACAGTGGCCACTGAGTCAGCGGGGAGCCCCGGGGTGAGCCGAGCAGAGGAGCCTGGCCCTGCTTCCCCTCCAGCGTGCTAGAAGCCTTTCCAGCTGCTCTGCTCAGGTAGGAGCGGGAGGGCCAGGCGAGGCAGAGACAGGAGGGAGTTCAGGGTCAGGAGCTGCTGCTGTGAAGGGGCGGTGCCGTGGGGCAGGGTTTGGGCTCCGAGTGCGCGTTGTAGCCTCACGCTTCGCAGCTGTCCGTGACAGGGTTTGCTCATGGATCAGGTGAGAGGTGTGAGAAAGAGGAGTCAAGTGCTACTCCCAGGTTTTTACCCAGGATTTCAGGAGGCGGGAGGCGCAGCCCCGAGGGAGGGCCAGGAGACCCGGAGTCACATTGGGACAGGGTAGTGTGAGGCGCCTGGAAGGTGCACAGACGCCCTTGGATAGGAGTTGTGGCGGATAAAAGTATAAAAAGACAACCTCCTGCTGCAGCTGGTGCCCGGTTCTGTGTAGTCCCCTCCGGTGTCCTGTTGGCTCGCGCTTCCTGTCCTGGTGCTGTGACAGGCAGTGAGTGGGAGCAGCCTCCTTGAAGAATGTGCATGACATCGACATCGGTGGGGTGAGGGGGACACAGCTCCTACGTCAGCCCTGCCTGACATTCACAGAGAGCACACCATATGCTCAGGGCCTGACCCGCACTACTGTGTCACCCTCCCCGCCCGTCTTGAGACTGGCCTCAGACTGAGCACCTGCTGCACGGTCAGAGCCAGCAGGTGGCACGGGGTCCAACCCTGGCAGCCGGCTGCAGAGCCCAGCCCTTGAGCTTGTTTCACGTCAGGGCCTGTGTGGCTCACGGATGGGGACAGGGTGCCCCTCTTTGCTATTGCGGCCCTGGGTTCATTATCCAAATGAGGTAGGTGCCATTATTAGCTCCGTTTCACTGTTGAAGGTTAACTTACCCAGTGTCATATGGCTGTGATTTTTATGGGTTGAATTATATGCAAAAAAAAAAAATTGAAGTCCTAAACCCCTGCCACTCAAATGGGACCTTATCTGGAGGTTGTGTCTTTGCCGAGGTGATCACGTTAAAATGAGATCATTTAGGGTGGCTCCTGAGCCAGTGTGATTGGTGTCCTATAAAAAGGAGAAATCCGGACTCAGACATGCATGTGGGGAGGGCACCGCGTGAGAATGCTGCGGAGATCGGGGCGATGCAATTATAAATCAAGGAGCCAGAGGCAGCTGACCGCCAGAAGCGAGAGGGGCCGCCTGGAGCAGGTCCTTCCTCGCAGCCTCAGGAGGAACCAGCCCTGCCTCCACTTGATCTTGGACATGTGGCCTCCAGACTGTGAGACAGTACATTCCTGCTGTCATGCTTGCTGGGTGGTGCTCTGTGACAGCAGGCCTAGCAAAGTGACACAGTGGTAGAGCCGAGACAGGGACTCCTGGGTGCTGGGCAGCAGCACTGAACACTGAGTCCTCGCTCTGACGGAGTGTGAGGCTGGGTAGCAGGAGCCAGCCAACAAATAAGGGTGTGATGTCGGGTGCTGGATGCTCAGGGGAAGAATAAACCAGGGAAGTGGGGTAGCGGGGAAGGAGGATGGGGTGCTGTTGAGACAGAGGGCTCTCTGAGAACCTGACATTTGAGCCGAAGGCCGGATGCAGCGCATGCTGGTGAGCTGGCTAGCTGGCTGGGAGGCCATCTGGGGCGTGGGCCCATGTCCAAGGTACAGTGGAGGAGGGTGTGGCTGGGCGGACAGGTGACAAGACATGAGGGAGGAGAGGTAGCCAGGGCCTGTCACAGGTTTTGTGCTATGAGGGAGGGAAGCCCTAGAGCTGCCAGGAAGCGTTGAGCCAGGTGCCTGTGACGGGAGCCCTGGGGGTGTGGGGCGAGGTTCGAGAAGCTTCTAGAGGGAGCAACCCTCCATCAGCACTGGGGACCACCTCTGCGTTCAAGGCCACCTGGTAGGTGTTGAGGCGAATTAATAACTTTTTTAAGGCTTTGGTGATGGTTAGATTTCTTGGACTCATGCAGGTACACAAAAATTCCGTGAGTAATTAGTGATGAACTAGTGAAACATCTTTACAGTGCAAATGGGAGCAATGTCATAGTCTACAAAGGTTAGGTCCAGATGCTTTCTCGTGAGGCAAGTGACTGCAGGCACAGCACTAGGTCCCAGAGGTCTTGGTTTGTCAGACTGAATGCGAACCCTGATGCTGTCACTTCCAAAACTTGCTAAACTTTCAGGGTCATTCCTAGAATTTTTCTGTGTTAGAGAAAAGTCGACCTTTAATAGTTTTCAGGCCTAGCCACACAAACAGGGTCGTACTTGCTCAGCTGTGTTCCTGAACTTCAAGCCATCCCCTCTCGCTGATTTCAGAGCCAGTGCGTTCGGAGCCCGTACGAGCCCCGCACCGCGCCAAGCCTGGGCTGTGACTCTGATCACGGAGCTGCAGGAGAGCGCAGGTGCATAACTCTGTACTTCTGAAAGCCTTCTCACTGAAGCTCCTTTTCTGAGAACGGTGTTCAGGTTCCTAAATGAAACCCCTTTTCTGCTGCCCTTATTCAGTACCCCTGCGGTTTCACAAGTGGTCAGAGAGCAGGTGACAGACACAGCACAGGACCCGGAGATCTTGGGTGTCATGTTTCAGCTTCTAAAGCTGTCACTTCATTGCAGACCCCTCCTTTCTACACGCAGGCTGGTGCTGTGGCACCGAGGGAAGAGGCGGGAACTCGGGGTGGCCCTTCACAGGTCAGCCCCAGCACCCTGTCTACCCAAAACCTCAGTGAATCTGAACTGGACCCTGATTGTCACCCAAGCGCCGATCAACCGCTCGATCTGTTCAATAGTATTGGTTCAGACAAGTGTCCCAAGTGTGGGGTCTGCATGAGTTTGCACGGCTGCCATGACAAAATGCCACAGACAGGGGACTTCACGGAAAGTCACTGGGTGCCTGGCTCACCGTTCTGGAGGTCCAAGGTGAAGGTGTCAGCAGACACTGTCTGATGAGATCCCGCTACCTGGTTCAGAGACTTTGTGTCCTCTCTTTGGGGTCTCTCTTACAAGGACACTCGTCCCGTTCATGGGGGCTCCACCCTCATGACCCCCGCCCAGCAGCCCCACCTCCAAATCCATCACACGGGGGGGACACAGACATTCAGACCGTAGCTCTAGGGCCCTCCTTGCCCCGTCAGATCCACTGGATGGATGGACATGGATTTGGACAGATGAATTGTTTCTCCAGTAACCTAATGACAAAAACTTGTCTAGCAGAACGGAGTTTATGGGTAAGGGGAGGGACTTTGTAGTCCACTTTCATTTTATAAGTGGAAACCTCAAGTCAGGCCACAATAAGGAAGGTGCCGTGGACTGAGTTGAGTGCTCCCCCACTAAATTCCTGTGCTGACACGCCAACCCCCAGTGTGACTCTGTCTGGCACACAGTAGGTAAGTGAGGTTAAGTGAGGTCAAAGGGTGCGGCCCGCATCTGGTAGGACCGTGGCCTTCTGAGAGGGAGAGACAGGTCAGTCGCTCCTCCATGCAAGGACCCAGTGGGAGGGCTCCCGACTGTCAGCCAACACCTTGACCTTGGACTTCCAGCCTCCAGAACCATGAGAAATAAGTGTTGTTTAAGGCCCCCAGTTTAAGGCCCCCAGTTACTACTGCAGCCCAAACAGACTACTACTCATAAATTAAACTTGGCTGTTTTTAAAAAGGACAGTTGATTGAACGTGAATACCAGGTTCAAGCTTTCATTTGATCCAAATGTAGACATTTCCACGTATTTATCTTTTTAAAATGGCCTCTTGGTTTGTAGCTCTGTGACGTACAGTCAGCTCCGCACACGTGTAAAGAGTGTACCTTGATAGGTTTGGACCCGTCTTTCCCTGTGACACTGTCACCGTGTGAAGACAGTGGACATGTATCTGTCACCCTAAGAAGCTTCCTTATGCCCTTTGTAGTCCCTCCCTCTTCCCTGCCCCGGTCCCCGGGCAACCGCTGCCCTGCTTTCTGTCACCACAGATCAGTGTGAGTTTTCTGGATTTTATAGGTGCAGAATCACACAGGATGTTCTCTTGGTTGCTCTCATCTGCTTCTCCCACTCAGCAAAGCTGTTCTCAGAGTCATCCAGGTTGCGTGGACTGACAGCTCACGTCTTTCTGTTGCTGAGCAGGGTTCCAGGGAAGCACTCCGCTTCTTTAGCCACGTCCCTGTCGATGGGCGTTGGGCCACTTCCAGTGGGCACACACTCGCACATCGGCGGCGGCACCAGAGCGGGCGGTCTCTCTGATTCAGCCGGTCGCAGTGTCGTCATCGCTTCTTGTGGCTTTTGCTTTTCCCAAATGACTAATGACTAGCGTCAGTTTGTGATTACGGTAACTCTATTTTAACCCTGTAGAAATGCAGCACAAAGGGACCCTAAGAATCTTCAGTGTTTCATTGGATGGAACAGCAAAAGATCGGCAGTGGCCCTTCTCAGGGGGGAAGCGGTGGGGCAGCACACAGCAGTGCAGTGACCCCTCGTGCGGTGTCCCAGGTGACGTGGGCTTACAGGAGGTCAAGTGCGCACAGACGGAGGGGCAGGAAGGGCAGATAGAGCAGTCGTCTCCGGCTCTCAGTCGTGCGTGTGAGTGGACAAGCTCTAGAAGCTCTTCATCATTGGACAGATTTACTTCCAGGGTTTCCTAACTCTAAATGAAGCTCTCATGAATGTTTTCTGCACATGGAGATTCTGTCAAGGTATATGGCCAGAGAGGGAGTTCCTGTGTCATTGGGCATCGAGGGGAACCCCTGGACACGTGGGTCTGTGTGTGGACTTCATTTTGATCCACGAGCGTGTCTGCGTTGGTACCGGAGCCGGTGTGGAAGTGGCCATGCCTCCTGACATCCTTCCCTGGCAGGACCAGGTTCTGAGCCCACACTTACCCCTCATCTGTTTCAGAATCTTTCTACTGTTCCCAGCTCGTTTTCTTCCAGATTGACTTTGGAATCATTCATAAAGCTCAGAAATTTTTTGGGGTTGAAGGCATTAGGTAACGAGAATAGAGCATTTTGGGAAGGAGTGCCGTCATACAGCTGGGCCCGCCCAGGTGGAAATGTGGGCGTTCTCTTCATTGATTAAAAAGTGTTCGCTCATGTCCCTCGGGATTTAGCTGCTCTTCCGTAAGTCTCTCCTGTCTCTGAAGTGCGTTAGGTGTTCTGTGTGTGTGTGTGTGTGCTGTTTCGAATGGGGCTGTTTTCCACCATACGCTACAGCTGGTTGCTGGCATGTAGGAAACCATCCTTGTACGGAATCTGGAAACTGGTCTTCCTTATGGATCTTTTCCCAAGGGTTTTCAGCCGACTGCCTCGAGTTCTTCAGGTAGACAGGCACACCATCGGCCAGTACCAAGTCTGTGTTTTTTCCTCACGTTGCTAGCATTTTCTGAAACAGTTTAAATAACGATGATGCCGTCAGTGTCTTTGTCACAGTAGTGTTAGCTGCTGTAACAAAGAGGTCCAAAAGTTCGGTGCCACCAGTGAGATCGAAGTTGATTTCTCGCTCTTGTCTCACTTCTACGTGGTGTTCCAGACTGGGCAGCGCTCTTCTGTGGGGCCACTGCATGGGCCCAAACCAGGGACTCTGCTGTCTCTAACACGTGGCTTTGCAGGTGGCTCCGTTCACTGCCACCTTCCATGGGCAGAGGGAAGCCTGCGGACACCTTGATGGCACGCGTTACCTCCACTGCCATCTTCACAGGAGAAAGCCGGGCCTGGCCCAGCAGCTGTGCCCAGCTACCCCCCTTCCCAGGGAAGGGCAGTGTGCCTGGGGGGCTCGGTTCCCATCCTTGCCCCCACCTGGCGTGCCCTTATTTTAATGGGCGTGCCTCTAGTGTGTCGCCATTATCTCAACCCTGCAGGCCCCCTCATGTTGCCTCTCTCATCAGGGGCCAGCTTACTCCTTGTTTATTAACCGTGAGAACTTCTTATCTCTCTATGGCAAGAAATGTATGCTGTCCATTTCCATACCTGACCCATTTGGACATCACTGAATTGCTTTTTCCACAGTTCTGCCTTACGTGGTACCCTCGTGCTTCTGGTGATGAGTGTACACAAGCCTGACTCTCCCAGCGCCTGGCAGGGGCGCTGATTCAGGTGCAGCGTGGAGGAAGGAACACTGAGCTTGGAAGCAGAGTATGTGGGTTCAAGTTCAGGGTCACCACTTCTGTGTTTGGGGCTGCTGTAGACCAGGGCTGCTTGGCCTCTGCACTGGGGACATCTGTGACTGGCAGCGGGGGGTACTGCCCATGCGCAGGACGGTGTTCATCAGCGTCCTGGCCTCTGTCCACTAGATGCTGCCCCCTTCCCATTGTAACGTCCAGAGACATGGCCACACATGGCCAGTGGCCCCACTCTAGACTTCTGGTTGTGAGCGACATTTTTCCGTTCAGACTCGTGTAGTTGGGTGGCCCATTCTTTACAGCTGGAAGCTTTGGAACTGAGCCAGTGACCCCAGACCACCTTGCACCCACCGAAGCCGATTCCTTCTGGGTGGAGGCAGGCACACTTGTTCCTTGACAGCAAAGGAGTCTGTGAGTCCGTAAAGGTGCAGGGTGTCCTGTGCTGACCTGTGCCCTCACGGTCTGCACGGTGTGGTACTGGCTGGCGTCAGGCTTTTCTGGAGGGACTGCAGAGGGTTTTCTGTCTCCGTCCTGAGTACGGAACCTTCCTTGTCTTTCTCAGGAGGTCGTGTTCTTCCAGCGCTTGCTTTATACCAGCCACACGATCTGCCTCCCAGTTTCCGGTGTCCTGGGCAGTTTTATAGCTGCTGGTGTTGGAGAGAAGAGCCAGCTTTGGACTTGAGCTGATCTGGAGCGAGCCAGGCCTTCCTGCTGTGGTCACCGTTCCTGTGTGCCTTGTCAGTGGCCCCTTGCCCCAGCCCTGAGAGCTGGTACACCTACTTCTGTGCAGACAGCTTGTCTTGGGGCAGGGGGCCCACAGCACAGGTCAGATGCAGATCAGACTGAGCCGGTGGTGCAGCCTGGAGAGGTGTGTTCTCGCCCCCCAACTCGAGACTGAATTGACCCTGGTCACCGTCTGGTGCCTGAGCCGCTGGGCTGGCCGAACCAGAGCACCACCCCGGGGGTACGAGGCCCAAGCTCTAGCAGCCAGTCCAAACCCGCCCCGCTCTAGCACTGAGCATTGGGAAGGGCCGCTCGGGGCTCCCTAGGGAAGGCTGCTCCACCCAGGAAGGGGTGAGATTTGGTCTCATTTGGCCAGTCCTGTCCTCCTGGGTGTGAGCTGGTAAGCATGTCGAGTTCTGTAGGGGAGTTTTGGAGACTGTTTGAGATTTGTGATGAGAATCTGTCCCCAGGATGTTCTTTCTTCTCTTCTGGCTCTGAATTTAACAAGTTGATTTCCAAACCAGTAGGCTGTGGTTGGTTTGTAAAATATATCACTTGTATGTGAATTACCGTTTGTTTCAGCCAAAGCAGAAACATAACATAGTTTCATACACTGCATCATTTAGGATCTCCATGGTATCATCACTTTTACTAGGTCTCCGGTTTGTGATTCTCAATCTCTAAGTGTTTCAGTTTTCTCGGCAGCATGTGTGTGTGTCAGGGTTTCAAGTATGTTCTGAAGTGTGTCTGTCCCTCAAGTTCATTTGCATGTGCTTCACTGCAGAGCTCAGCTGTCCTGACCCCTTCTCACCATGTTCCATCATTTCTGAGCCAGGTGGCCCCCCAAAAAGAGTGATTCCCCTCAGCCAGCCCCTGTTACATGCTTGTCGCCCATTGTTTTTCAAATCTGTAACCCTCCACAGTCACTGCCATTTGACTCCCTTTACTGATGCAGCCACTGGCTCAGATGTGCCTGAGGCCGCCCAGCACCAGGGACGGTGTTTCAGGGGGTCGGGGGGGAGGGTGTGCACACTGGGAAGCACTGAGCAGCTGCGCCACGGCCAGAAATGAACAACACGTGAGTCTGGGGCCGTGGAAAGCGTGACAGCCAGCCATCTAACCTTTCTGTGTGGCAAGACCGGGAACGTGGATGTTGGTGAGGGTGAGTGGTGTTTATAGTCTCCATGTGGTAATTAATACATTCAGAAGGGGGCACAGTGGGGCGCAGCGCTGCAGCCTGGGTGCAGCACAGCATGTTATGCATTCCTAGGTCACCACAAGAGACAGACGGGGCAGGCCCACACTGCTGTCATGTGCCCCTGTGCACCCACATGTTCACTGTCAGCCACCACGTGCCGGGGAAGTGGGGCCGGAAGGGAACTCGGCGCCATTCGGCTCCTTTTTGAGTCTAACCCACACGACCACTGATGGGTAGGTGGCGGCACTGCCCGGCTCAGGTCCTGGTCCGGGGCCCACGCCCCTCGTGGTGTGCCCTGCTGTGGCTGTTCTGGACTCTCTCGTGTGTGGGACCAGCAGAGTGCTCCTCGGTGCATCGCTGTAAATGAGAACTGCCAGGCCCACAGCAGAGCTGCTCCTCCGGGGTGGGGGTTGTTAGTGAGCGCCCCCTGCACTTGGCCACCACTGAGCCAGTCACCACCGAGCCCGCCTGGCCGGCCGGCCCCCTTTTCAGCTCTCTGTCAGGCCTCCCGCGGGTGGGTGTGCTCAGCCCGGGATCCAACTCTCCCGGCAGCCTCGTGTTTGCCCAGAAAAAGTGCAAGTTAATATTCACTGCGACAATAAGGTAAAGCTGATTCAAAAGAAATAAACTAAAGGAAATTTTAAAAGAAAAAAATGCATTCCAATGCGTCTAAGTGATGGCTGAAGGTAGAGTTAGCCAGAGTTCTCTGCTGGTGGCTTTACTGCTGCCTGGGATCATGGGACAAGGCTGTGGCAGCCGTGTTGGGAGCCGACTGATCGGGTGCCCTGCATGCAGTACAGTGACCTTTCAGTCGGTGACATTTCTGAGACAGAAGCCCCTTGTTTACAGAGGAGTCGAACAGGTGTTGGTCCCTGGTAAACCAGAGCTGACGTCAGTGGCTGCCTGTGAAACCCAGCCCCACCCCTGCCTCTCCATCCCCACCGCCCACCCCCCAAGCAGGCAAGGTGGCCAAGCCACTGCCAGTTCAAGTAGGGCGTGACACTCTGCCACCAGCGCCTGGTGTGCTTTACTGTGGGAAGTCCTGTTACTACTCAGAGTCTCTTCTGTTTTCGTTCTCTCTGGAAGGGTGCCGTTGGTGGCTTTTGGCAAAGACTTAATGAGCCTTCAAGCTGCTGCCACCTGGCCTGTTCCTCACTGTACCACTTCATTTGGGGGCATGAGACGAACGTCCCTGTAAAGCTGACCGACTTCCAGAAGGAAGGCATGTGGTGGTTTACCATTTGCTTGATGGGAGGCCTGCTTGTCAACCGGCGGCTTCCGTTTTTTCACAGACAGAGGAGCTCCTGGCGCCCTGAATTCCGCACCTCTGCTCCGCTTTGTGCTCTGCCGGGAACTCCAGAGGAAACACTTAAACTTTTATTTTACAGACGTCAACACTTGAAACTCAAAAGAGAGTTTTTCCCACCCATATTGTAAAATTGCCTTTTAAAAAAATGTCAATTGTGATAAAATGCACCAAAAATGTGTCATCTTAGCCATTGTAGGTAAAATGTACATAATATAAGATTTATTGAATCCGTTTTTGGATCATTTGAAGTGTATTAAATTACTTTTTGAGGCCACGGTCCACCCTTTCGGGGTTTTTAGCCATGCTTCTTACGTGGGCCCGTTCCAGACCACACCGAGAGCGCTGGAGAGTTCCGAGCGTGTGATGGACCAAGTGACGCCGACTCTGGGTGGAGCAAGCAGACACTTCCTGGTCTCCAGTAATAACGCTCGGGTGTGATTCAAACTTTTTTTTCCAAGCTTTTATTTTGTATTTTATTATTTTGTTTTAAGGTCCCCCTGCTGAACCCATTAATAATACAATGAGATTAAAAATTTTGTAATTATATCTTAGTTGTAGCTCAAGAAATGCTTTTAAAATGATATAGTGCCTGAGTAAAATAAATGAGGAAGTTTACTTTCCTGTTTAATTATAGTTTCTCATTTCTGTTCAGCCCTTTAAAAAAGTGATTTTGAAAACGTGCCCATTTTCTCCTTCCCAATCCATTCGTTTCCCTGAGGTGTTTATTCTGTAGTTGTGGAAGAATATCTTGTCTTTTTTTTTTTTAGTGTACATCGTTTTTATTCAGTGGCCAGTCCCTTTGGGTTTCTGGTTTCCTGAAAAACAACCCAAACAATGGAACTCCCCTGGAACTATTCTCTGCGACGCCCCCCGCCCCCCCAGAAGGGTCCTCCCAAAGCAAAGCACAGGATGGAGGCTGGAAGGAGGGGCGGGGCGGGGTGGCACTCCTGAGCTGGGCCAGGCTCCCAGCTGGCAGCTCTGGAACACCTGGCAGGGGGACGCAGGGAAACCGGGGGCTTTTGGGCACCAGGGGGTGGCACTCCGTTCAGGGTGGCTGTTTTGTTAATGAAGGGTTAAAACTCATACTCCACAGAGGCTGGACCGAGTCCCTGGGTCCCTTCAGAACTTGTTGAAAGGACTTCCATTTCCCCTGGTCTGGGAAGGGCTTTTAGCTCAGTCCAGTGTGCGCCCGTCACTCAGAAGTTCACGGCTCTTGCGTCCCCAACGAGCACAGCTGCCTGAAGTGCTGTGCTTCTTTCCTGGCGGTGGTGAACGTCCGTGCCGGTTTTAAGGGTCCGGTCCAGTTCAGTGGCGTTTCCATCATCGGGCAAGCATCCCACCATCCACCTCAGGACTTCCTCATCTTCCCAAACCGAAACTTGGTACCCAATGGGCACGAGCCCCTGCCCCCAGCCCACACTACCCACGATTCTGCTTTCTGTGTCTGTGAATCGGACTGCTCGAGGGACCTCATACAGCATTTGTCCTCCTGGGACTGGCTTACCTAGAACAATGTCTTCAGGTCCGTCCCTGTTGCTGCAGGTGTCAGAACGTCCTTCCTGTCCAAGGCTGAGTCATAGCACATCGTGTGGGCCACATCTTGTTCATCCATCCACCCATCAGTGGTCACTTGGGTTGTTGCCCACTGTTTTGGCTGTTGTGAGGGATGCTGCCTGTGAGTGTGCAGATCGTGTGGTAACTGGATGGACAAATCAAGTGTGTCCATTTTTGAGGGACCGCTGCAGCATTTTATGTGCCTGCTTGTGAGCCGCAGGGCCTCACACTCAGTTTTGGAGCCCCCCTGGCCTGGGCTGCTCTGAATAGAACATTTTCTTTTTCAAAAGCAGCAGCAGCCGTGGGTGGCAGGCTCGACCCTACCTCTCGGAGAGGGTGCAGCAGAACCCCTCCAGTTTCCTACTGTCTTTGGGAGCCCAGCAGGGGGCTGGCCACCACTGTGCCCCTGCCCAGGCATGTAAACTTACTGGTCACAGGTTGAGCGGCTTCTGAATCAGGGGTGCTGACCAAAGAAGCCACGTGATGGAACCAGCACACTGAGCTCAGAATTTCTAGCAGCCGGAGGAAGGGAATGAATCATGAGATAGCTCTCATGCTCTTTGAAGTTTGCCCTAAAAATAAGATAAAAAAAAATAAGTCCCCCAAGGCTGTGTGTTAGCTCTGTGAGGCTACAGGAAAGGTCTCGTAAAGGCAGACATTTGGGGAGCCAGAGTGGGGCCTCGTGGTGGCCTTTACCACTGACCAGATGCAGCTAGTTCTTCCTTGGTGGTGTGGCCCCTGAGCCTCGGCACAGAGGGTGACGGGAAGAGAGCACCTTTCCTAATGGATCACGAGGTGGGCTGGGGTTCATACAGGCATGTTTATGAGATGCTACTCAGTACTTCTCCCATAGGAGGGGTTTCACTGGGCCCCGAAATCCCATTCCCTGCGTGAATTGTGACCCTGGGGAGCAGGAGCTCCGTCTGGGGCAGTCCTGTTCCCAGAAGTGCTTTGAGTCCTGTACATGGAAAGCATTTTCACCTGGTGATGCTAACCTCCAGTCTTACAACTTGCAAAGTCTGTCTTGTCTTGTTCGTTTTCTTTCTCTCTCTCTCTCTCTCTCTCTCTCTCTCTCTCTCTCTCTCTCTCCCCCTCCCCCTTTTTTTTGATCCTCACCCAAGGACATGCTCATTGATTTTAGAGAGAGGGGAAGAGGGAGAGAGAGAGAGAGAGAGAGAGAGAGAGAGAGAGAGAAACACCGATCATACAGGAGGGAGAGGTTGCCTCCTGTATGCACCCTGACCAGGGACCGAACCTGGAACCCAGGTGTGTGCCCTGACTGGGAATCGAACCCACAGCCTTTCGCTTTGCGGGATGATGCTCAACCGACTGAGCCTCACTGGCCAGGGCACACAGTGTTTCTTCAGAAACTCTCCCTTTAAATATCACTTCCAGAGCTGGTGCCAGAAGTGGCACGTGTGGTTCTGCTCATCTCACTGGCCAGCTGGGTCTAGTGCCACGTCTAACTTCAGAAGGGCAGAGAGAAGAGACAGGCCCTGGGCTCGAGGGAACCAGACACCTGTGAGTCCCAGACAGGTGACCACCGCAGCAGGGTCACATCGTTTGTACCTCAGAGGCCTCCGAGTACATACACCGAGCCAAAGTGAGACTCAGGAGTGGCTTGACCAGCAGTAGCTCCGTGGACAAAACACTGAAAGTTCCTCTCCCTCTCGAACCACGGAGAAAGCCCAGGACCGCGTTCCCGTAGACCAGCCGTGCCCCGGAAGTTGCTTTCTAAGCGCCGTGTCTGCGGGACTGGCCGGGAGTTCCTCTTGTTGAAGCTCAGCCGGATGCTGGCGACATTGCCCGTTTTTCTGTAGGTTTGGAAACGCCCGTCACAAAATGCCCTATTTCCTCTGCATGTCCCAGTTCGTTTCCTCTCTGCCGGCCGTGGGCCAGCTCGTCCTGTCTCCGCCGCAGCGTGGGTCTCGGTCACCCCCTCCTCCGTTGTTTGTTCTCTGGGTCGTTTTGGACATAAGCACATTTAAATATTTTGTTGGCTTTACCTTTGTTTTAAGATATTAGACGCTTATAAGATAATGTTTTAAGGTATTTCTTGATGACCTCTCGTTTATTTATTTTTCTAAACGTAGTGTTTTGGATTTGAGAGTTCAGTTAGACCACAGGCTTCTGATGAAAACTCTTCCTTGTCTTCCCTTTACCTCCTGCACAGTCTCAGTGTTGACTGTAGAGGTGGGTCCTCTTGTTTGTTTATAAAGTACAGCTGCTGTGCCCTAAGACTTGCGGACAGAGTGCACTGGCGTTGCCCGCGTCCGTGACTCCCCTCATTGCAGGCACAGGGGGCTGAAGACCCCGGGAGGGACCCACACCTGCCCCGAGAGGCCCGCCCCTGGTCCAACTGTCGGGCAGGTGAGGGTGAGGACAGCGTTGTGGCCGGGACAGGTGTGCATGTGGCGCCCAGCAGAGGGGAAGCTAGATGTGGCAGGCGGTCGTCCTGCCTCCACGAGGGGCCCCAAGCTGGCCTCACGGGAGGAAAGTCAGCAGGGCGCCCGGGAAGGACGGCGGCCAGGCCCCGCGTGGGTCTGTGTCGTCACAGAGCGAGAGGAGCAGGCGGGAGTCGTGCTGTGGAGGCCTCAGAGTGGCATTTTTAAGAAGCACGGACTTCGCCCTGTGGGCCTTCGGTAAATATTTGCGTCAGTTATGTCTACCGTCGTGACAGACACTTGGTATTACAAGACTGAGTCACGAGGCCCCGCCCAGCTGTGGTGCCCGGGCCTTGAGGATAGGCCTTGACCACTCCCACTCCTGGCAGGCACGTCGCCAGGGATGCCATAGCACAGACAAGACTAGTGTCCTGCTTGGGAACACGCGGCCCTGGAGCCAACAGGGTTCTGTGTTTCAGCTGTGGACCCTGCTGGTGAAATGCCAGGAGTCACAGCCTAGAAGTGTCCCCACCCATCTTTTCTGGGCGACCCCCACTCGGAGCCACCTGGCTGACAGGTGGTGCAGACCTCTTCCCTTTGCTGGGCAGCTGCCAGGGTGTGCAGGGTCTCCACATAGTCTGTGGGGTTCCTGCTCTGTGTGGACTGGGGCTGCCCCAGACAGAAGCACGTGGCCCTCCCCACGCATAGTGCCTGGGTGGCTGAGCAGCTGGCCTGACGGTGACAGTCACTTTGAGGGAGACATTCGTCCCTTAACTCAAATCTGGAGCCTGCCACACACCCAGCAGTGCTGGGGGCATCCCTGGCACCACGTCCTGGAGCCTGGCTTGTGCCCCCAGGCCCTCCTGTGCAGCCCCTCTGCCCTCCTATTCCGTCTTGCCTCTTGCAGCCCCAGTGGCCTGCTGCTGTCTCCCACCATCCCCACCACCACCTTCTTCCTCATGGGTCTTTCCTGTTTTCCAGGCGCTTCAGAGTAACCTGAAGTACTCCTTGTTGCCACGGCGGCGCATCATCAGCAAGAGACTAGCCCAGTGCCTGCATCCCGCCCTGCCCAGCGGCGTGCACCTGAAAGCCCTGGAAACCTATGAGGTCATCTTTAAAATTGTGGGGACCAAATGGCTGGCCAAGGATTTGTTCCTGTACAGGTACGATGGCTTCCCTGGGGCCCCTTTTTATTATCCAAGGAACCCAAGTCGCAGTTCCCAAGACCAGTGAAGGGCAAGCTGGCCGGATTCAGAGGGCAGGGCTCACGCAGGGAGGCGACCTCCCACCCTGGGAGCTCACCCTCCCAGACGGCCCGTTCGGGGTGCAGCGTGCGTGCCCGCTGTGTGCTGGCAGCACGCGGGGCCATGTCAGGACAGGCCAGCATCACCTCGCCAGTTTATTTATGTTTTATTATTATTATTTTTGTCCTCACCTGAGGACATTTTTCCATTGCTTTTGGAGAGAAAGAAGAAGGCAGGAAGGGAGAGGGAAACATAAATGTGAGAGAGAAACATCAGTCAGTTGCCTCCCATACGCACCTTGACCGGGGATGGAACCCGCAACCTTTCAGTCTACGGGATGGCACTCCAACTGACTGAGCCACCCGGTCAGGGCTGCATCTCCAGTTTAGGTGGCCAGCTGACCGCGCACCTGGGACCTCATTCATCTCACCCCCCCTTCTTCCCCAAAGCTGCGGGCTGTTTCCCCTCCTGGCGCACGCAGCCATGTCGGTGAGGCCCGTGCTGCTCGGCCTGTATGAGAAGTACTTCCTCCCGCTGCAGAAGCTGCTCCTGCCCAGCCTCCAGGCCTTCCTCATCGGCCTGCTGCCCGGCCTGGAGGAGGGCTCGGAGATCTACGACAGGTGGGTCTCAGCCTGCTGCCGGCTCCGCCCCATCCAGGGCGGGGTGGGGGGGATGCCGGGTGCTGTTGTCGCCACCCTGCCTGTGCGGTGTTGCGATGGCTCGGGTGGTTTTCACGACTGTCCATTCAGTAAGGCGTCCGTCCGGCCAGGGCTCTGGCTTATGGGGCACGGCCCATGTCACCCCCTCACTCGTCTGGGCCGGGCCGAGTGGAGAACACTGGCGGTGGCTGAAGGGGCTATGCCTACAGGAGGCACAGAGAGCAGCGGCCAGACCTCGCGAGGAAGGATGGAAGTAGTGGGCTGGGGACTTGGTTTGGCCTCGGTTGCTGGTTGGTTGTGAACAGAAAAGTTCGAGGTCTGGGCTCCAAGCTGTATACCCACGTTAGCGTTTCACAGCGGAGGTGACGACGGGAGTACTTCTTGTTTAGTAAAAGGCTGCTTCCCTGTTCCCCCAGTTACCTCGTTCCTTACTTGGCTCTCCATTGCTTAAATTTTCAATGCCCACTAATTTCTTTCGGTGTAAAGTGAGACTTCAAGCTGCATTTGTTGATAAAGAAAACTAGCCGGTGTGCTGTGAATGTGGAAGAAGGGGTAGCCTGCGTGGTGTTTGAGACTGTGGAGAGCCCGGTGCTGTGGATCCACTCGCGCGGCTGGTGTTCCGGGGAGCGCACTTTGGGAGCCGCTGCTGAAAGCCGAGGCGGGTGTGGCGGTGTGCTTGTTGCGGTTTGCGTTGGGTTTTATCTCGGCGTTGGTGGTCTGGTGAGAGGGATCCTGGAGGGATAGGGGCCCTCCAGGTGTCCTAAACCTGTGGCCGTAGGGATCTGCTGCAGGGCTCTCTTTCTCGCTCAGGACAATCCTGTCTGTGCAGGGGACACTGACCCATCTGCCTGACTTGCTGTGACCGCAGCCGCTGGGTTGCTTTGTCCCAAATGCAGCCTTTGCTGTGTGGCCCAGAGCCAGGCACAGACACGCTTTGTCTGCCAGCCCTGGAAGGAAAATCGATGCCTGCAGCCGCCAGCCATCCTGGGCGCTTCTCCTAAGCCTTGGCCGGGACTCAGGCCTCTCCATCTGGGCGTATTTTCTGAGAGGAGGAAGCCGCGCATCCTTTGCTACAAATATTTCATGAGACAAAAAGGCTCAGACTGGTTTTAGGGAGAACAGAATTCACTTCTAACGTAAAAAGGTAGTAGACTTTTTGTCTGAAGTGTTTTTGTGCTCACTGAAGGGATTATTGAAAAGTCAGCTGGAGACCGTGAGGGCCGTAATAAGAGGGAGAGTGGGCCAGCTGTGTGTCAGATGCTCCGCAGAGCTGACCGAGCAGGGATGGCCCTGTCCTCCCGGGCCGAGTATTTACACGGGACTCCCACCATTTTCACACAACCTTCCCCTCTTTCCCTGTCTCATAGCAGCGAGCTGATGTGCACAGAGGACCAGCTTGTCCTGGGGACCCAGCCAAGAGGCGGACACAGAGTTTAGGCACCAGACACCCGGGGAGGCCACTTCATTGCACTGGGCCGGTCCTTCTGTGACTGTTTTCTGTCTTCTGTGCAGATAGGAAGCAGGCAAGAAAGGGGACACTACGGATTCTGGGTCGGATCACTCATTAAGTGGAGGCCCTTTGTGGGGATTGGCCTCTGCTGATTCATGGGCAGATGCTCTCGCCCGGCTGCCAGCTCCATCTTCACTGTTGACCAGGAAAGTGCCCTGGTCAGTGGCAGGTGCGCACGAGCAAAGGAGCACCCAGCCGTGGTCGGCGTCGGGAAAAGCAGCCCTGACCCGCGGTGACACTGCTGACATACTGGTGTGCTGGGGTGGGAGAGACCTAGATAGAGATCAGAGGCGAGTGTGTGTCAGCCTCAGCAGGAGAGCTTCCCCGAGTGGGAGTCAGCGTATGGAGGTGCTGGGGCACAGGGACCGGGAGCAGTGTCCCACACTTTCTGGAAATACCAGTGGAATGAGAGGCCCAGGCGGATTTTGTCCCCAGTGTTTCTGAAGTCAGATGTCACTTGGCACATGTTTGGCTGGCTGTGCTCAACTTGGGAGCATCTTTGTCCTTATTAGAGTCTGCAGTCAGTCACATCCACTTTTTTTTCTCTCGACACAAGTGATTCCCCGTGCTGCGATGTAAGTGGCTGCCTGCTTATCCCCTTTTGATATTGGTGGCCCCGCCCTCTGGTAAAGTAGCCTGGCATCCACAGCCAGGCTGGAGGCAGAGACGGATCTCACCCCACCTGTTGGCCGAGAAGCTGTAAGCCTGAGAATATGTGTGTTTCAGCAAGTTCCATTTCAGTGACAGTGACAGGTGGACAAACAGAAAGACAAGGGGCAGCAGCAGCTCCGCACAGTAAGGACTATGGTGTTTCCCCGGCCAGAGGGAATGGCTGGGCTGTTGGCAAAGCATTCCCGGAGCCACCCAGAGAGACACGGGCGCATGGGGTCCAGCCCTTAAACTCTGTCATTTCTCGTCCACAGGACAGACGCTCTGCTCCTGAGACTGTCCCTGGTGGTCGGCAAAGAGGTGTTTTATGCCGCCCTCTGGGGCAGTGTCCTGGCCAGCCCATCCGTCCGCCTGCCCGCCTCGCTCTTTGTGGTGAGCCACATCAACAGGGACGCACCCAGCAAGGAGCAGAAGTACATGCTGGGGACAGATCACCAGCTCACGGTGGGTGCCGCACTCCTCACTGGGGCTCTGGGGGCCGCGGGGCACGCAGGCACGGGCTGTCACCAGGGCTGCAAAGGGACATCAGGGAGCAGCGGGGATGTGGAGTCTGAGTATGTAACGTGGAGCTGCTGAGCCAGACAAGGAGGTGGCGTCCTCCTGCACGAGGAAGCTGGGATGTGCTGTTTGTCTTTAACGTGTGCTGTACGATGTATGGATCCAGGCAAGGGTTGTCCCACCCAAGGAGGCCCTTCTGGGCACCCCAGCTCCTGAGCACATGACCAGCTGTCAGGTTGGCTCAGAGCCTTGCACAGACCCTGCTGCACCACTGAAGCCGCATTTTCCTCTGCCCGGTGCCACGCTGACCGCCGCCCGCTGCCCGCCGCCCCCCTGCCCCCGTGGGAGTCGCTGTCTTGGTCATGGCCCGGCCCCTGTTGCTGTCAAAACTGGATTGTCGGGGTTCTTCAGGTGTCTGTCCCCTGCCCCTTTGCGGCCAGCTTTCCTTCCTGGCAGTGACTGTTTTCTCAGGACCTTAAAACCTCGAACTTCCCTGGTCTTCGTCTCCTCCCCAAACTCACCTCCTGTGTGTTTGATGGCCTTCTGTCTATCGCCACCTAGTGGTGTGTCCACGCTTTGAACTTAAAATGCTGGACATGGAACTACGTGGTTAGGAAGCCCACACCTTGGTGTGAGTTACTTACCGGGGTCCGTGCCTCTTGGAGAAGTGGGGATGACAGACCTGCCTCAGGGCCCTCCGAGGGTTAAGTGAAGAGGTGGACGGAATGCACCTGCCCAGAAGGCCCTTGTACGCACCCTCCCTTCTCTCCTGCCCTGTCAGTACCCCTCACCCTCCTCTGTTTCCGTGGCCCTGCCCCAACTTCTTAAGCCTTGCTTCCAGACCATGACATAATTTCTAAGTGGTCCCTCCCCTCCCATTCTCCCCTTTCAATCTGTGAGAGATTTGCACAGCTCTGCTCCTGTCCACACTGCGCTTGAAGACTAACGGGCTTCCTGTGCCCAGAGCCCAGACTCAGGAGTGTCCCTGACAGTGCACTCCCAACCCACCAGGCACCTTAGTCACCCCATCAGGGCCCGCACGGCCCAGCTGGCCGCAGACACCGGTCCCCTCCTGCCTCCTGCATGCACGGCCTGTCTCTCTTTCTCCAGGGGCCCGATGGAGGTGGCCCGGCCTGTCCCTCTTTCTCCAGGGGCCCGATGGAGGTGGCCCGTGTCCCTCCAGCTCAGGTCTCCCAGGAGAAGGACTGCTCCCTCCCTACTTGTGCTTTCCCACAGCCTTTCAGCGGTGTGTTGCAGAGTGCTCGTCATGTCCCATGCCGCCGTATCGCCCTTCTGTCCTCAGGCACTCGATACAGGCCCTGAATTGGTTGGGGGCACATCTGACTGAATGTCTTTGGGGTTTGAGTTTGGCCAAACGTTCCTATTGGAACCTAAAGACATGCCTTTCTGGAGTTGTAGACTTGGAGGCCTCAGAACCCAAGCATCGGGTCCACAGCCCTCCAGGTCTGAGAGGAACAGGTGAGGCTGCAGCTGACCAGCTTCCCGACGTCACACAGTCCCCAGGGTCTGGAGCTGGGACCCAGGCTTCCCACGTGTATCCCTTACTGTTCTCTTCCTCGTGGTTCATCACGGCGGGGCCAGGCTCCCTGGAAACGTTGTTTTTGATGTTATGACTAGAGAGTAGCCTGCAAATGACAGGAAATGTCTTGGGAACGAAGCATGTGTGACCTTTGTCGTTTCCAGGTAAAGGCTTTGTGTGCATCACTGCTGGACTCCAGTGTCCTGGTGCAAAGAAATAACCTGGAAATCGTTCTCTTCTTCTTCCCATTTTACACCTGTCTGGTGAGTCAACCGCGTTCTTACGGGGAAGTCGCCGGGACTTCCCGAGGAGGCAGGTGGTCCGGGGAGACCTTGGGTGTCAGTCCTGGGAGGGGAGCAGCCGCGTGGGGGTCGCCACTCGCTTTAGGCGTTGAAAGGTCCTCGTTCACTTTTGCGAGGATGGTGATGGCGTGGCAAAACTGAACAGCTTCTGTCCCTGGGCACTGTGGGGACCTGCCTTTTTCAGAGAAGGCTCTGGAGACTGGCAGGAAGGGCCGCCTGTCAGAACGCCAGGGACCGACTTGACTGCTTCCTCTGTCCTCCTGATAGGACCCTGAGGAGAGAGCCATCCCCCTGCTCAGGCCAGACCTCGTGCGGATTCTCTCGGCCGCCACCCAGACGCTGCTGAGAAGAGACATGTCTCTGAACAGAAGGCTGTACGCATGGTTGCTAGGTATTGTGGGGCGCACGTGACCAGAAGTTCAAGGGAGCCTGTCCCGCTGCTGCTGGGCGCACGCTGTGGCCTGGGTGGCACATTTCTGAGTCCTGACATGGGGCGGCAGCGTCACACACCACATGGGGCACGGGCCTGCTGGCTTCTGCGGCCCACACTGCAGCTTTGCTTGTCTTGCAGCTATTGCTTTAAAAACGGGGAACTAGTAAGTGAGATTTCTGAGATGCCAACTCAGTTCCATTTTAAGAAGCTGGAAACACCACAGAAAACCATAGCTAAACCTTATTCAAGAGGTAGCCTGTTGCTATGGAGAAGTTTCCCAGGAGAGGGCACGTGAGGGGAGCCCACAAACAAGGACTCCGTGTCAAGGAAGGCTTGGAGGGGTGGGAGTGTGCGTGGCATTGTGGCTTTGGGGGACAGCTGGGTAACTTGGGGAGCTCACGAGGACCCCGGGCACATGCTTCTGTGTCTTGCAGCCTGCACACTTGTAGGAAGGGAGCCCTTCCTGTCGGTCGGAAGGCTTCCCAGGGCCAGGGTCCGGGAAGTCACAGGCTGAAAGGGTAGCACTCTCTCGAATTTTATGAAATCCCACGTGCCTGTACCTAAGAAAAGGGAATACAAAGCAGTGGTGAAAGGAGTCTACAGCTCTTTTTAAAAAGAGACTTTCTTTCTCTAGAGCAGTTTTAGGCTCACAGCAAAGTTAAGAGGACAGTACAGAGATTTCCCATAATGCCCTCTTCCTGCACAGGCGCCGCCTGCCTGTCCTCAGCATGCCCCCCCACCCCGCCTGCCCCTCGTGGGGGTTGGTGGCACTTGTTGGAACTGATGAGCCCACACTGACATGTCTCACCGCCCAGCGCCCACAGTTCCCACCAGGGCGCTCCCTGTGCTGCACTGTCTCTGGGTTGGGGCAGATGTGTAATGAGGGACAGCACAATGTCACATGGGTTTCACTGCCCCAAACGTCCTCTGTGCTCCCCAGCACACAGATCTCGTCACAAAAGCCAGGAAGTCCTCTTGGCCCTCCTTCCCTCTCTTCCCCTGGTTATAAAAGTTTCAGAAGCCATTGAACGGAAGCTTATAAAGGATTTCAAGATGAATGTTTGCAGACTCCAAGCATTTTTATCAAAAAGATGATTTTGTTCAATGCTTAGCTCGCTCTCAGTGGGGCTTGTCTTGCTGTGTAGAGAGGACCCGGGACCCGACTTCAGTGCTGGTGCCAATCCCAGCCCCCGAGCCCCGGGTTCGTTGCTTGAACCAGGGGATGCTGGTCATCGCCCCAAGCACCTCCCAGACTTGCCCTGGGCTCAAAGCAAGGCCAGTCACATGAGAATGAACTCCCCATAATGCTGTGCGAGTAAGCACTGGCTTTTTAAACAACACTCACACCATTAGATCCTGGTCATCGCACATGTCAGAGACCACCGGGCTGAATTCTTGGGACAAACCGATCGGTGCCTGTCCACATGGAATCTGGTCGGGCCCATCCTCAGCACCCTGCTGTCTTGCTGGGCCCGGCTGTTTCCTGGGAGAGGGGTCCCGTTGTTAGAAATAGCGCCCCACGGGGTCGCTGCCCGCTCTCATGCTCTGTGTGTACATAGCGCCCATCACAGCTCCTGTGCTCCTTCCTTCACAGGCTCAGACATCAAAGGACACACTGTGGTGCCGGAAGCCGAGCTCTCAGATTCTTACGAAGACCAGTCCTCGTATTTTTTTGAGAAATACTCCAAGGATCTTTTGGTTGAGGTAAGGGAGCATTTCTGGAACGTCGACCCCAGTTCCTGTCATGTGCTTCAGTGTGTTTCTCTGTGGGACCTCAGGGTAGACCCCGGGCCCATTCCCCAGGACACAGCTCGGAGAATCCTGCGCGCCAGCGTAGTGCTGTGCACCTGGCCTCCCTTCGCCCCAGAGAACAGCCAGTGGTGCCCTGCTTTACTGTGTGCAGCTCCCTAACCTGTGGCTCTAAAAACACAGGGCCTGGCTGAGCTGCTGCACCAGGAGCTCCCCGACACGGACGCAGAGGAGCGCCACTCCGCGTACCTGCGGCCCTTCCGCATCCTCATGAGCCTGCTGGACAAGCCGGAAATAGGTACTGTCCACAGCCCCGGTTGCCGCCACACGCCAGCGCGGTGGCCCGGCTCAGGGAGTTAGAGCATGTGAGATGCAGGCAGCACGTTACTTCAGTATAACTGAGTCTGGAACGTCAGAACCATGAAGTTCTGCAGTCTTGTTATGCGGTTCAGTGATCAGGTCTGGGCGCCACTTAAAAGCTTTACACACAAGTTTTAAACATTTTTTAGGAAAACCCCCCTGAGCTCCTGCTGTGGGGGGCCGTGGGGGGCCGCGGGGGGCCCACAGAGCACACACAGTAATGACTTTGTAAGAATACTTCTCCAGTCAAATGTCAGACTTCAAACGTCAGAGCTTTGATTTTATTTTCTGGAAAAGGGGGACCCTCCTCCCCCTTTTGGCCTTTTGACTCTGGGCAAGCCACTCTTGCCACTTCTCTGTTAGAGGACAGGGGTGACTGACCTGGACTGTGGCTCCTGAAGGGTCCCCTCTTACACAGTGTGCTCCTGTGAGCGTCAGCCGAGAAACGTGACCTTTCTCCTTTGGGTTAAAGAGAAGTTGCCACAGTTTCCGTTCACTTAGGTCTTCAGGTCTAACCTCTGGAACGGCCTAAGAGGGAAGAGAATCCTCATCTCTCTGGGCTTCAGCCTTGGTGGCATCATCTGAGTGCTCAGGTGTGCCCACTGCTGGTGACTGTTGCCTTGTCCCTCCGGCCCCAGGAGGGAGAGCTTTGCTGACTCATTGGGAGATGGACGTGGAGCATGTGGGTGTGGTGGGGACGTCCCGGCCCTGGGGTACAGAGGAAGGAAAGCTTCTGGTCAGGCTGGAAGGAGGGGAGACTGAGGTCCCGGTGTGTTTTCACTGCTGGTCACAGCACCGGCTGGGCGACTCCTTTGTACAAAGTGCTTTGCACACCTCATTCAGCGTGTGTCTCCACACATACCTCCAGTCTCCAACAGCCTCAGATGGGTTCCTTACTGGACCCACTTCACAGATGGAGAGACTAAGGTTGAACAAGGGTAAGTTGTTCACCTGAGGCCACCCAGGAGCTGGGATTAAAACTCCGTGTGTTTGACCTGAGTACCTGACACCACTCAGACACACCGGACCCACGGCGATACTCAGGGACAGATGAGCTTGCGTTGCATGGCACGGGCAGCCCTGGCTGCTCCTGGCCAGAGTCAAAGCCTGGAGCCTTTGTCTCCCCGGGCTCCGCCCTGAGGCGCTGCCCACAGGCCCATGTGCAGAACCCCCCCTGCCCAGTGGACCAGCAGTGGCTCCAGTAGATTCCTCTCCTGGTGGGAGTGGCCGCAGCTCTGGAGAGTCATGGTCACGGTGCAGCCTGGACAGGGAATGTCTTACACAGCTGCCCTGGGAGCTGGCTGTGTGGCCGTGGGAAGTGTCCAAAGGGAGAAATGCATGTTAGCATTTGGGGGCGGTTGGTTTATGTCAAGGCCGTGCGCCTTGAGCCATGAAGTGTTGCTGCCAGCTTGGGCTCCTGGTCATATTTTCCGGAAGGGACAAATGGCAGGCTTCTGCCTGATCATACTGGTCGTTTAATTTGCTGTTTGTGGTCATTTAGTTGTCTGAGGGAAGACACACTTGAGAGGCAGAGGACTGGACGGCGTAGGACTAGAGTCAGGGGCGGGCACTCAGCCTGTCTGTCCCGCGCCGAGGCCCTGTCTCAGCCTCGCTCTGCCCTCTGCTGACAGGGCCGCAAGCTGGCCTGCACTTGTGAAAAGGGTGTGGGACTGTTAGGCTGTTGGTAAAAGACCACATTAATCCCCGCCTGCTTCTTGTACCCATGTGGACAGAGCTTTCTCTTCCTCCGACTTGCCCTTGTGCTTGTCCCTCTGGGCACGTGGGGGAGAGTCCTTCCCTCACAGCCTGCTGGCTGCTGTTTGGGGAGCAGCGGCGTCCAGCCACCATGCTCCCCCAGCACGCGGCTGGCCCAGCTTCTCGTGCCGCCTCCCTGAGCTTCCACGGCTGCCGTTCCTTTTGTTGTGTCCTCGCTCGCCACCAAAAGAATTCGCATTGTGTCTACATCGAATCATGTCTCTGGCGGAGTTTATGGCAGAGCACATACTTAACCAGTGTCACCCCAGTAAAGTCAATAAAAACTAAAAAGTAAATGAATAAAAGAGAGCTCAGGACAAGAAAAAACAAAACAGCCCTGGCTGGTGTGGCTCAGTGGACTGAGTGCCAGCCTTTGAACCAAAGGGTCGCCTGTTCGATTCCTAGTCAGGGCACATGCCTGGGTTGTGGGCCAGGTCCCCAGTGGGGGATGTGCAAGAAACAACCACGCATGGATATTTCCCTCCCTTCCCCCCTCTCTAAAAATAAATGAATAAAATCTTTAAAAGAAAAACCCAACACTGTGCCTAGACCCTGGCTGCCCGCCGCAGAATCTGGCTCCGCGCCCTGACCTCCACCGCGGCCCCTCGTCTGTAGCCGGGACGGCGATGTGTGGAGTGGCTGCCATGAGGGTTAATAGATATAAAACGCTTAGGACAGGGTCCAGCGCCCAGTGAGCTCTACAGAGACACTGGCCGTGTCCAGGGGTGGGCACCCCCAGCGGGAGTTGTCATTGCCACAGTGAAGAGTTTCTGTGTGTTTCAGGTGGCGTGAGTTGTCTCTGGGGAGTCACTCTATGCATGTCACGTGTATGTCGTTTATTGATTTAAAAGTGGGCTGCTAATCTCTCTCTGGCCATTTCTCTCTAACCGCAGGCCCGCAGGTGGTTGGGAGCCTGTTCCTGGAAGTCATCCGCGCCTTTCACTCTTACTGCAGAGACGCGCTGGGCGGCGGCCTCCAGCTCAGCTACACGCAGAGTGGGAGCGCACTGACAAGGTCTGGTCCACCCCGCCTCACGCTCTGCTCCTCCCTGACGTTCTCCCATGTCTTTGCTGCCCTGATCTCCCCCCTGTTGTGTGCTGTGAACTGTGAGGTGCTAGGAAAGCCAAGATGCTGCGCAGGTTATTGTGGTGTGAATTGACTGCTCCCTGTTGAGTGCTGTGGGGGGTTTAAAGGAGCTTGATCACGTCCCTGCCCAGCCTGGGAAGTACAAACCGCACTTACAGATCAAGTGTAAAAAGTTATTGAATGGAGGCAACCAGGTCTAGTTTACCCCAGTAGTGAGCTTTGGGGGTGGGGGGGTGTGAGAGGCAAGGTCAGGGGATGGATTCAGGGGAGTTGAGTCTTGAGGAGATATGGGGGGGCACAAGGTAAGGGCACCCTGAGGGCACATGCTCAGGGACCAGAGGGCAGGGAGTGGGGTTGGGGAGACAAGCAGACTGGGCCTCAAACGTCTGGGTGCCCATCAGCCCAGAGTTCTCCTCTCTGTGAGACAGCACAGCCTCTCCCCCCTTCACTCTGGATGGTTCCCTGTTGTCTGAGGTGGTGCTGAGTAGACAGAAAACTTAAATCGATCGGAAGATTTTTCTGGTTCATTAATTTTAAATGGACAAAGAATTCTTAGTGCTTGCTCTTCCTCCCTGAGTATTTGATTTCTTTTCTGAATGTGAGAACAGTGCGTCCTCATTGTGCGATGATGTACCAGTATTTGAAGGTGTCGAGGAAAAAGGTATTATCTGTAAACCCAGTGTCCTTCAGAGAAAGACACAAAACATTTTGTATTTATTTTCCAGACTTTCAATGAACATACACACACACACACACACACACACACACACACGCACATATATATGGGGAGGGGGCCATCTTTTACTTTAAAGGTGGATTTACACTGTTCAGTAGCCTACTTTTTTACAAGTTGTGAGCCGCTGTACTGTCTTCTCTCTTGGAGCGTAACCCTTACCTTAGATCCCTTGGGAAGGTTTTATCGCTTATTTCGGAAATCCGGACTGATTGGCCCTTCTCTCGTTGATCAAGTCTCAGGTGGTTCCCACTGTTTCAGGATTTTGGGCGGCCTTGCAGCGTCTTCCTTGTGCATAGTGCATCTTTGTGCGCAAAGCTTTGTGTAGGGTAGATCCCTGCAGTCAATGTCCTGAGTCGTAGAAGATACGCTTGTTTTTGAAAAATACAAAATCTTGGTTTTCATATTTTGCTGTGTATGTGGGAAGGACACACGTTTAAATGTCAGCCAGATTGCCCTCCTGAGTGGTCGCACCACGTCACCGCAATAATGAAGTATCTAAATACGTTCAGGGGACTAAAACTGGTTTTCTCTGTCCCGTTCTTTTTACGAGAGCTTTGGGCTTATTTCTAAGAGAACGTTTAGGATGACGTTGTGCGTGTCCTTTTCTGTGTGAGAACAGTGATGTGTTTATCTTTAATGGAGTTTGTCAGCCTCTCTAGAAACAAGTTGTGAATGGTACAATGACTCTGTCCCAGAGGTGGCACTCTTGTCAGAGCGTTTCACAGATAGGTCTGTAAATGTCCCTCTGCCTTTCCAGCGCCATAAAAGGAAACAGAAACGCCTCCGAGATTGTGAAAACCGTGAACTTGCTGATCACGTCCCTCAGCTCAGACTTTCTCTGGGATTACATGACCAGGTGTTTCGAGGACTGCTTCAGGTGAGTAGCCAGGTCAGGGTGATGAACTTGCAGGAGAGATTGGAGGGCTGCTGGTTTCGTGGCGACTGCTGACGGCGGCGGTAAGATGTGGTGGGACAGTCAGATGTGGTGGACGGGCTGCAGGCGAGCGGTCTCCTCCGAGCACAGGGCTGGGAGGAGTTCAATTAAACTTGTACGAGGGATAAAACTGCCATTAAGAAGGTTCACCTAATCCTTGCCCCATAACTGTGGAGCTTCTTTATTTATTAAAGTCGGGCTTTAGAAAATCCTCAGTGCGTTTTCTAGTTAGGGATGAAACATGCTTTCTCTGTGCCGTTTCTTGGAGGCCTGACCCAGGGGAGAAGCTTAGTGGTGTGGCTCTGTGACGAGGTTTGAGACCATCTCTGTGTCGCTCGTCAGATAAAGGCATCGATGCTTTGAGCTGCTGCAACCAGCTTCATGTCACTTTGAACCTGGAGAAGTCCCGCAGCGTTCTCCGGGGAATAGCGTGGTCCCGCCCAGCCCTTCTCATCCGTGAGGAATGCTGCAGTCTCTCCCACCCTGCCGCGTCCTGTGAGTCACACTGTGTGACTTCGTGCTCCTCCCCGTTGGAAGGCTGTGTGCTGTGGCCCTCGTGTCCCAGCAGCTGAGACAGAAGCTTCACTTAGTGTTTGGGCCGTCTTCTGGCCTGAGGGCCTTAGGACACTCTCAGCTCTTCCAGACAGCCCAGGGAAAGTCGCAGAAGGAAGCTGAGACCAGAGAGCAGGAAGCACTGTGGTGGCATTGCACAGCAAAGCAGCAAGATTAGAGCCCAGGAGAGCGGCCTCCCAGTGGCCCTGCTGCGCAGCAGCAGGCGGTGGGACCCATGAGGATCACGTTACTGTCATTGCATCCAAGGGCAACAGCAAGGCTGTGTTATACTGAAGCCCGAGTGTGTGTTGGTCGGCGTGGGTCCATCTCAGAGTTAGGAGATGTGCTTTCTTTGAAAAAAAAAAAAAAAATTAACCAAAACATTTCAAACATGAGAAAGGACAGGGAGTATTGTCAGACACACATGCACCGGTTGCTGAAATTATAGGCGGCACCTGGCCGTTGCTCTTCAGATTTGTTTTTTGAGGAGTAAAATGTTGCTTCCAAGATGCAACTAACTCCCCACCTTCACAACTTTTCCTCCTCGCATCCCCTGTTAGTCCCTGAAATTGGTGCCTGGCCCGCCCACATGTTCTCTGTGCTGGTGTAATGATACCCCCGTTCTGTCTGTTGCAGTTTTATCTCGGTGGCATCAAGCTGTGTGTAACTCTTGCCCTGTGCCTTGCGGGAGGTCCTTGGAAGAGGTGCCTGTGTTGTAACAGACGCAGTGTAGCAGTCCACAGTGTGAACGGTTTCACTGTTTTCTTGAGGGCGGTACTGCCGTGGTGATGTCCTTTCCTGTCTGTGCGCAGACAGGCTCCTTCAGAGCAGCCACCCAGAAGTGAGGGCACCAGGGTACAGGTCTCCAGTCGCTCTCAGGCTGCGACAAACTCTGGTGCCACGAGGCCATCGTTTACGGCGGGGAGCACGACCCCGGGTTGAGTTGCATAGGGGGAACCAGATGCACCCAAAGCTACTCTGTTTTGAGAACCAGCATATACTTTGTAACTTACCTGTCTAACTGCTCTTTGAAAGGAGGGTGGGGTTTCGGTGTAAGGTGAGCGGCTCCCTGGGGCCGCGGTGCTACACCGCCCTGCGGGAGCCGTCCACGTGGGTGGACGCTGGGGCCACACGGAGCGCCGGCCCCTGCAGAGCGTCGGCAGGTGTGCGACCTGCGCCGTGAGCCCACCAGGCTCCTCCTGGGGACCGCCTCTGGTCTGGGCTGGGGGCCTGGAATCGTTGCCGTCGACTGTGCTCCAGGACTGCTGGGTGTGGGGCCCACGTGGGCTTGGGCCACCCTCACTCCACTGATGAAGTTCATGTCGGAGTGCACCTGTTTGTGAGACAAACAGGCCCTTACTGATACTTCTCTCCATTAGGAGGCTGTGGGCACCAAAGCTTGATGATTGGAATGATAGAAGCTGTCTTTCATTACATTTGAAAGAGAATAAGTACTTCTATTGAAAATTAAAGAAACACTTGAAATTATCATGGGAAAAAGATTTGACCTGTTTTTTTGTTTGTTTGTTTGTTTTCCTGTGGGGACTCTGTAGACCAGCGAAGCAGAGTCCCACCGCCGGGAAGAGCGTCAGCCCGCCCCCCACGGTCTCGGAGCTCTGCACCCTCCTTGTGTTCCTGCTGGATGTCATCCCCTTGGTAAGGGCCTTGGCTATGGAGGGCAGCTCGGTTTGATAAACCCAAACTCACGAAGAAACAGTTCGACATAAACACACAGCACGGTTCTAATGTTCCTTCCAGCACGGAAGACGTAGCTGGACAGAGTCTCCTGTGTGTTTCCTGTCTGACTGGAAAGGGGTGTGACTGAGAGCCAGCTGTAAGTGGGCTGAGCTGAAATCTCATAAACCAGACGGGGGACTGGGCGTCCTCCTGTGTGGCCGTCATTCAGAGGTGGGAGGCAACGCGCGTCCCGCTTGAAACCCTGTTGTTGGCCAGTTTTCTCAAAGGAAAGCAACCTCCTTTGTGTGGAAATGAGTGTGGCAGTGGTTTTCCATGACGAAGGGTAGAGACCTGAAAGGAGGGAGCAAAGTGCATCGATCTGTCCAGACCAGAAAGAAATGCTGTGTTTTCTGATTTGGGAGTTAACGTGAAACGTCCTGATGCTCTAGGTCATCGAGCTTCCTGAGCAGCCACCGTGAGGCGCGTTGTCCCTTGTGCCTGTAGACGGGCACCACGTGCCTTACGCCCCTGTCTTCATTTCACAGGAGCTGTACTCCGAGGTGCAGACCCAGTACCTCCCGCAGGTGCTCGCCTGCCTGGTGCAGCCTCTGGCTGAGGACTCGGAGGCTTTGAGCTTGACCGAACTCACGCACGCCCTGAAGACGTGCTTCAAAGTGCTCAGCAAGGTGCAGATGCCGCCTTCCTTCTTGGACGCGGAGTCCACCAGCGGAAACGGGGTATGTGCAGGGAGCTGCCGAAACGGTTCTCTGAGCTAAAAGGACCTTGTGCCTCCCTGGGAACAGAAAGCAGTTAGGGTCGGTTAGGAGAGGAGCGAGGACTGGAAGATACGTCGGTAATATCTACACTACGCTTCTCAAACCCTCACTTGATAAAAGCAGAGATGTTGTTAATGTACCTCCCTTCCCCCGTCCCTGCTCGAGCCAGAGCTGCGGCTCATGCACAGTGTAGACCTTTCTCTGTGCTCGTTGGTAGGTGTGTCAGTCCTGTTTTTAAAAATATAAGGGAGATTCGTTTCCTTGGACTGCAGTAACAGAGTACCCCCGACCGAGTGACTTGAATAACAGAGTTGCTGTCCTTGGGGTTGATGTCTTCTGAGGCTGCGAAGGAAGCTTCTGGTCCATGCTTCTGGCTCCGATGGTCACCCGGCCGTCTTCGGCGTTCCTTGGCTTGTAGACACGTCACCCAGTGTCAGCCTTCAGCTTCACCTGGCGTCTACCCTGTGTGTGTCTGTGTATCCACATTTCCTCTTTTTGTAAGGACACCAGTCACTGGATTAGGGCCACCATGAGATCTTGTCTTGATTTGATCATCTGCAAGGAGCCTCTTTCCAAATAAGGTCACGTTCTCAGGTACTGGAGGTTAGGACTTCGTGATCTTTTTTTTAGGGAACACAGTTCAACCCATAACACACACTGATTTGCTGTGCTTAGGGACACTTTTCCATGCTTGCACACCCCCAGCTAGGGGCTGGCCTGCAGCCCAGGCATATGCCCTGACTGGGGATCAAACCGGCGGCGATCTTTCGGTTTGCAAGCTGGCACTCAGTCCACTGAGCCACAGCCGACAGGGCCTGCCGCACCCCTGTGGATGTTACTTAGGTGGTTTCTAGCTTTTCACTCCGACAGACACTGCGGCAGTCCCCACCCTCGCACAGCTCATTCACGGTCACGACTGTTTCGGGAGGCTTGGTTCCTGGAAATGGATCGCAGTCAAACCCATTTCTTCTCAAACTGTGAGAAAGGCCGCTGAATTGTCCTCCAAACAGACTGACACGGCTCCAGAAGCAGCTGGAGGTGCACGGTCTCTGAGCTATTTTCATTTTCTAGTCTGTCTAGGGACTGGAACAGTCTGCCTGTGGAAGCCCTCCGGGCACAGTGGCAGCAGCTGTGTGAACGGACCGAGCAGCCAGGTCCCCCAAGAGCCGTGTGTCCCGGGCGGTGCCGGGAGGCAGAGATGCTGCCTGACGGCACGGGAGCCTCAGCTCACAGACTAGTGACAGACGGCCACCTCCCTTGCGAAGTCACTCTTCCTCCAACAGCTGTTCTAGCCGTTGGAGAAAAATATCCTAAGGATGATTTAAGATATGTGTAGTCTACAAATTAAAAAGAGTATGTCTCAAAAATTGCATAATACTCTTTCATTCTTCCCTAGAAAGCCCCATGGGTTAAAGGCTGAGGACTTTCAAATTTAATGTAGTATTATCTAAGTAACAGTATAAGAAAAGAGGTCAATTCACTGAAAGTTGACATGTCATCCTTTTGGAAAAGCCCCAAAAGTAACATACAGCAGAGCTTCGAACGTGTCATTGTGACATTGATGCCCAGGAACTTAACTCTCGTCCATATCACTGAGCCTGTGGTGAAATTGCTTTCCTCATACATCATTTGACCTGAAGTTGCCGAACCTGTCGATGACGTTCGGTGAGGACTCACTGTGCACATGCATGTGCGTGTGTTTTACATATGTGTGTACGTGTGTTTAAAGACTTTGTTCTAGCCCTGGCTGGTGTAGCTCAGTGAATTGAGTGTGGGCCTGCGAACCAAAAGGTCACTGGTTTGATTCCCGGTCAGGGCATATACCTGGGTTGCGGGCCAGGTCCCCAGTAGGGGGCGCTCAAGAGGCAACCACACATTGATGTTTTTCTCCCTCTCTCCTTCCCTTCCCCTTTCTCTAAAAAATAAATAAATGAAATCTTTAAAAAAAAAGACTTCGTTCTAGCTTTCTCCTCCTAGTTTTTCATCCCTTTATTTGCCCTCAACCCCATTTCCTTATTTATATTCTGAGCTCTGTCAAAAACTGTTTTTAACCACCGTTGGTAACGCTGAAGAGTCTAATTAAGTCAGTTGAGGCCGGCCTGCCTGTAGCGTGTGGCGGTCTGTCTGCCCCTGCTTGGGCTGTGCCTCTCTCCTGCCTGTGTGCCATCTGCGTTTTATGGGCACGACTCACGGGGGTTCCCCTGGTGCAGAAAATTACAATTTTAAAAACCAGGAGATGCATGTTCACAGTTTGCCACACTTGGCTGATACTGGGATCCTCTGGTCTTAGCAGGGGCACATTACAAACTTCCATGTTTTTGCAGAGTCCAGTAAAAGGTGACAACAGTGAAATCATTTTAGACACAAAGGCAGTGATCCCGGGTGACGAGGACCCTCCGCTGCCCGCGCTGAAATCCGAAGACAGTGGGATTGGGCTCAGCGCATCGTCGCCAGAGCTCGCCGAGCACTTGCGAGTCCCTGGCATCACTCCCGAAAAAGACGACGTTTGGAAGATGGGCGGGAGCATGCAGAGGACGTTTTTTTCCATCCAGGAGCTAATTGCCAGCTTTGCCCGCAAGAACATCTTCAGGGCACAGCTAACGGCATCCGGAGAGGCAAACAAGGCCAGAGAGCCTGCGGGCCAGCAGGGCGAGGGCGGGCCTCGAGGCCTGGAGCCCAGCCACCCCGGCAGGAAGAACTCGTGGGAGGCCAAGCCCATCAACATGCCCCAGTTCAAGCAGCTGCTCTCAGACTGGTTCACAGTTCGAGGGTCTCCATTTAAGACCAAAAGTATGGAGCCACCCTCACCTCTGCCCAGCAGCCCTGGCCGAACACAGGAGGGAGACTGGGCTGTGGACCAGGTGGTCACCGACCTGGGGACCTCCAGGGAGGGCTGCAGGGAGGCCTTCGCCGCTGCCTGCCACCTGCTTCTGGACTGCGCCACCTTCCCTGTCTACCTGTCCACAGAGGAGACCGAGCAGCTCTGTGACACGCTCTTCCAGCCCCCTGGTGAGTGGGTGGCCCGCGTGGGGACCCAGGGAGCTCAGGCTGTTGATGTTTCCGGAGGGGCCGGGTCGTGGGCCAGGCAGGAACGCTGCCACGTGTGTGCCTTCGCACTGTTTCTAATTGGTTGTTCATGCAGGTGGCACATTGGCGAGGCTGGGTCTTTAGTTTTAAACGTTGGGTGTTGGCCCACTAAAAGGTCAGAAGTGTAAAAGGTGCTTAATAATAGTAAATAGACTATTTCATGAGACTTGTTGTTAAAGATTTGTGCATTAGTCTGCCAGGGCTGCTGTGAAAGCAGCACAAACCACGTGGCTAAGCAACAGAAACGTCCTCTCTCACGTTCCGGAGGCCGGACGTCTGAGACCGAGGTGTCAGCAGGGCCCCGCCCCTCCCACAGTCTCGGGGAGGCTGTGTCCCAGGTCCCTGCCTGAGTTTCTGGTCGTTCCGTGGCCTGCAGCATTGTCACTGAAGGCTCTACGCGGTGCTCTCCCTGTGTGTGTGTGTGCTGGTGTGTGCACACACCCCGGTGTGTGCTGGTGTGCGCGTGGCCCTCTGCCGAGGACGCCTGTCACATTGGGGCCCACTGACTCTCTGCTGTGACCACACTGTAACTAATTATGTCTGCATCGCCCCTATTTCCACACAAGGTCACATTCTGAGGTGCCAGGGTTAGGACTCCAACGGAAGAACAGCTGGGGGACACGGTGCGACCCCTGGCAGACAGGGTCTCAGCTCAGGCTGCCCCAGCAAACTGCCACAGGCCGAGCGGCTTACGAAGCAGAACTTCATTTTCTCACGGTTCTGGGGTCTGGCAGTTCTAGATCAGGGTGTCAGCAGCGTGGGTGTTTGATGGCAGCTGTCCCCTTGGTTATAGAGAGCCACCTCACATCCCAGGGCCATCAGCTTGGTGGGGCCTAGGACAGAGGTCTTCCATCCTGCAGCCATTGCCTTGAATTTCTGCGGCCTTGTCCGCCGGCTGCAGCTGCCTCGATGGAGACCTGCAGGAGCCACGCGGGAGTCGGTGCCCTCCACCTGGTCCGGCCTTTGAAGCTGCTGACTTGTGCCTGGCCTCCAAGAGAGCCCTGAGGAAAGCAATTGGAACTCTGCCCCCAGAGTGTGAAATTTTACCTGACGTAAATTTTAAAATTTTAATGGGAAGTTTACTATAACTGAATTTTTAATAGAATACAAACATTTTGAGTCCTCTTAAAGCCATGACCTTGACATTGGAGAATTCAAGTAATTTGAGAAGCTGGATGAGCCAGACTGGGTCTCACTTGTCCGGTGGCCCTGATGCTGACTGTGCACGTGTCCCCACCAGAAGGTCCAGGCGGCTCCTGACTCAGGGTGTCTGAGAACCTGTGCGCCCAAGCGCCACCCCCAGGCGGTTCCGCTCAGCCCACCCTCTCTGGTCGGCTTCCTTGCAGGAGCCGGCGCTGCCACTTTCCCGGCGTGGCTGAAGTCTCTCATGACCATCAGCTGCTGTGGGGCCGACTTTGAGCTCCAGCACGTGGCCATCTACACCCTGCTGGAGGTGATAAACCATTCCCAGTCCCTGGCACTGGTCATCGAGGACAAGATGAAACGCTCTAAAAGCTCTGGGTACCACCCATTTTTCGGCAAGCTGCAGATGGTGACGGTGCCCCCCATTGCGCCAGGAATCCTGAAGGTCATTGCCGAGAAAACAGACTTCTATCAGGTACTGTCCACCGGAAGGGGAGGGGCGGACCTGGGACCCTCCTCCCAGATCATTTATGGAAAGCTGTCCCTAAGGCCATTGTGACTGTGATGAGGAAGGTGGCAGCTCTGGTGACAGGCAGAGAGGGCCGCTCAGACTGGAGCCTGCTGTGGGCTCTCGGCCCAGTCTGTGGTCCTGGAGTGAGTTTTCAGTTCAGTTTTAGCCTGTCCGTCAGTGGTTCATTTGCTCTGTGCACAGAGCACCATTCTGTCACGTAGAAACAAATGGGCGGGAAAACTTCTTTGATCTAAGGTGTCCCAAAAATACTACAGTCTAGGAGAAATCTTTTTTCTGTGTCCTGGAGGAATGCCTTCAGAAATCCCCATCCCAGAAGTGGGGCCAGCCCTTCTGGGAGGCTCCCCCTGTTGGGTTGGGCACCTCGCAGGCTCCCTGGGACATGGGGAAGGTGCAGGCTCCATGAATGTGAAGAGGCTGGGGCCGTGAGGACTCAGCTGGAGAGGCAGTCCGTGTCCTGACTGTGAGCCAGGCACCGGGCGTGGCTTTGTCGTGGGAATGGGGACAGCACTTTGTAGACTGAGAGCTGAAAGCCAGTCAGGGCCCTCCCACCCCTCCCCACCCGAGGTGCTGAGATGCCGCAGGGTCCACCTCCCGGGGCACACCTCTGGAACCCCAGCGCCAGCAGGTGGTCAGGCTCGGTTTGGGCTTGTTCAGAAGATGGTCAGCCAGGGGGCAGCTCTGTGCTGGTCCCAAGCTCCACAGGGGGCCTGTGTCAGGGCCTCCACCTGTGCGGCTTCTGCTGGGCCCAGGGTTTGGCTTGGGTGTGCTTTGTTCTGTTTGTTGGCCTTGTTTCTTTGTACGCTAAGGGTTCTCATGTAGCAAAGGTAGGCAGAAGCCAGCACCGTGGGACGAGGACTGGCCTGGGCTGGAGGAAATGGGCATGCTGCCTGTGTTTCACGCCATGTCCCCTTTGTCCCAGAGGGTGGCTCGTGTGCTGTGGAGCCAGCTGAACGAGGAGACCCGGGAGCATCACGTCACCTGTGTGGAGCTCTTCTACCGGCTGCACTGCCTGGCCCCAACTGCCAGCATCTGCGAGGACATCATCTGCCACGCCCTGCTGGACCCTGACAAGGTGAGTCTCTGCAGCCCTGACTGCCCCCCCTGCAAGGGTGCCCACTGCCAGGCCAGCTGGTCCCTCCACAGGCTCAGGCCGACGTGCGCACCTCCAGCTGAGGGTGTTCTGGGGCTCAGTGGTCATCTCAATTAATGAGCAGAAGTGCTCGAAGTGTCAGGACCGGGAGGCCTGCAGAAGCCTGGCATCCCCTTCTGAGTCCTGGAAGCATGGTTCGTGTCCCCCGAAGGCTCCCTAGGGAGACCCGCCCAGGCCACCCTGAGGTGTACGGGCTGCGGAGGAGCCTGCAGAGCTTCTGGGGATGCCGGCGCAGGGGCAGTCCTAGAGACTGTGTCCGCCCATTAAGCCCTGGCCGCCACTTGCAGTTCAGTGCTGTCCTTATGCTGTAAGCCCTGTGGTCTGTCACTCCCCAGGGAAGGGCACGAGAGCCCCACCTGTCTTGTGTTTTCCTTCGACCGGGGCCCACCTGTGACCCTGGGAGGGGGAGCACCGAGTCTGGGCTGGTGCCTCACTGACGGTGCCCTGTGCTAAGTGAGCAGGAGGGAGGGTGTGGGCCCTTCCTGCTGTAGGTCAGACTCCTGTGCCAGGCAGGCCCACTCCCGCTGCGCTGCCGTCCTGCTCCGGAGCCCTCATGGGTTTCAGCTGGGGTTCGGTGTGGCTAAGTCATTGTCCTGTCGGGAGACCAGGCTCCTCAACGCCCATCTGTTTCCTAATCAAGGGAACCCGGTTGGAGGCTCTGTTTAGGTTTTCCGTCCTCTGGCACCTGACGCGGGAGATCCAAGGCAGCCGAGTGGCATCGCACAACCGCTCCTTCGACAGGTGAGGTCGTCCTTGTCGTTGCTGACCCGTAACACAGGGACACCTGGTCAGTGTGTCGGGCTGCGGAGGGAGAGATGTAGGACATGGACTCCCCTAGTGGACTTGGGCCGGATGCTTGTGAATAAACACCTGGTGGGGATTCTCTCCCTGTGGTTGGGAGAGGGGACTCAGGAAGCCTTCAGTCACTGGGGCAGCTTTTAGAGTGTGCCAACGGGGGAGGGGCTTTGTAGGCAAGTGAGACGGTCTAGATCTTGATTGGAGTGGTGGCCACACGGTGTCTATTCTTGTAAAGTCATCAACCCCTCACTCAAGATGTGAATTTATTGCAGGTACCTTATAATCCACATTGTTTTCTAAAAACCCCCTACCTTGTTTCCGGAGATATAGATGTGGGGCCAGACACACAGCCTGAGGTGCTGGCTCCCTGGGATGCCTGGGGCCCAGCCTGCAGTCCGATTGAATGGATTTGGGCTGAGGCCTGGGGATCAGGATTTCAAAAGCTCCCCCACTGATGCTAGTGTGAAATTGCGTCTGCTTGGGTCTCTGAGCCCAGAAGGGCTGAAGCTCCCTGGGGTGTCCTGGCACATGGGACAGTGCGGGGGGCACATGCTGATGCCATGGTGCACTCCCCACCTGCAGGTCCCTGTTCGTAGTGCTGGACAGCCTGGCCTGCGCGGACGGTGCCATCGGCGCGGCGGCCCAGGGCTGGCTGGTGCGGGCGCTGTCCCTGGGCGATGTGGCACGCATCCTTGAGCCCGTACTGCTGCTCCTGCTCCAGCCCAAGACCCAGAGGACCTCCATTCACTGCCTCAGGCAGGACAGCTTGACAGGTGAGCTCCCTGCGCTGGGCAGTGGGCTGGCTCTGTGTCCTCAGGGTCCCTGGGCCCAGAGGGGAAAACAGCAGCCTGGACCCAGCTGCCCGCTGTGACAGTTAAGGCACTTTGACCCACTTTGTGATTTTGCTGGATTCAACCAGTGTGAAGGTACTTTGTAAACTTGCAGGGATTTTAAAATTTTAAGGATCAGATGAATCAGTACTTAGAAATGCTACGTAGTGGGTTTGTTTTCACTAAAAAAAAAAAAAATCAGATTTAAAAAAATAAAATGCAAAAATTTTAGTCATCCATGTTCCAGTGAAAAATAGCTGCTTCCTGATTCTTCTGCTAAAGAAAATAGTTCCAGAGCATGTACGGTAGGAGGTGAGGACAGCAGGGCGTCCACCAGAGGTCTCAAAGGCCAGCACCCCGGCTGGAACAGGAGGCTTCCCGTCCGAGGCCTGGCGAGATGTGAAGTCTAGGGCAGCCAGGTCAGCACTTCTCCCGGGTCCCTGCCCAGACCCGGGGACGGGATTCACAGAGGAACGACCAGGAGTGTCAAAACTTGCATGGTTTCTTCTCTGTCTGCTGTCTGAGGTTCTTCCCAGCTAGAAAATTCTGTGAACACATAGTCAGAAATGCAGAAGAAACAAGCCTCTGGGTTCAGAGAGTTCCAGAGGCACTTTAACCCAGGTGGAAGGATGCCGGGAGGAAGAAAGAAAGGAAGGATGGAATAACCTGATGTGCTCCGGAGCGAGTCGTGGGTCTCCCTCAGCTCAGGAACGCCGCTGCTTCCCACAGAAGGGCCCGTCTCTTTTCTGAGCCGTGGCTTCACGGGCTCTGAGTCCGTTTGTTGAGCTCGCGGGGCTGTAAATACTGTTGGTCTCGGTCTTACCTTCAACAGCCTAGCACTCACACTAAATAAGCGAGGATTTCCAAGAGGGTGCCTTCTCTCTACATCTTCTCTTTACACGGTCCCTTGCCTAAGACCGTGGCAGCTGGTTGTCCGTCGGGAAGACCAGCTGCTGCCCTCTCCAAGAGGAGGCCTTCCACTGTTCCAGTCGTAAAAAAGTAAAACTCAAAGACTCATGTGTAAGCTAAGCACCTTCTAAAGAGTTTGTCCAGAGTTTATCCAAATACCACACAATCTCCCTGATAGGTGGAACCTAATGAACAAAGTAAACTAACAGACAAAATAGAACCAGAGGCATGGACACATGGGTCAGACTGACTGCTGACAGAAGGGCAGGGGTTGGGGGGACTGGACGAAAGACACGTGAAGGGATTAGCCAAAGAATGTGTATGCATGACCCACAGACACAGACAGCAGTGTGGTGATGGCCAGGGGAAGGAGGGGCAGGGGCTGGGTGGAGGTGGGCAAACGGGATGAAAGTGGGGCACATCTGTGATAGTGCCAACAGTAAAAAATTAAAAATAAATAAATAAAAACACCTGATAGACAAATAAAAAAAAAGTTTGGCTGTCACTTAAATGTTTTAGTAGTCCTGTATTTTAAGAAGAAAGTGTTAGCTCCACAGTTTATTGAGGTTTAAAGTCTCATCTCGTACATTCCCTGAGCAGGGACCCAGCCTGCAGCCTGGGCATGTGCCCTGACCGGGAATCAAACCCAAACTTTTGGTCTGTGGGATGACGCTCCAGCCAGCGGAGCCACACCAGCCGGGCTGAGGCTTGAACATTTGTTAAAGACCTGCTCGCTGCACTCGCCTGTGTGCTCTAGACTCTGCTGGTGGTGTTGCTTGGGGGGTTGTTGCTCTTGATCTTTCTGTCTGGCTTTGAGACAGATCACTCAGAAGCTCACCACTGCAGCTCACCCTCCTGTTCTCAGGCCCTCTGTCATGTTGTCATTTCCAGAAGACTTGCATCGCTGGTTTAAGAGGAAGAAGGCCTGTTTCACAGAGGCGTGCGGCGCGCCCGAGCTCCAGGAAGGCGGCTCGGAAGAGAACGTGCCCCTGAGCCAGTTCACCACCGTGGACCGCGAGGCCATCTGGGCCGAGGTGGAGAAGGAGCCCGAGATGCGCCCCCCGGGAAGCCCGCTGAGGGAGGACGATCTTCCCAATGACCTGGACCTGCTGGACGGCACAGCCCACGATGGCCCCGACAGCAGTGAGCACACCGAGTCTGCAGACACGAGCTCCGGCCACACGGACAGTGAGAACACGTCCTCTTTGTCCTCCCCTTCCCACGACCCGCAGGAGCTGAGCAACGGCGAGGGCTGCTGTGCGCCCATCCCCACCGGCAGCCGGGGTCCCCCCAGGCGCTCGGCCTTGCTGGCAGCCTTCCAGGCGGAAAGCCTCAAGTCCACTGCCAGGTTAAGCCTGACGCGCGTGGACTCAGACAAGACCCAGGCTTCGGAGTCGCTCTCCAGTGATGAGGAGGCCGACGTGGAGCTCCAGGCCCTCACCACAGCCAGGCTGCTGAAGCGGCAGCAGGAGCGGCAGGAGACGCTCAGGGCCTTGTTCAAGCACATCCTGCTGTACCTGCAGCCTTATGACTCTCGGCGCGTCCTCTACGCCTTCTCCGTGCTGGAGGCCGTGCTCAAAACCAACCCCAAGGAGTTTGTTGAGGCCGTGTCCAGGACCAGCATGGACACCAGCGCCACCGCCCACCTCAACCTCATCTCCAACCTCCTGGCGCGCCACCAGGAGGCCCTCGTGGGCCAGAGCTTCTACGGAAAACTGCAGACCCCGTCCCCCAACGTGTGCCCCCACTCCCTGCTGATAGAGCTCCTCACCTACCTGTGCCTGAGCTTCTTGCGCAGCTATTACCCTTGTCACTTACAGGTCTCCCACCGAGACCTGCTTGGCAACCGGGACGTCCAGGTCAAAAGCGTGGAGGTTTTGATCCGAATAATGACGCAGCTGGTCTCGGTGGCCAAGTCTGCTGAAGGGAGGAACGTGGAGTTCATCCGTAGCCTGCTGCAGAGGTGCAAAGTGCAGGAGTTCGTCCTGCTGTCCCTGTCCGCCTCCATGTACACAAGCCAGAAGCGCTATGGCCTGGCCACCGCGGAGCAAGGCCAGGCCCTGCAGGAAGACAGCCTCTTGGAGGAGAGTCTCATCAACTTGGGCCAGGATCAGATCTGGAGTGAGCACCCCCTGCAGATCGAGTTGTTGAAGCTCCTGCAGGTGCTGATTGTCTTGGAGCATCACCTGGGCCAGGTCCAAGAGGAGGCTGAAAACCAACCCGACCTGTCCCGGGAGTGGCGGAAGGCCCTCAACTTCCAGCAGGCCATCAGCGCTGTGCAGTATGTGCAGCCCCACCCCCTCACCTCCCAGGGGCTGCTGGTGTCCGCCGTGGTGAGAGGGCTGCAGCCGGCCTACGGCTATGGCATGCACCCGGCCTGGGTGAGCTTGGTCACGCATTCCTTGCCGTACTTTGGAAAGTCCCTGGGCTGGACGGTGACACCCTTCATTGTCCAGATTTGCAAAAACTTGGACGAGCTGGTCAAACAGTATGAAAGTGAATCTGTGAAGCTCTCTATCAGGTACGGTGATCCCTTAAGGCATTATTATTGCTTTAATGACGGTTTTTGTAATGAACCGCTGATTGGCTGTAGAAGCCAGCTGGAGGAGATTTTAACCGAATCAGAAGCCTATGTAGCATTGTCGGGGTGGGGGAGGGTGATAAGGAACTCAATGTCCAGGTCCTCTGTTTTTCACCCCGCACAGCTAGCTCCCCAGGCTGGCTCAGTGCTGTAGGACAGGTCAGTTCCTCTCTGTTAGTTTTGCAAATCAGAAATAAAAATGTGACTCACCTGCACAGCAATTCTAAAACATCTAAAAACATTTTTCCAAAGTGAGTGCGTGGATATAAAATAGCACAAAAGATGCCTACTGATATTATAACAATGTTTCGTGACGTGAGTCCTACTACTCGTAAGATGGGGCTGTACCTCTGGTTCTTGTGTTCGTGTGTAGGATTAAAAATCTCTGTGGCCTCGCTCTTAAAAGTTCTCAAAAAGACACTTTCTCATTCCTTCACCAAAGCGCGGCCTCCAGGCGGGAAAACATCTCTCCGGATTACCCACTCACTCTTTTGGAAGGGCTGACAACCATCAGTCATTTTTGTCTTTTGGAACAAACCAACCAAAATAAAAAGGTAATTTTTTTTTCCTGAGTTGGGGGCAGTTTTTATAATATTGTTTTGTCTTCGTTGGCCCGTGACTATTTCAAATAAGATGTTTGTAGGTGAGTAACGCAAATGTGTACGCAAATCTACGCGTGTAAATTATGCACACATCATGTGCACACACGCAAATGAGTGTGCAAATTCAATCATGCAAGTGTGCTTTTGTCCTTCCGGGTTAGCTCAATATTTCGTCAGTAAAGTCACTCGGGATAAAATGTAAAGCCACTTGCTTGATTTTAGGCTTCCATTTGTTTGTTTTCCACGTGTTTTCCACGTGCTCTCGTGGTGGTTGTGAAGTCTGCGCTGGGAGACCTTTGAGCGGTCCGTTGCCCCACCCTGTGTGGTTTGAGAATGCAGCTACGGCTTCAGTGGAGTGCCTGGAAGAGTCTGTGGGGTGGGCTCTCAGGCATCCCCCTTTCAAAGAAGGCCTGGTTCCGATGCCCGGGGTCAGGGTCAGGGTCCCACTTGCAGACCAGCACGTGCAGGGCTTGCTGAGAAGAGGCTGCCGCCCCCCGCCCCCGCCAGCACCGACCAGTCTTTAGAGGGGGAAACACCGCTCCAGACACGGCCAGGTCTCACGTGTCCGCGTTCCTTTCAGACCTCAGCTGTGAGGGATCCCACCAACCTGAAAAATGCCAAGAATGCCATTTTGGAGGAGCTGCCTCGGATCATTAACACCATGGTCCTTCTCTGGAGCGTCCTCAGGAAGGAGACACAGAAGAGACCCATGGATCTCCTTGGAGCCACGAAGGGGTCCTCTTCCGTTTACTTTAAAACCACCAAGGTGAGAGAGCTGCCGGTGGGTTTGATTGCTTTGTCTGCATCGTCCCGACAGAAACAAACATGTACGGGAACGCATGCGTTTAATAACCGGACAGTGTGCTCAGCGGATCCCAAGTCAGAAGTAAGTCAGAAGGTGGACGTCTCCAGTTTGTTTAATATAATTTTTCTGTTCATGGAGCAGAGGTTTTGTCAGTGGTTTTCAGCCTATTTGATTTCCCCTTTGCCTTTTTTTTTAAAAACTAAAAATAAAGTCTCTGGGGGTGTGAGGTGGGTGCCCAAAGCCCTCACCTGTTTCTCACAAGCTCATCTCCTAAGACAGCTTGCCCCCGGGTTCCGCTGCCCGTGGCGCCTCGGACACGTGGGCAGGTCAGGGCGAAACACAGGCGTGTCTGAGGTTTTGTTTTTGTTTTTGTTTTATCAAGTTGTTGTTGTCGTTGTGAAACCAGGAACGCACACCCAGAACCTGTCTGGTTCTCTCTTCCTCGGTTCTAAGTCTCTGCCTCAGAAGCTTCCAGGCCGCTGGCTGTGGCCAGCCGCGCGCCCTGGTGCCAGGGTGGTTCAGGGTGCAGGAGCCCTTCTGCCCGGCTCACGGCTCTCTGGGACTGGGCGAGCTCACCCACCTCTCTGCGTTTCTTCGGTCAGAAGCAGCGTCCAGAAACACTCGCGGTTTATTAGCATATGTAGTTCTCCCCTGTGAGGCAGGCACTGTTGTCACTCCCAGTTACAAATGAGGACTTTGGGGTACAGAGAGAGTGAGCACATCCGCTAGGCGGTGACAGTGGAATTAGACCCAGGCAATGCCCACTGTGATGCATAGGCCTCCAGAACATTCTGTCAGTTCCAGGGGTTCCCCCCACGGGAAATCTGTATTTCACACTGTCACAGGAATGTGCTTAAAGCCCAGGTCTTTAAAAAAGGTTGAGAGAACCTTCAGGCATTTAATCTCTCTGAGCCTCACTTTCTCATCTGTAAAATGGGTCTGTTGTTCGTATCCTACCTCGTGGGCTGATGGAAAGATTCATTTTGACGATGGCTAACCTTTGTCGCGCATTTAAGTCCGAGCCCTCCCTGAAGGGCCAAGGCCTTGGGCAGGGACCTCGACAGTCTCACTAGAGCAGAAACCGTGTCCGAGTGGAGGGGACATCTCCGTCCCATGCTCAGTGGCATCTAACGTGACACTAAACCTAGGCACTGCGGACACAGTAAGGGCTCACAAGCCCGTGCAGGTGACAAACATGTGTGTGCCCGCTGCTCTGCCGGGCCCTGATTACCTGCTGGGACAGAGGAAGTCCCTGTCCTTACGGCGGTCACAGACACTGACCAGCAATTAAAGAATAATGATGAGAATGCCACCAGCGGGTGCAGGTGCTCTGACAGTGGTCAGCCAAGGAACCTGACCGGGTCTGAGGCCCGGGAGGCCTTCCTGAGGGCAGCTGAGCTGACACCCGGGCCGGAGGACTTGGCTGGGAAGGGGTGTTGGCGGCTGGAGACCTGTTGGATTTGCAGAGGAGGGTGGTGGCAGGACAGGAAGAGGGGGAGTGATGTCCAGGGCATGTCGCAGGTTTAGTTAAAATTGATTAAATGATAAAATTAGTTAAAGGATACTTATTTCTAGAAATTGAAAATTACCTTTCCTAATGAATATAAGCCCTTCCTGGGCTGATCGAGACAAGCAGGGGCTGTGGGTTTGGATGGGGACAGTGGCCACTCTGCTCCCTGGTCTCCCCGTCTCCCTCTCTGCAAAGCATGCGTTGGCTTCCTTGTGGCCCCGTCCCTGCTTACAGCTGCTCCAGGGTGCACCCTCACCTCCTAGTCATATGTCTGTCCACCCAGCCTGCCTGCCGTGCATCTCAAGCCCCCCTTCCCCGACATCCAGGGCCTGCAGGAGGAGCCCCCATTCCTCCGGTCCCCACGGCACTGGGGACACAGTCCGGTTCAGCCCTACTCCAGGGTTTCCCGGTGGTGGGGGTCAAGTGTCAGGGATGCCACAGTCCTGACACCACTCTGCCATAACTGTTTCTTTCTTTCCCCATTTCTCAGACTATACGACAGAAAATTTTAGACTTCCTGAACCCGCTGGCGGCCCATCTTGGAGTTCAGCTCACAGCTGCCGTGGCAGCGGTCTGGGGCAGGAAGAAAGCTAAACGCCGCAGTAAGTCGAAGGTGAGCCTGCACAGTTACAGTAGTGGCTGGACCTGCCCTGACAAAAATACCAGACGGGGGTGCGTGAGTGATCAGAGGTGACGTCGGAGGCTGACATGGGAAAGTATTGAAGCAGCTTCACCGTTCTAAATGCTAGGGATGATGTGGCGGAGCCTCAGGACACCTAGATTTGTGTGCTGTGTGGGTGAGGGGTGGAGCCCAGCCCACTTGTTCTCTGATCTCTTCATAAAGAGTCCATAGTGCTGTGTCTAACTTTGAAGTTTGACATCCGAAGGCACGCACACAGCAGCTGTGACGTGTGTGTGTCAGAGACTGGCACAGGGCCAGGAGCCCGCCACCTCCCTTGAGGCATGGTTGGTTGGCATACCTGTGAATACCCCGGCGGCACCTGGCTGTGATAGTGTCCTACAGCTTTTTTTAAAAAACCATTTTTTAAAAATCTTTGTGTTTTTAGGGCAGTTTTAGGTTCACAGCAAAATGAGAGGGAGGGACAGCGTTCCCACAGTCCCCTCACTTGCAGGACCCCTGTCGTCAGTGTCCCCCAGTGGGGCGTCATTGTCGCCCCACGTCCACAGTCCCTGTTCGGCTCTTTCGACTTGGAAAGTAGCGTTTGTCCGGGATGGTGAGGAAAGCTCAGATCGTCGCTTCCCTGTGCCCAAACCGGAGTATGCGCTCGTCCGCTCTCCACCCACGGACTGGTCCGTCACGAGATCCTCCAGGGGCTCAGGGGACCTATTTCTGCGGAGCCAACATCCCCCTTCCTTCACTCCCTCTCGCGACCATCCAGGCTCCCACCGTGTACCTCCCTCAGGGGGTCTTTCCGGTCCCCAGGCGCCATCTCAGCACCCAACACGGGCTCCTGTTCCCTGGGGAGGTGCGAGGGGCTGGTGGCCCAGGCCACACTGCTCTGCACCTGTGTGGCCCCTCCGGGTGATGGGCCTGATGCTCCAGGTGCACATGACTATGTCATCCAGAGTTCCCACACCAGGGCTTCCTGCCAAGGCCAGCTCCGTGAACTGGATCTACCGGTTTTTATTCCTGTCCTCGGACCTTGGGGCCATGTCCCGATACAGGGATGTTCCTTTCAAATTCATGTACCTGCTTCTAAAACGCACTCTGAGCTTCAGCGTACCAGTCTCAGTGCCCTGTCATCAAATGCACCTTTCGGTTCTAGTTTGCATCGGATACAAAAGCTTAAGTGATTAGATGCTTAACTCTTTATTCCCAATAGAGCCTTTGCCCAGTTTTCCTGTATTTAAAAGACTAAGATGAATCTGTCTCCGGAGGTAACTCGTACAGAATTTCCCCATCCCCGTTCTCACTTTTGTTTTCTTCCCGTTTTTTCTCTCGGCAGACCCTCCCGGTGGCAAGTGCGTCTCAGTTAACCCTCGTTGACCTGATTTGTGCGCTCAGCACCCTGCAGGCGGACGTGGTGCTGCACCTGGTGAAGGAGGTGGTGAAGAGGCCACCGCAGATCCGGGGGGACCAGGTCAGGAGTCTGGGGGACCTCAGTGAACGTGGGCCATTCTTGTAACTCCACATCCTGTAAATCATGTTGGGGAGGGAGACAGGTTGCGAGAGCAGCCAGGTGTTTAGGGCTTAAAACAGGTGTTCTTAGTGGGCTTTGGGGAATTGGCGTGAAATGTGCCTCTCAGGTTTCCATGCACCTGCGTGAAGGGGGGTACTCCTTGCCGTCAGGGACCATCTTTCATCCTCAGCTCCCTGCTGCCGAGCACGCGCCTAGTACTGGGTTCCCATCAAGTACCTACAGGGGGACCAGTGGAATGGCACCTTTACAAGGAGGAAGTGGCCCTTGATTCAAGGAACTTGCCCCCTAAAACGCATCAAAGATAAAGCCAGACACTAGTTAAAGGGGGTAAAGACCGATTTTATTCAGTAACCACTGTGGTAAGGGGAAAGCTGGGCTCCATTCTGATTTGTGCAGACAGAGGGGACCTGGTATTTTAAACAGAGTGGGGGCCCTAGGAGGGGGGCCAGACAGGGGCTCCAGCAAACTCAGAAGGGGGGTCGGTCGTGTGGTGAGGCCAGCAGGCTTGCTGTGGTGCTGGCTCCACAGGCTCCGGAGATGGGCCCTATCTTGATAACAATTCTAAGGAAGGCCCTCAGGTTACTGAGAAAGACATCCCTGGGGTGTAGGAGATGCATATACATCTCAAAAGGACAGAGGAAGGATTTGTATCTTTCCTTCAAAAATGCTTAACAAAAGAGGGAGATCTGGAGCCCCTCAGGGGTTTGCTGAAGGAATGGCCAATTAATTGTTTTGGCACCTCAGGCTTTCTTAGGCAGGCGTTTTGAGAGGGCTGGTCCGTTGGCACCCTGGGGGCAGGGCCTGGAGTGGCTGGAGGGCATGCTGGCGTCTCACGTCTCTCAGTGTCACGTCTCTCAGTGTCCGGTTGGACAGAACCAGCTGTGCGAAGGTTTCAGTCCTTGCAGGCCAAAGGTGAGGCCAAGTCCAGAGGAGGGCCTGGAGGAGCCCGAGTAGAGTTTGGTCTGTTTAGTTCTTAATTAATTTGATAAACCAGGGACTTACTTCAACCTTGAAATAATTGCCTTCTATCAAGTGATTTAACATTATCATTAGGAAAAATTTAAGAAAAATTCCCCAAATGAAAAGGAGGGAAGGGACAAAGTGATTATTAAAATATCTTACTCAAGCCCTGGCTGGTGTGGCTCAGTGGATTGAGCGCCAGCCTGCACGCCAAAGGGTCGCCGGTTCGATTCCCAGTCAGGGCACATGCCTGGGTTGCAGGCCAGGTCCCCAGTAGGGGGCGTTCGAGAGGCAACCACACATTGATCTTTTTCTCCCTCTTTTTCTCCCTCCCTTCCCCTCTCTAAAAAGAAATAAATAAAATATTTTTTAAACAATTAAAAAATAAAGTATCTTAGTCAGATAGATATTTGTGTATCAGTGTTCATAATAGCATTATTCACAATAGCAAAAGGTACAAAGAACCCAAGTGTCCATCAACAAATGAATAAACAAGATGTGCATTAATACGATGGGATATTATTACTCAGCCCTAACAGGGAAGGAGGTTCTGAAACAGGCTACAACCTGGGGGAACCCTGAAAACGTGCTGAGTGAAAGAAGCCAGTCACAAAAGGACAAATATTGTACGATTCCACTTATGAGGTCCCTATGCTGACAGGAGAGACCTGGTTCTTCTTGCTGACACGTGTGAAGAATTACAGATCAGCAAATCTGTCAGCGTGCAGTCAGCTTATTAGTGACCCGTTCCCATGGAAGAGAATGGGACTAGCTAGAGTGGGGGGCTGGGTGGGGGGGGTGAAAGGCAAAGTTTCGGGGCAGAGCAGGGCAGCCAAAGTAAGAGTGGCTGAAGACTAGGTGGCAAGTCCCTGGGTGGTCTGAGGCCGGTGGCCAGAGAGCCAAGAGCGCCCTGAGCCCAAGAGAGAGACAGAGACAGAGACAGAGTCAGAGACTTTTGTTCTGAGGACTTATACAGTTGATGGGATAGGAGGGAAAAGTTACATATTGATTAACATGTAAATGTGGTGCCAGCTTTCCTGGGGGGATGTGACCACCCAAACTCAGATATGTGTGGGGGTCTGTTAGCCCAAATCCTTATTTTGCTCCAGACCCCATTTGTTCATCTTGTTGTAAAACAGATACGTGGCAGGGGGCAGTTAATTCAAGTTGGGGCACTTTCCAAAGTTATTTATGGGCTCTTTCTGTGAGCATCAGGGACTCCCTCGTAAAACAGACAGTGACCAGAGGTGGACAATTAACCAAAGTTGTTTCATGGGCTTCTTCTTCTTTGGGCACCGTGGACCCTCTCCCGCATTCCAGGCCCTGGGGTGAAAGCACAGGTTCAAGGCCTTCTTTCCTGGATAGTGGGAAGGCTACGTAGAGTTTCAAGGACTTCCCTTCTTTCTTGTAACATAGTGTTTCTTGTGATGTTGGAACCCCTGGCAACATTATCAGACCAGGCTCAGGACTCTACTGAGTGAGCGGGTGAGACCTGTCTCCCTCCCCCCGCCTCGGTTTACTGTTCATTCTACCTAAGTGGTAAAAGGCATCTCCTGGCAACCAGGATGCCAGACGCTGGCCAGTAACAGCAGCGCAGTCTCAGAGTCTTCTGCACTGTCCCCTGCCTCACCTAGAACAGTCAGATCCCCAGAGACAGAGAGTGGAGTGGTGAGCCCCTGGGCCGGGGGAAGGGAGTCCGTGTCTGATGGGGACAGTTTTGGCTGGGGAAGAAGAGGTGGTTCTGGAGCTGGATGGTGTTGATGATGTCCCCAGAATGTGAACAGACGGAGTGCTCCTGAGCCGTATACTTAAAATGGTTAAGATGGTAAATTTTATGTCTATTTACCACCACAAACATTTTCATAAGAAAAAGGAAGTACCGTCTTTAGATATTAAGGCCATCCCACTCGGGTGGACAGCAGAAGCTGAACTTGGAATCAGATATGAGAGAAAGCTGACCGAGCATATTTGGCCGCTGGCACAGTCCCGCCTGCCTCGGAGTAGGGCTCTGCCCTGGGGGCCGCTCCTCCGAAAGGGCGTCTCGCCCACGGTCCCAGGGAGCCTCTACGGAAACATCCACGCTGGGAGGCCTGGCCCCGCCTGGGCTTCTCACCTGTCAGCGATGGCAGGTTTGGGGCCCGGGTCCCCTTTGTCCCCCTTGTCTGCTGAGAGCCCGCCTTGTGCGTCAATGAAGGCGGCCCCTGCCACCTTGTGTTCCTGTTGGGAGAGCAGAGAAGCCTGCTTGGAAGTTGACTCTGTGAGGCCGGGTTAGGGAACCAGCGAAGGGCGTAAGGAGTGAATCCACATGAAATGAACATAGTGACCTCCACCCCCTCTGGAGGGCGGCCCCCCCCCCGGTCCCCACCAGCGTCTGGTGGTCTCGTCGCCCGTCACTCTTACACATCAACGTGGAAGTAAGCTGACCCTCGAGGAGCAGAGCAGGGATGGGAGGGGCCGTCAGGTCCTGCATGGATTTCCACGGTGCTCGGAGCGAGGGCCAGGTCAGGAGGCTGACCTTCCACCCTGGCGGGCTGTCCCCACAAAGCGCATCACCGGGCGCGCCGCCCCCAGCAGGCTCTGCGGCAGCCTTTGTACAGACGGAGCCGATGCCTGTAGGTTTTGTTCCCTCACGTTACTCGAATTTCTACAAATCCCTGCCAGCTTCTACCTCCAGGTGAAAAATAGCTAGATCTTCACAAGGTTTTTGGCTGTTCAGTAACAAAATTACATTTTGTGGTTAGTTCAGCCAACGAGCTCTACTTCTGTAATTTCTACCAATAGCTGTTCACAAGCAAGGAGGGAACCAGTGTTTAAGTAATTCCAGCCCCTCAAGATTTGGGAAAGTTGCCTGGGCTGGGCTGGAGGGAGTTCCTTGAGCCGAGAATGAGAAGTTTCAATCGTCTGTTGTGCCCAGCCAGGCACAGGTGTTCAGAGGTGTCAACGTTGGCCCCAGCCCTTTGTTGGGGCGGGTGCACTTCTGGGCCCAATCTTCCCCGACTGGGGCCTGACTGGACAGTAGGTGAGCACAGAGGGATTCGCTCAGAAGGGCCGGCACTAGGGGCACTGAGGATCGAGGACTCGGTGGGATGCGTTTATTTTTGTTACCTCGGGGGATACTTGCACGCCTGTTACTGCCTTTGGAAGGCTCTCTGGCTGAAGACCTTTGCTTTGCTAGGGCTGCACAGTGTTTCACTCTGCACTTGACCTCTCGCTTAGCCTCACTTCCTACCAGCGTGGCATAACGGGCTCTGCTTTGGTTCCAGAAGCTGCCACTCGTGGACGTGCCTGTGCTGCAGTTCTGCTACGTTTTCACCCAGAGGTAATGCGGCCCTTTCTCAACGGCAGATGCTCTCCCGGGGGTTATAGTTCTCGTTTCGACCACTGGAGAGTGTCTCGGTGGTGTCCTGAGGGCACCCCGAGGCGTGGGGGTGCCCTGGTGGCCTTGCCGGTCCTCCTCCAGATATCTAACCCGACGTTTTAAAATCCACGTGCTATTTGCTGATCACTCTGTGTCGGCAAAGCTTTGTGTGAGGCCCAGTGAATATTCAAAGAAACAGTTTACATTAAGTTGCTACCCCCCAAAAAGGTGTTCGAGGCCCAAGACCCCTTTGAGAAAAAGGAGAAATGTCTGTGTTTGGCACTGTCCTGTGGGCCTTGCCGGGAGGCCTCTGCCTGGATGCAGGGAGCTTGACTCCATGTCCAGCGGGCTCGGCCACAGGAGGTGTGGGAGCGGATCCCCCAGCCTTTCTCCAGGGCAGGAAGGGAAGCCTCTCGGTGTGCCTTCTTCAAATCTTACCACGGCCCCTCCACTGGGCGGGCGTCCTCTGCCGCAGCAGTGAGGGCGAAGTGGGCACAGACCCCTTCCCCGGGACGCCTGACACCCTCTCGTATCCACCAGGAGGTGCAGCCTGCGTATACCTGACAGGCTAAGTAGGCCCCGGGGAACACAGTTCACATTCCACAGTGCTCCCCACTCGCCACGTCCTGAAGTTGCGGGAAGGCGAGTCAAGGCTCACAGTCCCAGGAGTCCTTGCGCCTGGGCTGGAGTTCAAACCAGCCCTGGGCCCTTCACCCACAGCGTCTCTGTGGTTCCTTCCTCCCTGAGTTAATGAGCTGGTCACGGCTCGTGCTGGCTCACGTGGTGACAGCAGCGACGTCTGTGATGGTGGCCTCAGTGACATCGGTGCTTTCCCAGCAGCCCCGGGTTAGGTTTCGTCACCCTCCTTTGCAGAGGAGGCATTGCCAGGGTCGCTCGGGAGTGAGTTGGGAACCAGGACTTGAGCCTGGGGCCCTCGGCTGTGGCCCTGCTGTGTGGCCGTGCTGTGTGACAGCAACCCCGAAGCTTCCTCCCTCCCCACAGGTGAGGCTTGCCCTGAGGGTTGCTGAACCCCAACTTTCGGTGGGTGGCCCTGACCTGTCACTCTGCCACCTTCGGCTGGGTGACTGGGTCCCCAGCATTGTTGGAGAAGCCCAGCGTAGCTGTGGACAGGCCCAGACGGTCAAAGACGGGCCTCTGGATTAAGACTTCTTTTATTTTTATAGAGTAGCACACCAGGAGCATCTGACCTATTGGCCATTTCAGGTCTCCAAACTCCCAAGTTCATGCCAGAAAACCAAAATTTAGCTGTGTCTGTTGTAACTGAAAAGAGAATAAACAGGTCCGTCAGGCGTGCCATCCTCCCTCTGCTTCCCAGCTGTCGGAAACCTGCCCACAGGCGAACGCTTTGTTTTGACGGGCTAACGGTCGGGTATTTTTCCTGTGTGTTTTGGAACTAGGCTCCCCGTGACGGCCTTGCAGGAGAACTTCCCCTCACTGCTAGGCGTCCTGAAGGAGTCTGCGCAGCTGAACCTGGCTCCTCCCGGGTACTTCCTGCTCCTCAGGTAGCTTGTCCCCGCCTCACATCTCCACGTGTCCTGCTGGAACGTGTTTCGTTCCTGGTCTGAAGCCGCTTGTCTCTCAACAGCATGCTGAACGACTTCGTGACACGGACCCCCAGCCTGGAGAGCAAGAAGGACCAGAGAGACCTGCAGGTCTGTGGGTGGGGCCACAGGGATGTCCTGCCCCGGGCCACGTGCATCCTAAGAGGGTCTCCTCCCACAGCAGATGACAAGCACTGGGTAGCATCGGCCCCCGGGTTGCATTTGCTCTCAGGCCTCACTGCCTCCGTTTCTGTCTTCAGGGGGCGTGATATTCCCCCAGGGGAGGTTCTTGGGTTCAGCTTGAGCATCTGCGGAGGGATTTCCGAGCTGCCCCCCTTCCCACTGTACACAGGTGTGGGTGGAACTGGCCTGAAGCATGATGGGAATAAGAAACTTCTCTCTATATGTGGGTTTCTTTCCTTAAACCCTTCCCCCCCACCCCCTGCCCCTGATTAAGGCAATACATACTCATAGGAAACTTCAAAAATACTGAACATTCAAGCTGAAACTTACCCAGAGGAGAAGGAAAGTCTTGTCCTTAAAGTGGAAAGCAACTCTAAATAGATGTAATAATCGAGTTAGAAAACCACTACTTTTTAGCCATCATAATCACCGATTGAAGTGCTTTTTGAGTCGAAGACTGTGCTGTAAGCTGGGGTACCTGTCTTATGGCTCTGACACTACTACTGCTGATCTGTGAGAGGTCTCTCCAGGTCCCAGTGCTGAGCCACTGCTGTGGAAGGTGCCGTAAAGCATCATCAGGAAGCCCAGGCGACTCCGTTGGCCTTGGCCTGGAGAGAAGCAGCAGTGTTAGCGTGCAGGCGCCGCACCCACTGCTGGGGCAGCACCTGCCTAGACGCACCTCTCCAGGCCCTTTGCCTGTGCCAGCCCCTCCCCCTCCAGAGCTTTGGCCTCAGCTGCACCCTCCTCGCCACCAATCAGGCAGGCGTGCTCTCCCTTCACGCCCAAACACAGCTGCCGGGCTTACAGTGGAGTCAGGATCGTTCAGTCCTCAGGTGCCAGGGACCTCCTGCCACTCTTAGCTGGTGATGCTCGGTGACGTTGGCCTGGGAAACCTGCCAGTGTTCCCACCTTTGGCCCAGCCACTTGAGCAAATTCTTCACTGACTGTACTCCCGACGTGGGTGACTGCTCCCTTCACCCCCATCGAGCCCATTTATTTGAGTTTTTTTACCTTGTTATATTGTTGAAAGGTTCATTTGTAGCAAGAGCTCATGATTCTAGAGAAACCGGAAAAGCAACCTGCTAGATGCAGTGTGCAGCCGTGACATCCTGTGCATACTCTTTTATCCCCGTCGGCCAAAACTGTAATCGCTCGTCACATGTGGCTTCCGAGCCCCTGACACGCGTCTCGTCGGAGCTGAACGTGCTGGAGTGTAAAATACACGTCAGCTTAACGACAGCTCCAAAGACAAGAATGCAGAATGTCCTGGATTTCTGCATCGATTTTACATGTTAGTACTGTTTTGGATGTATTGGGTTCAACATCTCCAACCTGTTTCTTTCGACCACCTGCACCGCGGCTCCCAGCCACGTGGCTCACAGTTGCGGCTTGCGTTGTGTTTCTGCTGCGCAGTGCTCTTCCAGGGCCCTAAGGTCCTCTTTCTTAATGAACTTCCTTTCCTCCTGCCCCCGTTTCCTCTCAGGAAGTCACTCAAAAAATCCTGGAAGCTGTGGCGAACATCGCTGGCTCCTCCTTGGAGCAAACCAGCTGGCTGAGCAGAAGCCTGGAGGTGAAGGCCCAGCCTCAGGTCTCTCTGGAAGAGTCTGACGCCGAGGAAGACTTGGGCGGTAGGTGTCCAAGGGTCAGGAAATAGTGCCTGCTGCCAGCCAGCGGGGCTGGTTTCTCCTTAAAAGTAAACCCTGTTGTTACTCCTGCCAACACAAGTCATATGTATAATCAGCAGTAGGATTCCCCTACCAGCATCCCGAGTGGCATGCTACCACGTTAGCCCCTCACGGAGCCGAGATGGGGGTCCATGGAAGGAGCTTCCCAGGACAGTGTGCATGGACTTGGTGATAGACACGTGCGTGGGGTAAAGTATGTATACAGGAGAATGAGTGTTTTCCACGTGTGGAGCTGCAGAAAGAAACAGTGAACCAGCAAACTGTGGTTCACGTTGTGTCTTTTGTTTCTGGCTCGTGTTTCATCGTTGCTTGGGTGTGCAGATGTGATAAGGGAAGCCACGTACGCCAGGCACAGCCGGCCTTGTTTCTAGCTAAAGCCTCCTCGGAAAACGGTCGGGAGACCCATCTGCCTTCCTGAGGCATCACCGATCAGCCAGATCCTGTGCTCTCGAAGAGTCCAAATGAAGTGCAGTCGTGTAGATTGTCAGTTGCCACTGCCCCAGAGACCACCAGCCAGGGCTGTCAATTGAGCAAGTCTTAGTCTGCTGGCCCTGCAGAGAGGGAGAGACTCAGCCGTCACAGGAGTGTCTCACCAGGGGGGGTGGGGCGAGAGGCGGGGGGCAGCCCAGTCCGGGGCTCCCGCTGCCGGCCACCGCTCAGCCAAAACGCAGACGGGGACTGGGCTACAATTGCATTTTTATTCCTCTAAGAGTCGAGCCGTCTGCGAAGGTGGCAGGTTAACACCCGAACAACCACCCTGCCTGGAGCTTTCAGAAGCAAGTTTATACAGAGACACGTGGGGACTTGGGAGGGAAGCTCCTAGGGGAGCACAGACACGCCGCTTCTCTTGGGCGTAAGGGGCGGGGGAGCCGCCAGAGGACACGTGAGGCCCTTCCCAAACAGGCGCCCTGTGTCCGGGGTTATCACTCCTCTCTCCCCGACACCTGCGGTTCACGGCCAGGGCGGCTGTGCCTTCTCTGGTCGGGGAGGGGAGGTGTAGACTGTCCGCTCTCAGGTGTCCTTGGTCAGAGGGGATGAGGGCGTGCAGTTCACCAGCCGTTTGGCCTTGTTTAATTTTGTCTCTGTTTCCCCTTTCCACCTGTCCAAGAATTTTCCCAGCCTCTTCCTCTCCTGTCCCAGTGGGGCCTTGGCTGTGGTTTGTGGCAGACCTTTCAATGTGGGACCTGGGAGGCGTCGGGCCAAGTTAATGATAAAGCGCCTTTGGATTGGCGGGCACAGCGCAAAGTGAGGGCCAGAGTGGGTCTTGTTGAACACGTTGTTTGTTCTGACGCAAACTGTTTTAGTTGATTTAGAGTTTTTCCTTCAGGATTAAGAGTATCTTAGAGCAAGTAATTATCCATGCTAGCTCTCAGGATTACTTAACATTGGGACTGAAAAGTATGTCCAGTCCCAATATTGCTTAACACCAAACGAGGAAATCAGTTTGGTTTCAGTTTCATTTACTAAATGGGCAAAAAAAATAGTTTTCAGCAGCACAGTATCCGCCACAACGGAGACGTCGAAAACGGTCCCGTCACATTTTATTGCCTCTGTCTTTATCATTAGCGGTAGTTGCGGAGGCGAAGCTGAGTTGGTGACTTCCGCTGTACGGGGGGGGGGAGAAGTGCAAGAAGTCAGGGCTCTTCCGCGAGTGCGGAGGTCCACTGCAGACCGGCAGACTCAAAACCACACAGAACTCGTTGCCTCGAGGGAGAAGCCCAGGTCTGGAGACCTGGTTTTAGGCGGGGCAGGCACTCAGGTGGGCTGAGTGAGAGCCCACACAGAGATTCTGGTTGGCTCTTCCCGGGCCACTCCGCTGACCCAGAGCAGGGGAGGAAGGGCTGGTACGCTGTGCCACGGGAACTGGGCTCCCCCCGAGAGGGGGCTCTGTGCCCAGAGGGGGAAGGGTGCTGGGCTGGACAGACTCCGGTCCCACCTCGAAGTGCCTGCCACGCTTGTTCGGTAGCTCAGAGGTTTGCATGGAGGATCACCGTGCTCTGTGATGCAGATCCTGTGGCTGGTAGGTACACTCTCATTGGCTGACATAAACCAGCAGTTCTGCTTTTCAGCTGGGCTTGCTGTTTTAGTTGTGGCTCCAGTTGTGGTTCCAGAAAGGAGCTCTAGCAGCTCCTTGGCTAATTAGCCCTCACGTGTTTCTGTCACGTGTGCTGACACGGATTGACCCTGTGTTTCCACCACCTGCGCTGACTGTGGCCAGTCGAGGGATTGGGTCTGGATTTTGTACAATAATTAACTTTACCATAGTAATTACCTAATTTTTTTAGAAATCATAGCATTCTAAAAATGTTTTTTAATATTTTATTTACTTATTCTTTTAAAGGGAAGGGGAGAGAAAGGGAAAGAAACATTGTTGCATGCCCCTCGCATACCCCCAGCTGGGGACCTGGCCCTCAACCCAGGCATGTGTGCCAACTGGGAATGGAACCGGTGCCCTTTCAGTTCACAGGCCAGCGCTCAATGCACCGGGCCACACCAGTCGGGGCAGAAACCATAGCACTGTAAAGCTTGAGGCGACTCGAGCTTCTCCGTAAGACTCTATTCACTGATGATACGGTACCAAAACCCGGAGCATTTGGACCACAACAGCTCCATGTGGTTCGGCCTTGAGCAAACTAAGTGTACGTGTCGGCCATGTGACTGATGGTACAGACTGGGGCATCTTCCTCCCCTGAACGTTTTGTGCGTGCAGCGGCGGGCGTGCAGGTCCTTCACGTGTACACGTGTGTCTGGTGTGTGCCACACGCTGAGTTCTGGATGCTGGCGCCACGGAAACGAGAGGGGTCTGTGCCCTTGTCGGGGCGTGGACGATGATCATCAAAGGTCTCTTCGACTCTCCTGAAAGCCTGACGCGATCTCGAGCACAAGCTTTTTGCAGGGCCAAACAACCCGAGGGTATCGCGAAGGAGTTTCAAGTGGCTCTTGCTATCCTAAGAAGGTCAAAGTGTTGTTCCAAATAGGGACTAGGAGGGAGGCAGGGGCCACGTGAGATGTCACAGGACACGTCCCCAAGAAAGACGAGAGGCAGGCCTGCAGAGAGCTAGGAGGGCTCCGTCCAGAGGGGACGGCACGTCCTTGAGGCGGGAGCGGGCTTACCCCGGGAAACCTGAAGGCCGGCAGGAGCTTAATGGCTGGTCAGAGAGGTCAGGGAGAGAGAGGGCCCGAAGGCTTGAGACAGAGCGTGGTCACCAGCTTGGGTGGCACCCCACTTGCTCGGGAAGCCACTGAGTGTTTGGAGCAGTGACGGGATCGCGTTGAGTCTTCAGACACATCACTTCGGCCGCTGCAAGCACTTCAGGGTAAAGAATGAGCAGGACTCGAAGTCCACTGAGAGGACTTGGTGGCGGTGGTTTAGGCAAGAGAGGGGTTGGCTCGGAGGCTGGGGCGGTAGGGGAAGGGGGGCAGATTTAAACGCAGGGCTGGTGGGATTCGCGGGTGGACTGCAGGGGGTGGGTGACAGAAAGGTCCGTCAACGACTTAGGTTTTGAGGCTTAAGCAGTTTATTGAGGTGGAGCCGACTGGAGCAAGACCATTTTGGATAGTGAATTTGAGCTTGGTTTGGTACGGATTACACTGGAGACGTCTGGAAATGAAAAGGGACCAGAAAAGTCAGTTAAGCATTCACCAAGGACGTTGAGTCCTAGAAGCTACGAGAAAAGTGTCTCACGAAGGAGGGAGGAAGGGACACAGCGGACGGCTGTTGAGAAGTAGAGGACAGAGACCCATTGCCTGTACCTGATGAGGCGGAAGTCAGAGGGGATGACCGCGGGATCGGAGTGAGTGCGGGAGGGGAGGGGAGGTGGGCGCAGGAGACGGTGTCTGTTCGAAACTCTCTGAGGCTGAGTTGTCAGTAGGGCAGTAAGCAGGGACAGCTGAGGACCAAAGAATGTCTGTTGTCATTTTGAGTTTATTTTTAAATCAGAGTATGCCAAAGCAGATTTGTGTGATGGAACAGTGCATCAGAGAGGAAGAAACCGACATCAAAGAGAAAGGACACTTAGAAAGCAAAGCCCTGCTCTGGTAGCTCAGTTAGTCAGAGCGTCGTCCTGCTGCACCCAGGTTGCAGGTTTGATCCCCGGTCCAGGCACCTACAAGAGTCAGCCAGTGAATGCGTCAGCAAGTGGAACGAGGCCTCAGCGATATTCTCTCTCTCTCCCTCACTCCCCCCTTCCCCCCCCCTTCTTTCTGTCTCTCCCCATCCCTCCCTCCCTTCTTCTAGCTCTAAAAAGTCAATTAAAAATGATAAAAAAAGAGAGTTTGGCGGCCACAGGGCTAGAACTGATATCAGCAGTGGAGTTACTCCTCTTCGATAGGAGCTAGGGACACGTCTCCTCACGTGGGAGACAAGGCGGAGAACACAGCTGCAAATACCCTAGGTCGGCAACTCCTGATGCTCCAACCCAGAGCGTTCTGGTCTCATTGCGGTGGTTCTCTCGTGAAGCGTGGAGGAGGCTACCAGCCGAGGGGGGCTGCATTGGTGGTCACTGGGGGAGCACGAGGGAGAACCGCACTACAGAGTGGAAAGCAGCGTGCCGCTGAGATAGGGTCCTCCGGTAGCATCGGGTCTCCTTCCAGATTCCTGCTCGTGAAATAAAGCAGGATCGGGGCCAGAGCGCTTAGCTACACAAAACCGCGTCAGCAGGTCCTGGGGGTTCGACAGCTTTGCGTTTCTCCAGGTGGAAACGAGTCAGGGAGGAGGCGTGGTTGGTGGGTGGTAAAGGCAGTAGACGCAGGGGCTGGAGGCCTGTGCACGGATGCGTTGCCAGAGCAGCCTCCGGGAGTATGTGAGCAGAAAGATAAAGAGATGGGTCCAAGCAGGATGCTTGAAGTGGGGGTTTTGGAAATCGGTGACGCCAAGGGCATCACGGTGACATCAAGGGCATCACGGTGACAAGGAGCCGCTGAGCTGGAGTGGAGTAAAAGATTTTTGGAAGAGAAAAGGTCAAGGGCCGCAGAGGTCAGGATGTCAGATGGGTCATCCAGGGGAAGGTTGGAGGTCCAAGAATGATGACAAGAGAGGAAGACAGCGAGTCGGTGCTAATTTATTTGATCGAAATAAACAGATTGTCAGTTGCTGAATCTGCGCGTGTTAACAGAGAAAAATGCCCAAGCCGCGTTTCATACATAATCACCACGAAAGGCAGGGACTCGTGGCCCCGTTCATGAGGGTGTCCACGGCACCTCATCCGGCACAGTTACAGCACGGACGCCTCTTTGGTTAGCAGATGCGGCCGCTGCTGCTTCGACCATGGTGTCCGCGTCTGCCCCTTCGGTGTACAGTGTGCAAGCCCTCTCCCTCCTGGCAGAGGTGAGTGCACACCTGCCTGCCGTCCCTCACAGGAGTGTCTGCACCCGGGTCTTTGGGACAGCGTGTCTTCTCGGGCCAGGGAGTGGGGTGGCACCGTCCCAGGGAAGCTCGGTCCCTCTCAGCCTCGAGCTGCACTGCAGCGTTTCCTCTTAAGCTGTGTGTACCTTGAGGACGAACTTCTTACCGTCACTGGGTGCGGGAGATTTCTGTTGTCTCTCCACCCCCTTCTTCTAGGTCCTGGCGTCGCTCCTGGACATGGTGTACCAAAGCGATGAGAAGGAGAAAGCCGTGCCCTTGATCTCCCGCCTGCTTTATTACGTGTTCCCTTACCTGCGCAACCACAGGTAATGGCTCTCCCACAGGTGACGGCTCTCCGTCGTGGCCCGCTCTGGGTGGGACAGCGGGTTCTGGGACATGCATCTGGCAGCTTTCCTTGGCCGTATCTGACCTTGGCCCTTCTTTTCTTCCTCCCCCATTTAGCGCCTACAATGCTCCCAGCTTCCGGGCCGGCGCTCAGCTGCTGAGCTCTCTGAGCGGTTACGCGTACACGAAGCGAGCCTGGAAGAAGGAGGTGCTGGACTTGTTCCTGGACCCCGCTTTCTTCCAGATGGACACGTCTTGTGTGCAGTAAGAATGCCATCCTGGCCCTGTGCTGCCGGACTCCACGCTGGAAAAGGGTTTTGTCGACACAAAGCATTCTCCTACCTGAAGGGGCCGCAGAGTTAGGGGCCACCCAGATTGCAGGACCCGGGCCACAAACTAGGATTAGCTGTGCACTCGTGGGAAAGGCATTAAGTCTTTCAAAGCACGAAGGTGCTTTTTCTTTTCAATCAACAGAATTTCAATTAAGAGCATATTGCTCAGGAAGAGCTTCCTATGGGGTCGCAACAGTTCTTGGTCGAGCGCTGCTTTCTCTCGTAGTGACGGAATTCTTGGCACTGCTGTGTCCTTGTCCCACGTCCCAGCAGACCCTCAATGGGTTCTTTTTGGGTGCTTGCAGCCACCAGGCCTATGCCAGTAGCCAAGGTCCATAGAGATGCAGCTGCAAAGTGAACTTCCTGTGTCTTTTTCTTGGAGGTCAACAGAGCCACTCGGTGGCTGTCCTCCTGGTGTGGCCGACGGTGTCTTGATTAGTGGCAGGGACAGAGGGTGCAGATTGGTCAGCTTGTCCATGTGGCAGTGAAGTTTCCCCAGCCCCCACCATCCCGCTGGCTCCCACCCCGTAACCCTGTTGGCCTTTGGGAGCCCATTTGAAGGCTCGTACTTGTCTTCACTGCCCCCCATTCTTCCCACTGACACGAGGGCATGAACACCACGCTGAGTGGACGGGTGTAAGGGCAGCCCCTGGAAAAGCCACCATTCCTCAGCAGTTGAAGTCTCCTTTCATGGGAAAGAGGGAATTATTGGTCGTTCTCTAAATTACTCATTCTGTTACTCGTTCCCTGTTTATGGTTCTGAGTGAAAAGCTTTGGCCTCGCTTTCCCCAATATAATCAAAACGACCCATGTCACCACCTTCTCAGAAAGCAGTTTTCAGTGGGTCTCAAAGGGGCGTGGTCTTTTCTTCATGCTTTTAATCAGACTGTCATCTTTTGCATATTTAACTAATTTTGTTTTTGTTTTTTTTTTTTTTACTAATTTTGCTTTTTTAATATCCAGTTGGAAGGCCATTATTGACCATCTTCTGACTCATGAGAAAACAATGTTTAAAGATTTGATGAGTAAGTTCTGGGTAACTTGCACATAAGTCACGCTTTAAGGGACCAAAGCCACCATAATTGGCTTTGACCCATCTTTCAGAACCTCCTCGAGCCTTCATGGTGATGTCCGAGCCACAGACCATGATGCAGCGCACAGGCATGATGTGTCGGGGCTCCGTGAGGAGCCTTTCTGGGTCCCGTCTGCGGACAGGGTGCCTTAATGGGCTTTTCTACAGCTTTATGGTGCAGGAGAACTTTGGAAAGTCATGCTTAGCTTACCGTAATTTATTAGGAGTGCTTTTCTATACCTCACGTTTTCTTCTATTGTAACAGAACCGCTCTGGGTTCTATTGCCCGCCACCAAAAATAACCTGTGTCTCCCAACGCCAGAGTCTAGTGAAAAGGAAAGGAACTGTTTTTTCAAAAGTTATACAGGATTAAAATAATGGTGGAATCTTTCCTTTAAATCTCACTCCCTTAAAAGGCAAAGAAACGCCCACCGACACACACAGTCCTGCCCCCTGCCCCCTCAACCCCACCAAACCGGGCCAGTCAGGGGCGCAGGCTCTCAGGAGCAGAGGCAGTGGTCTGCCGCTCAGTGGGGCAGGTTCCTGTTCTGACGTTCTGGCTTCTCCCAGTCGTCCGTGCTCGACTAGACTCCTGCTCTGCATCCGAGACCACACGGCCCCTCCTCATGGGGAGCTGGTGGGCATCCTTCTGCATCCTTTCCAACCGCCTGTAACCCTGTTTCTGACCCCTCCCACAGAGGGTCACACCTGCCAGTACTCTGGTTTCTTCTGCTTTTCTCCGCTGCTGATGTTAGTTGGGACAGGCTTGGCCCGATGATGTAGGAGCTGCCTCCAAGCTGCTCGGGCAGGCACAGTAACCAGGGGACAGCCTGCGGCTGCATCACGGGTTAGAGTCACACCTGTCAAAACACTAGCCAAGTTCTTTAGGCATACAAAGTAACTCTCAGTGGCCCTGTTCCGCTTCCCCTCCCCCCACCCATGTTAGGGGGGTGGCCCTGTTCTGGGGACCTCTCTGTTCCCTGTTACACTGTCCCTTATTGTTAAGTATCATTAAAGAAATAAGTATCTTTACAAATAAATATACAAATAATAACAACATGCTCTTATAGTTTTCTCACTAACTGGAACTTATTTCTTACATTTATTGTAGACATGCAGAGCAGTTCCTTGAAACTGTTCTCAAGTTTTGAGCAGAAAGCCATGCTGCTGAAGCGCCAGGCTTTTGCCGTCTTCAGTGGCGAGGTCGACCAATACCACCCTTACCTTCCTCTGATACAAGGTAAGAAGGCTGGTGCCCTGCCCCGACAGCCCCACGAGGGGCTGAGGCGGGCCAGCTACCGGAGGGGCCCCAGCTAGTCCTGGCAGAATGTCCTCTGAGTGCCCAGCAGGGGTTGTGGTAGAAGAACTTCCGAAATAGAGCAGCAAACCTGAAACTTTGTGTTTAAAATCAGTTATGAACCTGCCCTTAGTTTTCATTAGGTGGTTCTCGGAAGTCTGACAGCACTTTCTCGGCACTGTCTTGTGCTAGATTCCTCCTGCAGTCAGGAAACTTCGAGTTCGCAGTAAATATCGAGGCCAGTGAGCAAGCAAGATTTTGGAGAAGTGCCTCATTTTTCCATAGCGGGTTCTTCTCTTCTTCACATTCCCTATGTGGTGGTGTCTGCCCCCAGAACGGCTGCTGTGGCCACTGAACCTGGTTATGAAGGGCTTTCTCCTCCGTCTATTCACGTGGCCAAGGGGACATTCTGCTTTAGTTCAGCGTCCTCCAGACAGGAAAGAACCCCCAAATAGGGATGGGATTCCCCTAAGATGCACAGACTACGTGGGATCAACTAAAACTCATGCAGTTCTTGAAGGGTTTTTTTTAATTTACTTTTTAGAGAGAGGGGAAGAGAGTGAGAAAGAGGGAGAGAAACATCAGTGTGGGAGAGATACATTGATCAGTTGCCTCTCACACCCCTACTGGGGAACCTGGACTGCAACCCAGGCCTGTGCTCTGACTGGGAATCAAACCTATGACCTTTTGGTTCACAGGTCAGTGCTTGATCCACTGAGCCACACAAGCCAGGGCCTTGAAGGGTATTTTGTTTTCTATTATGAAGACTATTGTAACAAGCAGTTGTATACCCACAGTGGCTGTACAGGCCCATGCATGTTTGCAGACAGTCCCGTGGCCACCACCACAGTCAGGGCAGGGCACCTCCCTCCCCCGCAAAAGTTTGCCCGTGCCCCTTAGAGGCACCCCCCACCATGGCAGCCGCTGAACTGCTTTCTCTGCACATGGTTTTGTCATCTTCTGAACGTCACATACATGTGATCAGTGTAAGTAGACATAGCCTTGAGCCTGGCTTCCTGGACTTGGCATAACGTGTTTGAGAGTCATCCATTCTCTTGTACTCTTCAGCAGCCACTCCTTATCGCCGAATAATATCCTGTGCTGTGACTCGCTTGCCAGTTCACTGATGGAAGGGTGTTTGGGCGGTTTCCGGGCAGAGTTTTGATATGAATCATCGTAACTCGGTCAGCGCGCAGGGCATGCACTCTCCCCAGAGCCCTCCCGGTGGCTCCTCTATAGCTGTGCCGAGTGTCAGCCCACCTCCCTGCCTGATGAACTGTTTGCAGGCTCCTCTTCTGCTTCCAGCTTCAGCTTTCCCCGTCACTGATGTGACAGTGTCTGTTTGCAGCAATAAAGTGGCTTTAGACATGACTTCGGCATATACAGCACAGAAGGAGACTTTCACCTCGTCATGGCCTGTGAAAGTGAACATGCAGACACTGCCCTGCCTTTCTGCGTTGCCGTAGGAGGCTGATTTGATCAGGGGGTGGCCCGGAATGCCAGTCAGGGTGACAGAAGCCCTCTAAAGACTGGCTGAAAGCAGAGTCTAAGCTGAACTTGGCTGCCTTCCTGCACAGCGTGGAGGGAGAAAGGACGGGAGCCCAGTGTCCGGGAGTTCCCATGCAGCGTCTGTGCTGATGCTGCGTGCACGGGCCGCTGGTGCCAGGTCCCAGCACAGCCCAGAGCCGGTGCTCTGAGCAGAGAGGGGAGCAGGTGGAGGGGTCGGCCCTCACAGGGTTTAAACGTCCAGCGCTTCTGCGAAATCATGCCTTGGAGAGGGAGAGAGCAGTACGGGTGGTACACTGTTTGCATTAGCCATTCTCCTTATCCACATAACATACGTCGCGTGTTTGCACGTGTGTGTACAAAACAAAATCAGCGCCCTGCTGACTTCAGCAGGAGGTGGTGGGGCTCTTGATGCAGGAGGAGCTTCTCCCTGAACAAGGTCAATGTGCTTGAGTGGGGGCCTGAGCATCTCCACACCTCTGCACTCAGAGGGACGTAACTTTTACGTCAGTCACAAGAGGAGCTGTAAAAAAGCCCAAAGCAATGCCTCTTTTACAGAAAAGAAAAGGGACAAAATTCTGCTTGTCTAAAATGAGAAGGAGAACAGACATCGTCCCCACAAAGGCCCCCAGTCAAGGACTGGAGAGATCTGGAGGCAGCTTTAAAACCCTCTTCTGCTAATTCCAGCCTTTGTGTTATCTCCACATTGGTGTCGTTTGGTCATCTCCTCGCGTCCCAGTTGAGGCTGTCGGCATTCCAGGCTACAGTCTTCTCAGAGATGCCCAGGCTAGAATGAAATTTAAAAGTTCAATAAATTTAAAAAACAAAAAAACAGGGATCTCACTTCCAGGGTCCTAGCCGGTCCCGCCACCTGTCCCTCACCTTTCAGTGTTCCGCTAGCTGTCTTAGGCGTTTTGTTCAAGGGTGTGTTTTTTAAAACTTCCATTGGAGAATGGAACCAGACGCAGAAGCCAGTCCCTCCAGAGCACTGGCGTGTTTCCCAGGTGTCTGAGCGGTGCTGTTGGCCGGAGCACTTGTCGAGGCAAGAAGCCATGCCCCACGGAGCTAGCTTGGGTAGGGGGTCTTAACCGGCACGGCCGTTTGCTGTAGCAAGTTAGGTTCCTCAGTAACCTTAAGTTACAGGGAAAAAGTCACATTGATAAGCAATCATTGCAGTGGACAAGTGACAAAGATCATTAGGGGCCACAAGGGTTTAACCCATGACATTTTTTCCCCTGCAGGAGTTAAAAGTTGTCGTCATGGTTATCCAGGACAAACTTTATTGAATGAGTCTATTTTGTTCACTCACTTCACTTCCTACTTATCGCCACCAAAATAGGCTGTCCTCTGCCAGCCAGTGTCTGTGTGTGGTCTTGTGGACCCTTCACTCACCAAGGACTGTCTTTGGTATCTGCGCCTCATGTTTCGTATTCTTAGAAGACAGATTAGGGGGTCGCTGACCACACATTGAATTCCCGGCTTCAGCCAGAGTGTGCGCCCGTCTCCGGCTGTGGCGAGGAGCGAGGGCCGCGTGCATCCCTTCCTGCAGCAGAGGCTGTGAACAAAGAGGGGCCGGGGTGGGCCGGGGCACAGAAACACCCTCCCAGCACCGCTCCATGCACTGGGTGGCGGTGAAGTGTCAGAGCCACGACCATCGTTTTTCTGTTTGTCTGCGGAGAAACCCAAAACTGCATATTTGTGTGACGTCTTTAAACTCTTCTTTCCGTAGAACGCCTGACAGACAATCTCAGAGTTGGACAGACATCCCTAGTTGCTGCTCAGATGTTTCTGTTTTTCAGAGTTCTGCTGCTAAGAATATCTCCCCAGCATTTGACTTCCTTGTGGCCAATAATGGTCTCTGAATTAGTAAGTACAGACGTTTCACCCTTGAAAGCAAACAAAAAAGAAAGGGAGAGAGGGAGAGGAACATCATTCTGTTGCCTCTCGCATACCTGCAACCTAGGCCTGTGCCCTGACTGGGAATCAAACACATGACTTTTTTGGTTTGCAGGCCGGTGCTCAAGCCACTGAGCCACACCAGCCAGGGCGCTTTAGCCTAGTTAGCTTTAAGAAACAACAGACATGGGAGAAACTCTGAGAACCAAGTAGAATGTAAAAGACATTTACATTTGCAGGGGAAATCTTACTTGGAAGGGTGTCCTACCCCCTGCACCAGGAAGAGGCGAGCAATCGTATCTCCAGGGATTCTTGGGAGCGCAGAAGACAATCGAGTCAGCAGCACAGAGCTCTGGAGGGATCGTACAAAATGGGACATTTTTGTAGAAAAGAGGTTGGGGCAAGGAAGCTATTAGCCAAGGAAAAGAGAGGGTTCCAGGACACAGAACGGGACAGGTTTCACCAGGCAGATCGCCTCTTCCTGCGGGAACTGTAGAGGACCCTTGGGACAGATTACCTCCCTGGTGTTGACCAGAAAATTCCAGGCGTGCTGATGCAGATGATGGTTTGGGGAGATGCTGAAACTGCAGTTACTTCTGGTATTGAATCTACGTTTGGTGTCTGGGGCTTAGCCCAAGTGACGCCATTTTGGGACTGGGGTTTGCTCTTTAACAGCAGACTGTCTTTTCATTTTGTCTGTTGTTTCTTTTGCTTTATGTGCTCTTTTTATGGATGTAAAATCTTAAACATTGCGCTAGGGCCCATCTCTTCCACATAGCAACTTGAATTCACCTTTCATTTTTAAGATTCAGAGATTCCTACAGCTCGAGGAAGACCTGAAGGCGGACGATGAGCTGTTGAGGTGAGTAGGCGGGGCCCTGCGCACGCACATGCATGGTGGTGGATGTCCCTCTATGACGTAGGGCTGTCCCACATAATGCCGACTGTCATCTTCTGGAAGTTCTCGTGAAGGGGTCACCTATTCTGATAATTTCTTTAAAGTAAAAACCTGTTCACGGGCATGACGTTACCAGTCCAAAGTTGGTGTGCTTTGTAAAGGCCAAAACTCAAAACGTCAGCTTGGAGTAAGGAAAGATTTATTGATCAAGAAGGTTTATTGATCATTTATTCCCCACCTAGAAGATGGGAGACTTCGTGGTGCCTCAGATCCATCTTAAGAGAGTACAGAGTTCAGGCTTCTTTTATGCCAAGGTGAAGGGGCGCCAGGAGGGACAAAAGGTGACGGATGACCAGAGACGTGTGAGTGCCATCAGGGGTCTGAGGAAGATGGGGCTTCTGTTGACCCTGGTTCCAGTGAGTCCAGTGAGGAGGTTCCTGCAAGTCTCTGATAAGCACCACTCACTTCCCTTCACTATGTTATCTTTGTAAAACTCAAGCCTCACGAAGCAGAATTCCTCTCCTGGTTAGCGTGTCTGTATGCAGGAAGCTGTCCATGCCTGTGGAAGCAAAGCCAGCGTGAACCAAATGGAATCAGAGAGATGTAGCATTTTATTCTGTTACAGTGGCATAGGCAAGTAGACCGCAGCAGATGTGAATGAGTTTGTAACAAGAGTTTCTTTGCAAATCTACAGAAGCAGCAACAAAATCAACAGAGTGAAAGTTTCAGTCCCTGGCTCGGCAGGGGAGATGCCCCAGAGTGAGCTCCTCTTGTACTTATCAGCTTGCAAATTCCTGGACACTGCGCTTTCTTTTCCACCTGACAAGATGCCACTGTTTCAGATGTAAGTCAGATAAGACTGTGTGTCCTCTGAAGTGAGTGACTTGACTTTTCTCCTAAGCACTTTCACTGTTTTTTCCTGTACAGTACATGAGAAACCACGGAATGATCACTGGTGGCCCACAGGCCCACTCAGCGCACCACAGTCCAGATGGCTGACCTCTGTGGTCTTGTGAATTTGGCTCACAGTGAGGGGGAGAGGGTGTAGGTGCTCTTTGCTGCTGAATGTTTATAAAACAGGAGTCACGCCTTGGTGGTCCTCACTGCCTTTGTGTAGACATTTTTGTCTTTGTTTTTTGTTAAATAAATGAAACATACCATCTCCAAATCACTTTGCCCCCATCGGCTTACATTTCCTGTAGGTTCAACACAGCTGCCCGTACGTTTAATTTCATGCCTGACCCCAGAAGCCGCTTCTCTCTGTCTCATTCCAATAAAGAGCGTAATCATGTAGAAGTATCTGCGGTTAAAAAAACCTGTTCTCCTTAAATACATGTTACTAAGTGAGAGAAGCCAACCTGAAAAGGTTACACACTATATGATTCCAACTCCATGACATTCTTAAAAGGCCCCATAAAACAATGAAGACAGTGAAAGATCAGACATTTCCAAGGGTCAGGGGAGAGGGAGGCAGAGCACAGGATTTTTAAGGCGGTGGAACTGCTCGGCGCGGTACTGCAATGATGGTACACGTCACTCTACATCAGTCCCAACCCATGGGATGCTTAACAGCAAGCAAGCCTAAACCCTAGTGGGACTGCGGGCCCTGGGTGATGTTGATCCATCACTGCAGGCTCGTCGATTGTAACAAGTGCACCGTGCTGGTGGGGGAGGCTGTGCATTTGGGGACGGGTATATGGGAACTCTCCCCTTTTTGTTCAACTTCGCTCTGAACCTAAACCTGTTCTTAAAAAGAAAGCCTTTTTTTAAAGTGGGTTCTGATGTACATGACTATGCAGAGCAGCACTATTCACAATAGGCAAAAAGCAGAGACAGCCCAAACGTCCGTTGGTTGATGAACGGATAAGTAACATGTGACCTATCCATGCAGTAAAACGTTCAACAGTACACAGGCGTGAAGCATGACACGCTACAGCATGGATGAGCGTGGCAACATTAAGTGAAAGAAGCTGGACACAAAGGACCCTAGAGTGTGATTCCATTCATAGGAAATGCCCAGAGTCTGTAGAGACAGAAACGGTATTAGCTGTTGCCTACATGAGGGCAGTGTCGGGGACTGAGGGGGCATATGAGCAGGAATTCTTTGGCAGATAATGAAAGTATTCTAAAATTAATTATAGTGAGTATGGACGTAAATTGATTATGGACATGCAATTCTGTGATATAGTAAAAGCCATTGAACTGTACACTTCAAATGGGTGAAATGTGTGGTGTGTGAATTATATCTCAATAAAACGATTTTTAAAAAGGTTTAAGTGGACCCTGAGCCAGCGTGGCTGACCTGGGGTTTTCTCGTGCAGTTACAGGTGGGCGTTTGTTCCGGAAGTGGACACAGAGGGCCCTGCCGCCCTGTCGGACCTGGAGGAGGGTCACCAAGAATGCAGACCCCACACGGTTAGGATTCTAGAACTTCTGAAATTGAAATATGGGGTAAGTGCTTCCCTTTTAAAACTGCGCAGTCACGGAAGAAGGGAAGAGGGCTCAGTGAACTATTTCAGTATGCCACCTGATTTTAGTGACTTGGAACATAGTCGGAATTTCTCTTATCTGAGTGCTGAAACTCGGGAGACAAACTCCATCTCTGTTTTTTGTTTCTATGTCACGTTCTCATCCCAGCTGCTAAGAGGTGAGGCTTCCTGGATAATGCAGTCTCGGGGAAGCCGTGGGTTCCTTGGAGGAAGGAGGGCCTTCGGTGAGGGGTGGGCTTTGGGCGAAGTCCCGGTGGGACACGTGCCTGGGAGACCTAGCCTCTGTGTTTGTGCTGCTGTCCTTAGTGCTGACAATGAGTTTTCTCGAAGGACCCGTCTCTTAGGATTGGCCGCCTGCACACGCGTCACGTGGATAACCCCTTGCAACGCCACACCATTGTTATGGGGTGTTACTGTTTTGCTTTGCTGTGTTCTTTCAGGACACGAGCAGCTCGGACGAGACCCCCGCGAAGAGGGAGCTCCCGCTCCTGCGCCAGCATTCCGTGTCCAGCATCGGGCAGCTGATGCCGTTCTTCGAGACCCTCAGCTGCGCTTTTAAAGCCCAACACGCACTGCCTGCTGATGCCCGGGCACCTCCCTCCTTCGAGTTTCCTGCCACAGACGGTCCCAGCGTCCTGAAACAACTGGAGGAATGTGTCGAACATGATTTCTTGGAACATCTGGACTGTTGACTGTCTGAGACCGTTCGTTCGTTCACTTACTGGCACCTCAGTGGGAACCGGGATGGATTCTAAGCAAGAAGCAGGCCAGGGTGGGCTTCTGAAAACAAGCCTATTTCAGTTTGGAAAGCAGCTTTCAGATAATTTTCTGTTGGGCAACAAAGCATACCTCCCTAAATGCCTTGTAATATATTCAAATAGAATTATATATGTTTCTTCCTCAATTTATGTAAAGGAAATAAAGATAATATATCATCTGACACTAGTACAGAATGTGTAAGCTGAAGGAGAGTGTGAAGAGAACACAGAGTTGTCTCATTGTTAATGCTGATACTGGGTCTGTCTTTTTAACCTGTCAAAGATTGTGTTTAACCTTTCACACACATGTCCTTTCAGGTGTTTATTTTAACTCATTTTAGAACCAAAATATATTTTCTGAAAACAGTAATTGCCCGTGACAATGGACTATTTAGCAACAGTGGACGCTTGAAAAAGTTACCTAAGTGTGTTTAACTCTTGCCCATTAAAATCACCTGTTTGCAATGCTCAGCTGAGTAAGAAACGCCTAGTTTTCAGAAGCCTGACAGCTGTCCCCTTAGGTATGCTCCACCACGCACCGTCCCAGGCCTTTCTGTCTGACGTGACCAGCCAGCCCAGTCACAGAGCTGTGCCAGCTCTGAGCGGAACCAGCTGTCATGGAAACTCCCTCTGGGGACTCTTCCCTTTGCCACACTCCCTCCTGGGACGCCTCTGCCACTGCACACATCACTGCTCATGGAAGCAGTCCCTGCCTTGGCATGGACTGCTCTAGCCTGGCCACAGGTCACCCCACCATTTCGAAGCTTTTTTGTCTGGTGCCAACTCCCCCATTTAGAATCCTGGCCTGCTCTCATGTCCCCTTTTCAGCCACCAGAGCGTGAAATGGCTTTCCTGGCCAGAGGCCACCTGCAACCGACGAGTGCTCCAGGTCATCCTTTCCGAGGACAAGGTAGGATTTGACTGATGGCCCGCTGCTGATCAGTCTGTGCAACATAGACGCCACGTGTGTCGTTCGCCCCGATGGAGGGTCTGGGAGCTCAGAGCCACTCGGGACCCAAAATGAGGGCTAAAGGAAAGGATCAGAAGGCGCCGTGGGTGTAGGTACATGGATATTCATGCAAATCGGTGTTAAAAGTTACATGGAAAGTATGGGGTGTTGGAGGATATCTTTGAAAACATTTGCGAGTTTGGCCACCAAAATTTTAAATGTCGAAGTGTAGAATTATAAGTTCTGTGTCAATCACTATGCATCACCTGTCAATCAGGACATGAGGGAACAACCATTTGCTCGTTAATAGTTAACATCAAGGTGGGTATAAATGTTCGTCTATCAAAATTTACAAAACCAATAGCTTATTTATATCATCAGTAGTTATGCCGTGAGAGGCAGCTCTTATATCTGTGCTTAGACTTGCAAACTTTGTTTTTCATTTTTTTCTCTCCAGTGTCTGAAACAATTTAGTGGTCTCTGAATATACCATCTGTAATTTAATACTTATTTATTCGAGGGAAATCTGAAAGGACAGGGGCTCAACCACGCATCCCTGGCTCTCAGAGGATGCTGCAGAAGCATGGTGTGCATCTGCTCTCCTCCCGCATCAGCACGGACCACAGTAGTCGAGCACACAGGCCCCGGCGTCGATCTGCCTGGGCAAACACTTTGTGCCTTGTTTTCCTCATCTGTAAAATGGGAACATCAATGGTAACGGCCTCTCTGGGTTGTAGCAACTAAGCGCCTCTGCCACGTCTGTGGTCTGTACAAACAGTTCTGACCGTGCACCCGTCAGTAAAAACGAAGCCTGTGCCCACCCCCACGTATCCCTAAGCCTCTGGCTACATTCATTTACCTGAATGCCAACCTACATTGTGTATGTCACAAAAGAGGAAATGGACATTTTTAAACTATGAGAGAAACAAAATCAGCACTTCTGGTATTTTCTTCTTACTTATCCCCAGGGCCCTTCTGCAGCCCACTGTGGAGATGATGCTCAGACTCAGCTTCTCCCAGAGTGCATTTGTGCCATGTGTCCAGCCCAGCAACAGCAGGGCCACTGCACGGAGTGTCTCAGGACAGGCAGGGACCAAGGGCAGCCAGAGCAGAATGGAGAGGCTGCTGCTCTAACAGCTGCGGTGGTGGCGGTGGCCGTGTAGCCATGTCCAGCAGATGGCCCTGGTGCTCAACGTGTCCCAGGCCTGGCTTGCTTTCTTACCACCCTCGTGGAGGTGAGGACGGAGCTGGCAGAACCGGCACCTCGGTTGGTCTTGCTCTGGAGTCCTAGGCTCTCAGCCCCAGCGCTGAGAAAATTAAACAGGAAAACCTGGAGGTGGCTGTGAGGTTATGCAGGAGAGGCAGTTTCTCAGGTTACCCCAACCCGCCTCACTTCCCACAAAGTTACCTGTTTGAGGGCCACAGTGGCTCCTCCCTCTCAAGGTATGGTGAGGTGTGTTTTAAAGAACAGGCCTTATCCTTCAGCATTTGTATGTTATGCTCAGTTACATTACGGGTACAACTGGCTAGAAGTGTGGAAATAGCTGAAGTTTTGAACATGGACCTGCGAGACCAGGCACAATGCTGCACCGGAATTAAATGCTCTGATGTAAGACGTTGCCATCTTCCAGCCACTCTGTGCAATTTAGTGGGACACACAAACCGGTGCCCGTGCCAAACTCACACCGTCACAAAAGAGAGTACCGTCCGTTGGACATGGACCAGCTAAGGAGCTCACCCACTCTACAGCAAGGGGCAACTGACACACTTTCAGAGAGGAGGGGAGAGAGAGAAACATTGATTTGAGAGAAAAACATCGCTTGTTTGCCTCCCGTAAGCACCTGGACTGGGGATTGGACCCACAACCTAGGCACGTGCCCTGACTGGGAATTGAACCCACAACTTTTTGGTGTATGGGATGGCGCTCCAGTCAACCGAGCCACACCGGCCAGGGCTAAGAGAGTTTTTTTTGTTTGTCGTTTTAACTTTTTTTGTTCTTTTAACTTGATAGTTTTTAATCATAACAAAATAAAATCAAACTCAGCTTTGACATTTTTTGAAAACAGAGATTTCCAAGTAAACTTGAGTGTGTCGGGTACAAACACCAGAGGGGTGTGGTGAAGCAGTTCCTTCCTGAGGAAAGCCCCTTGTACACCCACCTGCTGTGAGTTCAACCAGAGCCTGATTGGCTTACATTTCATCCCCATGAGTAAGCCTTGAGAATGTAGAGTTCTGCAGCATGCTCAATTATGTTTTTTAAAAAAAGGGGCAGAGGCAAGAATTTGTATAGGTACGGATGTGTCTTTACACGAATGAACTATTATCTATTCCTGTCACCGCTCTAACAAATTACCAAAACACAGTGACTTAAAACTACAGAAATGTATTCTCTTCCAGCACTGGAGGCCAGACGCCTGACGAGCGTCACTGGGCTGAAACTGAGGTGTCTGCAGCGTCTCGCTCCCCTTTTAAGTTCTAAGGGGCCTCAAATACAGTTTTCTTGCCTTTTCAAGTTTCTAGAGCTACATTCCTTGGCTCACGGCTTCTTCTCCATTTTCAGAGCCAGCAGCATAGCATCTTCAAGTTGCTTTGTCCTTCTGTGATCATGCAGTCCTCTGACAAAATCTCTCAGCCTCTGTCTTGGAGACACTTGGCTTGGTTGGTTTGTTTCTTTTTAATTGATTTGAGACAATGGAAACATTGCTGTGTTATTCCACTTACTTGTGAGTTCACTGGTGGATTCTTTTTTTTAATCCTCACCTGAGGATACGTTTATTGATTTTTGAGAGGTGGAAGAGAGAGAGAGAGAGAGAAATGATGTAAGAAACATCAGTTGCTTCCCATACACTCCCCAACGGGGGATCAAACCCACAGACTATCACTGGTTGACCCTTCTCTGTGCCCTGACCTGGGATTGAACCTGCAGCCTTGGTTTATTGAGACGATGCCCTAACCAACTGAGCTACCCAGCCAGGACAGAGACTTGTGTGTGCATCTAGGGCCCACCTGGACAATCTAGGCTGATCTCACCTCAAAAGCACAGTAACTTGTTGAACATCACATAGCTAACAGGCGAAGGAATTGGATTCGGGCCTGGAGAGAGACTGCATTCTATTATTAAGTTAAAATTCTATTTTGTTTCTTATGACGTGCTAGTTGAGACACACCACATTGATTTCATAACTTATTTAATAAACACAGCCCTGACGTCATGGAACTGCTATGTTTTCGTCACCACTGCACCCTTAAGGCCTTGCTTTGCCAGTCAGGAAGAGACAAGAGCCTCACCTGTAACAACACAATTGTTAGTGGCATTGTGGGCTCTCAGTTCTTGACGTCGTGCAGGAAAGATTTCAAAACTAGTTTCATAATACTAGTCCCGGTGATTTTGAGAGCACATTTATTAAAGCTGAAAACAGTGAAACAAGCCAAGGGCTTAAGATAGGAGGGGCAAGCTCATACCAACAAGAGTGAGCCTAGGCGGGGCTGCCTTGGCCTTTTAGCGAGAAAGTAAGAGGCAGTAGAAGCGAGCCAGCTGGGGTGCACGGACTCAGGGAACAAGTTGAAAACAAAGATACAAGCCTTGGGAAAGAAGGGGAGGAGGCAAGGCATCAGGGAGAGTGCATGAGTGCATGCGCCAGAGCACCCTGGTTCCTTTGTCTTAAGGATTTTTATATTTTCTAAGGGCTGGAATTTTAAGTCTCAGGAGAGGATCTCAATAGAATATTCATCAGCTTTCCAGGTATGTCCTTTCAGGGTGGTGGTCTCTACTGATTGGTTGGCACTAGGGCTGGGGGTCATTATGAAACTGGAAAGGTCGGCATTCCTGCTGCTTGCCACCACCAGAACCAATAAGCAGAGACAGGGACTGAAACTTTATGGTTCCTTTATTTAGATGGACAGTGACCTGAAAAGATGGTGGGTTATGTACCCTAACAGACCGTCTTACATTCCATTTCAAACCGACCCTATTTATAAGGAGAAGAAAAAAAAGTAGGTAAGGGGTTTGGAATTCAGGGGAGAGGCTAATCAGAAAAAAGCTGCAGCGTTTGTTCAACTGTTGACTGGCATTTCCTTGTCTGTGTTCTGGGCAGTGGACATCTCTCTCTGGAGCACAATGGCTCAGATGCCAACTTGATGGCTTGCAGTGCTCCTGGGACACAAAGGTGGAATTTTTGTGGTCGCCTGGAGTCAGGGTGTCATACCTTCCATTCCTGAAATGGTAACTTTTCACATGCATTAATTACTCAGCTTATTAACTATTACTTAAAACTAAAATTTTCCAACTCTTGAGTTCCCCCATCAGTTAGTCATTGCATCTGGTCCTGCAATCGGCCATGGCGTCACTTGGGTTTTGCTGCTTTTCTGGGCGGGAAGCTGAGGCCCAGATGTTATTTCTAGTTTGACCAAAACTCTGTCTCTGTGGTCAACAGACCCCTAGCTTTGTTCCTGAGATTATCTGATGCTGATCAGAGCCTGAGGGCTTAATGCTTAAGGGAGAGATCAGAAAGGGGAGAGGGAGGCAGGTGAGTCAGGGGGCTCAGCGAGACCAGTCTGAATCAACTTGGAGTCTGCTTCCTTCTTCCTTGTTCCGAATGCCAAGGAACTTGCCTGGCTTCTTCCTATCCTGCCTCACAATCTTAAAGCTGGAGGAAACCTGAGAAATTACCAAGTCCGGAGCATTTCTAATACGGATTCGCATTATGCCATTTACCCAACGATCAGTGGTCAGGGTGACAACAGAACACAATTTTTTTTTAACTTTTCCTCATTCATTTATTTATTCATTGACTCAAAAATGTTTGAGTACTTAACAAGCTTCAAGTTGAACTAATCAGATAAAATGAAAACGCTAGTAGGAGAAGAATCTGTGAGGTGTGGTCCCATATTGCAACTAATATTAAATACACGGTAAGTGAGTCTGATGGGGAACTCAAGAGGTAAAGATCTCAGTGTCAGTTGTACTTGAGAGGTCTGAGTGACAATCAGAAAGTTGTCATTCCAGGAACTGGAATGCATGACCTCCAGGAGGTCGACAAGCAATTCAACCTTTGTGCCTCAGGGGGTCTGCTAGCAATGCAGACGGTATCAGAGCTATTGTGTTCCCCCCCCCTCCCACCCACCAGGAGGGAGTCTGGTGAGGCAGATAAAGAATCTTTGATCAGCAGATAAATTCAGCAGATGAATGAATACTAAGAAAATCACTGCTGGACTGCAGTTCTTATCTAATTAATCTTTTTCCAAACCCCTTTCCTAGCTTTCCTTCTCTCTATAAAAAGGTTGGCTTGCTCCCTGGCTGGTGTGGCTCAGTGGACTGAGTGCAGGCCTGCAAAAAAGGGCCGCTGGTTCGATTCCTAGTCAGGACATATGCCTGGATTGCAAGCCAGGTCCCCAGTGGTGGGGGGGGAGGGGTGAGAGTCAACCACACACTGATGTTTCTCTCCCCCTTTTCCTCCCTTCCTTCCCCCCTGTTTAAAAAAATATACATAAAATCTAAAACAAAAAAAAAGGCTTGAGATGAGATGTTAAGATGATTAGCTTTTTAAAAAACTGCCGTGTTGTCACATCACCAGCATCTGAATAAAGCATCCGTAAAGATTCAATCCTTGCCTCTCCTCATTGGTTCTGGTAGTGACAGAGAGCACCAACGCAGACTTTCCTGGTTTCAAATCTGGAGTAATATATACCACATTGTTTATGTGTTCTGGTGCAGCAATGGGGGTTAGATTTTGTTTTATATTTCTGCATTACTGGAATTTTTACAAAGAAAATACCACTTTTACAGTCATAAAAACACAATGGATATTTTAACTTTTCAATCCTCTCTCTACCTGCAGTGTAGGACAGCCCTGGACTTACTTCCATGTTCTACCCAGCCCAATTCCCACCTCAGAGTTGACACCAAATAAGCGCGTCGAGCAAAAGGACTCAATAAATGTGCGAGAAAGGGCTTCTATCAGGTGGAAGGATGATAATTTTCAGGGTAAATCCAAAAGGTACAAAGTCTCATTTCTTTAATAAGTTTTCAGATCACGTTGACACAGGTGGGCAAGGGATGGTTTTTCTCAGTGCAATTCACGTCGGGCCATGTCAAGCACCTGGGGTCTACTTTTCTGGGCCACCAGCGCACATCGCGATGCCAGGCTTCAAACTCGGGACCCTCCAGCCTTCAGGCCCATCAATGCAGTGACTCCTTAGTGCCGGCCCCGCCTCCGCAGGCGCCCTACCCCGCCCGCCCGCGCAGAGTCCAAGATCTACCGCCGGACACGCCTTTACCCGCCTTTACCCGTCTTTACCCGTCTTTACCCGCCTTTACCCGTCTTTACCCGCCGGACGGTTTGCCTTTCCCACACACCCAACCCCACAGAGCCTGCGGGCGGAAGTGAGTGGGCGGGGCACCCCGCGCGGCACGCCCCGGAAGTGGGCGGGGCCGCCCGGCCACCACAACAGTCCCCGCGGTCTCCCTCCCGGTCGTGCTGCGACAGAGGCCGGTCCTGGCTTTGTAGCTCGCTCAAGATGGCGGCGCAGCCACCCAGCGGGATCCGCCTCAGCGCGGTGAGCATTCGCGAGGGGTGGAGCGGCCGTGTCCCAGGAGGGCGGGCAGGCGGGCAAGCGAGGGGGGGCCGGCAGTGGGCGGTGGCGACTCGTCGGCGGGCGGCAGGGGCCGCGCTGGGGTCGGGGAGGGGGGCAGTCGTCTCGGTCCCGTCCGCGGGGCGGCTCGGCGGCCGGTAGGGCCGGGCCGGGCTGCGTCCCGTTTTCTCCGTGTTAGGTTTCTGTTTTGCGCCCGAGGCTTCGGGGCGGGCCGGGGCCGCGGCCCCTCCTTCCGGCTCCCTCTGGGCTGTCTGGCCGCTGTGGTTCGCCGGCAGGGCCTGGGCGGCCGACTCGCCAGCCTCGGACCGCGCCAGCCCCCGACCCTCCGGGCCTGCGGACCCTCGGGCTCCCCGGAGGGGGAGGGAGCGGCGGGCTGCGGGTAGAAATGCCGGCGGCCTTGACCTCCTGGCGGCGGCACTGGGCGCAGCGAGCCCGGACGAGTCTGACTCGTTGAAATTCCTGCCGCTTCTCTCCAGTGAAGCCCTCGGGCCGAATCCCTGATTGCGCGAGCTCTCAGTTTCCCCGCCGGCCCCTCCATCGCGCCAGTTTCGGATTCCTGGAAATCCTTCAGCACTTCTTGGTTCTGCGAGTCAAATCGTAGGGAGTGGTCACACAATACAAATTAAAATCTCACGTCTTAAAATGTGGGCGTGGCTTACCTGCCTGAGCATTGGAAAAAGTTGTTGGTGGTGGTTATTCAGAAGCGGACCTGCGATCTGGAGGAGGTTGACCCCGGCCCAGGCTGGCCGGCCTGGGCCTCTGCGGTTGAACCTTGGCGTGGGCACAGCCCTCTCCGAAATCGTGCGTCGCCCTGCCCCTTGTTTCATTCATTTAGCCGGGGTCTCACCTGGAGTGGTCGGACTCTATTCCTGATGAGTGTGGAGTGTATCTGGATTTACTTTGCATTTCCTGCACCTGTGAAAAGGAAAGCTTTTCATATTTCACGCTTGTTGGCTTTTTGGTGTTTCTGAAAAGTAGCCATCGTTTGCTCGTTTTTCTGCGTTCCTTTTTCTTCTGGGAGAAGGGGCAGTCTGTTGGTTAATAAGCATTCTTCACACGTTCTGAATAAAGGGCCTTTGGTTACGTAACTGGGTTAGTGTATGAAATAGCATTTGGGAGTTTTTGAAGGTCGAGAGCAACTTTATCCTTTCTTACTACTGGCTTTTTAACGTCCTTGGCTCGTTGCTCGTTGCTCTCCGTGGGTGAATCTGGGCAGATTCTGACGCTCCGCTGTTAGCCGCAGGTACTGTCAAGTCTGACCACATCTAGTTCAGTAACTGGGCTCAGTTAATCGTCCCGCCCCACCCGGTCCCAGACTGGGCCAAATGCAGGCCCAGAAACCCATGGTGGGGAAAAGGAGGGAGCTGGCTTTTCCCCTGTGCACCCTGGAGTTGCCCCTGCCCTGTTGCTGTCTGGGGCTGTTCTAGACTCAGATAAGAAAGAAAACAAAGACACAGGTCAGAACAGTCTGCGAGACCTGTGTAGCTGGCCAGTGGTCTGGGTGAAGCAGTTGTCTTGCTCGTGGGTGATGTGGGCTGTTTGGAACCGCACTGACAGAGATCTCCCATCTGCAGCTTCTGGACGGCCTCCTTGCTTTCCGACAGGAGCTGGCAAACTACAGCTCATGGGTCAAATCCAGCCTGCCACCTGCTCCTGTATGGCCCGAGAGCCAAGAGTGACTCTTAACCAGTTACCCCAAAAATCAAAGACTATTTTGTAGCATGAAAACTGTGATACATACCTTCCCGTTTGCATTGGTGAGTTTCACTGGAATACCACCGTGCTCATTCGCTTATGTAGAACTCTCAAACGCCTGCCTTAGTGGAAGGTCTAGGAGTTCATGAGTTTGTGTGTTTGTCAAAAACCATGAGGCACAAAGGGTGAATGAACATCATGAATGCAGGTTTAAGTAAATCATTTGGTAGGTTGGGAGATCCCAGAATGGACTGTGGAGTGACAAAAACTTATTTAATTACTTGCTTTTTGCCTCCATATCTCTAAGTAAAATGCCCATGCCGTTCTGTTGTTGTTCTCTAGAAACCCTGCTGTGGGTCTGGCTGACACATGCATCCACTTCGCACCTCCCAGCCTTCCAGGGCCTGTGTGTCTCTTTTTCTGGGTGAACCACTGTACGATTTATCCCTCTTACTGTTATCCACAAGTAAATCAGCTAGGAGTGTGGTTGTGTTTTCTTGGCTCTACAGCTTTTTGTTTTCCCTGAACTTAATAAACGATTTGTATTTTATTTACTTGTTTGCTTAGTTTTTCTCTGTACTGATTGATCTTCTTTCAGACTTTTAGGGAGCTGGCAAATCGTTTCCAGAAGTGTTGAGGCACACCCAGTATTTTGTCAGTTTTGTTGGTTCAGTTGTGATTTGGGGACTTCCCTTTATCATTTGTTCTGGAAATTTCCTTCCCCTTTTTTGACTGTGTCTCCATGCCACTCATTCCTCTTCTGAGGTTTTCTCCCTTGGTGAGTTCAGTGTCTTGGTGACTGAGAGCAGGGACGCTGGGGGCTGCCCCCCTGGGTCCAGAGCTTGAGTGACAGCTGGGTGTGTGACCTGGGCAAGTTACTTCAGTGAACCTCGTTGTGCCTGAGTTTCCAATCTGAAGTTTGGGAAGAAGAATCTTACCCACCTCAAAGGGTTGTTTTAGAAATTAAATGAGCAAATACATATAAAGGACATGTGCACGCTGTAAGCCCTGGGGGAATACTTGATATTTTGTTACTGGTATGGCGGAGCCCCTCTACCCTTCCAAAAACAGGTGTAATTTCCTAAGAACAGAGTACATGGGAAGAAAAATTTTTATGTCATTTCTTGGAAGTCTGTTTTTGGTACCATTGCTTGCTCTTTACATATTATTTAGCTGGGTTTGAAATTCTAGATTAGAAGTGATTTGTCTTGGAATTTTAAAGACACATTTTATTGTTTAATGGAGTCCTGTGCATTGCCTTGGGCACGTAGGCTGGAAACTCAAGGAAATTTTCTTATTTGTTTAACAGATACCTTCCCTCTATTTTTTTTCTGTTCTCTTTTGTCTCCTGTTTCCCTTCTCATTGGTTTTTCTTTCCTTTCTGGGAGACTTTTTCCATTTGATGCCCTGCCTTTCTCTTACATATGTTTTATTAGTATAAGCACTGTCTTATTCTCTGAATGTCTTCTTAAAATCTCCCGGGACAAAATATTTGTTCTTATCGCTGGGCATATTAGGCATAGTATTTCTGAAGGTTTCTTTTACTCTGTATTACCTCTACTTACGTTTCTCTTACTGTATGTTGTTTTGATTTTTTAAATGTTTATTGATTTGAGAGACAGACAGACAGACAGACAGACAACGGTTTGGTGTTCCACTTACCTTTGCATTTCTTGGTCGATTTTTGTATGTGCCCTGACTGGAAATGGAACCTGCAGCCTCTCGGGGTGCGGCACGATGCTCCAACCAGCCGAGCCAGGCGGAGGATTCTTATTAGCCTTTTGCTCCACTTCCAAGTGAGACACTAACAGCGAGCTGAAAGTGTTCATGCCTGAGCCTGGCTAGTCCTTTCGTGGGCTTCACTGTTGAGTGATCAGACAGGAAGGAGCCAGCTCTCTTGCTGGGGGCACCCTGTGTCAGTATCTGCGGACACTGAAGAATGGAGGTGTTAGACCATAAAATAAGTATGTGTAAAATAACTAAAAATTGTTTTACAGTAATTTTTTAAAGTGAGAACAACAACAAAAAAGAATGATGTCCAGAAAGCATAATTGTGATGGACCCAAACAGAACTGTTAGAGATCATCCCATTTTCTAGAGAGGAACTTCACATCGACTCTCCTGCTGCTGCAGCTGGTCTGCTAGCTCTTCTGGAAGCTCAGTGGAGTGGGGGGTGGGGGGACACAGAAGTATCACATTGTTCAGCTTGCTGGCTTGGTTTTTATTTGTTTATTATTATGGTAAGACACATATAACATAAAATTTGCCATCTGAACCATTTGTAAGTGGGCAGTTCAGCGGTGTTGAGTACGTGTTGAGTACGTTCACATTGTTGTGCAACCGCCCTCTGACTCTTCATCTTGGAAAAGGAGAACTCTGTACCCATTAAAACAGTAACGCTCCATTCCCCTTCCTCCCAGCCCCTGATAATCACCATTCTACAATACCTGTTGTGAACTTGACTGCTCTAGGGACCTTGTACAAATGGAGTCATAAGTACTTGTCTCTGTGAATGGCTCATTTCACTTAGCATAGTATTCTCAGAGTCCATCCATGTTACAGCATGTGTCAGAATTTCTTGTTTAAGGCTGAATAATATTCTGTTGTGTAAATATACTTCACTTTGTATCTGTTCATTCATCCATGCATGGTTGGGTTGCTTCTGCCTTTTGACTATTGTGAATAATGCTGCTATGAATATGGGTGTATAAATACATCTTTGAGACTCTGCTTTCAGTACTTTCCAGTATTTTCTCAAAAATGGAATTGCTGTATTATATGGTAATTCTGTATTTATTCATTTGGTTTTTTTGAAGAACATCCCCAGAGTGGCTCTACCGTTTTATGTTCCTTCAGAGAGTATACAGGAGTTCCAGTTTCCGCACATTCTCCCCGCACAATACTTCTTGTTTTCTGGTTTTGTTGTGTTGGTGAAGTGAATTTATTTTTTTACTTTTCGATAATAGCTGCCGGCTACCTCATTGTGGTTTCAGTCTGCATTTCCCTAATGATTGGTGTGCTCTGAGCAGCTCTTCTTGTGCTTAGTGGCCATTTGTATACTGTTTTTGGAAAAGTAGCTGTTCAAGTCTTTTATCCTTGATTTGTTTTAAAAAAAATTATATTTTATTGATTACGCTATTACAGTTCTGATTTTTCCCCTATTGCCTCCCTTCCATCCAGCACCCCACATTCCCTCAGGCAGTTCCCCCCCACCATTGTTCGTGATCATGGGTCATGCATGTAAGTTCTTTGGTTACTCCATTTCCTGTACTGCACGTCTTTTTTTAAAAAACATTTAATTTATTTTTGGAGAGGGGGGAGGGGGAGAGAGAAAGAGAAGGAGAGAGACTTCAGTGTGTGGCTACCTTTCATGCACCCCCTACTGGGGACCTGACCTGTCCCACAATCCAGGCACGTGCCCTGACTGGGAATTGAACCAGCGACCCTTCGGTTCACATTCCAGCGCTCAGTCCACTGAGCCACACCAGCCAGGGCTGTGTATTGTACTTCTTAATCCCCTTACCTCTTCACTCATTCCCCCACACACCTGCTGCATCTGGAAATCATCCAGAAACTCTCTCATCCAGAAATTCTGTCTTTGTTCTTGCTTAGTTTGTTTTTTAGATTCAGTTGTTGAGAGATATGTATTTTTGCATTTTTAGTCATAGTTTCTATCTTCTTTTTCTTAAATAAGTTCCTTTGACATTTTATATAATAATGGTTTGGTGATGATGAACCCCTTTAATTTTCTTCTTGTCTGGGAAGCTCTTTATCTGCCACTTGATTCTAAATGATAGTTTTGCTGGGTAGAGCAATCTTGGCTGTAGGTCCCTGCTTTGCATGATTTTAAGTATTTCTTGCCAATCTCTTCTAGCCTGCAAAATTCCTTTTCAGAAATCAGCTGATAGCCTTATGGGAACTCCCCTGTGGGTAACTAACTGCTTTTCTCTCACTGCTTTTAAGATTCTCTCTGAATCATTAACCTCTGGCATTTTAATTATGATGTGTGTTGGAGTGGGCCTCTTTGTGTCCATCTTGTTTGGGACTCTGTGCTTCCTGGAGTTGTATGTCTATTTCCTTCACCAAATCAGGGCAGTTTTCTTTCATTATTTTTTCAAATAGATTTCCAATTTCTTGCTCTTTCTCTTCTTCTTCTGGCACACTATGATGCGAATGTTGGACCTCTTGAAGTTGTGCCAGAGGTTGCTTATACTATCCTCATTTTTTTGGATACTTTTTTCTTGTTGTTCTGATTGCTTGTTTTTTACCTACTTATGTTCTAAATCATTGATTTGATTCTCAGCTTCATCCACTCTACAGTTGTTTCCCTGTAAATTGGTCTTTGTTTTAATTAGTGCATCCTTCATTTCTGACTGGATCTTTTTTATGCTGTTGAGGTCCTCACTAAGTTCCCTGAGCATCCTCATAACCAGTGTTTTGAACTCTGCTTTTGATAGATTGCTTATCTCCGTTTTGTTTAGCTCTTTTTCTGGAGTTCTGATCTGTACTTTCATTTGGGACATGCTTCTTTGTCTCATTTTGGCAGCCTCCCTGTGTTTGTTTCTATGTATTAGGTAGAGCTGCTCTGACTCCCTGTCTTAGTAGTGTGACCTATTATAGTAGATGTCCTGTAGGGTCAGGTGGCACAGCCTCTCCTATCACCCAAGCTGGGTACTGGAGCTGCGGCCTTCATGTGGGCTGCGTACACCTTCCTCTTGTGGTTGAGCCTTGATTGCTGTTGTCCAGTCAATGGGAGGGATTTACCCAGGCCACTCAGCTGCAAGGACTGGCTGTGACCACTTCCCACCAACCTCGCCCTCTGTGAAGGATCAGCTGTGTAGGGGTAGGGTGGCAGTGGTCTGTAGTTGACCACTGGTTGTGCTGGCCCTGGTGTTTCCTGGGTGGTGAGGGCCAAGGTCAGCCCCCACTTGTGTTTTGCCCAGGGCTACCCTGCCTGAGCTCTAAAGCAATTTGAGATGGCTGCTAATTGTGCTGGTTTGGAGATTCCCAGGGGAAGCCAAGCTGTGAATCTATCTGGCTTCTCTTAGTGCCAGGCCTGGGGCTACTTAGCGAGAAGTATGGGGGGGGGGTGGGGGGCTAGGGCCACCTGTTGCTTGTTTGTGAGGATTTAGGAGGCTGTGAAGCAGAGCCAAGACCAGCCATTCACATGGAAAAGTAGCTTTTAACAGCTTGGGTGGGCCCATAAGTTGGGTGGGACAGAGCAGAGCCTCAGGGATTCTTGGGGCAGGGCAAATGGTGTTAGTGAGGTTGATGGAGTCTCAGAATGTTACCTGCCTCCCAGCTGGGGGTGGGGGGTGGGGAGGTTGTTGAAAAAGGAACAATGGCCTCTGCCTACTTTTCTGCCTGGGAGAAAGCTGTCCCCCACCTCCTCCCTTACTGCCTCACGCTTTAGGTCCTTCCTGTATGCCACTGGTGCCTTTCACGCTGTTACCCCGGTGCTGGAGTTTAGAGGGAGTCTGAGTAAGCCCATGTGTGGGTTCTTTAAGAGGAAGTGTTTGACTTCAGAGGTTTCTTCCACCTACTCAATCCCCTCTGGTTTTTGCACCAGAAGTTATGGGAACTTATTTTCTGGCACGGGAACCCTGGGCTGGGGTGCCTGGTGTGGGTCTAGGACTCCTCACTCCTAAGGTATCCCTCCCAAATTTTTATCCACGTATGGATGTGGGACTAGCCCATTTAGCGTCTGCACCCCTCCTGCCAGCCTGGATGGATGTAGTTTCTTTAATTCCACAGTTGTCATACTCCATTCAACTTAGCATGTCCGTTCTGAGTGGTGGTGGTTCTGTAGTTTAGTTGTAATTTCGATGTGGTTGTTCGAGGAGGGGAGCCGAAGAAAGTGTCGATAAGTAAACTATTTAGTTGATTAACAGCCTTATAGTTTTATCTTCCAGGAATCTTATCTTCTGCGTTATATTTCCAGGTATACCCTGAAACAAGCAGCTAGGTTATTTTTTACTTGATGTCAGTGTTGTCTAATGCCAGAACAGAAAATTATATTGGTTTTGTTAAACAAACAAACTTACGTGGCTTAAAGCTCTTCTGAAAGAAAGTTTATTGAGCCAAGTAGTAGCCAGAAAGGACCAGAACCTGGGTGAGAAGTCTCAGGCAGCGTCAGCAGGGCTGGTTGGGAAAGACACACATGTCCGCAGTCCTGGGGTTAGTGGGCACCTTCATGCATTATGTTTTGGTGACGACAGATTAAGTTGGCTGGAAAGAATTTACGTTGGCTGCAGATAAGGGGTGTGGGGTAGGAAAAGCTGTGAAACGGGTCGGGGGCGCAGTCCCAGACCAGGTGCACAGCCAGTAAGGAAGAGGAGTTTACTTTTGATGGGTTGTGGGCAATAGCCCTGAGAGTTCACGTACAACAGGGGGCTGTGGAGGCTGCTGGTCCTGACCCAAGGTGATGCGAGGCTTCAGCGTGCCGTCCGGAGCGTGAGCCATCTGTGGCTAGCTGGCTCGCAGCTGTTGACCGGGGGCTTTCTCTCGCTCCGCTCCGTGGTGTTGTAATTTAGGGCCTCTCAGAACTTTTCTTTTCTCAGTTTCTATCTCGAAAAGTAAGACCTGAATTTACATGAATCATTGGTTTGTTTCAGCTTTGCCCGAAGTTTTTACATACAAATTCTACTAGTCACACGTGGCCATTCAGTGCAGTTGCTGAATTAATAGGTATGTAAAATTAACATTTCATATGTAACCTATTGCTTGCAATTGAAGTTTTAAAAGAACTTCATTGAAAAATACTCTGTAAATGTGCTTTTTGAAAAAATAAACGTATCTTGAATGATAACATTATGGGTAAAGGTTGAAGGTTACCTAGCATAACAGCTATTCAAATGGATGTCATATTAGTCACTGTTCAATGTTTCCTATACTACTTTCAAAGTGTTTTAATTTGCTAAGTTTATAAAGCATTTATGTTGAAAATATTTTTATTCTGATTATAAAAGAAATAGACCTGCAAAAAGTGAGAATTATGTTTTTATAATAGTTGGGAAGTATGTAACACGTAGAGTAGATTCCTTTTCCTGGTGTTAGTTAAGTTAGGAGGATTAATGTCATGTTAGAGTTGTGGTGATAAATCTTGTTCCCACCGGTAGGTAGAATGACCCAGCCGTCGGACTGCAGGGTGACAGTGTCGTGATGAGCATGAGAGAGAGGCAAGGTGGTGGTCAGGGTTATGCTACAGGGCATGATTGGGGGGGGGGGGATTTGTTGTCATAAATATTCATTTAAGCCTGTGTTTGAGAAACACAATGAAGAGAAATTATGTTCTTAGATATTCTTACATGTACTTTATTATTTCTTTAATTTATTGATTTTTTTTTTTTAGAGAGAGAGGGAGGGAGGTAAAGGGGGAAGAGAGAGAGAAACATCGATTTATTGTTCCACAGACTTGTGCATTCACTGGTTGCTTCTTGTGTGTGCCCTGACCAGGGATCGGACCTGCAACCTTGGTGTATCAAGGGCATTCTCTACTGACCTGAGCTCCTTGGCCAGGGCACTTAGATATACTTTAGATTCTTTACCAACGAAGGATCTAGTTTAGAAAGAAGCAACTTTTGAGCACCCTTCTTTTCTTTGACATAGTTAGATTTTCCAGAGTCTCTCAGCTAACATGCTGTTCAGGTGTTCTTTGGTTTGGTTTGGTTTTGAATCCTCACCCAAGGATATGCTATATGTTTATTGATCTTTAGAGAGAGAGGAAGAGAAAGAGAGAAACATCACCAGGTTGCCTCCCATGTGCACCCTGACCGGGATCAAACCCACAGCCTTTTGGTGTGCAGGACAATGCTCTAACCCATCGAGCCACCTGGCCAGGGCCAGGTGTTTTTTAAAAACCCTGAGTTGGATGTGCTGTAGCTCTGCAGCAACTCGCTGTCATTCTTTTTTTGTGGGGACTCAGAGAACCTTCCCAACGTGGGGTGGTTCTTGCACATATAGTGACTCTCTCACTTTCTGTTAGAGTGCCTCAGAGTCACCGCGCTCGGGGCGACACATCAGAGTCTAAGGTGTTGGTGAGACGCTGTCTGTGGTTGCTTTCAAAAGGTTGTTGGACTTTCATTGTAGGCTGCCTTGTGGAAGGGTAGTGTGAGAGCCCTGGTTTGTGTTGTAATAACTGAGCTGTTCAGATGGGTCTTACAGTTCACAAGTTAGCTTCACTGTAGCTGCTGTTGAAAAATTTAAATTTTTATTTTTTTTTAGCATTTTATTTATTTTTAGAGAGGGGGAAAGGGAGAGGGAGAAAAACATCAATGTGTGGTTGCCTCTTGCACACCCCCTACTGGAGACCTGGTCTGTAACCCAGGCATGTGCCCTGACTGGGAATTGAACTGGCTACCCTTTGGTTCACAAGTTGGGGCTCAATCCATTGAGCCACACCAGTCAGGGCTAAAATTTTTTTGATGTATTCCTTCGTACTTACCCATGCCGAGAGAAACAGGGTTGCTAAAGAAGGGTGTTAAGTGGAAGGTGAACAGAGATGTGGAAGTGTAACAGCCACCAGAGATTGTGGTTAGATTATTTCTAAAAACAACATTTAACCAAGTAAATGTGGAGAGCTGATTGTTGTGAAGCAGCCCATGCATGGGGCAGCATCCCACATAGCACCTAAAGGGCCCTGGAGGGGTGGTACACAATGGAAGGGTTCTGTGGGAAACTAGGTGGGACGAGGGAGCTGTCAGTGAAAGAAAAGTTTTGGGGGGGGAGTCCACCCTTGGGGAGTTATTACCCTGTAGAGTGCTTGCCTGTCCTTCTGTGGAGGGATGGAGAGGGCCCCTGGGACAGATCACCTTCCTGGTGCTTGACCAGGGAGGCCCAGGCTGGGTGAGGTTAATTAAGATCTCGCTTCTGGGAGAGGCTAAAACTGCAGTGGAATCAGGTATTAAAATCGAGGTTTGGTATCATGGGGCTTTAGCACAGGAACACTATTCTGGGCCTGTGGTTTTCTCTTTAATAATTGAAAAGGGCTACAATTTGAGGAACTTTATAGAAGGTAAACCTTCATCTACGAATGCAGTTTAGCAGGAAATGCTGCTGTTCTCTTACTTGTTCAGCAGCCTCGCTGTGTCCCTTCCTCAGCTGGTTCTTTGGGCAGAAGACCTTTTTATCTTGGCTCTCTCTGCAGTTACAGTGATTCTTCCCGTTTTTACACTTCCTCAGGTAGCGATGCCAGTCTTTGCTCTGTGCATGATGAATGGAGGGCTTTGGAAAGAGTTAATTCTGGAGTAGTTAGTGAGTGATACATAGCAGGGTCTACTTTTCTAGTTTAATGTTTTCAAGTCCTAGGAGTTCCTAACATTTCAGCTTTTTAAATGTCCTTAAAATATGTTCCTCTATTGCTTGTTAAGGAGTTGTTCTGAACTAATTACTCTTTTTCAAAAATGCAAGCTCAAAATTTCTCAAAACTTTTGTTCCTCAGATAATGCATATGATCCTGATGTGAATGCTAAACAGATTTGGATCGACAAAACAGTGATAAACAGCCACATATGCCTGACATTCACTGATAATGGGAACGGCATGACTTCAGATAAATTGCACAAAATGCTAAGGTATGTACCAGTGCTGCACACCTGAAAGTCACTGTTTTTACCTAATTCAAGGGTTTTATGTGTCACACTATCGTCCATAGGTTTTTTTTTGAACATGGGCTGCTGCTCCCACAGTGTGCTCCATTCTCAAGTTTTCCGTTACCTCCCACCGTTAGGTCATTAGGCAGTCGCTGCCGTTCTCCTCGTCACTCCCGCGGTGTCTGGCTCGTCTAAAATTCTACCATTTCTTTATAGAGCTGTAGCACGTTGATATCCATTATTTGTATTTTAGTGTAAATTAGTTTTAACCAGTGTTTCCAGTAAGACTCACCAGTTGGGGTGGAGGGTAATTTTCGAGGGCTTCTTCAGAGGATGAGGAAGCAGCATAAAGTAGTCATAAGGCCTTGGGCTGCCGGCTCACAGTGTAGGGTGTCGGTGTGAGACCCAGGGTGCCTGAAACGAAAACAAAGCTACTTTGCACAGGCACAGGGAGGCTTTGGTAGCAGAGGCCCTTCTGCTGTCCCTGCAGCACTCCTCCTGGAGCCAGAAAGTCAGGGCGGCCCCAGGGTGATCATAGCCGTTGGCTTGTTGAGAACAAGAGAGTCATTCTGCTTACAGGAAGAGATTTCATGGGGCGAGATTTGGGGGCCCCAGGGGCCCCAGTTATGACTCAGCCACTGAGCCAGGATGTGCCGAGGAATGAGCTCCTGTCTGGTGTGTGTAACCCTTAGCGCCTCTGACGCAGACTTGGTTTCCTTCACGCGCAGGTGTGAAAACACGTTAAGGTGGATTCATTCACTGCCCAAGATTGCACATCTAGGAAGGATGAGGCCAGCATACACAACCAGATTTTTTATGTGTTATAGATTTTGAATTAAAAACATGAAGATTATCTGTATTTGTTTTTAAAATCTCTTTTCTTTTTTAGCTTCGGCTTCAGTGACAAAGTCACCATGAATGGTCACGTCCCAGTTGGATTGTATGGCAATGGTTTCAAGTCAGGTTCTATGCGTTTGGGTAAAGATGCAATTGTTTTTACCAAAAATGGAGAAACCATGAGTGTGGGCTTCTTGTCTCAGACCTACCTGGAAGCCATAGAAGCAGAGCACGTTGTTGTCCCAATAGTGGCATTCAACAAACACCATATCCTTTGACTTCGACATGGGAATTGTAGACACTCCGAAGAAATAATGTGACCATTCTGTCCTTTTGCTTTCCTGCAGAGGCTTGTTTTTCATCACACCTTTCGTTCCTGCCCCTGCCTCTCTGCCCTACAACCCCGGCTAAGTGTCTGTTCCTCTACTCTCTGGGCATCGTGCCCCGGAAGGCCTCACCGTTAGGCGGTTACATTTCATATTGAGCTTCCTGTGGCCTTCCTCTTTATTGCAGTCTTACTGTGGTCTAATAAGACTTGTGGTCTGGCTTGAAAGTTTCCCTAATTACCGTGACAAGCAAGATATCAGTAGGAAAATGTCTTCTGTGTAAGCATATTTCAGACATTGTTAAATTAGGGGTAATCAACATGCTCATCCTTCTGGGTGTTCATTTGAAATCAGACTGTCATGTACAACTTAGGAAATTACTTTTCTGTTTAAGTTTGGGTTGGCTTCTATATTGCAGTTGAAATACATTGTTGGTCTAATTCTTTAACTTAGGACATACGGCAGATGATTAATTTAGTGGAATCGGAAGCAAGCCTTGCTGCAATTCTGGAACACTCTCTGTTTTCTACAGAACAGAGTTTACTAGCAGAACTGGATGCTATTATGGGTAAGAAGGGGACAAGGATCATCATTTGGAATCTGAGAAGGTAAATCCAGCCTTCGGCTAGCTGCTGAGCGTCGGGGAGGCTAAGTGCGTGTGCCGGAGTGGTCGTGCTGCGGCACCTGCTGACCGCTGCCCGGAGCAGGAGCGCCCTGGAAAGGGCTCGTGTGTTGGCGTAGTCCGTGGTTCGGCTTATCGAGGATATTTTATTGAGGCCACTTTGGCTTCAACTGAGCTAATTACGTGTTACTAAGAATAAATTTCCTAGCCCTGAAGTTTAGGGTCCGTAGTACTCCATCCTCACTCTGTTATTCCACCCCTTTCCTCAAAACAAACAAACAAGGAAATACATGAGACAACAAAAGCCCAGCTAACTTCCAACTTCTGTAAGTTAAAAGAGAAACCTTGGTTCATTTGATCCAGGACGTAAAGCCAAGCATGATTTAGCATCTGGTAAGAAAGTAATATAGATGAGACTAAGGTGTTGCTAAGATTTGTAGTTCTTTATCCTTGTGGTGAGAATGAGATCCTTTGCAAATAGAAGCTTTAAAATGTAGGGTAAACGTGTAATATTGAGAGGTCTAGGACATACTGAACCCTAAGAATAAAGCATAAGTAGTGGTAAACAAGAGTACTTTAAATCTGGTGCTTTTCTGACCACCTGTGTCCCGTCCCGTCATCCTGTCATCGTCTCTCCCCACCCCGCCCTCCGCTTTTTTCACTTTTGCTTCCTTGTCCCTCCCCCATTTTTTTAAAATTTAAACTTAGTATTTTAAGGTAGTTATAGATTCATGTGCAGTTGTAAGAGTAGTAGAGACCTTGTGTGCCCTTTACCCGGTCTCCCCAGTGGTAACACCTGACAAAACTACAGAACAGTAGTGTTGACCCTGACGTTGACACAGGCAAGACAGGACACTTTTATCACCACAAGGGTTCCTCAAGTTGTCCTTTTATGACCAGAACCCATTCCCTCCTTAATCCCTGTGACCTCCAGCACGGTCTCCATTTCTGTAACGTGGTCATTTCAAGAGTGTTGCATGAAAGGAGTCACAGCGTGAAGCCCTTTGTGACCAGCTTCTCTCGTTCAGCATAAGTCTCTGGAGATCGCATCGGTTCCTGTGGGTGGCAGTAGTTTGCTTCCTTTTTCTTGCCTTACACTAGCGCATGTGTGGGCGGAGCCCAGGGTAGCTAACTGTGCACCTGCTGAAGGCCATCTGCATTGTTTACGGGTTTGGGCTTTTACAAATAAAGCTCTTGATGTTTGTATACAGGTTTTCGTGGGAATATAGTCTTCATTTTCCTAAAGTAGATGACCAGGAATGTAACTGATGGGTCATAGGGGAGTTTTATGTTTAGTTTTTTAGGAAACTGCTTGAATGTTTTTCAAAGTAGCTCTATTATTTGACCTTCCTTCCCACCAGCAATGTTTGTGAATACAGTTTTTTTTACATTTTTTGGATTCTTTCATTTTATTTCTTTCTTTGTTTTGTTAACTAATAGTATTTCATTGCCTGTCTTGCTGTGAAGTTAAATTTTTGCTCTTTTAAAAAATTATTTTTATAGCTACAAAGGTGCAACAGAGTTTGATTTTGATAAGGATAAATATGACATCAGAATCCCAGAAGACTTAGATGAGACCACAGGGAGGAAAGGATACAAGAAGCAAGAGAGGATGGATCAGATTGCCCCAGAGAGCGACTATTCCCTGAGGGTAAGTACGTGCCCAGCTCTCCTGTGGAAGTGAGGACATCGCCAGGTGATGGAAGTGAGGCTGTGGGCTTGTGTTACAACTGCTGCGATGGATCTCTAAGTGAACGTGTCGCAAACACGAGCCAACTACTGAGATTTCACGAGCACGCTGCTGTGTTTCACTCGGAGACAGTTCGCTGTGAAGGCATCCGTCTAACAGCGACTGCAGTTCTTTCTCTGTGGTTCTGTTATTAGCTGGCCAGACTGTGAAGGCCATGTTGACGAAGCAGTCCACACTGCCGAATTCAGAGTTCCTCCTTTTTTATTTTAAAACACTCTAGACACCCCTTGACATCCTAAAACAATAAATTACATATAGACTAGAGATAATGTACAGTAATAAAATTTTGTGATAAATCTCTGAAATTTGACCCTAGCAATAGTTATGTTTTTGAGATGGAGGAAATTAATCCAATGTAACAGTGGTAATAAGAATGTGGTTTCTTAGTCACTATGATAAGATGTATCATGTTCACTGTTCCCTTTATTTTTGTGCTGCATCTGTTCCATAACCCCAGGCTGAGGATACATTTGACATGTACAAGCTCACCATTTCACTTTGTTAACAATTGAAGTGGTGGCCGTCGCTATTACTTGATGTGGCCTGATGTGTCACTGAAGTGCGTTCTAACTGTTAAGAAGACCTTGCTCTCAAATGTGAATGACTCTAGAGGCAGCCAGAGCAGATGGTTTGGTTTTAGTGTACCGCACAGTACAGTCTTTTAAAATGTCATGAATCAGTTTTAAAATGCCGAAGCACCACTTGATGCTGTTGAAGTCAGGAGACAGGAAAAACAAGGGATCAGATTTTAGTTTTACAATGAACCTTCTATCCTTGAGTTAGTTCATTTCCTGTGGAGATTTCTGATACCTTGGAGGTAGGCACAGAAGAGAATATTTTAAACATGTTTAAGGATGCAAACTTTGGTCAAGATTCTGAAGTATCTAAACTTTCATGCATTAAGAATTGAGAACACATTCAGCCCTGGCTGGTGTGGCTCACTGGATTGAGTGCCAGCCTCTGAACTGGCACTCAAAGGGTCGCTAGTTCGATTCCCAGTCAGGGCACATGCCTGGGTTGCTCCTGGGTCCCCGGTGGGGGGTGTGCAAGAGGCAACCACACAATGATGTTTCTCTTCCTCTCTTTCTCCTTCCCTTCCCCTTTCTCTAAAAATAAATGAATAAAATAATTTGTTTAAAAAAATTGAGAACGCATTTACATTATTAAAGCTTACTTTTGAAAAAGTGCTATGCTTCACTATTCTGCATAAGTATTGGTGCATTATTTATAATTTTTCCTTTTCAAACTTGTAACTGTCCCTTTTGTTTATATTGTTTGTTATTTATTGTCTAAATAAAATGTATTGATGTTTTTAAAATCATAGCCATGTATGTACTTGACACAGAGTCAGAAAATATAGTCCTTTTTTTTAAATGTATACATTAAAAAAAAAATTGATTCGGAAAGAGGGGAAGAGAGGGAGAAAGAGGTAGAGAAACATTGATTGGTTGCCTCTTGCATGCACTCTCATTGGGGATCAAGCCCTTGACCTTTCAGTTTGTGGGATGATGCCCAATCAACAGCCACACTGGCCAGGGCCATGTATACTCTTTTTAATAAATTAAAATAAGATCATACTATATATGCTGTTTTGTAACTTTTCACTTAACGTAGCAACAGAGGTATGTTTTACTGGCTATAGTATATATATTTTTTAAGATTTTATTTATTTTTAGAGAGGGAATGGGAGGGAGAAAGAGGAAAACACCAATGTGTGGTTGCCTCTTGAGCGCCCCCTACTGGGGACCTGGTCTGCAACCCAGGCATATGCCCTGACTGGGAATCAAACCAGTGACTGGCCGGTTCACAGGCCGGCGCTCATCCACTGAGCCACACCAACCAGGGCTTGGCTTAGTATATTGAGTTTATTTTTAGTGAACAGTATGTGTAGTTTATATTATTTTATTGAAGAGTTAACGGGTCCTTTATGAAAGTAAGATGTAGCTTCTTAAATACATGCATAGTAGTGTTGAACAAATCAGTAGATAATTGTTTTGTGTCTTTTCAGGCCTATTGCAGTATATTATACCTAAAGCCAAGAATGCAGATCATCTTACGTGGACAGAAAGTGAAGACACAGCTCGTTTCAAAGAGTCTTGCCTACATCGAACATGATGTTTATCGACCGAAGTTTTTAGTATCCTTTATTTTCCTTTTTACAATGCCGTGTAGAGCTATATTAGTCCGGTGTATTTACCTACCCCTTTTCTCCTTTTCTCTTGATACTGATTCTAATCCTTTCTAACTTTGCACTTTTGGACTCTAAATAATGAAATAGAAAGGATGATTTGAAGGGAGTGAGGTAGTATGTTCAGAATTTTCCTTAACATTCAAGACTAAAACAGTGAGAATTACTTTTGGATTCAACTGCAGAAATAAAGATCATTATGGGATAATGATGTATCACAGAAATAGACTCATCAGAGCTTATGAGAAAGTTGGGTATCAGCTAAAGGTGAGCTGAAATGTCCCTCTCCTTTATAAAAGTTAGAATAACTTGTTCTGGGGTCACGTGAAATAATATGCTTTTACCTAATGACATGTTAGTACTTTTAATAACATTGGCGTGGCCCTTGAACTGAGAATACTTCAGTATTCTCATTTGGTCCTGAATAATCTTATGAAGGGGGCAGAATATTTTATTTGTTTTGCAGGTGGGGAAATTGGGGCTGAGGAACTCACCCCAACCTAACCATGAGTGTGGATCTCAGACACAGATGCACGTCTTTGCATTTGGTTGTAGATCCCTGCTTGTTTCATGCTGCAGCGAGAGTGATTGGTTTTAATTAGTGCTGGCTCCATTGTGTGGAAAAATAGTATCTGGTAGGTGACTGCTTTTCTGGAGTTAGTTCCTGAATATAGTGGAGCCTTCCTCCTGAGCCATGTCCATCGTGGAGTTCCGTTCAGGACGGTGGGAACTGTCCTGTGTCAGTCTGCCTGTCCTTTACCTGTTTTCATAGAAGGTTCTTGGGGGTGGCGGGTGCATGCTAAGAATTCAGTGATAAAGTCTGAAAATCAGCTTTGTTAAAGGTTTTAAGTCTAGGCATGTTTTGTTTTCCAGTTCTATGACTTTGTTTTTGACTCATCTTATTTCGTTCTGAATGCTCTGTAGAGTGATGTGAGCTGTATACAGTATGATAGTGTGGTTCATCTTGAATGTCGCAACTCTGTACTACATGTTCTCTGTGGCATCAGTTCAGAATGAAGCATTTTCGCAAAAGTAAATGAATCTCGCTTGGGCTTTTTGTAACCATTAATTGTAGTCACCGGATAAATCTAAAACTCTGATTTATTTAAAAATGCTAGTTTTCATTTATCAACAGAATAGTAATTTTTACCAGAAGTACTCTATAATTGAAGTGTCTGAATTTCACTGGTAATTGGGAGTGCGTTTTGGTAATAGGCCTTAGTTCTCCAGTGCTTTGGAATTCAAAAGAAATATTATATCTGTTACAGAGTGTAAATTCCTTTTCTTTTATCACATACAAATCTGACTTAAGAGATACAGCTATTTTCTCCACAGTTAAATTTGTATATTTATAACTTCTGGTTAAGCTTGATCTTGTAAGAAAATAAGCTTTTACAAGCAACTTTTAATGTTTTTCTTTCCCAGATGATAGGCTGGACCTAGTATTTTCCTTCTGTGGATTCAGTAAACATATATTAAGTAGGTGTCAGATACCTGCTATGATTTCTGATGCTAGATGTTCAGCGTAAAGAGATGGTAACATGCAGAGGATGCCCTCAGAGCTCAGGGTGGAGAGGGAAGTGTATATCCTTGGAGCATCGGAAAAGGCTTCTGGGAGAAAGTGGTGATTGAGATGAGGGTGGTGTTGGGAAGTCTGCAGGCTCTCAGGCAGAGAAAGGAAAAAGGATGTCTGCACAGGAAGGGGAAGAAGCTTCTGAGGCGACGACATAATTGAGGGTGTGGTGCTGTGCTGTGCCTGGACCAGGGATAAGTGGGAAGTGGAGTGATAGGAGAGATGGGCGGATGAGGCTGAACGAAGGTGAATGTGAGCTGCATGTTGAAGGGCGCTGTGGTTTGCAGGTGGTGTGAGCGGCAGAGCCACCGGAGGTTCTTAATAGAGCAGGGTTATGATTAGGTTTCTGTGGGTTTCCTCTACAGGGCGGGGCAAAAGCAAGTTCACAGCTGTTGGTGTGGAAAATTATATAATAAGTTACAACACAAGAATTAACCTTGTTTTGCATACCCAACTGTAAACTGACTTTTGTCCCCTTGTTTACTTATGTTTATGAAAATTTTTATTTTGTAAACTACATACTCTTTCACTTTGTATGTAGACTCAGAAGTAAGCTACAATCATGAACAAAATACACTTCATAATTACACATAATCAGAATGTGACTCATACTTTGGGTTCAGTATTTTAGCTAACAGCATTTAAAAAATAATTATTTTTACTGAGGTAGGATTTTATTTCATTGCCATTAACAACGTGTAGCTTTGGATAAATGACTCGTAATTTATGTGGCAAACCTGGGGGCTGTTCTGTGCCAAAGCCCGTGCACAGCGCCATGGATGTAGAAGTGAGTTCGTTGTGGTTTCTGCTGTCTCAGCAGTTGGTCCTGGTAGAGGCGTCTTCTTTCCCTCGCAGAGAGTTGGGGGTGGTGATACTTGTGTAAGTGGGTAGTTGACAGCAGTGCCGGTGGTTTTGGAGGAAGGCTCTAATATGTTTAGGGATTAAGTCCCAGAAAAGTCAATTACCCAGCAGATGCTGTTTTTCAGTCCGAATTTCACGAGGTGAAACATAGGAAAATGTGTGATACAAATTACAATCTTTGTGGAAGGGTAATTATTTTGAGTGTCACATCTTATGCTTAAAACACCAACTTCATTTTCTTGCAGGCAAACAACATGGGTGTTGGAGTGGTGGGAATTATAGAGTGCAATTTCCTAAAGCCGACTCATAACAAACAAGATTTCGACTATACTAACGAGTACAGGTATGTCACCCACTTAAGTTTTTTACTAGAGTGTGTTTTGGAAATGCTTTCATAACTTTTTCTGAGCTGAATTTCTTTTATCTCGTAGATGTTTCACATTGTAGAACGCTAGGAAAACGTAGGTGTTTCACATTGTAGAATGCTAGGAAAATGGACAGGTGAGAGGCTTGCACAGAAAACACAGTTAACCCTGCCTTCCACGCTAGGAATGTGTCCTACAAGTAGAGATAACGTTCTCTTGCCTTTACTGATGAGGCGTTTCTGAGATTCTAGAAATGAAGGAAGTTCCTATATTCTTGCGGTTACCAGAAGAGGGACCTGGCCCTGAGCGGGTCTGCCTAGGGCCGGCCCGTAGTATTTAGGCTCTTGACTTCCTGCAGGAAAGATGTCACAACATGAGTCCAGGTGATTTTTAAAGAATGTTTATTACAGCTGGGGACAGTGAAACAAGGAAGGGCCTAGGACAGAAGCAACATGAGGGGCTAGATGGGGAAATGAACCTGGGCTGGGCTGCTTTGGCTCACAGAGAAGTCAGAGAAAAGATGGCCTTGAGGACAGCGTGCTTTTAGTTAAGAGAGTTTTAATTTCAGAACATCCCATGTGGTTACTGTAGGTCTCTAAGTTTGTAAGGCCACCACGTAGGCCTCCCCTGTGCTTGTCAGGTTTAGCGTGTGGCCCCTTTTTTATCCACAACTAGAATAGTAGAAGGTGATTTACTACAAGGGGTCAAAAAGGATAGTAGGTGTCCAGAACTAGCTGATAGGAAAGAGCAACTGTTACCTCTAGGTTGAACAAGAGTAGACAGGAAAGGAACTGGGAGAAGGCCCCTAGCCCTGAACTCAGAGATTCAGACCCTTTGTAGAGGTCATGGTAAACACAGGAATGAGCTGCCTGCCTGGCCAGTGCCGATCTCCACTGCAGCCTCCTGTTGCCAGGCGCTGTGGTGGCCGGGGCTGCGTTGTAAAGGTCTGTCTTCCGAGGCTCTGGGAGAGCTAGAACTGGTCTCCATTACTGGAGGATGGGGCGAGGTCCCAGAGCACAGCTGGGCTCCTCTGGGAAGCTGATGGCTCCAGTCAGATAATGACAGTGGAGTCCCAGAACCTGGAAGGCGAGTGTCGAGCTGCTGTCACCCAGCAGGGTTTAACAGTCCTCAGGTTGACAAAGGATAAATGTTTACCAGACCAAACTCTAGTACCACCAAACTGAGAAAGGAAGACTGGATTTGAAGTGGAGGGATAATAAATTGATAAGTGAGATGATCAGAAAGCTCATTGTTTGTTCTTTGATAAAGTTAACAGTCTATAAATACCTGGCAAGACTAGGGAGGGGAAGGAGAAAATAGGTACTGTCCATATCAAGTGAAAAGGAGGACATTACAGGCATGAAAACTTTGTCAAAGGGACAGCCTGAGCTCTGACGGGTGTGGCTCAGGTGGTTGGGCATAACCTGCAGGGTGGAAGGTCGGCGGTTCAGTTCCCAGTCAGGGTGCACGCCTGGGTTGCAGGCATTAAACTAAGGATGGAGTTGTAAGATGGCATGGTGGTTTTTAGCATTTAAAATTTAATGTTAGTCTTCACACTGGTATTAAAAAAGAAGACTCGTGGTTATTTTCATAGGTACAGAAAAAGCACTTGATGAAGCAACACCCATTTGTGATTTAGGGAGAAAAATGGACATTTACAAAACCACTAACAGGGAGTACATGGTAACAGTACAGCTATTTACAACCAGTGCACAGTACTTACAGGAAAGCAGCCAGCTCCATTTCAAATGAGTTACTGACAGCTGCCCCCACCGAGAGTGTGAGTGAGCCCAGGGTATCAGTTACTCACCCTCGTCCTTGAGGAAGGAACCAATACAGTAAGGCAGGAAAAAGAAATGGAAGTTACAAAAAGTCCAAAATGATCTGCTAACTGGAGTTCATAAAGGAGCAAGTAATGTACAGGGTCTGGCACAAATAATGTCCCTTTTTTATTACAAAATCATAAGCATGTAATTCTGTAACATAACAATATCACACTCAAGCACACCAGATTACATTTTAGGTGAAATGTTCAAATTAAAACTATAAATTATTGCCCTGGCTTGTGTGACTCAGCGAATTGAGTGCTAGCCTGCAAACCAAAGGGTGGCAGGTTCAGTCTTGGGTCAGGGCACAGGCCTGGTTGCAGGCTGGGTCCTCAGCTGGGGGCATGTGAGAGGCAGCCACATGTCGATGTTTCTCTCCCTCTCTGTCTCCTTCCCTCCCCTGCTCTCTAAAAATAAATAAGTAAATAAAATCTTTTTTTAAAAATCTGTAAATTGTCACACTAATATCATTACCTTACCAACAACCACACTCAAGCAGGCGTTACTTCTGCCAGACCCTGTATATTCTAAAGTTGTTGGATAAGAAACATTAAAAAGTACTTTGGAGTAAATAAAACATGCAAATATGTCAACACCCTGAAAACTAACAACTTTGTGGAGTGAAATTTTTTTTTTTTTAAAGATTTTATTTATTGATTTTCAGGGAGGGAGGGAGGGAGGAAGAGGGAGAAGAACATCAATGTGTGGTTGCCTCTCACACGCCCCCATCCAGGGACCTGTCCCCGCAACCCAAGCACGTGCCCTGGCTGGGAATGAAACCCACAGTCCTTGGGTCTGCAGGCCAGCACTCAGCTCACTGAGCCGTACCAGTCAGGGCTGTGGAGTGAAATTTAAGGGGGAGTGCCAGGTTCAGGAGTTGGAGGACTGGGTATTAGAAAATGTCCATTTTTCTCCAAACAATTAAATGCAATTCCAGACTGAAAAAATAAAACCCTAACAGGTATGTGTGGGTGTCGATAAGAGTGACCGGCTTATTCAAAACGGCTTATTCAAAACTACGTAGACAGTCTGAAGGCCAAGGGTGGATGGGTAAGACAGTCCTCAAAGAACAACAAAGCGAGAGGGATCGCACTGGTAAATTACACAAGACTAAGAAGCGGGTGTTAATGAGAGGGCAGACAGTCCAGTGAAATGGAGTAGAGAAGCCAGAAAACAACGCCCCTTCCCCACACACACACCACCCACCCCCACAACCCCCCTCCCCCGGATTTATGACAGAGGCTACACTGAAGTGCAGTGAGAAGATGACCATCTTTCTAGGTGGGCCGGGTCACTTTGATCCCTGTAGATATACAAACTTTACCTTCTACTTCTGCAAATGAAGCAAAAGTGCAGTTCCAAATGGATTCTAGACCTAACTGAGAAAGGCAGAAACAAAATGGAAACAATGTTTTTATAATCTTTAGTTAGGCAGGTTTTTTTTAAAATAAGACACAAAAGGAATTAATTATAATGGGCAAAAATGGAAAAATTATCTACAATATAAATAAAACATACCAAATGTTGGCAAGATGTGGGCCAGTTGGAGCTCGCTCATACATTGCTGGTGGTGTGTGAAACTTGTCGATGATTTTTGAAAACTGTTATGCTGTCAAGTAAGTGCCCACCTTGTGACCCTGCGGAAGCGGGTGCAGCCTTGGACTGGGGTGAGGGGTGATGAGAGAAGGAGATGAGGGAGAGTCGGGGCTTTAGTCTCACTTATCTCAGTGGGTCCCATCGATTTCCTTTCAACATCTTATTGTGGGTCTTGAGGTGGCAAACACAATGCAATATACAGATGATGTATTAGAGATTGTACACCTTAGACTTGTATACGTTTATTAACCAATGTCACCCCAATAAATTCAATATTTAAAAATCCATGTTGTTGTGGGAGAATGAAAAGTCTTAATTGTGGGACAGAAGCTATTTGAAGTATACCTGCAGGTAATGATCGTGTACTTTCATAAACCAAAAGTGTGAGTTCTGATTTGAATTGACGCCTACCAGGTTGGGGTTGAAATTCACAGAGCCAGCCTGTGGTTCTCCCAGTGGTTGGTTGACAGCATGCTTTCACAACAGAGGTCCCAAAGTACTGTTTTCTTTCTTGTTTCCTGGATGACCCTGGCTCTGTGCTCTGCTCTAGGAACTTAGAAAGGTTCTCCTAGAAAAATTGTCATTATGTGTTTTTTAATTAACTGCTTTTGGAGCCCATCCCCCCTCCCCCAGTGTCTACACGATCATTACTAGGCTGTTTGTGCTTTCTCTGTGTTTGACAAAAATTTAATCTATCTTTTTCCCTAAATCAATTTTATATTTTTATTTTTTTGAGGCTTACAATACTAGCACTAGGAGAGAAACTGAATGATTACTGGAATGAAATGAAAGTGAAGAAAAATGCAGAATATCCTCTAAATTTGCCAGTTGAAGATATACAGTGAGTATACATTAAAAATGCCAGCCCACTGTCATATCAAGATGTGTGATGCTGGAGGGCATAGTGAGGGTACAGTGTTCACAGCCGACTCTAACCCACAGTAAGAAATAAATTCTGCAGCTCAAGTCAGCATGCAGTAAAGTGAACTGATGAGTATATATGAGGTTTGTCTGGAATAAGTCCAGCCGTTGTTAATACAACAAGAACGGTTTGTACGAAATCGATGGAACCTGGCAGCCCAGGAGAGTGGACTGGGATGCTCATGTGTGAACAGTGATGACTTCACTGTCCTAGTCAGTGGGGGCGGTAGACGCTGTTGAGTGAGCATGTGTACTGTGTGGCCATTGCATTCAAAATGACTGAGCGAGTAGAGCAATGAACGTGCATCAGATTTTGCATTAGGCTTGAACATTCCTCTGCGGCAACTACTCTGATACTTCAGAAGTCCGCAGCTATCGTCACCTGGTGATTGGTAGCTTCATCAGGACAATGCACCCACTCATGCATCATCACATCACAGCAAAACATCAAGTCACCCAGGTAACTCAGCCCCCTGAAGTCTAGATTTGGCGCCCTGTGACTTCTGGCTTTTCCCAAAACTAAATCACCTTTGAAAGGGAAGAGATTTCAGACTGTTGGTGAGATTCAGGAGAATATGATGGAGCATCTGATGGTGACTAGGAGAACTGTGTGAGGTCCCGAGGTGCCTACTTTGAAGGGGACTGAGGTGTTTTTCTCCTGTGTGCAATGTTTCTCATGTCTTGTATCTTGAATAAGTATTTTTCATGGTATGTGGGTGGATACTTTCTGGACAGATCTTGTATACATTTCTATGTAGTCACAAAAGATTTGTGAAACAGTATTTATACAACCCATTATTTATATAAACTATGTGTTGTGGGTTATCATTTCATTTAAAAAATGCACATCTGACCCATTAAGTGAACTTCACAATCTATTAAATTGCATCATAGTTTGAAAGACCCTTGTCTTGTGTTAAAGGATCGTGAGTATAAAGCTAGGCTTGAGTTTAGATTCTAGTTCTGCTGCTTAAGTCCCTGTGTGTGGCATTGAGTTTGTTACTTAGCCTCCTAGACGCTTCCATTTTCTCCTTTGTGAAATGGAAGCGCCAGCAGCATCTGCCCCCTAGGATTGGATGACTGCAAGGATAGGGTGCCGGACAAGCGCTCGGGAGCACACGGAGCACCGGTGACTGTCCTGCGAAGGAGTAACAACTGCGCTGCCAGAAGGCGCCCAGATGTGCGATGAAAGCAAAGACACAACTCTGTGCTGGTTTCCCTCTGTATTGTGTGTGTGTCTGCACACACGTGCATAATGTAACCTCTTGAAATGGGTTTATATTTACTTCATGAACTTCCAGGTTGTGTGAAGGTTTAAGTAACTAAATGCAGTTTTGTAAACCTAGATTAAAAAGTTATTGGCATTAAGGCAAAATCTTCATTGTTAAATGTGTCTGATATCAATTCTTTATGGGATCAGTGTGCTTTTTAAATGATAAAAGTAAGGAAGTGTTTTATTAACTGAAAGAATATACAAATTTTAGTTATTCAGAGATGTGTCTAATAGAGGATAACAGTATAATACCATCATAAGAAATGACTTAAACTATAGTAATACAGCAACTTGTCTGTTTTCTGTACCTGAGTGGTCTGCTGTGCTAACAAATATATTAGATTTGACGTTGCAGATGCTACTGCAAGTTTGAGAGCAAGGCATTTGAAATACTCTGAGTTGCGTTTTTATTACCACAGAACAAACTTAGTAGCATGCTGTGCAATAACACGTTACGTCACTTTGCTGACATTGGCCTGTCATCTTTAACCTTTCATAGGTAACCCGAGTTAGTCGTTTTGATCTCACTTGCTGTACACAGTGACAGTGTTGTCACAGGGTTTTGGGGGATAGGTCAGATACTAGGGCGTTTTGTGCTGGAAGTGATGTAGAAAATCTAACAGAAGTGTATTTGGCATCCGTGCTCCCATGCAGTATCTTGTTTTGTTGTAGGAAACGTCCTGATCAGACATGGGTTCAGTGTGATTCCTGTCTAAAGTGGCGAAAATTACCAGACGGGATAGATCAGCTCCCAGAAAAATGGTATTGCTCCAATAACCCTGACCCACAGTTCAGGTACCATATAGTTGGCAGTGCCCTTTTGGAAAGGAGGAAATGCTTGCTGTTCAAGATGTGTAGATGAGTAGCCGATGGTGACCTGTTCTTCCCATGTGATTTTTCTAACTAGAAATTGTGATGTTCCAGAAGAACCTGAAGATGAGGATTTGGTACATCCCACTTACGAAAAAACCTACAAAAAGAAGTGAGTGTTGTATTGTGTGGTGGGAAAAGAGTTAATGCCCACATCCTCCACAGCAGTGTGTCTGCAGTATTAGTTGATGCCTTTCCAAGATAAAGCTTGTACAGTTGACCTTGACCTTTGAACAGCGTGGGTGTTAGGGGCACCAACCAACTCCCCACATCCTACTCCCTTGCGGTCAAAAATCTGCCTGTAACTTAGGTTGGCCCTTCTGTGTACAAATCTGCAGGTGGGAAACCCAGGGATGCAGAGGTCTGATATATGTTTGTTGAAAAACAATTCATGTGCAGGAACACCACCCAGGTCAAACCCACGTTGGTCAGTGGCTGACTGTACAGCTGAAGGAATGTGACCCCCCCAAAAGATTTCAATGTGGAGTGCATAACAGCAAGTGCTTTTTGAAAACAGTTTATGCTGTGGGTTCCTGCTTTTTTTTTTCCCACCTGCTGTTTATTGCTGTCCTATATACAAGACAGTTTGCATACAGAATAGGGTGTCTTTGGGGGTCACACACACTGAGACATGTCATAAGTGAATACTGCCTTTGATGAGCTGGTAGTCTCACAGGCAAGATGCAATGCGTGTATTACAACTTAGAAGTTGGCAAATACCATAAAAGGTGCGGTCCATTCCCATTGGGAAGCCCAAATGCAGAGATAACTTCAGGCCTGGGGATGGTGAGGGCAGGGGTCAGGAAAATTCATCAAGGATATTTTTGTAGTAGGCCTTGAAGGTAGGGCGAAAATGAACCAGGGGGCAGCGGTGTATTTGGCTTTACTGGAGTGCCGTGTGAGTGGGCATGGTGGGAGGTGGAGGTGGGCTAGAGAAGCTGGGAAGGGAGTGGTGGTCGGTCAGCCTTGGTGGACTTCCGGCTGATGCTCACTGAAGGCCGAGTTCACTAAGCTTCCGGGCAGTTTTGATTTATAGCACACTGTTTTTTCAGGATCAGTCCAGCAGGGCTGGAGTGAACAAGCCTGTGGTTTTCCCACTCAAAGGCCTGAAGACACTGGGCATGGAAAATTGGGGGCCAGTCCAGGTTAGGGTGTAACTGAGAGAGGAGGTGGAAAGTGTCCCCCTCCTAAGGGATATCCCTTCTGATTGTAGTGTGCACATCGTTACAAGACAGACCGGAAGATGATAATGAAGTAGATTGAAATGTTTTCATCTTTTTACTTTTTCAGAGACAAGGAAAAATTCAGGATCAGACAACTGGAAAGGATCCCTCAGGTAATTCAGCGTTCCATTTTGTAGCTGTGTCTTATACTGGGTGGTGATTAATTTAACAAATATTTCTAAAGCTGAGGGGTTGTGTAACAAATTGAAGTGATCTTGTTCATTCAGTTCATGTGTTCCTCTGTTAAAAAATTTATTTGATTTTTAGAGAGAGAAAGATGAGGTGGGAGAGAGAGAAACATCAATTTGTTCACTTATTTATGCATTTGTTAGTTGATTTTTTTTTTTAAGATTTTATTTATTTTTAGAGAGAGGGGAAGGGAGAGACAGAAACATCAGTGTGTGGCTATCTCTCGAGTGCCCTCCACTGGGGACGTGGTCCACAGCCCAGGCATGTGCTCCGACTGGGAGTCAAACCAGCGATCCTTTGGTTTGCAGGCCAGCTCTCAGTCCGCTGGACCATGCCAGCCAGGACTTCGTTGGTTGGTTCTTGCCTGTGCCCTGACCAGGGATCAAACCTGCAACCTTGGCGCATCGGGACAGTGCTCTAAACAACTGTGCTGCCCAGCCAGGCTCCTCTTTTCTTGTCCCCCTCCTTGCCCTCACTCCCAACCCTGATTTCTTAACCCAATAGCTTCATTCAGACTTCAGTTTTATTTGGTTGGATGTCTTCTAAGGAAAGGCAGACATTCTTTTAAGAATGTTGTTGCTAGGCAGTCAAGGAAGAGTTCACAAGAACCCCCAGGGATCCCAGTTGTAGTACCAGCCTGGACCAAAGCTGTGCTGTTTTCTTTCTCTTTGTGGACCACCCTCCCAGGCCCTTTTATTTCTTAATCCTTCATGGTGTTAAGGAGCCATTTCAGAATATGTGACCGAGTGGTCATTCTTGGGGTATGAAAGGTTTTGGTCTGCTGCAGATGTATATGTTTGTTTATAATTAATGTTGAAATGTTTTCTTGTACAAAAGCTTAGAGTTTGGGGGTGAGAACAGAACTAGGGAAAAGAATAGTGGGCTTACTTTGGTTTTTAAAGGCAGTATCTTTATGACTAACTTTATTTCTTTTAGAAAAATAAGTTTGTGTTTTGCACATTAAAAAATTCCTTTATGATCAATTCCTCCCCCCCCCCCAACAGATTAATGCTGAAATGTTGTTGCGGACAGCCCCTTTGTCAAGTCAGAGTTTTTCATCTATGAGGGACAGTGTTCCAAGGGGACATCTTTCAGAAGCAGCAAGCACTTACGCAACGAGACTTGTGAATAATCATCGTGGGTCACCCCAGTCGGAATCCGAGAGCAACAGGTCAGCGGTGGAGGTGTGGTTTTCCTTTTGGGGAGGCAATAGTAAACAGAGCCTTTATTTAGCCCTTGTATGGCAGTGATGCAGCTCTGAGAGATTGCTGCCTATGTGCAGGTAAAAAGTCTTAATAAGGACACGTGACTTTGCTTTTATTGTTTTGTTTTCATGGCCATTCTTTGTTGCCTCTCAAAGAATCAAACATCATACCAGACATTCAAAGTTTTAAGTAGACTCACTGGTACCCTGATAGCTTGATGCATCTAGATGTGCATTTACAGCAGCACCAAAATGTGAGTTATCCCACGCAGATGTCTTGCTGAAATCCCATTACAGTGGTTGCCATTTTCCAGGGATTAAAGAAATAATAAAATCAATGGAGACTTTGATTCATTTCAAATATTTTTTGGGTATTTATTCTAGGCCAGATGTCAAGGATAAGGAAATTACCCTTCCTTCATGGAGTTTACAATCTAGCAAAGAATCTAAGGATGGTAAATGAAAATATTTTACTCTTTCCTTTGTTTGCTGCCCCTTCTGTTTTTGCAAATTGATTCTATAAACCCTTCTGGTTAGCAAAGTCAGCTTCCATCTTTAATTTGAAGAATCATCTACCCAGGGGTGTCCAACTCTTTGGTGTCACTGGGCCACACTGGAAGAAGAAGAGTTGTCTTGGGCCACCCATTAAATACACTGTGACACGTAATCACAAAAAAATCTCATAATGTTTTAAGTAAATTCACGATTTTGTGTTGGGCCGCATTCACAGCCATCCTGAGCCGCATGCAAGCCCGCAGGCTGCAGGTTGGACACCCCTGATTGCACCTCATAAATAAAATAAAAATGTTGTCAGTGTCTATTGTATATCCAGGACTTTTGGCATCTAAGAGTTTCAAGACAGAGAGAGGTTTCTAGAAGGAAGCTCAGATCTAGTTTTGGTCTCCTGAAGTTTCGTTTCTCTGGTATCAGGTGAATCCAGCTTCTGTCGTATCTAGGAATGAAGTTTAACTAGGATCTGTCGACTCCTTACCTGGCATCATCTCTTTATGGTCCCACTATCCTGTCACCGTTCCTGCTGAGAATGTCCGAGTCCAAGCCCTCTTGATTTTTAGGGGCTCTGCAGCACATGTTATAGAGGCTTTTATGTGCCACTTCCAGGCTGGCACACAGGGTGCTGAAGACTCAGGTCTGTCTACTTCAGTGGATTCATTTTTAACCAGACCACCACCGACTGAAGAGACAGCAAGTGACCCTGCTTTTATTGTCTACACTTGCCCCATGCTAATTAATGCCACCTATTTAAGTCGATTAAGAAATACTATATTGTGGAATTTTATCAAGTTACCTCTTGGAGATTCTCTGTAGTATGGAAATTTCTGCTTTAAGATTGTCCTTATCTAAGTAAAGAACATGAAGTAATTAACAGCATGACATAGTGTCAAACGTGACCCATAAATTCATAGCATAACCTGTATAAGTGATTGGAGAAGGAATGGAAAGCAAGGTAGGAGTGATGGAGGGAACAGTTTCCTCTCTTGGCTGGAATGATCAGGGAGGCTTCGTGACAAGGTGGGTCTTAGGTCGGTTCCTGAAATCCTCAAAGTGCTACTCTGCGCATGTGGCCCATTCAGAGGGAATAGAAGGAACACAGTGAGGAAGGAGCGTATTGCCAGTGAACGGGGGGGGTCAGACTGACTACACCTGGTGTTTATTGTCAGAAGAACCAGTGGAACAAAATTCTGGGACATAGTGAGGCCAGTTTTTCTGAGAGGTTTTGTAGCCTTTGTCAGGTTTTCTAAGGGATTTTTTTTTTTAAATCCTCACTTGATGTGATGTGTTACTGGTTTGAGAGAGAGAGAGACATCGATGTGAGAGGGAGGCATTGATTAGTCAGTTATCTCCCACATGCGCCCCAACCGGGAATCGAACCCACAACCTTTTGGTGCATGGGATGATGCTCCAACCAACTGAGCCACCCAGCCAGACTCTTCAAGGGATTTCTGACCTCAGGAAAGATCAGAAATAACTGACTTCATGCATATGTACATCAAGGAGCACATGTCATAAAATAGTTTGCCGTTTCTAGCCCACATTTTGGAGACTTGAGGCTGGACTGCGCTTAGCTAAGAACTTGTGTGAAGTTTTTTTAACCAGTCTCCTTTATATTCTTGGTTTTTCTTCATACACATGGTTCCAGACAAAGTAAGAAAAAGTAAAATCAGTAAAGTTTGCAGACCAAAAAGGATGAAATTTATTTTTAAAAATGACTATTATTAAAATGGAAGAAGAGAATACAGAAAATTTTCATTAATTTTTAAAGCATATATTTATTTTCAAATTCATAGAGCCAAAGTCTGTGGAAAGACTTACTGAATTTAAGTCTTGACGATAACAAATAGGAATAAATGTGGTAAGAAAGTTATAGGGCAACTCCCAACTAACTGATGACCTCCAGAGATTCCTAGACAGACCCCGAGCTTGGAGCACCAGGTGCTTCTGAAGGTGAACAACAGGGCTGAGAGCGAGGGGCCTGTTTGGCAGTCTGAGGAGGAGCAGGTTCCCGGGCCTCTCCTCCTCTCCTCCTCTCCTCCTCTCCTGGGTCAGAGGGTGGGGAGGCGACCTGTTGGGGCAGGTGTGCTGTTGGAGGATGGGAGTGAGCACAGTTAGAAAACAGGAGTAAATGAAAGTTCAAGTACCAGATGCTGAGAAATCCCCCTCCCTCCCTGCACTTCAGGCTCCCCTGAGAAGAGCCCCACCTAGATGGTGACAGTTGGAGGGCCCTTGAGTCACAAGCCCAGCCCTCACTCTGGAGCAGGAGCAGGTAGCCGGGAGTCCCCATGCACAAACTGAAACAGAGGGAGCGAAGAAACCATGTGATAGTTCCTGCGAGGGGGTGGCTGGAAGGAGGGACAGTTGGAAGGTAGAAAAAGAAGAGACAAAGTATAGGAAGGTCAGCCTCAAGTGAGGAAATTCCAGAATGGGAAGTCAGGAAACAAGGGGCGGTGATGGAAGAAAGGTGGAATTTCACTAAATGTGCAGCATGTCCCGGAAAGCGCTGTTCTGAGTAACGCCGTGAGGTTCGGACACTGGGGGAAGGGTTGTCCTTAGAGAGGAGGGCAAACCGTGCGCGAAAGGGCGGGCGGGGGCAGCAGAGAAGCTGCCTGGCAGGTGGGAATGGTTTGGGGAAGGTAACCTCCAACCTGGGAGTCTGTTTAAACCAAGCCAGTAAACCCAGGAGGAAAATAAGTACACTTTTATCATGTAAAATTTTATATCTTTTATGTCCTGTGTATCCTTTCTCAAGAGTTTACTAGAAATTGTGTCCCCTCAATAGGAGAGAGTAAGCCCAAGAAAGGAAAGTCTTTACTTTTTTTTTTAAAAGGTTTTTACTCATCTTCAGAGAGAAGAAGGGAGGGGGAAAGACAGGGAGAGAAACATTAATATGTGGTTGCCTCTCATGTGTGCCCCCTACTGGGGAGCTGGCCTGCAACCCAGGCATGTGCCCTGACTGGGAATCAAACTGCTGACTCTTTGGTTCTCAGTTAGGTACTCAGTCCACTGAGCCACACTAGCCAGGTTGGGGAATCTTTCTTAGATGCTGGAAACCTGAGGCCTGGCACAGAAGGCCCAGATAGCAGACCAACACAAATATCCCTCTAAGTGGGGCAAAAAGTAATCAGTGGGTAATAATTCACAGAGAACCAAGCAAATGTTACTGCAGGGAAGTGGTTTTACATGAAGCGATAGGGCATACTGGTTTACTTAGTGCTCACTTTTGATGACAACCATGAAGCAAATCATGATGGGCAAGAGGGGTGGTGTCCGGTTTAGGACGTGGGTGCACTGGACTCCCAGAGGACAGCAGATGAAGAGGTGTGGCGCAGTGTACGCCTGGTGCTTTAACGATGCCTCAGCTGTCTATTTCCTCATCCGCAAAAGGAGAATGTAATCTCTACCCCAGTAACTCATTGGGCAGTACTGTGTAATAAATACACCAGTGTTTTTAAAAGTAAGCATGGGTCTTTATTCGAATTACAAGGTAGACTACTTCAAGGTCTTCTATTTTGTCCATATCTGTATTTTATAATGTTAACTTCTATTGAAATTTTTTCTAGCATGAAACGGAGGCTTTCTACTCGTTCCTCAATTTTGAATGCAAAGCATCGGAGATTGAGTAATCAAGCCTTTGAAAATTCAGCTTATAAAGATGATGATGAAGATGTCATCATTTTAGAAGAAAACAGTACTCCCAAGCCCGCAGTAGATCATGATGTTGAAGTGAAATCTGAGCAGACTCACATCGAGCCAAGTGGTGTTCAGGTCGAGCCTATGGGTGACATTGAACCTTGTGGCCAGACTAGTTCAACAGGCACCTTACCATCCATGTGTGATCAGGCAACGGCTGTGGCCACCCAGACTGAAGTGCCAGGTTTGGTTGTCAAAAAGGAAGAAACTACTGAAAATGACATACATACCAGAAATGATACAGCTGTACTGCCATCCTGTGCAGAAGCTGAAGGAAAGACACACGAAGCCCAGGAAACCTTTAATAAATCTGTGGGTGATGCTGGGTGCCAGTTAAGTGAACTGAGAAATGAGCTGCTTCTAGTTACCCAAGAAAAAGAAAATTATAAAAGACAGTGTCAAATGTTTGCTGATGAAATCAGAGTGTTAAAACTGAGGATACTGGAAATGGTCAACAAGTACGTGAAGAAGGAAACTTGCCATCAGTCTACTGAAACCGATGCTGTGTATTTACTGGAAAGTATTAATGGCAAGTCCGAAAGCCCCGAGCACGTGGTGTCTCAGTACCAGCACGCCCTGGAAGAGATAGAGAGACTGAAAAAGCAGTGTAGTGCTTTGCAGCACGTGAAGCCCGAGTGCAGTCAGTGTTCCAGCAACGAGAGTAAAAGCGAGATGGATGAAATGGTTGTGCAGCTTGACGATGTGTTCAGACAGCTAGACAAATGCACTGTGGAGAGGGACCGGTATAAGAGTGAGGTGAGCCGTGTCACTCAGCCTCGGGGTGGTCTTAAAGACTGCCAGCTGCTAGAGTGGGACCAGTCACTCGGTGTTCCCATTTCTTGACTGTTCCTCCACTGGTTCTCAACTGGGGGTTGGTCCTCCTGGCGGCATGTGGAAGCATGGAGGGGTCGTTTGGGTTCTCGAATGTCTTCAGGAGATAGATAGGCATTGTTGGAATTTAATGGGTGGTGGCCGGGTCTGGTAAGTGTCCTGTAGTGCACAGAACATCACTGGGTCACTTTGCCTGACAACGTGCGGCTGTGGCCTGAGATGGCTTTCAGGCTGAGCCATCATGTACCAACGTGCCCAGCAGCAGGGGGAGGCGGTGCGGTTCCTGAAGGTTACTTCCGTTCCATCTGTGGGGACTCAGTCACCTGGCTGGTGGGTGCCTTGGAACTGCAGTCTTTATTCGGGATTTGTTTCACTTTGTTTGATTTTTTATTGAGGAAAAAACTTAGACATCAGGAGACAAGTAGTAGCCTCCACACCTGCCCCCCCCCATTCAGATTTGGGTAGCTTCTTTTTTTTTTTAATCCTCACCTGAGGATATGTTTATTGATTTGAGAGAAAGACGATGGGAGAGAGCCATCGATCAGTTGCCTCCTGTACTCACCTTCCTGGGGACCAAACCCGTGACCTAGGTGTGTGCTGGCTGGGGATTGAACCCAGCCTTTTGGTGCACAAGACGACGCTCTGACCAACTGAGCTGCTCAGTCAGGGTCGGGGAGCTCCTTTTCTAGGAGCGTCTCTGCTGGTACCCTGTTTACATGATGTTGGAAAGGAGGGCTTCTCTGCTAAAGAGAGTTTGGAAACGAGAGTACTGCGCATTCCTGGACAAGCTGCTGGTCTGACTGCTCTGTGTGACTTCCTGTCTCCACGTGCAGTTGGCCTCAGAGCTAGATGGCCGCACATACCCACCCCACTGCTAGCTTTGTGTTATAACTCAGAGCTGCTCGGTGCCGTGACGGAAGCCCCTGGGATGGCAGCAGAACTTAGGCACTTTTCTTTCGGTTTTCCAGGAACCTTTTTTTTTTTTCCATTGAGTAGTAATTGGCATTTTGCAGCCTTTCCATTTAGAAAGATGTACAATGAAGCCTAGTTTATAGAAAGCTGTTGGAGGTTCTCTCTAATGTTTTTTATGGTAATTTCCATCAAGCTGGTTTTCTACTTTTCTTAGCTTAAGTTTATACTTTGATATTAGTATTTTTAAAATTTTATAGTTAAACCAATTTTTTTGTCAGGTTGAATTATTGGAAATGGAGAAATCACAAATTCGTTTACAGTGTGAAGAAATGAAGACTGAAATTGAACAATTAAAATCTGCAAGTCAACAAAAAGGACCAGATGTTTCAACTTCGAGTGCTGTTGAGTCTGTGAAGTACGCTGATGGGGAAAGGTAATGTCAAAGGGGCCTTTGCCGCGGGGTGGCGAGAGCCGTGCTTGCTGGCACGCACCTGACGGCCTGTCTCTCCAGAGCAGCTGCTGACTGCTGGGGTCCCAGCACTGAGAAAGCGAGGGAGGAGAGACATGCACGTCATCGTTTTTCCCTTTAAGACACTAACAGTTTGGGTTCAACTTACGTGAAATAAGAATTCGGAAGGAATAAAGCGCTTGATTCTCTTTACAAGTGGTACCTTGGTACTCGTTAGTTTGTTCCATCAAGTGGCACACAAGTGACGATTGATGAAGCATTTTCTCTTGTGGGGCAGCACTGTGACTCCTACAAGTTGTAGCAAGTGTGACAAGTGGTGAGCAAGCACCAAGTGCTGAGACATTTTTTCTCGTCAAAATGTCGCGAGTACCAGGTCTGACGAGTTCCAAGGTACCACTGTACGTTTGCCTTTGGCACCACTTCCTTATGGGTTGCTATCCTCATTTTAATACTATGTGCCTTCCCCAGTCTTAACTTTTAGGAAGTCCCAAAGTTACTTTAAAAAAAATGCCATGGAAACAAGAACACGGCAAATGAATGATTACTCTACCTCAGTAAGATACAAAATAAGATTGGGGCTCTGTTTGGATTTGCTTTGTGTCTGAGAGTGGAGGACCTGAGGGGGGCCTGCTGGTGGCTCACGATTCAGAAACAGGCATCAGGGCCAGAACCGCACGCCTCTCCCTGCCAGTGCATTTGGGCTGCAGGTCGCAAAGGTGCTGTTGGGAGGTGGTCTCCTACCGTCCTCACTTGACATCAGTTACGACTGCGGTTTTAGCTGAAGTTTTTGAGAAATGTAACGAAATCTGTCCATGGAAATAGAAGGAATAGAGCGCTTCATACAAACATGGAGGGAAAGATGTCAGGAAGAGCTCCCACCTGCTGCTCCTAAACATGGGAACCCCCGGCATCTATCTGTGGTGCTGGTAGTGGACTGCGTCAGAAACTTGAAACGGTCTCCCCACACGCTGCTCTCGCACACTGACCTTTGAGTGCCTGGACGTTCTTTGGACCTATGCTTTCCAGAATAGTTGAGCCACCTGCGGCTGCTGACACTTGAAGTCTAGCTAGTCTGGACTTGATGTGCTTTAAGTATAAAATGCATTCTAGAGTTTGAAGCACTAGTATGAAAAGAAAAAATGTAAAATACCTTAGTGAAAATATACTTTAATGATATGAGGAAGTGATATTTTAGTAACATGGGTTAACTAAAATGTTTAACTAAAATTGTTTCATTTTACTTTTTATCTGAACTATTTATTTGAACATTTAAAATTGTGTTTGCACTTATGATATTTCTCCCAGACATCAAAAATAGGAGTCTGTGATGTGTCTGGTAGATGGGAGGGATTAGCCAGAGACCATCAAAGACCTAAAGGGTGGGTTACAGGGTCATACTGGTCTTTGCTGTTCACGTAGATAGTTTTCGACTTTGAGAAAGGGTATATTCTCGGTAGGACATAGGATGGTTAATAATTCCCGTAAGCAGGCCCGAAAAGTATTTGGGCCACGGGCTCCCAATGGGAGATGAGCAGGAAACCTTGGACGGAGCACGGTTGGCATGAGCATGATGTCAGGTTTTAACCAATGTGGGGCCCAAGGGAATCTGACCGGGCAGACCAACAAAACAGGTTTCGAATCACATTTTTGTACACTGTTCACCCAAAGATGAGCATCTCGCCCCACTCGGAGGCTTCCTCTCTGCAGAGGTCAGTGTCCGTGAACTGCATGTGGACTTAAGCTTGAGGCCGCAGAGCCAGCAGCTGCAGCCTTCCCTCTGCCCTTGGGTTCCACCCCGGCTTTGAGGCTCGGGCTGCTGTGTAGGTGTGGGCATCTGAGTCTGCAGTGCTGCTCCTCAGATGCGTGCATTTGAACGTGGGAGGAATGACAGTGCTGACCATGTCCGGGACTGCTGTTTCCAGCAACACGGTTTCCTGTAAATGTATTCTAGAAAATGGGTGGTCGGTGACCTTCAGCATGAAGTCTTGCATTTTTAAAAGTCTTGTTTAACATTATTTAACTCAATGTTTTATAAGCTTATTTGACCACAGAACTGTTTCTTTTTCCTCTTATGCGACAATGGGCATCTCCTAGAACGTGTTTCAGGGAACAGTTCAGTCTGTTTTCCTCAAAGCGAGCTGAAACTCAAGGAGATGTGTTCTTATCCTTAGACCAGTTCTCTCATTAGTATAGCACCGTTGTTTTCTAGGATTTTTTACGTCATAGATAACACCTCATGATTTACACACTTGACCGTGTCTCCCCCAGTCTCAAATTAGAATTGTGCTAGCTGGACCCAGAGAGAGCCTTGAGTGTCAGGAAACACTGCTGACCACCAGATACACAAATACTGCATTGCGTTATTAACGATCAAATAAGTGGGTTAATGTTTCCCTTGAATACTAAGCCCTAGATGAATGTTAAACTGTATTACAATGTCCACCTAATAAATGTAGTATTTGTTATTTGCAGCCTCAAACTGCGGTCTCTCCGAGTGAACGTAGGACAGCTGCTGGCCATGATTGTGCCTGACCTCGATCTTCAGCAAGTGAACTACGATGTGGATGTCGTTGATGAGATTTTAGGGCAAGTTGTCGAGCAGATGAGTGAGATCAGTAGTTCTTAAAGTATATTTTATATGAGATAATAAAATATTTCCTCCGTTCCTTTGGTTGTACTGCTTTGAAAATGTAAACAGTTCTGTGTCCCAGCTGTGATAGGTGACAGACGGAAGAACCACAAACTTCACTGTGCCCTGTGCATGCAGCTGTGGCCACAAACGCGCGGGCATGTCATCACCCCTTCCGAAATGCCCGTGAGTCGTTGATTTTGAGCGGCTGAACAGCTAACTCATGTTTCTGGTATAAAATGTAAATATTTGTAATTAAGTCTGCACATATTTTTTTATCACCCTGGCGGGACGAAAGCATCTCTCACCACGAGGTTCTCGTGTTGCTCCTGACCTTCGTGCAGGCTCTCCCAGCTTCCCAGAGTGTATTTTTATCTAAGGGTGGGTGGTGCCATAACACAGACGGACGGGCTGCCTTCGGCTTTGTCACAGAGCAGGTGGATGGGCGCTCTGACAAATGGAGGGACACTTCTGATGAGTTGTGAGTGCGTGGAACATTGTTTCTTTACTATAAATTTTTACCTCTGGAAACATTTTATCCATGAAAATAAGGTAAGCAGCAACTTCTCCATCCATTTTGCTGGGATATTTTCTGTGCTGAGATTGCCAATCATGATTCAAGTGTTTTTATAGGACATAAAAAGGATCTTCAGTATCAAAAAGTATCAAGTATTTTAACTGCCTCACCATGTTTACGTTGAAGCCCATTTTTGGCTGCTTAGCATGGAGTGGGCACGGTAATTGTTAAATATTTCTTTTATGAAATTCCTGTGCAGCCTTTTATAGGGTCACTACAGGTTAATGGGAGTCGAGGAAGACAGTCTTTCTCAAGCAGCACCACGTCCCTTTTATTACATTGCACACCTCCGTGTTTTATATCCTGGAGTTATGCAGCAGATTGTCCTAGGACTGTAGTATTACATCCCATAAAAAGTAATGCTTCATTGGTTCCTTGTTTTGTGCAATTTTGAAAGAGATAGCTTTCTGTTAAATATAACTGTGTATATGTAATTAATTTTCCACAACTAAAATGCGCATTATTTTTTCAAAACTTTATCATTGCTATTTATTTTTACTTTTGTTTCTGAACATTCAATACATGTTCTTTTTTGTATGTATGCTTAATTACATGTGCCATGTATAATATCTAATTTTTACTGTACATTTTGTTCTAGAAAAAGCAAATAAATGAAGATTGTTTTATTTGCTTGATAAAGTAATTGAAAGTGTATTTTTGGTATGAAGCTGGTTTTCTGTCACAATTGTATCTGCCCAAAATTTAAAATATCTTGTAATAAAATAAAAATATATATGATGACTTAACTCTTCAGATATTTAAAGAATTCTATATTCAAATTATATTTGGAAAACTAAAATTGTGTCCATTAAGGCCCTACCCTAAAGTTGAAGTCATTTTACTATATTTTTAAAAGATTTTATTTATTCATTTTTAGAGGGAGGGGGAGAGGGAAAGAGACATCAATGTGTGGTTGCCTCTCATGCACCCCCTGCGGGAGGACCTGACCTGGCCCACAACCCAGGCATGTGCCCTGACTAGGAATCGAACCAGCCACCCTTTGGTTCGAAGGCCAGCACTCAGTCCACTGAGCCACACTTGCCAGGGCTTATTTTACTATATTAATTACAATTTATATTTAGAGGACTAAGACTATCTCCATTAAAATTCTAAGGCTCATGTTGAGAGGAAGTGCACGTGTGTGCTTATATTTGACACTTGAAACTTTCTGTGTCTAAATCATTTAAAGAAACCTTGTCTGGATCATAGCTACCTAGAGCAGGTCTAAGTTTGTGAATATTTATGTAGCAGTTCTTTCTAGAATTTGCTACTTTTTCCTTTTGGTCAGCTGTATTGCAAAACTGTGCATGTTGTTTGGATGTTTGGCTTAATGGGAAAGTTAATCATAGGGTTAATAAGAGAACCTTGTTTGCTAAATTGGTTCTTTGGAAGTGCTTACTTATTTTTCACCCTTAATCCTTTCGGTATGAGCGCTCTTTCAGCTGCGACACTCCCGCTGCCCGAGGTGCTGCGCCAAAAACGTGCACATAGCACATGGTCAGTCCTCCTTTGTGTGAAGACTTTCCTAACCTTATTTAAGATCTATGCTTAATAAAACAATGCTTTTTTCCAAGTGTTGTTTGTAACTTCAATATTAAGGGATAGTGATATAAAATTCTATCAATTATATAAGTAAAATTTATAAAAATTATATACAGATGGATGCCGGATATATCCGCCGCTCTTACCGAAAGGGTTAAAATACTGCCAAGTTCTGATTCTTTGAAAATAAGGCTAACAAATTTTAACAGAAGCAAGATGGGCTTTCATGGCAGATACACCATTTAGGTATAGACTTTTGTGAAGTTAAATTTGTAAAAGGCTAGTGTATGAGGGTATTGTTGCTTAAACAAATTATTATTTTTAAGTATATTTTACTAGTTATGCTATTACAGTTTTCCCAATTTTCCTCCTTTATCCCCCCTCCACCCTGCACTTCCCAACCCCCCAGCATTCCTCCTCTTAGTTCATGTCCATGGGTCATACATATAAGTTCTTTGAGTTCTCTGTTTCCTGTACCATTCTTGACCTCTGCCATCTATTTTATGCCTACCAATTATGCTTCTTATTCCCTGTACCATCTCCCCTCCACTCTTCCTCTCCCCCTCCCCACTGAAAACCCTCCATGTGATATCCATTTCTCTGATTCTGTTCCTGTTCTAGTTACTTGTTTTCATTGTTTGTTTGTTTGTTTTTTTTAAGTTGTTGATACGTTGTGAGTTTTTTGTCATCTTACTGTTTGTAGTTTTTGATCTTCAGTTTCTTAGATAAGTCCCTTTAACATTTCACATAATAAGGGCTTGGCGATGGTGAACTCCTTTAACTTACTTGACCTTATCTGGGAAGCACTTTATCTGCCCTTCCATTCTAAATGATAGCTTTGCTGGATAGAGTAATCTTGGATGTAGGTCCTTGCCTTTCATGACTTCAGGTGCTTCTTTCCAGTCCCTTCTTACCTGTAAGGTTGAGAGATCAGCTGACAGTCTTATGGGCACTCCTTTGTAGGTAACTGTCTCCTTTCCTCTTGCTGCTTTTAAGACTCTGTTTATCTTTAATCTTGGGTAACTTAATGTGATGTGCCTTGGTGTGTTCCTCTTTGGGTCCAATTTCTTTGGGACTCTGGGCTTCCTGGACTTCCTGGAAGTCTATTTCCTTTGCCAGATTGGAGAAGTTTTCCTTCATTATGTGTTCAAATAAGTTTTCAATTTCTTGCTGTTCTTCTCCTTCTGGCACCCCTATGATTCAGATGTTGGAACGTTTAAAGTGTCCCAGAGGTTCCTAAGCCTCTCGTTTTTGAATTCTTGTTCTTCATTCTGTTCCAGTTGGATGTTTATTTCTTCCTTTCGTTCAAATCGTTGATTCCTCGTTTACTTCCTGTCTGTTGGTTCCCTGAATATTTTGCTTTATTTCACTTTGGGTATCCTTCGTTTGTTCCTTCATTTTGTGACCAAGCTCAATTAGTTCTGTGAGCATCCTGATTACCAGGGTTTCTATTTCCACATCAGATAGGTTGGCTGTCTCCTCATTGCTTAGCTCTTTGGAGTTTTGCTTTGTTCTTTTATTTGGGCCATATTTCTTTGTCTCGGTGCACCTGTTAAGTTGTAAGGGGGCGGGGCCTTAGGTATTCACCAGGGCAGGGCAATCCTCTCTGCTGTGCTGTGGCGCTGTTGGTCTGGTTGACTGTTTCTTTAATTCCTTGGTTGTTGGAGTTCCATGCAGTTTGATTTTCTGGCATTGCTGGTTTATTGTTTTTAGGTAGGTTATTATCCTTTTGGTTGTGCGAGGAAGCAAAGGGTTTCTACCTATGCCTCCATCTTGGCCGCAACTTAAACAAATTATTTTTTGTTGTATTTTTTCCATTACATTCCCCTTCCTTATCCCCCCAACTCCCAATCACCACACTGTTGTCCATGTCTCTAAGTCACTTTTCCTTTTTGCTGGATCCCTCTACCCCACTTCCTCCCTCTGCTGAGCTGTCAGCTAGCTCTCTCTGAATCTGTATTTTGCTTGTTAGTTCAATTTGTTCATTACATTCTACACATGAGTGAAACCCTATGGTGTTTGTCTTTCACTGACTGGCTTATTTCACTTAGCATAATGTTCTCCAGGTCCATCCACACTCTTGCACAGGGTAAAATTGTCATTTTTACAGCTGAGTAGTATTCCACCATGATTGTTTTGTCCGTTCATCTACTACTGATGGACACATGGGCTGTTTCCATATCTTGGTGATTGTAAATAATGCTGCAGTGAACGTTAGTGTTTCGGGTTTCTTCAAATAAATTCCCAGAAGTGGAATCATAAGGCAGTTGTATTTTTCATTTTTTGAGAAACGTCCACACTGTTTTCCATAGTGGCCACACCAGTCTGCATTCCCATCAGTGGTGCAGAAGGGTTCCCTTTCCCCACATCCTTGCCAGTGCTTGTTGTTTGTTGATTTATTGATGATGGCCATTCTGACCCGTGTGAGGTGACATCTCATTGTGGTTTTAATTTGCATTTCTCTGATGATTAGTGACACTGAGCATCTTTTCATATGTCTGTGGGCCCTCTGTGTGTTCTTTTTGGATAAAGTAATTATTTTTAAAACAAAAATAGCATGAGGAAGTAAACCAGAATAGTCCACAGTCCCAACAAACAGGATCCGCTTTAGTCAGCTAAAGCTACAAAGTCAGTAAAAGTTACGTGTTGACACATCACACAGGAGTGACGTGTCATATCGATGTGTCCATCACTTGAGCCTCACAGTCCTGATGTTCAGGTGCTGCTCATGACTGCACACGGCCTCAGATGCTTGATTCTCGCTATCAGAGCCTAGTAGGTAGGTCATCAGTAGTCAGTGAGGAGTAATGAAAAGTGGCACATACTGGTGGGTCTTATCACCAGCTGCGTATTAGAATCACCTGGGGAGGTTTTTGGACTCCCAGGGCAAGGATGCGCCCCATGCTAATTAAGTCAGAGTCTTTGGGATTGGACCAGATACCAGTGTGCCTTCAGAGCCGAGAACTGTTCATCTATACCTTCAAGCATAGAAGAGCATTTACAGACATTGAACTTGAGTGGCTCATGGAGCAAACCCAGAATCCGCATGGCCACTTTCTCACTGGGGTGAGCGAATTGTGGGGAGGGAAGTGGAACAGAATGGTGTGCAGTGAGAAGGACACCCCCCCACCCCCCTGCCTCCTCCCTAAGGGTAACCACCACTGTTTTGTGTGTCCTAGAAAATACCAGTTGAGTGCATGTATGCACATTCGTATATGTCTTCAGTTTATATTAAAGTTTCTATCTTTATATGTGATTACCTATTTGTATCAAATTTACACAAAGGTGTTACACCATATAATCGGTAACATTTCCATGACTTTAGTCACATTGTATGATATTATATGTTCCTAGTGCTCATTTCTCATCTTTTGATATCACAAAAAAGGCTACTATGGAAATTAATAAATGTGCACCACACACACTTTTTCAAATATACCCAGAACATAAGTCCCCTGCAGTGAATATTGACAGGTCGAAGAGTGTATGCTAGGTACATTTTAATAAAGTTGCCATCCATCTATTTATTTATTTATTTTTGGTCAGGGGAAGGGAGGGAGAGGGAGAGAAACATCACCATGTGGTTGCCCCCACCTGAAAGGGTTGCAGGAACTGATACTCCTATGAAAAATGTGTGTGCGTGTTTTTTCCTTTATCTCTCCATCAAACTTAACTTTTCCTAATCTGATATGTGAAAAAAATTATCTCCCATTGGGCATGCTTTCATGTTTTATTGACCAGTGTAATTTCTTCTGAATACCACATCACGTGCTTTGCCTATTTTCTTTCGGGTCCATGGGAAAGGTTTCACTGCTTTAAAGAAGTTGAAAGCTGGAATCAGTGTGGTCCGTACATTACCCAGACAATGCCCAGCTTTTGGGAAATCTATAGGTTGTCTTTTTTAAACAGACTCACTGCAGTCATGGCTTTCCACATATTTATCTTTTGGATATTAGTCATGGCCCACAAAAGGAATGCCATTAATATCTGCTTGGTGTGCAGAAAAGTATTTGTTAGTTTTTTTAGAATTAAATTTTGTGATTACAAATTAGTCTCTATAAACTAGCCTGTAGGGAGAAAGTTGAGGCCAGAGGAGTGTCTTGGTCAATGCAAGCCATTCAGATGCACTTGTTATGAAATGAATACAGCCATAGAGTGTAGTGATACAAAACGAGTGTGAATCACACATTCTCCTACACAAACATTCTAATAAGAATGTTGTGAGTAAATGCCACTTCCTATTTCAAATATGCAAAACAAGTTAACTTCAAGGTTCAGTGTTAATTCCTTCCACAGCAGTCAGATCTGAACATCCCAGGAACTGTAGGGACTCAGTTTGAATGTGATCCGGCTGCACCTTCCAGACAAATGAATGACACTTTTAGACTCACGTTGAATACGTGGGTCAATGGTCTTCCTCCTCACCACGGGTTTCCTGGTGAATGGCCTGTATTTTGAAAGTTTGTATTGTGATCTGAACCGAGACTGACTTAAAGTAACTTGGGCTTATAATTTTGTCTTTCTATGTGGGCAGTTGTCCCATGTGTTGGTTGTCCCCTCTTGACTCCCTGGGTTGGACAGTTTCTCAAAATGTGTTTGTGGAGGTGTGGAAACACGGTAGCACATTGTTCCTTCCTCTTCCTTCTTCCTTTTTCTTCCTTTCTTTCTTGAGAAAACACTTGGCACAGCCCAGGGGCCCCCAGCTCCAAGCAGGAATTGACATCAGGTCTCAAAAATGTTCACCAAGAAAGCCAACTCCGTGTACATTTAAGCCTGTGTCTTAACCTTTATAACCCAGTCTAGAATCCTGGCATCTCAGGAGATGGTTAGATTCATTTTTGAATCGACAGCATTGATCAGAAATTTGGAGAATCCTGATGGTTATGAGAGACTTTGAATCCTGGGCATTTTCCAACCCAGACTGATTATCAGGTTCACGTGGGAGCTTACGAAGATGCAGACCCCTGGGCCACGCTGCTGGGTGGTCTGAATGAGCAGGCCTGGGTGGGGCCAGGAATCTGGACAGCCAGATTACCCTCAGAATGTTCTAGTCGTTCCCAGCCCAAGCTCTCTTAGTCCTAGCCTTGACTTAAGAGAGGACATCTATCTACAAGCCACCTATCTGCATTACATTATCCTAGCTTCCTGTAGAGATGAGGCTTACGGATCTTTGTTCTTGTTAACACAAGATGTCCATTTGTAGACAATTTCTACACCTTTCATAAAACTGGCTAAAAGCATCAACCAGCATTTATATAAGAATCCATGTCAATTCTTTTTCCTAAAAATGCCACCAAGAGAGCTCTGCAGATGAACCTCTATTTTATCAGGTAGACGCAATGCATCCCAAGGTATTTGTCTCCTGGTTTTCAAGGGAGCTCATGGGTAAACTGTCCCATTTGGAAAATTATCCCATTTCAAAAGGCTTGCTGCATTTATTAGAGCTTAAATTCTGCTTTTAAAAAGTACAACCACATCTGCTAATCGAGGTACAATGTAAGGAATCCAGGTACTGAACAATCCCATAGCTTTGAACACTCCCCAAATGTTTAGAAGCCAAAATATAAAAAACACATCTCATTTTTCACTTGCAAACGCAGAAGGAGACCTGGTTGTTTTCAGTGCCTTGATACCTAGAGAGAGAGAGGGAGGAGGGGAAAGGTGGGGAGTTGGAGAGTCATGTGGGAGGCCTTCCTCTGCAAGGTTGCACAGATAGCACTACCTTTGCAAATCCCTTGGCCTTGAAGGCCCAGAAAACTGCTGTTAGCACAAGGAGTGTCCGTCTGTCATAGTCAATCTCGCATCCACCAACCTCCCGGACTAACGTATGCAACCAGGATCCCAGTTCATTTACAGTAAGAGTTAAAGTTGCCTTTGAAACACATACCATTTGACCTGCTCATTCCCGTCCAAAGGCGGGTCATTGCCCCATGCATCCTTTCCCAGGACAGGCCCTCCTGCTCCCACTTTGTGCTCTGTTGTCAACTGTTGAGTTTCTTCAGCTCGAATCCCCATTTCCCAGCGCTGCTCATCCCAAACTGCATCAATCGAAGCTCACTTTAAACGCTCTGCTCTCTTCAACCCCCCTTTGAGCCTTGAAATCCCAAATAACCTTGCCCTCGGAACTGTTAAGAGCATATTGTTCCTTCCACGCTCCTTTTCACTCTTTTTATTATGATGCCCTGTGTACATGACCACAGGAGGCCGAGGACAGTGTTTATTTTACTGACGTTTGAAACTCTAGAGACCAAGACAGGGCCCCATACAGGTCACAGCTCTCACGTATTCGCTGCCCCAGTGAAAGACCAGGGAGTCTTGGTCGGGTCTCAGGGTTCCTGGTCTGCAGGACCGCTCGCCTCCTCTCACCGAACGGCGAGTCAGCTTCGCGGTCCGCTGCGAGTCCAGCGCCAGCACAGGGCCCAGCGTAGAGCTGAAGTTCAGGCAACGCTTAGTGAAAGAACGGACTCACAAGGGAAGAAGGGGTCCAACGAATGAATGGGAGAGCTCGCCCTTTAGCCCTCCCGGGTGCCGGGAAGTTGAAGCAGGAGCGAGCCCTGATTGGACGACTGGGGGGTGCAGGGCCTTGCTCACCGCCCAGAGAGGGCGGGGCGCCCTATGGCCCCGCCCACACGAGCGCGGGGTTTCGTGGCGCGCAGGAGTCCGCGCGCGCAAAGGTGCAGCTGATTGATCGAGTCACTGCAGGTAGGTTTTCCGCGTTGCTGGCTCTCGCGTCCCGGTGTCCCCGCGGGTCTCCAGGCCGGACCGGGCTGGGGCGACAGGCTCCCTCTGAGGGCAGGCGGCGGGGGCCCGGGATAGCTCTGGAGCGGCGTGCGTTCCGGCGGCCGATTCCCGCCAAGCCTCAGCTCCGCGTCGGCTCTTTCCCGCCAGGCCGGGTCTCGGCTTCCCAGGCCGAGCTCCCTGCCTCGTACACCTTGGGGAAGGGGGGGCCTCTGTCCCGGGAGGCTCCCTGCCCCAGCAGCCCTGCCCCTGGAAAGCGGGGTTTCCTCGCGGCTCCGGCCCTCTCTTTTTGCAGCCCCCGGGCTGCTGCCTCTGCCTGGGGGCTCCTCCCCCGGGCAGCCATGCTCCTGGGAAGTGGGGTTCCCTCGCGGGCTCGGCCCCCTCATTCTACAGCCCCCTCCTCCTGGCAGTCCCCTCCCCTCCCCGTGAGGACAGGTCTCCCGGAGTGCCCCCAGCCCCCACTAAGCGGGGGCGGGACCGGCCTCCTGATTTTCTCTGTTTGCGGGTCTATTTTGCTCTTCCGGACGGACGGACGTAGCAGGACAATCTCAAAGCGGGGCCTCAGCAAAGCATTCGAGTTGGAATTTGCAAGGTCTTGTGTCAAGACCTGATTGACCTCCTTTGCAACACAGCTGCCTTTTTCATGGTTGGGGTTCCCGGCTGCTCACGAGCGTTCAGGTCTCCTGCTGTAGTACTACTCAGTTCATTCCCAACGACTTACCGCTTTTCCCAGTCTTTGGGAAGAGAACCGACCGAGGACCATTCCTGCCCCTCGGCGACGCGGGAGGATGAAAGTCATCACGTGCGAGATCGCCTGGCACAACAAGGAGCCGGTGTACAGCCTGGACCTGCAGCCGGGCGCGGCGGGGCGGACCCACCGGCTGGCGTCCGCGGGCGTCGACACGATCGTGAGGGTAAAGCGGGCGCGGGGCGCGGGCGGAGGGGCGCGGGCAGGGGCCCGGAGCAGCCAGCCTTTGCGAGTCTTTGATTCTCAGCTGCCGTATTGTGCTGTGTCCCACGAGCGGGTGTGTGTAATGCGCCCTCACGGTTTTGAGTGAGGGTTGGCCCAAACTTGCAGGAAAAAAATCTTTCGTTTTAATTTTTTTAATTCAGTTCTTTACTTATTCATATTTAGAAACAAAACCGATTATTGTATTTCAGCATCTTATTTTGCATACGGATATGGTTACTGCTTTCTAGAGTTACACTTTTAACGTATAAGCATAAATAAAAGAATTAAAAACATTTATATGGATACGGAATTAGTACCACCCATGTATATTGTGCATCCTTATTTTCCCTCAAAAATTTGGGCAAAAAGGCGCGCGTTATACACGGCAAAATACGGTAACGCCCACCAACTCATATTACTTCCTAACTTCCGGGTCTAGTCCGGAGGGGCGAGTCTTGGCCTCCCGTGAGCCAGGAAGCAAAAGAAAGCCGTTTCCTTTCTGGGGTCCTGTTCCCTAGGCTGAGGGACCCGAGATGCTTGTGGTTTTAGAGTCCTGAGCCGGGTTCCTGCTGGGGAGCAATCTGCACCAGAAGGAGGTAGGAGGGAGGACAGCGGGGCAGGGGACTGTTGGCATGTGTTTCCGATGGAGGTGCCTTCATTTTCCATTTCGAAAGAAAAACAAAATTTCCTTCCCGGAAATAAGCGTAGCATGGTGTTGTTTCAGTGTGCACAGCATGGTGGGCGCCCACGCTCTGTTTCTCTGGGTGACCGTTTTGGTATCAACAGATCTGGAAGGTGGAGAAAGGACCGGACGGAAAGGCCATCGTGGAGTTTTTGTCCAGTCTTGCTCGCCACACCAAAGCCGTCAACGTCGTGCGTTTTTCTCCCAATGGGGAAATGTTAGCATCAGGGGGCGATGGTGAGTACTGTGCTTCAACACCCCTTAGAAACTACACACCCATGTGTCTCGCGGTAAATCGCGAGATTTGAGCCAGACAGGCTTATTTTTTTTATTGTAGAGGTCGCTTGACCCTGACAATCTATCACTCAGCTTAGTAAACTACAAATAATGTTCTGGGGAGCGTAAGCGGATGGAAGACAGCAAACTTAAACTAGATGACCCACGTGTGGGTGGCTCCCCCACCCCAACTGGCCCCCACTGGGCAGGTTTGGAGACAGGCGGACGGTGTTCATCGGTCTGCCGGAGTCTGGCGGCCCGATTCCGGCCTCGCCCGATTGTTAGTTTAGAATTTGTAAGTGATCACAGTCTGTTCCATGTTTCTGTATAATTAATTGACCCTCTAAAGTATGTTTGTTTGGTGGGACTAGATTGATTTCTGTTTTCTGCTTGTGCTTAAGTGGCATAAACCTGTCCAGCAAACTGAAGAGGAGTCCGGAGGCTTTGGCTGGTAGTAGTAGTAGCAGAAGTGTGTTTTTGAGAATTGTCAGTCCTGAATTCCTGGCCCTGGGATTGGTCCAGGATGGTTTTGAGCAGGCGCCAGGTGTGGGGATGATGGTACCAGGTGGTCTAGGGTGGGTGCCATGGCTTCACTTGTGCCTGGTGGTCTGGGTAAGGGAGGTCAGGTAGCCTGGGTCCCGGGCGGTCAGCGGGCTCGTGCCCTGGAGGCCTGGTGTGTGTCCTGATGCATGTCTAGGCATTGACACAGGATGGGAGAGCTCACGAAGTTTGAGGTCCTGGGTCAGTGAGAACAAGGGTGTGTCTTCCCTCCTGCCTCAGACTTCCTAGTGTGAACAGTTTTAGCAGCTTGGTTAAAATGACTCCCTTTTATGTGTTCTCCATCTCTACTCTTCAAACTGTATGGAAAAAGTCATGCTTTAACATAGAACAGTCTAGAAGTCAGTACAAAATAAAGCAGAAATCTCAGACTTGGTTTGCAGGAGGAAGAGCCCTGGTTATTAACACTCAGTACCGGTGGGCCTGAGCGGGTGCGGAGAGGGAAAGGGGGGAGTGGGGACATGCCCTGGCAGGGCTGGCTGGCTGTATCCTCTGAGGTTGCCCAGGGCAGCCAAGTCCTTTAGCCTTGGAGGCCCAGAGAGCTGCCGTTGGCACGTGGGGAGGGAGTGCCCGCCTGGCCAGGTCCCTCTCTGCTGGGCCGGGCTCCCAGGGTTCCAGTCCCGGAATGAGAACGTATGTGTTCCGCCTTCTCCTTCACGGCGTTCCTGTGGGCAGTCCTCAGAGGGAGCCGAGTTGGGCGGACCGGCGTGTGGTGAGCGTGGAGTCAGCGCGTGGGAAGGGAGGACCCAGACAGCCGATGGCGTCAGGCCATCCTACGTGGTGCATCCATGATGTTAACAGCCGGCACCCGGATGGGTTACCGTGTGCCAGGCATTGTGTCGTAGGTGCGCTGCCGGTGAACTCATGTACTCCTGAGGCAGGTGTTCTGTTATCGTCCCCATTTTACAGGTGAGGACACAGAGGCCTCAAGTGCCATGCTGGAGGTCACACAGCTAGGGGGCGATTGGGCAGCCCTGGTGTGTCGGTGGCTCTTTGTGGCTGCTTTTTTTTTACTCAGTCACGTCGAGGTTATGTCATCAGTCGCTTTGTGGTGCTGTTGGGCTGGCCTAGGGACCCTTCTGTTCAAGGCGGCTTCATGGGGCGCTGACCTGCCTGAGTCTGATGCTGGAGTTTCAGTTCAGAAGGCAAACCTGTTTTTCCTGTCAGGGCTCTTAGAGGTCAGCCATCAGGGTCCAAGTTGGACAACAGACGTATTATCTAATTGCCTAGAAATCCGGATGGGGTGCAGTGTGCAGTAAAGCACCAGCGCTCCCTAACTGACTTGCTCCACAGATGCGGTCATCCTGTTGTGGAAGGTGAACGACAACAAGGAGCCAGAACAGGTCACTTTCCAGGAGGAGGAGGCTGAGCTGAATAAGGAGAACTGGACCGTGGGAAAAACCCTCAGGTACCGTGGGGAGGGCCGTGGCATGATTCATCTTTGCCTTCCGAGTACAGTCGCCTGATAGGCCTTCTGGCTTTTGTATCTGACTTGAAACTTTTACTTAGACAAGACAGAAATAAGAATAGTTTTAAAACATAAAAGCAGGCTTAAAATGGGTCTTCTCAGTTTCTGCTATAAAACGTTCCTTAGAATTGAGTTTGTTTTAAAGACACAGATGTCCTTGAATGCAGTAGGTCATAGCTATGACTAACCTAGTTCCAGGGGCAGTTTCCAAAACCCCACTCTAATGTGTGGCCCCTGAGCTGGCCTTCAAGTTTTTGATCATTTTTCTCTCTTCTCTCCCCTCCTTTCCCTCTCGGGGCTCTAGGGGCCACTTGGAAGACGTGTATGACATTTGCTGGGCCACGGATGGGAATCTGATGGCTTCCGCCTCTGTGGACAACACGGCCATCGTGTGGGACGTCAGCAAAGGTAGCTGAAAGGTGTTGTTATCATCAGGGGAAGCAGTAGTCTAAGTGTCTGAAAAGCCAACCTGCTCTTTCTTCAAAGGCGAAAGAAGACTTTCTGTAGTGAGCTGAAGTCGGGAGGGGGCACAGCAGGGTGGGGATTAGCCCGTGTGCTGTGGGTCCAGCCCAGTTTTGAGGTCTCAGTCAGAAAGCAGGAGCCTTGCAGAGGTGTGGTGAGTCCTGCGTGCCCAGGGTACAGCCATGATGAGGACGGGCTGGTCGCTGCTGCTGCTGCTGCGGAGGTCAGGTGGGGCAAGGGTCAGCCAGTCCTCGTTAACAGGCACAGACTGCGCCAGGGCGGGGCAGGCGGGGTTGGGCTTTCATTTCAGAAGACCAGGGGCACTGCACTGCCTGCAAAGAGCCTGCTCCCTGTCGGGGAGGCGCTAGCCCAGGAGAAGCCACAGCTGTGTGGAGAGCAAAGCGGTGCCCCAGGCCGCGGGGGCTGGTGCCCGCCTTTGCCGCCCTTCACTCAGGCTTGGCATTTCCTCCCAAGCCTCCTCCTCTGCTGTGCAGGCTGCTGACTCTCCTGCCCCTGGGGCCCCGGGAGGGTCCCGGTCTCCGCAGACTGGTTTTTGTCCCCGCTGTCACAGTCCGTTTCTGGTCCCAGGCCGCCAGCTGCACCGTCCTCCCGTTTGCCTCGCTCTGTCATCCCCTGTTTCCGTCCGTCACGCTCCTTCTAATGGAGGGCGAGTGGCACTTGTTCTCGTCCTCAAACCTGGCCTTTGTCCTAGACAGTCCTCCCAGCACCCCTGAGCGGCCCGCTGTCGTGTGACCTTGAACTTTGCCCGCACACTGGGCACTGCAGCATGTGCGCTGGAACAGCACACGGACAAGGTAGCTGCATCCCAGCGGGGTGTCAGGTGGTAGAGGTGCTGAGAAGCCGCTGGTCGGAGAGCGTAGGCCATCTGGGAAGGCTCTCTGAGCATGGGGGTCTGGACAGGCTTGAATGGAGCTGGGGAGCGAGCCGTGTGCGTTGTTTTGGGAGGGGCATTCTAGCAACTGCAGAGGCTGTGTGTACACACATGTGTGTGTGTGTGCATGTGCATGCGTAGGAAATGGATAGCCTACCAGAGGTGGGGTGCGGGACTGAGGGGGGGTGGGGCCGGGCTCCAGGAGCCTGTACATTGTACCCCAAGTGTGACCCAAGCTTTTGAGGGTTTTGAGCAGGAGAGTGATGGGATTTTATTTACATTTTAAAAAGATGTCTCTGGGTGGCACATGGCAGGTTGGTCCTAGGAGAACACAGGTGATAGCAGGGGAAGCGGTTAGTGGCAGAGGAGTAATTCAGGAGAGGTCGCATCGGCCTGGGCTCAGGTGCTGGTGACAGAAGGGGAGAGAAAGGGTTGGGCTGGGGCGTGGTTTGCAGGAAGAGCTGACACGATCTGCTGCATCGGCTGTGACCCCGAGCTCTTAGGCAGCCAAGTGCGTGCTGGTGCCATTTCCCGTACTGGGACGCTGCGGGGAGTGGAAATCAGGGTCCTGCCCCAGACTGTTGTCTTTTTTTTTTGTAAAGAGTGTGCGTGTACGTGTGTGTGTATGTGTAGCGTAGGTACAGTTCTTTCAAGTCGATCCATTTTTATTGGAGGAATCCCGTGTGGTGTGATTTCTTCTACCTCCCATCCCCTTGGCTCCTCTTTTGTCACAGTCTTCAGGAGAACGCCTGTGAGAGGATGTTGGCTTAACCCCGCTGTCACATTGTGCCAGTCTATAGGTCTCTAGCTGATGTCTGAGGCCAGGGCCCCTCTCCCGTCAAACCGCCTCCTTCGGTTCTCTCAGTACCCCCTCCATTTCTTTCTTGAGCCCTTGGCCCTCAGCCTGTTCCTAGGCTGTTAGCCCCGCTGGCCTTGGCTGTTTTCTCCTATTTTCTCCAGCCAGCCTACTGCCCCAGATGGTCGATCATCAACAATCTGTTCCCTCAGACCCTTTCCTTCCCTCCTTCCCAAGACAAATCCCCACCCGGGATTGAGATGACAGTCTCCTGTTAGTTCCTGGTCCCCAGCTGAGCCCAGCTGGACCAAGACCTTCCACCCTGCCGATTTGGGCCACTCCCGAGTTACCCTCACGAGCCTCACCAGTGTTGCCCATCTGGGGCTCAGATCCCCGTCCTGTTCTTCCCAGTAGCCTCCCCAAAACCCCTATAGGTCTCTGTATGCCCTCTTCATCACCCTAGCCCCCTTAACCTCAGCAGACTCCCTGAAAAGAGGCCGAGGAAGGAGAGGGGCAGGATAGGTCACTGGCAGCTTAAGGGCCCAGTTCTGCATGTAGGTGGCGGGGAGCGGCAGCCACAGGCAGCTCTAGGTGACCGGATAGGGAGTGCGGTACAGAGTGAGCGAGCCAGGGGGCAGACCGCTGCAGGGAAGAGGGGTTTGTTTTGTTTTTCCAAGCAAGGCCGAGGCTTCCTGGCTGCCCTCCTCTCTACCCAGGTAATCTTTGTGGGCTCCTGGTTTTTCCTTCTGTGTTTCCCCCACGGGCCCATCCCTGTTAGTGCTGCTCCAGTTCAGGCCCTTGTCTTGGCCTGGTCTTCTCCCACCTGCTCACTAGTGACACTTTATCTGCTCTCTCCAAAACCTCGGTTTCCCCTTTTAATCAGGTCCCTTCCTCTTAGTGTTCCTCTTGGCCACTCTGAATGCCTGGAGCCTTTTCCTTGGACCCAGGGATTCTGTCACCGCCTCTCCTCCTTGTCTTGTCCTTCTGGCCCCTTCCCTTACCACACACAGTTCTCAGTTACTGTGTCATTGCTCCAGGTCCCTTAGCAGGCCCTCAGCCCGTGGTCTGCCTAGAGTGTACCTTCTTTCCCCTCGCTGACCCCTTTATCCTGCCTGACCTGAGAACAGGCCTCAGCTCGTGCCCTTGACCCTCACCTGCTGCTTGTTAGCCCCCTCCTCCCCGGACCATAAGCACACCCTCTGTCACGCTGCAACGTGCTTACCTGTCGGCGGGTCTGTCTCTGCCACTAAGCTCCGAGTGCCTGGGGAATGGGGGCCGTGGGAAGTGGCCTGTGTCCGCAGTGTCGGACACAGAGTGCTGCAGTCTCAGCACCTGCTGCGTGCAGAGTAGTGTTGTGCAGAGACAGTAACGTTCGGTGGCACCGATGGTGCTTGAGCAGATTTGGTAATGCTGTTGTGTGCTTTTCTCATAGGGCAGAAGATCTCCATTTTTAATGAACATAAAAGTTATGTACAAGGGGTGACCTGGGATCCTTTGGGACAGTATATTGCTACCCTGAGCTGTGACAGGTACGTTAGTACTGGACAAGTTGTCTTTCTATTTACTTGAAAGTCTCTGCAGAGCTGTTTCATTGCAACTGAACCGATGTAAACCATGGCCCAGCTTTGATCTTTTGTTCTCGGTTTCATGTAGAGAACTTTGTCTTCTGTCACTTTTACAATATAAGAAAAATTGGAAACTGATCGGGGCGAGTGCCTGACCTGAAGTTAATGCTCAGTAAATCTTTAGTGAATGAGTGAATGAATGCAGAAGGAGCTTTGAATTAAACTTGAATTTCACAGGCAACTTTGAAAGAAAAAGTCTTTTATAAAATATGACTTAAGAGGTACCTAGTGGTAGGATTAGATATTTTACTTTATTTTCGAGTATAGTTTACTATGGCAGTGATTTTAAAGAGACTATTTAAATTAATACAAACATAAAACCTTTTGTCCTTTTTGAGAGGAGAGCTTCCTGCTGTGTTTGCTGGGATAATTGCATTGAATTGTGTTCTTGGAACAAAGACTTTAAAAAATCAGAGCGCCAGGCCCATTACTCATCAGTCAAAGTAGCCCTACTGACTGTCCCTCAACCACTTGTAATTACAGCACATGTGAGTTCAGGTGGCGCTGGGATGAAAGTAACACGGGAGTTAGTGTGTCTTTTTCATAGAATCCGCTGTTGTCTTCCCGACGTCGTCTGTTTTCTGATCGTGTGTGCCCCTCAGGCAGTCAGGAGGGAAACGCGTTTCATTCCAGCTGTGGGAACAGAAGCGCCACCAGCAACCCAGTTTCCCTGCTGGTGGCTTCCTTACCCCTGCATATCCCTGAGGGTGACACTGTTCAGCATGAAGTGACCTCCACCGCAGTCACCCAGGCTGCCCTGGGCCAAGTTCCAGGCCCAGGAACAAGGCCAGGCCTGGCGCGCACCTTACCTGAGCGGCTGAGATGTTCAGGAAGAAATGAGGGGGTGACATGTTTCTCCACTTTGTTAGCGACAGCCTTTCCGGTGGCTCGTGCCGAAAACAAGCATTACTTTACTCAGTTCCGTGGGGAGTCGTTGGTGATGGATTTGCAGGCTGGAAATCATTGAACTGACCTTCGATTCGGGGAACACAGCCCCTTTGCTGGAGGAAGGCAATCAGGCTTTTCTGTCTCGCTCAGGACCCTGAGGGTGTACAGCACACAGAAGAAGCGCGTGGCCTTCAATGTTTCAAAGATGCTGTCTGGCACGGGCGCTGAAGGAGAGGTAGAAGCAACCTTGACTTTCCTCGCGGCAGGGCGTTAGCTGGGGCGTAGGAGGTCTGAGCTTCCCCGTATCTCGCAGCCAGATCACTCTCTCAGTGGCACCTGGACCCCAGTAAGGTTTCCTCTCGGACAGTCCAGGCTCAGCTCATGTGGGGGGCTGGCCTGTCTGGAAATGGGGACGTGTGGGCTCTGGCGGAGAGCTGATGGTGGAGGACAGTGGTTTCCAGCCCTGGCCACCCTGCAGAGTCACCCAGGAAGCATTAGAAAATACGGGTGCCTGGTCTCCACCCCCAGAGGTATGCCTCACTTGGTTTGAGGCAGGCAGGGCCTACGGGATTCCAAGGTATAGTGGGGGTCAGGCCCACTGACCTGGGAGGACCCCAGCATTAGGCGCGGGAAGGCAGGTGGGTCTCTCGGCGGTTGTCAGCACCAGGCAGTGCAGCATCTTGGCAGGAAGAGGCAGGCAGAGTGCTCTGGTAGCCCACAGTGGGACGCAGCTGTTGGGTTGGCGTTCGGGAGCAGGGGGGCTTTTGCTCTGAGAAAGGACTGGCGAGCGAAAGAAGGACCCTAGTGCTGGAGGGATCAAGACTACGGGGCAGGCGCTCAGCCTGAAGGGAGCCGGCTGCTCACTGGGAGAAGGGCCAGGGTGGCAGGTAAGGCCGCGTGGGCCGTGGACTGGCTGATGCTGGCAGGGGACACGCTTTGTAAAATGGGGTAGTGCTCCCTTGGATTCCTGGGGAGTAAAGTCCTAATGTTTGCAGAGTGCTGGTGAGGGCAGCACAGACCTTCGCCGGTGTTCAAGAAATGTTTGGAGAGAGGTGTGACTACCAGCTTAATAATCAACTGTGTTCGTTTACAAAGTTTTCATTTGGTTGGAAATCCTAAATTCTACGCAGACAATGAGCAAAGGGCTCCTGGTTGTCCTCCTGCTGTCTTTCAGGCTCACCCCACATGGACCACGGGAGCCCAAGGGTTTTTAAACTCCCTGTCGAACCTCACGCCCACACACACATGGACATGTACACACATTTGCACACACGTGGACACATACACTTACACATAGAGCTTCCGTGAACAAAAAGGATCAGTTCATGAATGACTGGTCCTGCAAGAGTGTTTGATGTGTAATACGTTATTTCAGGTTTATTACTGTCAGGAATGAATGATAACACGAAACCTAGGACTCAGTAAGCCTCTCTTGTGAACGTAAGGGTTTGGAATAATGTTTAAACTTTGGGCTACAGGCAAGAAGCTACCGGATGTTTCACGACGACAGCATGAAGTCCTTCTTTCGCCGCCTTAGCTTCACCCCTGACGGGTCTCTGCTCCTGACGCCAGGTGCGTGGGACAAAGCAGGGCCCCGCCAGGACCTCTGTGAGGGCTCGGACCTCTGGTTACCTCCGGGTGTCTAACAGCGAGTGTGATATCAAGATAATGTGCAGGTGTCGGATAAAGGCCAAACAGGAATAAAAATATTAGAGGGAGGAAACCAAGGAGGATGGATAAAGAAGGGAAACAAGAATGCACTAGTGCTGTGTAAGTACTTTCGCCGGCAGTTGACTAAAAGAAGCACAATGAGGAAGAGTCTGAAAAATTCTCCATTTTGCAAAGCACCAGAAAACCCACTATGTGTGTGTACGTGTGGGTCAGGTAGACTGGCTGTCGTGATTACGTGAGCCTGGAGGAGATAGAGGTGACAGCCTTGTGTCAGTGGCCACGTGGGGAGGGAAGGTCGGGGCTGGGTAGCTACTGCCCTCCCTGGTGGATAAGAGACGGTCCCGTGTGAGGCCATGTGTGGCAATGCATCAGGAAACAGCAGCATCAGATAGGTGGTCCCCAGGCAGCTGTGTGTGATGGTCATTGTCTGCCAGGGTCTGACCTGGCTTTAAGGGCACCCTGGGGTGAGTGTATGTAGAAGAAATTTCGGGTACGGGCTGCCCCCCAGCGCCCAGTCGGCTTCGGTAGGGGTCCATCTGTGGGTGGGAAAGGCCCGGTCTCAGCGTTTGGATGGCAGCCGAGTTTAGGTCTGGGCACAGAGCCGGGGATGCTGTCGCAGCCCTGCAGCAGGGACTGGCTGGGTTCTCAGGCAGAGGTTCTCCGGGGCGAGGGTTCCCACTTTACATTCTTCCGGCTCAGGCCTGGAGGTGGCTCCCGGCGGCCGAGACCCTCAGGGGAGGTGACTCCCACGTGAGAGGACAGGCAGGTAGAACCAGAGTAAGGCCTGAGCCTGGACTGTGACAGAGATTTGTGTTCATCCCCAGTCACAGAGACATTGTCCAGGGGATACTCTCTGGGAAAGTTGTTTTGCACACCAGAAGTGGCCGCTCTCGGGTTTTTGCTGGTGAACAATTGAATGACACGTTGCCCTTTCCTGCCTCTGCAGCTGGATGTGTGGAGTCGGGTGAAAATGTAACCAACACAACCTACGTTTTCTCCAGGAGAAATCTCAAGAGGTATGCGGCTGAGGGACCGTGCCTGAAGGGGAACGTTCCCCTTTCTCCTTGCTGCTCTTGGGCAGCGGCGCCTTTTCTAAAACCGCCTTTCATCTGCAGGCCTATCGCTCATCTTCCGTGTCCCGGAAAAGCGACACTGGCTGTCCGCTGCTGTCCCGTCTACTTCGAGTTGAGGCCGGCGGTGGAGACAGGCATGTGGGCACCCGGAGCTCGTGTGGGGTTTTCTGCGGGGAGTGTCTCCGGGGTGGGGTGTGAGGTGGATTTTATCTCGTGGGGAAAGGGGAGCCTGTGAGGTTGGCTCAGTTTTGTTACTCTCAGGAGCTGGGGCCAGGACCGATGCTACCAAAGTGTGTGCCAGTGGTCTGCCCTGTGGGGAGCGCTTTGCTGGAGCAGCTTCAAAGGAAATCCCTGCCAGTCTCTCTTTCCACCGAAGCAGTTGAAAGTCATTCCTTGTCAGTTCTTTATACCGTATGATGATGTATGGTTTGGGTTTTTTTTGTTTTTTAACTTTTTTTCGGCCATTACTTCTTCAAATATTTTTGTCACCCCTCTCTGCGCTTCTTTGGTGACCCTGCCTGCACACGCGGCCGTGCGAACTCGCCCCGCGGCTCACTGGTGCTCTGGCCCGGTCCTGCCCCTCACTGTGTTGGATTTCGGGCAGTCCTGCGGCTGTCTGCTGCTCACTGATCTCTCCTCGTGTGATCTGCCTGTGGTACTGTCCCGCGTGTCCTCTGTCTGGACCTGTTGTTTTCCCCTCTGAGCTTGTGTGTGGGTCTTGCGTCTCCGCCTGCTCCTGGACCATGTGGGGCAGTTTGTGTAGCTCCGGATACGCCTTTGTGTGCACAGCCTGCTTTGGGTTGCTTTCTTTCCCCTGGGTCGTGTCTTCCTGCTCCTCTGTGTGCCCTGAATTTTTTTTTTTTTTATATACCAGACATGGATTTTACCGTAGTGGATGCTGGGTATGTTTCTATTCTCACAAGTATTCTTGAGCTTTATTCTGGGACACAGTGAAGTTACTTGGAAACATTTTGCTTCTTTTGGGTTCTACTGTTAAGCCGCCGTGCTGGGGGCATCGCAGCTGCAGAGTCCGGGGCGGGTTTCCCAGTGGGAGGCAGAGCCCTCTGAGTGCTCTCCTCACTGCCCTGCCAGGAACGGGCTTGTCCTGTGGCCAGTGGGAACTGTTTCTGGCCTGTGTGCGCTTCGGGGATGGACCTTCTCTCCTGTTTCCTCCCCCACATGCACCGACCAGCCAGAGAGGACTGCAGCTCTCTGGTCTGTGCCGAGCCTGGACCCCAGCTCTGGCTCCTCGGCTTGGGGTGCGCGCAGGGCCTGGAAACTCCAGGCAGGGAGCACGACTTGGTGCGTTTGCGTTCCACCTCTTGGGGTGTTGTCCTTCATGGCTGACGGCCAGTGCCCTAAAGAATGGCTGGGTAAATCGGGTCCCTGTTACTCCCAGCCTAGAAGTGGAAGGTGTTTTTAACTCTGATTTTTTATGTGAATGAATATAGTTAACTGGAAAGAACATTCAAATGTCCGTTGATGCAGTGTTTCCAGGGGACCCCACTTGTCCTTACCAGAAAGGACCCGTCAGAATGCCCTGCCTCGTTCACACACCCCCTTCTCGTTTCTCTTTGTTTTGGACCTCGGATGCCCAGGACTCTTGGTTCACGCGTGGTTCTTGTTTATTCCTACATTCAAATATGAAGTAATAGAGACCGGAATTCTTCTGTGAAGCGTTAGTAAAATTACATCATGTGTGTCCCCTGAGAGAGGGCTTCTGGAGGAGCATTTGCTCTTTGTGTCCTGCGGGACCTTGGCCACTGCTTGTGTAACTGTCCTTCCTCTGCCCCCTTGGTCCCCCGCAGACGGGCCATCCCGGGGGCCGCTGGTGGCCCTGCCCTACCGCCTGGTGTTTGCCGTGGCTTCCGAAGACTCTGTGCTCTTCTATGACACGCAGCAGCTCTTCCCTTTTGGTTACGTGTCGAACATCCATTACCACACCCTGAGTGACATTTCCTGGTGAGTGGCTGGGATGTGGGGAGGTGGGCGAGGAGGGAGAGTGTGCGGTCCCCTGGAGTAGACAGACCCTCGGGCCTGGGAGCATTGCAGTACTGCAGAGGACTTGTCGACCCTTTTTTACCATTTTTTAAAAAAGGAAGGAATATTAAAAGGAAAGCCACTTCTTGCAGTACGCTCCCTATTGTCACAGGGTGATGGTGCTGCTCAGGCTGCCCTGTGGGGCACTGACCCTCATGGCCTGAGGGGTGGCCCAGGGGGGGCCTGTGGTTGGGGGACTCCCCAGGCCGTGGTTGGGGGGGGCCGGCTCCCATGAGCTGTCTGAGGAGTTACTGTGCACTCTGATTTCCGCCGAGGCCCAGCCCCCCGGCCCCCTGCTCCTGCCCCGCGTGCCTCAGCCCCTGCTTTCTCAGGCCCACCCACACACACCCTTTCTGAGTTGTGTTTTTTCCTTTCAAACAAAGCTTGTGACTTTGCTCGACCTTCCTGTTTCTAATTAGTAACAAGAGGGTGAGGAGGGGCCCGTAGACTTCTGTAGTTTCTGACTTTTCCTCCTGTTTTGGGGACAAAGGTCCAGTGATGGAGCCTTCCTGGCCATTTCTTCCACCGATGGCTACTGTTCATTCGTGACATTTGAGAAGGATGAACTTGGAATACCTTTCAAAGAGAAGCCAGACTTGAGCACGGGAACTCCTGATACAGCGAAGAAAACTAAGAGTCCGACGCAACAAGGGTCTCCGCCAGGACCCAGACAGGTAGAGGGGACCCCTGCCAGCAGAATCCAGGACCCCAGCAGTCCTTGCACGGCGCCTGCTCAGGTGAAGCCATCTCCAGCCCCAGCGGCGGCCAAGGACACGCCCTCGACTGCCGCCACAGCCCGCAGCTCCACGCCAGGGCCTTCAGAGGAGAGAAAGACCCTGCAGCCCAGCAGTCAGAATGCAAAAGGGCCGCCGCCCCGGAGGGTCACTCTGAACACGCTGCAGGCCTGGAGCAAGACGCCCCGGTAAGGACCCTTGATGGAAGAAGACCCATGGAGAGGCCCCCTCTTTAGCAGGTGAAATTCTGCCCAGCAGGGACTTCGTGCTGCCACCAGAGAGACGGTCCTTAACCTCAGCCCGGAGAGGCTGCCTGTTGCAGAGCCACTGTGGCTCCACCCTCCGGCCAGGACTGTCAGCTGTCCTTCCCCTTCGCTCGTGCGCCTTCCTCTCCAGCTGGACCCTGAAAGCTGGGTCCCCAGAGCCTTTGGCCCCTGGAGGCCTCTTCCTTTACCATCCCCTGGGAGGTCCTGGACCTGTGTTCCCCTGCCTGGGCCACACTAGGGCCCTCCATCAGCCCTCTGCTCTGTCATACTTGTCACACTTGTGGCCGGGTTTTGTTTCTGCTTGTTTCCCTGTTAAGCGACAAATCCCAAGGGCAGGAAGTGCACTCCCTTCTGTGCCCGTGTCTTGTCCAGAGCAGTAATGGGCACTTTACCGTAGGCAGGGGCTCAAAGGCTATGTTGCCAGGCGGTGTTTGCTGTCCAGCCAACAGGCTCCGGGTGAACAGGGCGTCCGGTCGGAGGAGACATCGTCTCTGGTGAGGGTGCGGCTGCTTGTTGGCCCCTGTTCTCGTCAGGCCCCTGGTGAACTGCAGGAGTTCCCTGCCCCTGTTGCACACGTGCCAACTCCGCCCTCTGACCCTCTGTTTGTTAGCGCTGCCGCCGCCAAGCGTTGTCCCCTCTGTCTGCTGCCTTCTCCCCCACCCTCCATCTGCAGGACGACTGCACAGGGATGCGGTCGGGCAGAGGGCATGGGTGACACAAGGCGCTGCAAGCACCGTGTCCCCCTGTCTGCTGCGTTTGTGTGACTTCACTGGCGGAGCCACAGCGTGGGCTGGGGGAGTGTTCGGTGCTTTGTGGATTGGACTTCCTTCTGCAGACCAGCAGTGTTCTGTTTTTCTTTTTTAGGTGGGGCAAGGGAGTGGGAAGGTGTTCCTTGAAATAGTTTTGGTATTGAAGTTTTCCCCTCTTAATGTCTTGCAAGCTTCTTGCAATTGTAGTTTTTGAAAAAGTAACAGCTGTTCAAAATTAAGATTGTGGATTTTAAAAAGACCTACCCATGTTCTGGGGTTTTTCGTAGTCGAAAGCCTGTCTGACGGCAGGCTGTGGGGCACCCCGCTGGGAACTAGCCACATGCAGACTTGGCACCCTCGGATGGCTGGTTAAGGGTTCAGGTCACCACTGTGACTGTGGTGATTTCACCTCGTAACTTAGTGACCAAACAAGTGGTCACAGCAGCCTTGTACGTAACGCCTCGCCCGGGAGGACCAGCTGCAAGCGTCCGGCGTCTCCTTTGGGTGGGTTGAAGTGTGGTGCACACACAGTTCCCACGACACAAATCGCCATGTGGGCCCTTCTTTCTTCTTTTAACCCAGGAGGGCGAACTCGGCACCCTTAAAGACAGATACGCCGAATTCCGAACCGAGCAGCGTGGTGTCCGCCTCTTCCACTGAGGACATTCAGTCAGGTGAGTGACAGTAGTCCTGGTGCCGTGTCCTTAAAGGTAGAATACTTTCTCTTTTGTCCTTTTGGAAATGAACCTCTGCTAATTCTAAGTCAGCACGGAGGTGGCAAGGACGCGTCTTACTGGATGCGTCACCAGGCTCACTGCTGCCCGTTTGTTCCCGACGGGGAGTGACGCAGTCCCGTCCGGCGGGACCGCGTGTTGTGGATACTTGTCCTATGTCTCTGGACAAGTGACAGACAGATTCACGCGGACTAAAGGAATTCCGTGGAGATAAAGGGATGTTGAGCCCCTCTCTAAGTGAGAAAGAGAGTGGTAGCTTGGCCGCTCTCAGTAAGACAGAGGACCGGCCTGGCCGCTCTCCCACAGAGAGAGAGGGCCCTGACCCCTCGCCTGGACAGGCTTTTATTGACACTCAGGTACATCACATTCAGGATGGTCCTCATTTACTACGCATAGGTTCGCTTCAGGTGGTTACCTATTATAGATAACAGAGGAAAGAATGTTGCTAATCACTTCAAAGATAAAATACAAAGTGGAGAGGCAGCTTAGCTGGTTACACATGTACTTGGGAAGTCTAGCACAAGTCACAGTAAACTTCTGCTGTCTCCATCCCAGGTGAGGGAGTTTTTGCAAGAGTAAGTTTCAAAGCGGCCTAGGAGTAATACATGCCTGATTCTCCATGGGAGACCTATCCAAGGATTGTTTCTTGCATGCCACATGCATCAAAGCTGAGCCACAGTCCACATTTCACACAGATAGGTTCCCTGTAGGCGGGACCGCCTGCCCTGAAAGCACCGGGGGGAGCTGGGTGGCACGTCGGGGTGATAGAGGTCAGGCTGCTTGGCCTGGGTGCTGCTCACATTCTGGGCCGGGTCACCCTTTGTCGTGGGCGTTGTCCTGTGATTGTAGGATGTTTGTTAGCACCCTTGGATGGTGGTACCCCATGCCCCCGACTTGTGACATAAAACGTCACCAGACATTGCCCACTGTCCCTTGGGAGTCCAACTGGCCCCAACTTGAGAACCGCTGGTGCAGACCCTTCCACCTCTGTGATCACGGGACCTTGCCAGGCGTTTTAACTCCATGTCTGGGCTCAGAATTTATCTTCTGAACATCAGCTCTTCACTTCAAGAAGTCTCCACTGACTTGCCAGCCTTGTGTTTGTTAACCTTTCAGAGACGCCTGGAGACCCTCAGGACAGTTCTCTGGAGCTAAAGCGGCCTAAACTCAGGGAAAACAATGGCAGTGCCCAAGGCCCAGACCTTTGAGGAGACCTGTCTGGTGCTGCAAGGCTACTGAGTCTGGGGACTCCCGTGAGCTGAGGGAAGCGAGCGGGGCTGAGGACCCCAGGCCTGGTGACAGAGGGCGCCTGGCAGACACTCATAAGTCAGCTTCTGTAACAAGACACACAGGGACCGGTTTTCCTCCAGAAACGTTCCTCCTGTATCAGACGCAGTTTGCCTTGGAGATGCAAGCGTGCCAACAGGCCACATCCTCTTGTCGCTGAATTCCGGACCCGGGACTCGCTCAGCGTTACCTGCTGTGAGAAGCAGGCACTGCTCCCCGAGCTACCTCTGGAAGTGCGACGCCACAGGCGGGCCACTGCTCATGCTGGAACCTGGAAGCGACTTGTGAGGCTTTGTCCGTGGCATTCTGGAGTGTTTGAACGGTCGTTAGGTTTAGTTTCTAAATAGTTGGCTAATTTCTGGAAGTTGTTACGTTTGATTTTTGCTTTCTGGTTTTAAAGGTACTTACTATGTTCATTTTAAAAAGTTAATAAACTAGAGTGAAGTAGGAAGAAACAGGTTGGGCCCTGGCCGGGTTGCTCAGTGGGTTACAGCGTTGCCCTGACATGCCAAGGTTGTGGGTTCGATCCCCGGTCTGGGCACAAATAAGAGGCAGCCAGTGAGTGCATAGGTAAGTGGAACAACAGATCAGTGATTCTCTCTCTAAAATCAATTTTTTAAGAAGAAAGAAAAGAAACTTAGAAAAAGAAAAAGAAAAAATGGTAGGAGTAGGAATCCCCATCATCTCACCCCACAAGGAGCCCTTGTTACTGTTTTGGTGCATTTCCCTCTTCACCTTTTTATTTTGTTTTGCTTTTTCTTTTTGTGGGGAGAGTTGAGATTTTACTATAGATGCCACTTGGTATCCAAATAGGTTAACTTTTTAGGTTGACTTTTCAAAGCAAGAAAAAGTAACCTAGCAATTTACTCTTGTGCCTCTGCCCTCTCTGTCCCCGGAGGGCGGCAAGGTCTCCGTTCCTGTTGGGGGACAGGGAAGTGGGGTTGTTGCTGCAGGAGGCATGGGGCGGGGTGCCTGGGAGGCGGCCCCTGTGGCAGCTGGTGGAACCCCAGTTTAGGAGCTGGTGCTGAGGAGAGGTGTCACAGCGGGAGATCAGCGCTTGATGCTGTCCCTCCAGCGCAGTGGGCACGAGTCAGGGAGGGGAGTGCGCCCGCCCAGGGCTCCCTTCCCCACCTGACCAGCGTCTACTTGGCGTGAGCCAGTGGGCAGGGGCCGCCCGCCCCGTCTCTGACCGGAGGGGAGAAGACTAACCCAAGTCGGCAGCAACGGGGGTGGGGAGAGAACTGGGGGAAAGCTTCACTTGGTTGCTTAACCTGCGGCCTGATCAAGAAAAATAATTTGCCTCGCTTTTGGATGGGAAGGTGGCAAACGGGACTGTGGACTGTGCAGAGAACTGGAAGGTGGCTGCCTGCGACCTTGTCACCACGCAGGGTGGGCCACACACAGTGCAGAGACATTGAAGTGTCAGGAGAGTCTGTTTTGACCAGAGGTCCTCGGGCTTAGCTGCCCTTGCAATCCCTCGAAGAGCCGACAGAGACACTGACAGCTGGTACCCGCTGGAGGGTCTGGCTGCTGTGCTCTGGGCTTGGCCTGAACCTCGGGCTCCTTTCAAGGTCCTGGGATAGGGGGGCTCTGATGTGCAGCCCACATGGGGGAACCGGAGAGAAAGCTGTCCTGGATGGGGTCTCCCTGGGTGAGCACTTTTCCCCAAGAACACGCACGTTCTATCTCTGCGTCATCACTGACCGACGGGAAAGCTTCACCAGGGCTCCAGACTGAAGGGAACGCGAGGGACATGCTGCCGGCCCTTCAGGGGAGAAAGGCCTGTCTTCATCTTCCCACCGGCGGGGTGACTGTGCTTGTAGCCATGTCCCTGTGCAGACAGGGGTGACTGGGGGTTGTGTTCTCAGGGCTACCCCCGTGGAGCAGCGGGTTTGGTTCCATGAGTCTGTTTCTGCAGCAATAGGGTCGGCAGGGCCCCTTCAGCGCGACTCATTGCTCTGCAGCCGCCACCTTGGACGTGCACGACAGCGTCTCAGTAAAAGCCGGAGCAGCGTTAGCTCTGTGTCCTGCGCCAGGCGGTTCACGGGGGCCTCCGGCAGCAGGACCCTGGGGTGGCTGTTGGTGAAAACTGGTAGCCACACTGGGTCCTGTTTGGTTTTGGTGCAGCCCTCCCTGGGCTCTCGGCAGCAGCTCTGCAGGGCGGGCAGCCAGGGACTAGTGAGGTGGGCCGGGCTGCTGGCGGGACCTGACCCAGGTTCCCCAGGGTGTGGGAGTGTGACGCGGGGACTGGAGCCTGTCCCCACCTGGGTGAGAGAGGAAGGCTGGTGGGGTTGCCCGGGAGCAGTGAGGAGGGGACTGCAGAGCGTGAAGCTGCCATCACACACGGGGCACACAGTGAAGGGGGCCCAGCAGGTGACCAGGCCTGGGCCATCATGGAAGCCACATCAAGCAGGGTGTCCACCAGCACAAGGGCATTTCAGCAGGAAGTCAGACAGGTTAGGGGCAGTTGGTCTTCCCAACCACTGCCCCGGTCCTTGCTGAAGGCACTTCTGCATTTGAATGAGGCTGTGGACCCCTCTTACCAAAACAGTGGCACTGGGTCCTGGGCTCTGAGAACTTTGGGGGTGGGGATGAGCGGCTGCCCCCACCCCTCCCGAGCCTGGAGTTTTCCGGGACCCCCGCAGCTTCCCTTTTTTGTTGTTTTGCTGTATTTCAGTCTCTGCTACCTCTTGCCTGGGAGGGTGTGTGTGTCCATCTGCCTGCCTGTCTGTCTGTCTGTCTCTGTCTTCAAGACATGCAGACCTCAGACAACTTAGTTCATCTGGAGAAATTTGTTTACAGCTCCAGAAACTTGGATTTGGCCCGCTTTCACAGGCACGGGTAAGAGGACAGAAATGAGGGGGGGTTAGGTGGTTCTAGGTTAGCCACTTCCCTCTGCGCACTGGCACACTCATGCTTTCCTGTGGCCACTAGGCGTCACTGTCCCCACTGGAGTGGCCCCGGGGTAGGGCCGCATCAGCCTGAAGGCTCTGCCCCTCTCCCTCCTCTGAGAGGTCCCTGTCCCTCTCAGGCTCGCCCAGAGTGGCCTTGGATGTTGCTTCAGTCCCCGAGGGCCACACTTAGAGGGGAACCTTGTTTGCCAGACTGGATGGGCCCCTGCACCCCAGTCCCACCTCTGTCACACTGCAGTGCCGGGTGTTTGGTGATGACGTGGGGTCGACACCCCTCTCTCCCCAGCACTCAAGACTGATTGATGTCTCTGTCCTCGACCCTCACCTGGAAGAGGTGGCACCAGCGCAGTAGGTAACGCCACTGAAATAAGTGTGGATCCCTCCGCCGTAGGTCAGCACCCTCGGCAGGGCTGAGAACTGCGTGCTTGGAGAGCAAGTCCGAGGGGTTCAGCCCTCTGGGCTGGGCCTTGACCCCTGCCCCTCCCGTCTTCCCCACAGCCTCCTCCCAGCCTCAGCCTCCGCACCCCATCACCCGTGGGGCTTTACAAACAGAACCAACCTGCCCAAGCCTGTGCTTTGTCCAGGCCCCGTGGTCAGCCGTAGTGGGGGGACACTCGACCAGGCGCCCGCATTTAACACAACACTTTCCACGGGCAGCCGGCCCTGAGGCCCACTGGCTGGCGAGACGTGGAGTCTGGAAGCTGCATCAGGGAAGGGCCGTCACAATGCTTTGAGTTGACTGATTTCACGACAGATACCTATGTTCTGCTGCCCAAGAGGACGCTGAATCTTGAAGGAAACTGCCACTCAGCTCCAATGCCACTCGGCTTCCACGTAAAGTGATTGGGATGAGCAGATGCTGTGTCTTTGAAGCCAGTCTCAAAGCTCGTTCCACCCGGTCCCCAGTGTGGGCTCGAGGGGTCATGGAAAGGGATGAATTTCAGTCCTAATGGGATGAGTCCTCGGGCCGGCCACCAGGGGGCAGCCTTGCTAGCCCTACACTCCACTGTCAAACTTATTAACTGATTTTATATATATTTTTAATGAAAGGATTTTTTAACCCTCCTATTCTTATGAAAGGAGCATATTATCTATTTGCAATACATTTTCATGTTTATTTAGTTGTGATTAAATGCCATTTTCTTGTTCCAATGAGTTTTACAAATCCACGTCACACATGGAATCAGACCACGCCATGGGAACTTCGCATCCATGTCGCTGGCTTTAGAAGGTGCTTTATGTTAAACGTAACCAGAGGCATAACGAGTGTGAAGAAGCTAACCTCGCAAAAGCTTATTAACTTTTAAACCAAAGAAGTTTTAATGACGTTTTTCTACACATCAGCAACAAATACATCCGCTGTGCCTCACAACTACGCAAAGGTACCCGAGCTAAGACTTGTTGGGATGTTTTGAGATGAAAAGCAAGACTGGAAGTCACGTAAGTGTCTGCCGACAGGGGCGAACTAAGTGACAGTACGAGGCTGTTGCGCAGCATTAGCCGGACCACGTGGACCGCTGGGGGCGCAGCGCAGAGCGTGCATTATAGGGATGCGGCGTCAGGAGCTGATGCTGGCGTCCAGGCTGGGGCGGGCTAGGCCAGGACGCTGGCCAGGGAGCCGAGGGGCGGACGCACTTGAGGAGTGTTTGGAGATCTTGATGACAAGCGAAGTAAGGAGGCAGGAGGGAGCCACGTCTGGTTATAGGTCACAGAGACTGTGGTTGACTCCAGCTGCTCCCTCCGAGAGCCACCCGCGTAGACCACACGTGGTTTCTTCACTTAGGCGGTAACCATTTCACAACACATACACATTCAAATCATCGTGTTGTACGCCTAAGATCAGCACGATGTGGTGTGTCAATTGTAGCTCCATAAAACCGGAAGAGAATGTCACGATGGCGGTGATTCTGAGTAGTGAGGTCATTCGCTGACGATGAGAGATTCCAGAACCCCGCTGTTGGGAAGGCCCTACGGATTTGCAGCTCAGAGGTGGGAGCAGCTGGTCTGGTGGGATGGCTCCTGTCTGCCCCGTTTCCCTTAACCCAGGACAGGGGGGACTGAGGCCCACATTCCTTGTATGGGCCGCACTCCCTGTAGGAGGGGCAGGTGCCGAATTTGCTTCCAGAAGACGGAGCCCCAGGGTGGGGTTCTTTACCACCACCCCCAGTTCTGCTCATGTACCCACCTCCCAGTGTGGGGCACCGCACGTCACTGCTTCCTCTCAGTCCGCCTCTGCTCTTCCCAGGACGGGGAGCTCACCGCTTGGTGGGGTTGTCGGCTCCATTTCCACTTGGCCTCGGTGGCCAGTGTCCCCATCAGTGGGGTCAGCTCAGCCCTGGCTGTGTCCTCTGAGCCCCACCAAGCGGCCCGCATCCTCTTTCCAGTAGTTCAGACTCTACCGCCTCCCTGTGAGGGGCGTTCTCTTCCAGGCCAGACAGGCCGCAGGAAGAGCGGGACCTCCAAACCTGTGAGCTGCCAACCCACCGCACTGCCCTGGGTGGTAGACCAGCTTCAGCGGAGGAAATGACAGCTTCATGGAGCAGCCCGCCGGAGCGACAGAACCAGCTCTGTCTGTTCTTGGCTCCAGTGAGTCACTGGTTATTTTTACTTCTAAGGCCAGAGCTTCAGCTTAATTGGGGGCTCCTGTTTCCTGGCTGACGAAGCAGATGGAAGAAACACACCCTGGCAGCCTGTGCAAAATGCAAGACCCAGCTGGGCGTTGCAGGCACGCAGAGCGAGCTCAGGGGCCAGCCTGGAGCCACCTCTGTGCTCTGCCTCCATGGCCGGCTGGGCCTGGCCTTTGCCTCATCTTCTTATTGGGTCCTTGTGCTTGTCCGCCCAGCAGCACGGGGAATTGTGCACAGGAGTTGTATTCTCTGGTGCAACGTGGGTTGTCTACCTGCCGAACTAACGAGAAAGTGGGACTTAGAGCCTTGGGCGAGACACCCCCAAACACCACCTTAAGTGGGAAGTTGGCTTCTGTGGGCAGGTGCCTTTCAGTCTGGCTGCGCTCAGCTCTGTGATGCTGAAGTTGGAACTGGTCCTTCTTTAGGGGAATCCTTTCTGTCCCCGGATGTGGCCACATCAGGCCTTAGTGCTGGCACGATGTGAGGTGGAGTCCTGGGGTGAGCACCACAGGGCCCAGAATGTTCCGTGGAGGGCCTTGAACACAGCTGGCCGGCAGGATGACCAGGGGGAGGCTGAGCTCTCCGCCTACCAGAAACACCTGGCCCCCACCCAGCTCACCCAATCCCCACCCCTAGCCCCACTCCTCGCTGTGATGGATCTGCTGGGCTTCTGCTGGCGGAAAGGGGGCAGCCCTGAGCCCAAAGAGCTGGACTGGAGTCTGGCCCGCCATTGGACAGCTGTGGCCTTGGGCAAGTTGCGTGGCCCCTCTGTGCTTCAGTTTCCCTGGGAAAATGGGGTACTGACAACCACGGTCCTCCCTGTCAGCGAGGATGAAAGGAGACAGGGCGGAGCCCGAGGAGCTGATGGAGCATCATGATCATGAGTGCTTTGTTTGCTTTCAACTTTGAACGTGACTGACGAAAATCTGAGCATTGTCTCTGTCTCCCGTGGAGCTGGCCCTTGCCCCTCTGCCCAGAGAGGGGCTCTCACGCCCATCACCACCAGCAGAGTCCGCCACTGAGCCAGCCACCAACCCCACCACTGCCCAGAGTCTGTGAGCTCACGGACAGCAGGGACTGGATCTTTCCATTAAAAACTGCAGATATTATATATGTCATAAAAGTTACCATTCTAACCATTTTTAAGCATACAATATACTGGCATTAATTACTCTCATCAGTTCACCCAAGCACCCACCCGGCACCCACCCACAGTTGTCTCCATCACCCCAACCAGAAACTCTGTACCTACTGAGCGTTAACTTCCTATCCCTTCCTTCTGTCCCTGGCTGCCCCCCCCCCCGCACCCCCCCCCATCTCTGTGAACTTGCCTGCTCTGGTCTACACACTTCACAGAAGTGGAATCACCCCATGCCTGTCCTTTGTAACCGACCTCTCTCCCTGAGTGCCGTTTTTGAGGTTCATCCATGTCACCACTTAATTCTTTTCTGTGGCCGAGCAGCATTTCAAATACTTTAGAGCACATTTTATTGACGCATTTGTTGGTTGGACCTGGGGTTATCTCCCTCTTTGGCTACTGTGAACAGTGTGGCCGTAGACACTGGCGTGCAGTCATGTGCTTGAGTGTCTGTTCTCAGTGCTCTGGGGACACAGGTGGATGTGAAAGGCTGGGCTACATGGTCTGACACGGTGAATCGTGCCCCCAAATACACTGTGTGAGAGTCTCAACTGCTGGGACTCCAGAACGTAATTTTACTTGGAAACAGGGTTTTTAGACAGGCAATCACATTACAGTGAGGTCATTAGGGTGGGCCCTCATCTGCTCTGACTGTGTCCTTATAAAATAGGACAATTTGGACCCAGCAACAGGCACACACAGAAGGGAAGGGACATGGAGACCCCGGGAGAAGACGGCCATCTATCCACAACCAGGGAATGCCCAAGGCCACCAGGAGCTGGGGGAGGGGGTGGGACAGATGCTCGCTCACAGCCTCCGGAGGTATCAACCCCGCCAACACCTTGATCTTGGACTTCTGGCCTCCAGAAGCGCAAGATTCCATTGTGTGAGCCCCCCAGGGTCCGGAACTCTGTCTTGGCAGCTGGCAAGCCGACATGCATGCTGACTCTGTGTGTGGCTGTCTCAGCGCCTGCCAGACCATTTCCCTCAGAGGCTGTCCTGCTTTACACTCTCTCCAGCCTTGTGAGAGACTCCCAGTTCCCCCGCCTCGCCCCCAACCCTTGTGTCTTCTCTGCTTTACTCGAGCCGTCCCACTGGGTGTGCAGTGGTCTTGCAGGTGGTCTGAGTCTGCATTTCCCTCAAGACTAGCGATGCTGGGCATCTTTTCCTGTGCTCACTGGCCATGTGTATATATCCTCTCCTTCTCATCTTTAACCGCCCCGTGAAGAACGTAACGTCTGATATGCTCAATAAATGTATTTCGATTTACGAACGGATGGAACTCCCTGGTCTTGAACTTCCCAGCGGCCCGCGTTAAGTGTTGACGGTCCTTTGGGCTGTCCCAATTGCTTCTCAGCACGCATAGCGTGAGGGCCGGAAGTCCTCACACAGCCTGCATGTCACCTCCTACGCTCCCCTCCCATCTGCTCCCAATGATTTCTCTCCCGCTTATCATCAAGTGACCTTGAAGCAGATTGCCCAAGCTGGGATAACAGGCCCCAGCTGGGACTGTCCCCGCACAGCAGCCTAGTGGTCACACTTCTGCCATGCTGTCCTCCCGCCTGCCCTGGACCCGAGCGGGGGCCCTTGCACTGGCTGAGCCCTGTGTCTGAGGGCCCTTTGCCTGCTCGCCTCCCGACTGGCTCTTCGAGGGCCTTCAGGCCTTGGCCTCCACCTCCCCGGCCTCCTTGCTCACCGAGCCCTTCTCACTGTTCTCTCTCTCCGCTCCCCGCTTGTTTTCTTTGTGGCTTTGATCACGGCTTATAAAATCATTGGCTCGTATGTGTTTTGTCTGCTTCCTCTAAGCTACAAGTATTTCCCTTTCATTGGAAAACAGAATAGAACTAACATGTTGCCGGGTGCCCGACCAAAGCTAGACAAAAATAAGTAGCTTTCAAATGAACGAATCGCCCACTGAGACGAGCCTGGTGTCGGGTGGAACTCCGCACGCGATGGCTGGGAAGGAGCAGAAACGGGGCTGGAGACTCCCTTTCTGTGAAGAGCCAACTCGCAGCTGGAGCCCTCTCCTGTCACGCCGCTCTTCAGCCAGAGCATTTGTTGGAATCTTTGCGAATCAGTGTGAGCATCAGTCACATCTCTCTGAAAGCTGCTTTGCAAATGGCTTCTTATGGTCGCCACTCCCTTGCCCCCCTACCTCTTCACCTGCCATCACCCACCATCGACTCACCCAACATCCACCTGTCCGTGCAGCATCTCCCTCCCACGGGACCCCTGCCCCCCTATTCATCCACCTCTCACCTTCCACACTCTCAGCCACTTAACGCCACCCCACCCATTGACTGTCACCCACCGACCACCCATCATCATTCACCCTCCCACCCCCGTCACACCCATCCCGGGTGCTGGGGCATGCTCATGGGCCCCTATCAACTCTGAATGTTGCAGGCGGAACAACGGTTGGCTTAGGGCAGGTCCCCCTGGAGACCCCTGAAGGTAAAAGTCACAGGCATTCCAAACAAGGAGGTTCCTGAGGTTTCGCTGCAGACCTCACTGATGTGGGAAGAGGAAGGCCCTGTCCCAGCCGTAGCTTTGGTTCTTCCAAACATCAGCCCGTGGATCTGCCTGGGACCCTGTATTCTGGGCTTGAAAACCTCCCCCGCCCCCCACAGAGACAGAGGACCTCTGCTATGGGCCCAAGGAGCTGCTCCCTGCAGCCCCTCCTTCTTTCCTTGCTGCTGAGGACCCAGCAGGAAGTGTTTGGAGCCGCAGCGTTGAGAGCATTGGCTGGGACTTCAGAGCCGCTGGTAGAAAGCCCTCGTTCCCCGAGCAGGAAGCCTGAGCCCCTGTGTCGCAATGTCCCCCTGAGCCAAGAGCTACTGTTACCAGCGTCCAGCCTGAGACTTGGGGACCCTGCCGGGCAAAGGCACAACCTTAGAGGGGACACGATGCTGCTTCCTGGAGTGCTTCCCCCTGCCTTCCACCACATGCAGACTCTGTACCTAGTGCCCTGTAGCTGGGTGCAAACAGGCTGATTTTCTTCATGTCTTCATGTAAAGATGACAACCTCCATTGGCTAAGCCACATCGATGCCATCTGGGGTTTTAATGTGCACCGACTTATCTTACCCCTGGGAGAGTCCACGGCAAGTGGGGGCCAAAGCCCTTGTTCAGGACAGAGAGGTTTCCAAGAACAGCCCAGTGGTTCACGGTGCTCAAGCCCCAGGGAGAGAGAGAGCTGTGGAGCAGCAGGGCCCCTCCCTGCTGCAGCCTCTCAGCATCTCACCCACACCTCCTGGGCTGCTCTCACTTCCTGGGCTGCTCTGCTGAGACTGGGCCTCCTCCAGCCCAATGCCGCAGAGCCCGGCTGTAGTGCTGTTCTTCAGTCCAGAAACACCCGGGCTGCCTCCCAGACTCCAAAGCTCACCTCCAGAGAGGGCCCGCTCGGCTCGCCGGCCAATGACGCTTCCGTCCCGCCCACCCGTGTGTCTGCCACATCCTGCTGCAGAGCCACCACTCATGGACTTATTTACTTAGTTCATGTAGGAAAAAAATGTGCTTTTGGAGATAAAAAGTAGGGTGAGGAGAGGAAACAACCGTGGGAATGTAAAAACCAAAGGGCAGGGACTGGCATGTGTCAGTGAAATGCCTGTTTGAAAGGTTTCACCTTTGTCCCCTTGTAGCAAGTCCAGGGGGTTGAATGAGGCCCAGCCCCACCGGCAGGGCTAACGCTCAGCAGGAAAGTGTTTTTTAAGTGGAACCTGTTTGCGATGGCATTCCGAGACACCAGACACTGCACCCGATCCCTGAGGTGCCTGGATGTGCATATCTCTGAGCCCCACAGCCAGTTAGCGATTAAGGTTTCTCCTGCCTGCAGCTGGGATCGGCTCCTGTTTTCCAGCCTGGGGATCAGAGGTGATATCAACTCTCAGATTTATGAATTTTCTTTCTCCATTTTATTTTATTTTTAAAAAAGATTTTATTTATTTACATTTAGAGAGAGGGGAAGGGAGGGAGAGAAACATCAACGTGGAGAGATACATCAGCCGGTTGCCTCTCACATGCCCCCAATTAGAGACCCGGCCCGCAACCTGGGCATGTGCCCTGACTAGGAATCGAACCAGCAAATTTTCGGTTTGCAAGCTGGTGATCGATCCACTGAGCCACACCAGCCAGGGCTCTTTTACCGTTTTATTTATTTATTTATTTATAATTTTTATTTTTTTATTGTTGTTCACGTACATTTGTCTCCATTTTCACCCCACCACGCCACTCCACCCCAATCTTTTTCCATTTTAAAATCACTCCATGGCAGACCAGCACTCAGGTAAATTAAGGAAACAGGAGAGGAGCCTATGGCTTGGTGAGCTTTGCACACACCTGTAAGTCTGTTTTCAGCTAATTTCCAACTTTGGGGGCCCAGAAGCCAGACTTAGGATGTGGTTAGCGTTCCATCTCCTCTTCAGTCAGTTTTGGTAAGGCATGCTTTCCCAGAAGAACATTAACTGGCACACAGGTGCCTACAATATTGTTTTATAAGTCTCTCTCTTTCTTAATCCAAGTTTTACATATTTGTAGTCTTCCACACCCTTTTTAAACAAAAGTAATCAAGCTATTTTGTGGTCTATCTATGTGGTTTTTCAAAAAAACCTAAATCTTGAGTTTGTTATTTGTCCGCTCCTCCTTATTTATTTAAGTTTTACATTAGTTTTTCTATTTTTCCCTTTAGAGTGCTTGGCTATTTTTTTTTTCAGGAAATATTTAATGATATGATTATTACTTTGCCTTCAACTTTGACCTTATTCCATGGGGTCCAATATATAATATCCTTATTATCGTAATTTCCCAGATAAGCTGCTGTTCTAGCTGGATTTCCTCTTTGAAACAGGAAAAACAGATTTTGTTTTCATTTCCAACAGGTTGGGTATTAATATTTTTTGATACAACTTTATTATTTTTAGTTTTAATATAGTTTTAGAAGGTGGTTTCTATTTCACTTCTCGGAATTTATTGAGGTGTTCTTTGTGGCCTAATAGACTATAAAGATGTGTATGTCTTCTTTGTTTTTGAAAAGACCATGTCTGTATTTTCTCTTTCTTTTCAGGACACAGAATGAGATGTAGATAGATAAGATCAGCCTTGTTCCTCCTATTATTCCAACCATCTATATATCTGGTTTCTGTTTTCTGTTTTCTTGTCTTATTTGATAGGGACTGAGAGAAGTGAGTTAAAGGATCTCAGTATTAATGTGCTCCTGCCATTTTCCCAGTTCATGAGAGATATCTTTTCACTGCACGTTATACAACTCATCATGATGAAGTAACCCTTGTGTAGAGCGTAGTGAGTTCCTGTTGAATTCAGATTTCTCCAATATCAATCGTATGCTTCGTCCTTTGCTTGCTTTCCACTTACCACCATTTTACACATCATGTACTCATCACTTTACGTATCATTTACCTATAGTTTTGCTTGTAATTTTACTTTTGGCTTTTCTAAGTCACCTAATAACAGAGGTCCAAAATACATGAAGTGAAAACTTAAAAGCTGTAAGAAGAAATAGATTCTCAATTTACAGCCAGACATTTCAATACCCCTCTTTCAATAATTAATAGAACAAATAGAAAACCAGGAAGGATATAACAGAATCGGAACAACATGGGACAGGGGGAGAGAGTCACGGAGGTGGTCTGGGAGAGTCTGGAGGCTCTGGGGTCTTCACCTGTGTGAAGAAGATTTCCGGGAGGGAGCGGAGCTGAAAACAAGCAGGAGAAGATTGAAATAGGCTTCCATATCGGGGAAAGTTAAAGCCTTTTCCTTAAACGTGAATGGGAAGGCTTTGCTTTCATGAAAATATTTTGAGCCTGAAAGACCAGATGTGCAGATATTGTAGAGCACCAGATTCACATGTCAGAGCTTCTTCCCATGGACCCTGCTTTGACCATAACCCAGGCCACATTTGGGCCCACCGGGGAATGGGCTTCTGTCTGCTGTCTGTTACTGACTTTCTGGGTGAAATGAAGTTCAACCTCCACTTGGGAGAAGGGACAGGCTCTTGGGCACCATATGAAACACACTGCCCGCATTTTCTCCTCCCTTAGCTCCTGCCAAGTCCCTTGTCCCGTTTCTAATTGTGCAGGGTTCTACAGTGCCAGGAGTCCTTGTTGTTCCATGCAACTGTGGTCCTGGAGAGTTCTGTGCACATGGATTTTTTTTTTAAAGTTCTATTTACTTGTTTATTTATTTTAGAGAGAAGGGAAGGGAGGAAGAGAGGGAGAGAAACATTGATGTGAGAGAGAAACATCAGTTTGGTTGTCTCTCATACACGTCCCGACTGGGGACTGAACCCACAACCCAAGCATGTGCCCTGACCGGGAATCAAACTGGCGACCTTTGTGGGATGACACCCAACCAACTGAGGCACACCAGTCAGGGCTGTGCACATGGATTTAAAAAATAAACTAAGTTATATGTAAAATACACGAGGAATTGCATATCTAAAGGGATTCAATGGGGGTATTCTCCTGTAAACCACAAGGTCATTCAGTTACGAGTCACCTGTTGAGGGACTACACAGTGCAAGGCCACGGGAATACAAAAATGGCTAAGACAAGAAGGTTCACAATCTGGTGGGGAAAAGAGACAAGTTGTAAAGAAAACAAAAACAAATATCCCAATTATTTGTCTACCAGGATAAATAATTATAGAATGAACAGAGCTGTGTAACTGTGGCTGGTGGAAATCAGGCTCCTCCCTGGGCTCATGAGGGAAGCATCCTGAGGACCCATGCACGGGAGATCGTGGTGTGGCAAAATGGTTTATTTGTGTGGAAATCAAAGCTGCCCCATGGGTTTCCAATTTCCCATCTCCATCCATCCTTCCATGAAAAAATTGAAAGCCAGTGTCCAGAGTTTCTGCTTCCCACACAGTCTGCTGTGGGCCCCAGTAGCTGCTAGACCCACATGGTCATGTGCTCCTGAGGTGAGTGTGTTACTGGGGGGGTGAAAGAGAGGTTATTTGTTCCCCTGGGAGTATATTAGCTTGGGTTTGGGATGGACCAGGTGCTTTTTCAGAAGACTCAATCAACTTCTGAAGCCTTCGTGGGCATTTGTTAAGCCCGTTCCCTAGTTAGACTGACAGGCCCCTTTGGTCCATCACTTCCCCTGGGCCTCCACCAATCCTGTGCCAGAGATGGGAAGGGAGGGCTGTTGCCCCCTTGGTGGGGCAATTCTGTGACCCCCTGGAGTGTGAAGCTGTAGCCTCCTGGCAAACAGGCTTATGTGCCCCAGTTTATTAAACTCCATGTCTAATTCCCTTTTGCTCACCTTTTTATTAATAATTAGCTAACTACCAGCAGTAATATAACTACCACCCAAGTCAAGAGGGGAAATATTACCAGCAGCTAGGAGCCCCCAAGTATTTCCTCCCAGTTACCGTTGGAATGGCACCAATTGACACCCTTCCTGGAAATCTAAGTTGCAGATGCTTCACTTCCTTGCCAACACTTGATATTGTCAATCTTTTAAAATTTTAGCCAGATTCTAGAGGGCATATAGTGGTACCTCATTGTGGTGTCCATCAACACCAGATTTGACTTTAGAAAAACAAAGCATGTGATATTCTCATGCCTGGGCACTATGGAGAAATTCAAACATGGATGTTGAATTTCAAATCAGAAGTATCTGTGGAGCTATGGATGGAAAAGAGGCTGCCCTCCTCACCCTTGAGAGGATCATCTGAGGAGAGGGCTCAGAATCAGGTTGTGTCTGGGTCTGGGACTCCCAGGTGTGGCACTGGGCTCCCCATCTCCAACACCTCATCACTGTCCTGGGACCAGCTCCCTGCTGCCTGCCATCCATGTTCAGCAAGTCGCAGGCAAGCTCCTACCGAAGGCAGGCACCAGCTTTCCCAGATACCTGTTGAAGCCACTGGACCAAAACTCTGCTGCTTTCCTGGGGGTTAAGTCCTACCTTCTTGCTATTTATTCTGTTGGATGACAGATGTATGCAAATGCTTTATTTTGGAAAAAATGCCTGGGAAGACTAGAAAAAGCCACAGATCTCCCCAGAGCAGGTGCTGATGCTCCCTGCAGGAGCTGGGAGGCCACCTGGCGGGGCAGAGAGCTGCAGCCATCACTCACTTGCCCGACAGTTACCTGGCCGGAATGGCAGGGCAGCTTCTATGAGGGAAGCCCCTCAAGAGAAAGGAGTGAAAGTGGGTACTGTGCTGGGCTTTCCTGGGACAAAGCTGCAGAGCAGGAGGTGTGAGGGGGATGGTGGTTTGCTCCCAGGAGCTGGGCCCTCCCTGATTTATGGGGCAACCTCCACTGGCCTTTCCCTGTGCAGGAAATGGGCTGTTTGCTAATGCCTTTCCCCTGCCGCACACACCTGCAAAAGCCAGTTGGTAGTATTTTAAAATAATTTACTAGAATTAAATTTCTGTGTTTTTCTTTGGAGAGTTGCCCAGTAATTGGCTTTGTGCTTTTTGACTCAAAAAATGGTTTCAAATATGTAGAAACTCAGATTTCAATCTCTCTCTCTCTGTCACAAACGCCCCCCCCCCCCCCCCCACTGGCTCCTGTTAAATGAGAAAGAGGTGAGGAGAGCATAGGAAATGTGGGGCAGCTTTTTTTAACCCTCGCAGTTTTCGTTAAAGCTGTTTTACTCACTTGTCATTCCCTGGGGCACTTCCTCTGCGTGCTTCTCCCCCTCCCTACAGTGACTATTAAGCTACAGAGCATTTCTAATTCTAATCACATTTGTCTAAAATTGATGTTGTCTGCAGAAGAAATGTGCATTGGGTTTGCCCTTGCTCTTGGCCTTGGGGTAGCAAGTCCCCTCCCAGGCACTAGACCCCCTTCCCCCGCCTCTCTCCTAGGAGTCTGTGGACCAGCCAGTGGTGCATGGCCTGACTCCAGTGATTGAGGTATCTGATGCCGGTGGTCCTCCTGGCCAGCAGGAGGAGCTGTCTTGGGGGAACTTGTGATTTATTTCCCCCAGTATATCCAGTGGCTCTCACTGCACGCATCAACTAACAAACCTAGGTTTATCATTGTATTCATAGGACAAATAGGGGAGGGGGTGCTGCCAGAGTTAATGCTGGACCCAGGTTTCTTCTGTCTTCAGGAATGGTGCTTGGCTCCACCCCCAACACACACACTTAACGCCCTCGGGAGTCCCAAGGTAGGCCTTAGGGTTTATTTAAATGAACGATCACTTATGTGAAGAATGAAATGTGCATTTCCAGTCGCATGAACATTTTCTCAAGGGAAGGTGTTTTTAAAGTTAACTTTATTGGGGTAACATTGGTTGATGACGTACCTTTCTGGTGAACAACTTTGTAATAGAACATCTGTCTACTCCATTGAAGTGAAGGATGGTAAGTGCATCTTCAACTCACCTGAGCAAGTTGCTTTACTTCGGAGGGGAGGTATCTTAACCCTTGTGACTTTATCACTATTGGAAATCACAGATATTTTCACATGAAATTATAGTTGTTGCAGACTTCTTAAACTATCACTTATGCTCATTACTGCTTTCAAATGGCAGTATTTATTAGACCCCTGATGGATATTGTCATTGAGTATATTAGTAAAGGAGTACAAATATTACTGTGTCATATTCTTTAAATATCTTGATAATATATTTCAATACAGTTGGTTTTCTTTTTAAAGCTTATATATTTATTTTTTTCTTTATACATAAAAGTATTCATCTGAAGTGGAGTCCACGGTCACAGACAGCTCCAGGGCTGCTAGACACCTGGCCAGAAGACCCTGTTCTGTCACCTCATGGAGAAACCCACGCCCAGGTGTGCCTAACGCTTATGCAGAGAGAGGAGGAACATGCAAAAATATACATATATATTTTTTCTTAATCCTCACCCAAGGACATACTTACTGATTTTGGAGAGAGGGGATGGGACGGAAAGAGAGAAGGAGAGGGAGAGAAATATCAATTAGTTGTCTCTTGTACGCACCCTAGCCGGGTATTGAACCTGCAACCCAAGCAAGTGCCCTGACCAGGAATCAAATCCGCAACCTTTTGGTTTACAGGACAATGCTCCAACCTACTGAGCCAGCCCAGCCAGGGCGAAACATGTGTATTTTTAAATGGCTATTGTGCCCATATGAACTGGAAACAAGGATGTTCTAATCTCAGTTTTATGTTCTCCATACGAGGCAGCTGACTCTTCCGTTTAGCAGTCTTCAGAAAGTCTCCTCACCTGTGGAATGAAGACAGCCACCGTGCCCACCCCTCCCAGTCGCTGTGCAGCTTGAAGGACGTGATGTAGCTCTGCCGGCGGTGCCTTCCCCTGGGCTTCCAGAGCGGCCCTCCTCTTCATCCCGGCTCACTGCGTGCTCTTCATCTGCCTGCTTCACTACAAACCCCCAGTGGGAACCTCTGCATGCATCAGCTCCCCGCCCCCCGCTGGCCTCTTGCATTCCTCGTCTGTGTTCCCTTCCAGTGCAATCTTTTCCAGCTCATGGCTTCAAGAAGATTCCTGGGCTGACGGCTCCCAGATTGACCACTCCCTGCACTCCAGTTTACACGTCTCGACATCTTCACCTGAGACAGCTGAGACTAAACACATAGAATAAGCAATCTGCTTTAGCAGATTGGAACCTTTTCTTTCCAGAGTCTTCTTCATTTCAGAAAATGGTGACTCCATTTTTCTAGTTGGTCCAGCCCCAGACCTTGGCATCACCCTTTAAGGCTCTTTTTCCCCACACCCATACCAAGCCATCAGTAAATCCCACCAGCTCTGCTTTCAGACACGTCCCCATCCCTTCTCCCCTCCACGGTGGCTGCCTGGTCCAGACCCCCATCTCGTGCCCGATTCTCACTTCCTGGCAGTGAGAAAGCAAAAAGACTGAGGCCAGGGGAAGCAAGATGGCATTGTGGCCAAGCATGGGGCTTTGTGGCCAGACGTTTCAGGTGCAAATCCTGGCTCCATTTCCGTTTATTACTATCAAGTAATGGGCTGTTATTATGCAAATGGCAAGTGTGCTGTGGGTTTCAAATTATTTCCGAGTAGGGAAAGAACGGCTGACCTGAAAGCAGGGGTCTCTGGGAGATTTCCAAGGCTAGGACTTCCAACGGATAAGCCCCTGAAAGCGATTAGGACATGTTGTCCACCAGGGGGCACACTCAGGTGCTTTGAATCTAGGAAGGGAGTGACTTCCTCTCAGGAAGTGGAACTAGATTCCAGTGCCTACTCACTCACAGGGCCAGGGAGGGGCTGGGGCTGCCATGGATGACTGTGGGGGTTGATGGGCACAGGCACCTGGCAGTCAGTGCAAGTCACCAGGGTGCCCCCAAGGACTAATACTGGGCCACACCCCTTCTCCAAGTCCAGGGGCTCTGGCACCTTCTAAATGCAGGTGGACAGAAAAAGAAACGCGGCTGGCTTTACATGTCTCTGCCTCAGAGCCAAATTGGATTCAAGAGAAGCGAAGAAATAGAGCATGTTTTGTCTCATGAGGATCGGTTGTAATTTCTATCCATAACAATGGTTTCCTGGGAAACATCCGAGTCTGACTCCTGTTTCCTTCCCAGTCTGAGATTTGGGGCTGCGGGTTTTATTTCCGAAAGGGGCCCATACTTTTGTCAGGACACCCATGGCTCAATCTGCCTCATGCTGAAGACTAGGGCGGCAACAGGCATCTACTCGATGGCCCCAGGGTTAATGTGGCCAGAGAGGGGCTCAAAGGAGCCCAGGTGCTTGTCTTGGGGCTGAACGTGAGCAACGCAGCAACTTGGAAGCTGGGAACCACGTTCATATGCCCTGGTGCTTGAGGGAGGCTCTCAAGGTCTTGTTTGAATCTACTTCCTGTTTGCTTGACTAGCTGCAGGACAGACCTGTCTGTGTGTCGCTTCCTGCTTACTACCCAGATTCACACTTGGACTTCTGGGTCTGATATGTTTCATCCAATCCAACCAGAACTGGGCTAACTGTAGCCCGGTGGAGTGATGGTGCTGGAAGGAGCCAACTGTGGCCATAAATAATCCACTTAGTCATTTGGAAATGGTCTAGACATAAAAGTAAATAGACTATAGGTCATTGCCCAACTTCAGTTAATGTACTTGCCCCCTGCTTACCTGTCTGAGTTGGAATCCTGGGTCTTTGACTTGGTAGCTCTGTGACCCTGGGCAAATAGTCTCTATGTGCTTTAAATTATCTTCTTTGTCAAATGGTGTTAAGAATAGAATTTATCTCATTGGGTTCTCATGTGTCTCATTGAACCAACGAGAAAACAAAAAGTATGTCTCGTGCAGAGTAGGTGTTCAGTAAACTGTAATCATTGTCGTTAGTCTTTCACCTGAGTAGGAGAAAGGGCTACTTTTAGTAGTGGTAGAATTCAGAGAGAGAGTTTGAAAAAAGCTGTTTTATTTTTTCTTTAATTTGTAATAGGCCTATTAACTAGAATAACCTCACTAAACATTCTGAACTGTGACCATCGAGGTAGGACTGACAGAACATCATTCAATTTTTAGAAGATTTTGTTTCTTTTTTACTGATTCAAATTTGTTTTTATAATTTAAACAATAGGTTCAAATTGCTTGTTTCATCATAAATAAAGGCTGATCTTCCTGATCTAAATTCGTAGCCTAGCGGATCCCAGCTCTCAACCCTTCTGTGTGGTCAGATAAAAGCTAAAATGCACAGCACCTGCACCTCCCCCAGAGGTCAGCAAGAAATAGGAAAGAAATGCGTGTGGGACTGCTCCTCAAACCCCACTTTCTAGTGTTGCTGGGAACGGAGGGGCTTCAGGTACCTGCTGCTCTGTGTTTGCATCTCGGACTCAGCCCTTCCATGGGGCAGGGTGTTTCCTTCTACAGTCAGAGCTGGAGCTTGGGGACAGAGGCACAAGCAGGGCACCGTCAGGGCACATCATGCACATATGTGTGCACGTGTATGTGTGTGCATGTGTGTGTGTGTGTGTGTGTGTGCGATCATGTACAGCTCTTTGACCTGGTGAGTCAGACCACAGCCAGAAAGCATCATCAGGATCCCTAAAGCAGTCAGACCTCACCTGGCCCTCCCAGCAATCTTTTCACTAACGGAACAGTCAACAGACTCTTGTCCCTACCCCAATGGCTGCTGCCATCATGCTTCTGTCCGTCCTGCTGAGGCCCTGGGGAGTGAGCCGCACCCCTGACTGGGCTCCCTGCCAGTGCCTGGAAAGCCCAGCTACCAGGCAGGTTTTGCTTTGTCACTCTCTCCTCCTGAGGGGCTTCCTTACAAGGGGGGCCCGCCGCTTCCCAGTAGAAAATGACTGTGTCTTTACTTTGTGATTTACGACAATTACCTTTATCCCAGGGAAAACTTGTACTTCCTGCCCTGCCTCCGGGTGTGAGCCACAATGTGGCACCTGGTTAGGGTGGGTGTTGCCCTCTTTTGGATGGATTTCGGCCCAGCCCCACTCTGGCTTTCCTGCCCTGCGAGGTCCTGGCCACTCCCTGAGTGGTTCCAGTGCTCTGGGATGCGGAGCCCCGACGGAGCGCCATGGTTCCCGGCACCTTCGCAGACAGGGTAACAGTCTGGAAACAGAAACGAGTACTATCCATTTCATAAAACAATCACATCCGAAAGGTTTATTCCTGTATCGCAAGCAAATCCCAGTGACCAAACTCCCAAGTTGCTTTAAATTCAGCTGTTTTTAAATCACCCACATAAATACATAAAATAAATACAAAAACAGAAAGTTTCTCTTTTTAGTCTTTGGTATACAGAGCTTTTCTCCTCTTATTTTCCCTGGTTCCCTGTGTTCTAAGCCCATTTCCTCATGTTCACTTTCTTCTTTGGGCACAAAAGCAGCCCAGAAGTAAACTTTGTGCCAGGGTCCTGGGTCCTTGTCCCTCTCAAGGCTCAGGGAGGGACAGGCCTGGGGACTCACACGTAGTCGCTGAGCCTGTACCCGCTGTGTGTGGCCGAGATGACCGAGGGGGCCCGGTTGTCCTTGTAGGCGGTGGGTGGCCGGTAGGAGGGTGCAGTGGCTGTGGCTGTGGTGGCCCTGGGCGGGGCGGGGTAGGGCCTGGAGGGCTCCTCATCCTGGCAGGACAGGCAGAGCAGGGTGCCGCCGATGATCGACAGGGACGAGGAGATGAAGCCGAGGTACAGGGCCTGCCCGATCTCGTACTTCATGCTGCTGGGCAGCAGCGGGTTGTAGAAGTTCTGCACCACGTCGTTGGTGGTCCAGGAGACGGCCACCATGCAGAGCAGGCCGGCCAAGATGAAGAGCGCGCCGCCCAGCACGGCGAAGGTGGTCTTGGCTGGTGTGCCCTTGGCGCAGCGCGTGCACTTCATGCCGATGACGGCGCAGGCGCAGGCGGCGCCCGACAGCAGGCAGGAGATGACCATGAGCGCGCGGGCCGCCTGCAGGTCGCTGGGCAGCGCCAGCAGCGAGCGGTAGATCTGGCACTGGTAGATGCCCGTGCTGTGCCACACGCACTCCATCCACAGCCCCTTCAGGTAGGACACAGCCGTCAGGATGTTGGTGCCCACGTGCGCTGTCCTGCGCCAGTGCGGCAGGATGGTGGTGATGAGCGTGCCCACCATGCCCAGGAAGCTGAACAGGAAGCCCAGCAGCTGCACGGCCGTGCTGGCCATGGCCCCGGCTGGCTGTCGCACTCGCTCAGGTGCCCACCGGAGTCCTAATGTAGCCGGGAGGCGGAAGGGAGAGAGAGGAAATGGGTTAAATATTATCTCGGTGCATTTATTTCTGCCACGGAAACCGAGTTTTCCATAGGCAGTGGTGGTACGACAATCAGCATATTTAAAAAAATAGTTTCCGAGACGTCATTGGGTGAATGACTAAACTGCTCTTCTATGGCACTTTTCCTGGAAGAGGTGACCGCAGGAGGCCAGCGGGAAGAGCTGTCAAGGACCCCAGGGAAGGGCACACCAGGGCACAATTTCTGATCTTTCCGCACTCACTAGGCACGTGCGGGAAGTCCTACCTCATGCTCACCCTCAAACATTTCTGCTGCACTGGACCCTCATTTCATTCTGTGTCATCAGTAATCACTCCAGCTGTTAAGCCAGCAGATGCATGGACAGTGTCCACGTCCACGTGGCTTATGACTCAGGAAACGGCCTTGGACTGTTAAAGCAAAAGAGTTTCTGAGGTGGGGGACTCCCCTGTGTGTTCAGGGAGGGAGGAGTTTAGCGTCCATAGTCAGATGCTGGCTTCCAGAATCCCAGAGCTGCATGTGACCTTAGAGACTGTCCGCTGACGTCAGGGGACAGGGATTACCAAGGTCACCAGCTCCTTAGGTGTTGCTGCCAGGACCACAAACCAGTGACCTTCCTGCCCGCCCAGAGGGGCGCCTCCCCTCCAACCCCTCCGCAGCGTGAGGTGGGGCTCATGGTCCCCAGGTGTCTTCTGGAGGGAGAAAAGCTTCTAAGCTAATGTAGTCACTTCAGCATCCCACACAGGTGAAGCTTTCAGGAGGCAAACCTGTGGCTTTCTTTTATGGGGAGAGGAGAAATGCCCTGCACTTCAGCGGGAAGGCTGCAGAGGGCAGCACCGGGCTGGCAGGGCATCTCCAGGGCAAGGTAGCCCCTCCGGGCTGGCTGTCTTTGAGGTCCTACAGCCTTCTTGTCTTCAGGTCTGGGCCCGTAGTGAAGGAATCCCCTACATTGCGATGAAGGACTTGTTTATTGTAACAAACAGGTGACACTGCCACCATCATCTTTTTTCAAAAGATGGCTTTTAAAATAATACAGAGGCTTTAAATGTCGTAGCCTTGAGGCAGGCAGTCCTTGGCTCCGTCCAGGTGAACACACGAACAAAACCAGGTAACAACGAAACGCCGCGGTGCCCATAGGACGCCAGTGGTACGACGCGGGATAGGGTTGTGGCTTTTGCGGACGATTTAAATGATTGTTTGTTCGGCACCCGGCGTTCTCACACAAATGTTCTGCTGATTGGCCACGAGCCTCTTCTCGCGATGCTGGCTTTCCTTAGGAAGGCTTCTTCCCTCCACTCCGCGAGCACGCTCTGTGCAGGTGCTGAGCTCGGGGCTGGGGAGCCCCCAGCCCCGCCCCAACACACAGTTACTGGCCTCCTAGGTCACTGCTGGGGAGAAGGCGGGGCCACCGAGGAGGCCGCCGTGGTGGGCGGGGCCAGAGCTGCTGCTGGGACCTACGACATACCTGATGCCCTGGGCGCCCACGACGCCAAAGCGCCCACTTGCTGGGCCTGAGGGATGGCAGGTGCTCCGCCAGCAGGGGCGCGGGCTGCCCAGCATAGTCCCCACAGCACCCCAGCGTTTTACATGCCGGGGAACTGGCTGCAGGGGGTGGAAATTCTAGGCCTGGCCTGGCTAGTCCTTCCCGTGATTTATTTGCTCCCCCACACACGGTCTCTCTCAACCCACAGGACTGAAGTTAGCGTGGGAGCCGAGGGGGTGCCTTCATGTTCCCTCCTCCCTGAAGACATCTCAGAGCTGGGCCTGGTGCAGTGGCATAGTGGCCAGGGTGACGAACTGTTCTGCTTTGCTGGGGACTGAGAGGTGGCCCAGGACAGGGGACTTTGAGGGTTGACATCGGGACAGTCCCAGGCCAATCAGGGCAGTTGGTTCCCCCAGGCCGCTCCGAGGTGGGGACTTCTCCAAATGGCTTCTGAGACCCTTCCAGTCCTGCCTGAGGTTGCCTGCTGGCTGACGGTCCCACAGGCTGTCCCTGGTCCAGGACTGTCTGAGGCTTCTCACAGCCCTTGCCTGTCAAGGTCAACCTCCAGTAAGTATACTGATCCCAAAGAATGCGGCATGAAAGCTAAGCCTGCTTGACCCCGGGTCTAGGGAAGTGGACCAGAAGTTTACTGGAGGTCTAAATATTTATGGAGAGTAATGACTGCTAATTTTAGAAACCACTAGGTTGCTATTTTTAAACAGGTGCTAGAAGAACTTGCTAATTTAAGAAGTGAGTGTTAATGAGCCCTGGACTCCCAGACACCAGCCCCACCCCCTTCCCCTGGAGTTACCGGCTGCTACCAGCGTTAGCTCATAATTCAACTTCCCAGCGACCACTTCCCACTTTGGAGCTGTTTGATGGAAAAACAACTTCAAATGAATGAATCACCTCGGAAACCACACAAAACTCATCTCTGACGCCCTGGAAGGACCTCACCCGGTGTGGCCTCCCAGGGCGGGCAGTGCGTGTGGGGCTCCACTGGCCATGCTGGGGGCCTGGCTTCCCCTGGGGGTTCCCCTTTTCCTGCAGACATGTATGTGCTTGTGGAAGCCTCGGCTAGAGAGATGCACGTCCAAGTCAAACAGGGTTCCAGGAACCCAGTTCTGTGACGACCTTGTCTGGCCGGGTGGGTGGGGCTGAGGCACCAAGACGACACATTTCAGCAATCAATGTTGGGCCTTGCATTTGGGTTCACAGAGCCCCCAAAGCACAGTCCTGGGTGGGTGGGGTGGGGCTCGGTGGCCTGCCCGAGCTGGATTTGGGGTGGTGTTTCCCAGCAACTGCTTCTTGGGACGCTGGGTGGCCAGCTGTCTTGTGTGCAGGACACGTAGGTTGGAGGAAAGCTGGTAACTGCTGGACTTCTCGTCCCTCCCCATGTGCAGAGGTGCACCGGCAGTCTCCCCAGAAAGCCTCCTGCGGGGCATTTTCTGAACTTATTTGACTGGAGACACCCTCCCCCAACTTTTCTAAGGGACAACTTGAAGTCACATCACCTTGGCAAGTGGACTTAGAGCCTGTAAGCCCTTTGAAAGGTTAATGGAGCAATGATGAGATAGGGTTGCTAAAAATAAAGACAATTTGATTTTCTGGAAGGTAACTGAGCTCAAATAGGAGGGCCAGCAGAATGCTCTGGTTTGCCCCCGAGGAGGCTCCAAAAACCCTGGGGCTGTAAAGTGGGGTGAAAATCTGCCAGGGGCAGCTGCGGAAATCCTGAGTAATGCTGAGCCCCCAGACTGATCTAGTTTGATGAGTTCCAGACCTGAAAGGCGAGGGTGTTTTTCCTTATAAAGTTTTATGTTGTCTCTGTCCTCCACTGTCTGTGAGCTACATTTTTTTCTTTTATTTTCATCTGAGGACATTTATTTTTCATTGCTTTTAGAGAGAGAGGAAGGGAGAGAGAGAAACATTCATGTGTGAGAGAAGCATCAATTGGTTGCCTCCCATACATGCCCGGACGGGGGATGGAACCCACAACCTCTCAGTTATAGGACGATGCTCCAACCAACTGAGCCATACCAGCCAGGGCCACATTTTTTTTTAGAGGCAAGAATTAAAACAAAAAGTCAGGACCCTCCAGCACATGGCCGAGCTCCATCTCCACGCTCAGCTCCCAGCGTGCCTGGACCCCAGCTGGGTCAGCTCTGGAGCTTCTCTCCTACTTAGGCATCATTTCAACAGCAGGGGCCGGTGGGGACAGCCTGGCTGGGACAAGAGACGGATGTGTCATTTGCCCAGACCTGCTCTTGCTTTATTGCCATCCAGTGTCCCTCGGCCCCTGGGATGAAGAGCTTTCCTCTGGACACACATGACTTCTTGGCCACTCCCTCTCACCCACCCCCACCCCTGGAGGAAGTGTCAGACCCAGGGAAGAAGGGCACAGGCCCTGCATGTTGAAGTTTCTTTACCCAGAACCCCCTGGGCCCTCCCGTCCAGGGGAAGGGTTGGGGGCTTGGCCACTCACGCCTCATTTCAGCTTCTGCCTGCCCTGCTGAAGGAGCGGGTTCAGAGCCATTTGGGAACGGTGGGTCAGTGCACCCGTGTCTGCCCCGCGGGCTCCTGATGCTACGGAGGACAGCTCACACTTGTTCCCTAGGGTTTTGTTGGGAACAAGGGGCGCTGCCTTCAGAGGACCCTGGTCCTCGCACCTTGCAAGGGGGCAGAGTTGCCTCACCTTTGATGCTCAGCGACTTAAGAAAATGTCTGGTTTAAAAAACTTGTCCTTCCAGTGCCCCCAGCCAGACCACTCTTCCCGGCTGATTACATTTTCCAGAAATGCTAGAATTTGAGAACTAAGAACAAATTCAAGGGAGGTCTGGGCTCACCTGAATGAGATAAGTTAGCAAAACCACCCGCAGGAGAGAGAAAAGTGACTTTTATACCACATTGGAATGAAGCAACTCCAACTAGGAATTCCTAAAAAATACGTGTGATTTTTCACAGCAAGATTCTGTGTTTCTTAATGACGTACAAGGCGATTGCTGTCTTTCCTAGAAGCTTACTCTGGAGGTGCTATTTCAGTCCATCTTCTTACACAGGAGCCTGCGAATTACGAGAAAGTGATTGAGTAGGTAATGCCTTGGAAAAGCCACTTCATGCTTCTTTACGATGCGCCGGGCTGCGGGGGGTGGTTGGCTCCCAGAGTGTCTGTAACTTTCCCTGGGCGACTTTTCAGACTGGCAGGCATCTGTAGTTTGAATTTACAAGGCCTTCTATGCCATCTGCACATGGTACAGAAACCCAGCTCCCTTTCTGAGAGAGGCAGAGGCAGAATAATGGCGTGATTAACGTATTACAACGTGGTAGTCAGGACTTGCTGGTGTTATTCGGGAAAACCAATGTGAAATATCTTGCCCAGATCTTACATAAGTGACAATTTATAGATTAAAAAGTTGCCCTCTGTTTTGGACAAGGAAAGGAAAATCCATTTTTCTTGACAAGAACTGGTTTGGGGAAAAGCCATGTCATTCAGATGGAGATCATGGTTAGAGGCTTGCAGGGTTGTGTTCAGTCCAGAGAGACTGGGCAGGCTGCTGATGTGGTGAGAGCCACGGCGATGTCCCCACAGCCACAGAAACCTCTCAGCCAGTTCCCAGGAGACACCGTCTCTCATGCCAGTCCCCCAGATTTCACCGGCATCCATGACAGCGGTGTCAATCAACATTTAAAAACGACATTTCTGACTCTCACTTGATAAGCACACTAGTGCTTCGCACAGCTGGTTTCCCTAACATGACCGCTGTGTTCCCTAACACGACTGCTGTGTCGTTGTCCATTGTTCAGTGTGCGGGCGACTGGAAACCGGCTGCGCGCGAGAAATGTTAGAAAAGGAAAAATGCAGGTTCTAAGCGTATTGTCTCAGGTGCTACAGATCATTAGGGGGGTCATCGTTGATGTGTTCTGGGGGAAAGCTTTGTGTAAGGACGTGATGGGATGAATTGTGTCCCCCAAGAGGACCTGGGGAAGCCCCAACCCCTGGTGCCTCCAAACTGGACCTTGTTTGGAAGCAGGGTCATTGCAGGCCGAGAGTGAAGACAGGGTCACCCAGGAGTAGGGTGAGCCCTAGACCAGTGAGACCAGGTTTAGGAGACAACAGCCATATGAAGACGCAGAGAAATGGGGAGGACGCCACTCGAGGACATACACGGAGTGACGTGGCCACAGACTCGCCCAGGTGGCCAGCAACAGCAGAAACTGGGAGAGCGGATGGGCTAGAACCTCCCTCAGATCCTCAGAAGAAACCAGCCCCGCCGATACCTTGCTTTTGGAATTCTGGCCTCCAGAACTCCCAGAGAATAAGTTGGTATTGTCTCAAGCCACTTCGTTTGTGATTTGTGGCACTTTGTTTCAGCAGCCCTGGGAAACCCGTACAGGGGACTCACTGAATGACGTCATGGGCACTCACAGGATAAAAGCACCCAGGTCTGTCTGACTAGGAGGGATGGGGCCCCTTCCAGAAAGGCACTGAGCATAGTCCGGGGGCATCACGTCTGTCACAGCAACATTGAGGCAGTAGTTAGCTTCATGTCCCCAAGTGGGGAGGACAAAATCCATGTCCTCATGGAGGGGAAGAATCTAGAAGGTCCTCTGTACTTGTGAAAAGTCATGGTAGCAAGGGCCAGCTACCATGAGCAACCCACAGGGTGGACCAGTGACCTGGCCAATGCCCAAAGAGGTGCGGGCCCGGGTCTCCAGGCCGTGCGGGGCTGGCTGCACAGCAGCACGGCTGACCTTTTCAGGCTGCTGTCTGGTTTTCTTAAAGCAACAGATCATGGTTTCCGAGACCATAAAAACCCAGATTTGAGGTGCAGGCCAGGCTTAGGGAGGGTGGCTCAGGCAGCGGCCCCGGCTCTCCCTTGGACATCCAGGAGAGCTTAGTGGGGCCTCCCGTTGGGACTTCCATCCAAACAGAAATGGCACTGCCCAGCCTGCTGCAAACCCCCGGGAATGAGACAACTATTCTCTGAATTCTGTAAGCTTGTGAAAGTTACCTATTTGCGCACTGTATGTGCTGGAAATATATCGCTGTGATGAAAAACGTGGTGTCAAATGAAAACACAGAGCCGAGATCCACTCACACTAAATGAAATACCGTTAAACATGGTGCTTGATGCTCACTCTGTGAGTTCAGCCTTTTGAGCCCAGGTGCACAGAAGCTGCTACTATTAATGGTGAAACAATCAGAGCCGGATTTACTGGGTGCTGCCTCTGTGCAAACATCTGCTAAATGCCTCCGTCGGCATTGACTTCTGTAACCCTCTGACAAGTCTGCACTGCGTGTGTTCTTGTCCTCATTTACAGAAGGGAGACTGAGGCTTAGAGAAGCTCAGTAGCTTGTCCAAGGCCACACCTGGGCTGAACCAGGGAGCCCAAACAGGGGGCCCCTGCGACTGCCCAGGTCGGAAGTGCTGGCAGTGGCGAAGGTGGATGCCAGGACGAGGTCGGCTTCCAGACCCATGGGCAGGATCTGCTGATGGCTCAGCTGTGGGGCGTGAGAGCCAGGGGTCAGCGACACTCTCAGGCTCCTGTCCTGGGCACCTGGGAGGTTGGAGTCGCCAGGTACTGAGCGGGTGAAGACAGTGGGAGGAGGCGGGGCTGGGTTTGGAGGGCGGAGGGCAAAAAAGAGTTTCATTCTGGACGTGCTGAGTTTGAGAGGGCTCTCCCCATCGGGGGTGGGGGGTGGGGTCCCATAGCTGGGTAGCCATTGTATATGCAGAGTTCAAGGAGCGGGCGGAGGTGGAGAAGTCCACCTGGGACTCAGCGGCACAGAGGTGGGATTGAAAGCCCTAGGCTGGGATGAGAGCCCCCAGCAAGTGCAGACCGGGAAGAGCAGGAGCCCCGGACTGACTCCAGAAACCCCCAGCATCGGAGGTTAGAGTGATGAGGATGGGATGAGCAGGGGGTGGGAGGGGACCGAGGGAGAGTGACGAGGGGTGGAGTTCCAGGTCCGAGAGGAGAGAGCAAGCCGCTGTGCTGGGTCATCACGTAACCCGAGCACTGAGAGGTGATCGTCACATTCAGCAACGGGAAGGGAACTGGAGACCCTGATAAGCAGTTTCGGTAGAGAGGTTGGAATGGGTTCAGGAGAGAACTGGGTGGGTACAGGAGGGAATGAGCCCGGAGGATTCATTCAAGGGCTCGGACCGTCACGGGGAACCAGGAAATGGAGCAGCAGTTATAGGACGGGGGTTCTCAGTCTGGGGTCCAGGGGCCATCGAATTCAGGGTAGCTGTCTGTCAGCTCAGTTGAGAAAAAAGTTGTATGTTTCAGCATATCGACCTGTCACTGAAAACAAGCATTTCCTTGTGTCGTGAACAGAGGCAGCCACTCACAGCAACACGACCAGTGCCGACGACTTTATCGCCAAGAGAAATCGTTGATGGTGTGCATTACAGGTGTGTGCCTGAAAAGATCGTTTACCAGTGACGCCACCTCAGAACTATGGGGGGAATCAGACCCTGCTCAACCCGTGATGTGATGCCTTAATAGGGAAGCACATCAATTACTATGAACAAAACGGTTTTAAAATAGTTTGATAACTGTTTTGCAATATGAATAGTTGACTTCCTTCATAATCCTGTGCATTATTTTATGTATGTAAAAGCACTGCTTGGCTAAGAGACGCACAGCCTTCTCTAGATGGCAAAGGGATCCAAGAACGGACAACCAACCAGCCCAGTAAACCACAACGACCTTCACAACAAACACCAAAAACAAGCCAGCTGAAACCTCTGCCAGCCCGGTGTGTGGTTGAGAGAGGAGTTTTGTTTGTTTTGTTGCTTATAGGACCGAGAGAAACTGAAGCCCTCGTGGGTACCTTAGGGATGATCCAGTGAGAAGGGAAACACTGACGATGAGGAAGAGATGTCCTTGCAGAGGGGACAGCAGGACCCTGGCACGCACCTGGGGAGGCCCGCTCAAACCAAGTGCAGACGCTTCACTGGGGAAAGGAGGGGATGCTGGCACAGGGAGCCTGATGAGGCGGCGGGCCCCCGAGGGCGGTCTCAGAGTGTCTCAGTTTTCTCGGGGAGCTAGGGTGCTGTGCTCGGAAGGAAGACAGGGAGGTCAGAGGTTGGAACGGAGAGAGGAGGGCTGCCTTGGTCACCTGGGACGCAGGACTGGACTGAGATAGGTCAGCAGTGGGCACCCTTGTGAGGCAAGTGGTCACACGAGTGCAGAGGGACCGTCGGCACCTGGCCAGCCTCCTCCAGCACAGGCAGGGGTACCGTGAGGGCCCCAAGGGGACAGGGCTGGGACTGAGCTCAGTGGGGATTTCCCTAAGAGGAAATGAAGAAGGGAGAGTGGCAAGGGAGGGGTGTGAGTGTGTGCACAGGGAAGTGAGTGTCCCCATGGGCAGTGGGCTGGAAGCTGGGGAGCAGGGAAGGACTGGAGATGTTGGCTGGAGACCAGGACACTCGTCACAGTGATTGTGGCGTCTCGAGCAGTGGAGGAAGATGGTTGGGAAGGGCGGGACCACTGAGGAGGGTGGAAGGGAAGGCCTGGGAGGTGGAGGAACTGGCAGGAAGGCCCAGCCTTGGGCGCGGAACCCTTGTGTCTGCAAAGCTGAGGGGCGCGAAGGAGGAGCCAGCAAGGCAGAGGAACGGCGAGGGCCTGGGCACGGCTGTGAGCCCTCTTCTCGCTGTGGTCAAGCACATCCAGGGCTCGGTCTCATTCTGCTCTCTCTGCCTTTCATTCTCAGGGCTTCCCTAGAAATCCGTCTCCTACTCCTCTTTTCTAAGCCATCCATGTCTCCTCATCACCCGACACCCCGATCTTTTCTGTAGAGCAAGAGAGTGATGGAGCACGGTGGCTTTGCACTTGGGAGGCAAGGACGGAGCCACTGGGGTGGGGATGATGTCGGAGCTGAGCTGGGAGGCACCTGTGTGGCCTGCCTGTCTGTGCGACCCCAGATGGCACCACAGGTAAAGTAAATTATGATGCAGTTTCTCTGCTTCCCTTCTCCTCTCTCATTCACCGTCTTGGGCAGGTGGTCAGGGAGCCTCTTGGTGTGGGCGTGGCCCAGGGAGGGGCTGGAAGCCCTTTTGCCCCCTTTTCACGGTCCTGCTCCCTGACTCTGTGCATTCCAGCCGCCTGACCTGAAGGCAGTGGCTCTCCACCCTGCCAAGGGGTTGGCATCCTTGGGGAGCCTTGCAGAGACGCCGATGCCCTGGCCACCCCAGACAGCACGGCCCACTGCATGGAGTGGGGCCCACAGGGCATCGTTTGAGCCCCTCTCCCAGGTGACTTGAACCACTGTCTTAATGGATGTGACTTGTACAGGTCCTATCGGGAGCTTTAAAACACAAACAGTTTAGCCAAGAGTCACAGCACAAATGTGTGTTGATGGTGGCCATCTTGGACGTCCCCCAGGATGGGGACAGTGTGCTGGCCTGCTCTTCTCACTGCCTCTGAATGTCATCTGACCTACCCAGGAGCCCCCCCTCTCACCCTGCCTCAGCGCCAGCTCCTGTTTTCTGCCATTGCCCAGGCCCCACCCCGTCTTTGGCCGTCCTTGGTTCTGCACCGCCGTCCACCCCTCTGACGAGGGGGGGCCGAGCTCCTAGAAAGAGGCGGCTCCCCAGTGCGTTGCTCTGCTGTCCGGCACTCACCTTCCAGCAGCCCCCCAGCCTGTTCGTACCACTCAAGTCCTTTCTGGGGCCCCAGCCCCTCTTGGACACTCAGCCCTCCTCATGTGTTATTTTGGCCAGAGTTACCCTCTAGGCATTTACACTGCCCTGGATGGCCCTCCAGCACAAACTGCCCTTGCCCCGCCCCAAAGAATGGTACTCACAGTGGTCAGAACACGATGGGTCAGTCCTTGGGGGTGGGCCAGTGATACTTGGATGTATGTGGGTTTTTGAAAATTTTTTTTTCTAATTGTTATTCAATTACTGTTGTCCCCCCATTCCCCCCATTACTCTCCCCTGCCCAATCCCCTCTCCCACATTCTATGTCTGTGTTTTTAAAACACCTAAGGAGTTTAACATTAATTCGTTAAATGGAATGCGATTTCTGATTGCGGCAGTCCTTGTAAAAGCAAAGGCCTTGCAGACAGAGTGGTGCGTGGTGCTCTTGGCTTGGGCTTCGGACACGAGCACGGGCCAGGCCATGCACTTTGGAAGTTCGGGCATGTAGGGGAGCTCTGCCTGCTCGCAGGTCTGGCCGCACAGTTTGTGGAACCCGGTGGAAAAAAAACCAGGGAGGCCCTTGTTCCAAATTATTAAGCATTTCAAGACGGTGACTGCAGCGTATCAGACCAAGCGTGGGCCAAGCGTGGGCCCTTCACAGCACAGGTCCTGGGGGACTGTGCAGGTCACAGGCCCACGAAGGCTGCCCTGCTTGTGACAGACGGACCCAGGAAGTGGACATGGGGATTTTTCCTCCCTGAAGCTGGTGAGTGCGCCCTGTTTGGCTGCTGAAGCCAACAGGAGACCCTTTTGCTGTGTTCCACAGAATAAAAAGTATGCTTACTTCTTCTTTATTTAAGCATAGCCCAGGTACCTTTGGAAATATCTGCCAGGGAGGAGCCTTTAGAAAACAGAGCCATTGCTGGTCCCCGTGCCCCAGAGTGGCCACCAGGGGAAACAGCCCTGGTGGTGAACCCCAGTTCGTGTCTCCCCTGCTGCTGGCGGTGGGTGTGTGCGCCTACCCAAGGCCACGGGCAAGCAACTGCCTGTGGGTGGCTGGCTGCTTAGCCCAAGAGACTCTGCTCAAAGCCGCCTGTGCTCTGGCAGGGCCCTGGCTCCTGTGGGACAAGGTGAGTGAGTCCTGGCTTCTCTCTTCTTTCCTTTCACTGAGTCACTGGGCGGGCACGGGGACTCTTAGTGCAAGCCCTGGGCACCCTCCCAGCCTGTGGCCCTCAGTGGCAAAGTCCCCGTGTGTCACTGCTGTGGGCACCCTGCAGGAAGCCTGTGGCCCTGGACACCTCCCACCCTGCAGATGGTGAGACGACCCCGCCTGGGTGGGGACTGTGAGGGTGGCTGCCGAGAGAAGCGTTGAGTTTAAAAGCACCAAGAATCACTCCTTATCTGGCAAGACTGACCATCTGCGTTTTAAAAGGGATGCCGGTAGAAGCCTTGAAAACAGGCCGTCAGTTCCACCTCGTGGAAGACATTCTCTGATCTACATTTTAATCCTCCCCCAAAGACATGCTTATTGATTTTAGAGAGAGGGAGGGAGGGAGAGGGAGAGAAACACCGATTGGCTACATCTCCTATATGCCCTGACCAGGAATCAAACCCACGACCTTTTGGTTTATGGGATGATGCTCCAACCAACTGAGCCACACCAGCCAGGGTGCAGGAAAATGATTTTTGAAAAACAAAAATTAACTTTTAATTTTGTTGATCTTAAAAAAAGCTAACTGGAAAACAGTAAATATTTATAGTAACATTTTTATGGCTCTCAAAAGAGAAAGCTGGGTTTCTTCCTTTTTACCAGTCTCTCTGCCGAGAGGCTTAGGAAGCACAGACCCCATCGTGCAGACGGCGAGCAGAACGCAGGAAGTGTAAGAGACTTTTGCAAAGCAGATGGAGCCAGACGGGAATGGAGGTCGGCTTCCAGTCTGGCTAATTCGGGGCAGACAGCCCAGCCCTCCAGGACCCCCCTGACCGCCTCCATTCCAACAGCTGCTTCCTGGCGCCATCCAGAAGATGCTGAGACAAGGCATGTGCAAACTTGCAAGCCCTGAAGGAAGGACACCCGGCAAAGGCAAGGCGCGTGCACTGAAGTTTTATCGTCGGTGCACATCGGTCGGTTCCTGCAGCCACCGAGGTGACCCAGGCACATGGGTAGGGCCCGGACCCAGAGCTGGATGCTGGGCAAATGACCACAGGGCTGTCCTCTGGTTCCTAAGACTTCGAAGCTAAACCAAGTGATTAAGAGATTTTGCCCTTAAAAACTGCAGGAATTTAATTTCTTGGTGGGAAAGGACAGCCAAAAGCCAGTGCCCCAAGCGGCCCCAAGGTTTGGGGACCCTCTCAGGACACTAATCCCAGGTCCCCTTTGACTTTGCCTGTGGCCCTCCCAGAAGGCCTGGGCATTGACGCCCGTTCTGTGAAGACCGTGGCAGCTGTTGGGGATGAGGGGCTCAAGGTAGCTGAAGGATTAGCTCACGTATCAGATGGCGCGGGATTTCCTCTCTTCAGTACCATTTTTCACCCTTATTAAGTGAGATCCATCACGTTCCCGCCCCTTCTCCCCAGCCAGAATGTGCGTTTGCATGTGTGTGTGCTTGGTGGGGAAGGGTACAGGTTGGGGGGGGTGGGGCAAGGCTCCCGGGTCTGGAAGCTCTGAGCGCTCAGAGAGCGCAGCCGAGGCTGTGCTGACCAGCAGCCCCCTCGGATGACATGGTCTCACAACTCTCCAGACTCGGTCCTTGAGCCCAGTCAGGGGTCCGGCCAACGAATGAGTTCTCACAAACACCCAGGAACCAGGCTCTTGTCTTCCCGGGCTGCTCAGGAGCCCGGCTACCTCCACACTCCACTGCTTGGGGTCCCCCAGGCCCCAGGCCCAGCTGCAGTGCCTGTCTGCAGAGGGATGCAACCACCTTGCCCGGAAGATGCCCACCTGCCCACAGCCCTGAGACAGATGACTGTCAACCCCAAACTCCCCCAACCCACGACTCCCCTAGACTCACACTCAGAGGTCAGAGGTCACTGAGTCCTGTGGGCCTCATCAGCTCCCTGGCCAGCCAGCAGGCTGCTCTGGAACCTGGCTGGGTGCCGGCCCCGCGGGCACACTCTGTCCTCCCGTCTTCCTTCCCTCTTCTGCTGACTGGAAGCTTCAGGACCCGGGCGTCTGAGAGAAGAGCATCCAGACAATTACCATGTACGGCACACGTGTCATTTGCTGGGCAGTTAACTGCCCTGCACCTGAAGGAGGTAGCCAGGCCCAGGCAGACATTCAGGACTAACCAGAAATGCCGTTTCTGCACTTCAGAGGAATGCCTGATGCATCTGTGTGCAGTCACCTCCTCCCGAAAACACCCTTCGGTGACTGTCCAGTGCCAGCCACCATCCATCCCGGCAATCTCTGCACCGGTCCCGGCTGTGCCCACTCACTCCTCCGGTCCCGGTTCAGGGCTCCCCAGAGAACAGCCCCGTTCCTGCGATGATGAAAGACCCACAGTGGACCCTCTTGCTGCCCGGCCCACCTGTCCTCTGAGCTGGTCACCTGGCCGTTGTCCCCACACTGCCCTGGACTTTCGTCATATTGAGCCACTGAGTCTCTCAACCTGCAGGCTGCCATGGGCTGTGGACACAGGCTGGCGAATTTGGACCAATGTGCAACCGTTTGAGGTTTTGGGGGCCACCACTGCAGATATGGCCGGTTCGGTGATGTCTGTGGGGGGTGTGGGGCCAGGTAGGTCATCGACACTGTGTGGAGTGAGGGACTTTTTGCTACGAGCTGGAGATGATTGACCTGCTGAAGAAGGTGGCTTTCTTGGGACATATGAGAATTTGTCCTGAGAGTCCATTAGGGCTGGGGATAGTCCTTCTGAAAGTTCAGACACAGCACCAAAGGGTGGCCAGGGGACCTGGGCCATGCTGGGAATGCCTTCAGCTGCCGGCCCTCTAGGACTCGGAATGGCTGAGAACTACCATGTGACTCACAGTTGTGTTCATCTTGGTCTCACTGGTTCCACTGAGATGCCCTGAGGGCAGGGACTCGGGGCCGCGATCCTTCTGCGGTACCCAGGGGCCCTGGACGTGGACCAGAGCCCGTCCCTGTGTTCCTGGCAGTGCACAGTAATGGCAGGGAGGGCACGTCCTAGGCGCACTGGGAGCTCTGAGCAGGAGTTCGGAGTGCCTGTGAAACGTCACCGCCTGAGAGTCGATCCGCAGCCCAAGGCCAGGCCACGTTGGGCTGTCTCATCCCTGGAAGTCGCCGTCATGAGCAAGATCGTCTTTTCTCATTCAGGGTCATCCCAGGCCCACACTGAGCCCTTCCGATTAGTAAACACATATGTAGTAAAAGGCACCCACACTCTCTCTAATTATATACTGGGATTTTTTGGAATAAAATATATAATTTTGGCTTTGGGGTGATTTGGCTACAAGTAACACACTTAATATACAACTGCCATTGATTTCTTGGCACTCAGTGGGTCTACTCCAGAAATACGACTGAGAGAAAATGCAAATCCCAAGTTGTTTTAAAAATGTTGTATTTTTAGGAATACTACACTTGACAGTGAGTGAAGTGGACGTAATGCGATGTTTTAAAGACTTTTTGTCGAGCCTTCATTCATCTGGACTTTCCCTGGAACAACTGACCCTGTCCTGGCTGAGGTGTGAACCCTCCCAGGCCCGTGGCCCTGGCCCATGGCTCCTGATGGACGAAGAACCTGCCCTGGGCCAGCGGGAAAATGAACCAAGTAGGTCCCTGTTTACGCTTTCATTCCCAAAGGCTCCCCGTATCTCAGCTCGGCTTGGGCTCCTTTGGCACAGTCCCGGCAAACGTTTTTTGACTAATGCAGGTTAGCTGGTATGGAGCGAGAAGCGTCTGAAATTCAAACGACACACTTGTGAAATACGATGTCACCTGTGCCTGTCTGGGGCCCATAACTTAGCTGAGGACAATCTCGGCGATAGACACCTCGACACAATCCTGTGTTTGCTAATTGCTCTTCTGTGCTCTGGACACAGGAGGATTTAATGTTTTGGATGAGGCAGATGCCAGTGACTTCCCAACCACGGTTCCCAGGGCTCATCTAAAAAGTGACAACTAAAAAATGATGTCTTCCAGTATAAAGAGATCAAAAGCAGTGAGAGTAGGGACTCACACTGACATTTGCACGCCCATGTCCTTAGCGGCATTACTCCCAACAGCAAGAAGGTGGGAACAGCCCAGGTGTCTGCCTACAGATGGATGGATAAGCAAAATGTGCCCTGGCCACACCCTGGACTAACATTCAGCCCTAAAGAGAACCCAGTTCGGACACGTGCCACAGTACGGTGAGCCTCGGAGGTGCTGTGCTGATCGAAATGAGCCAATCCCAAGAGTCAAACACTAAGAATCTCCATGCACAAGGCGCCTACACTGGTCAGGTTCACAGAGACGGACCGCAGGACAGGGGTGCCAGGGGCTGAGGGAGGGGACGGGTGGGGAGTGAGTGTTCAATGAGTGTAGAGTTCCAGCCGTGAAGGTGAAAAAGCCCTGGAGGCGGCTGGTGGTGGTGGCTGTACAACGATGTCATTGGACTTGACGCTGTGAGCTGTACACTTGGAAGTGGCTCAAATGGTAAGTAGGACTCTGTGTGCCTTTTAACACAAACACACGCACACCGAGAACCCACTGGGCTCCCACGAGTCACTCTGAGTTGGATTGCCCCTTCCAGTGTGGTCCCGCACACTCCCTTAGTTTGCCTGGGAGGAGCTCCGTTGGAATAAACGTTCTCAGGTGGCAAACACCACGACACTTGCCTCTTCTCTCTGTTTTAGCTAATTACTAATCTGAGCCCAGCCAAATGCCAAATCCAGGCCCTGGCCCACCTGTGAGGTGACCTGCCTGCAGTGAGCCCTTCTTTGCTTAAGGGCACGCTGTGGTAAGGCCAGTTCAGCCTGGTGTGCCCGGCCCTGTGGTCACTTAAAGGGGCCACCCCAGGCAGGACCCCAGAGGACTGCCAGGTCATCCATCTGCCAGCCTGGACAAGGGCCCAGCCTGTCCTGGACTCCTCCTGATTGCTACTCCCCGAATGCACAGAAGGTCAGGAGACGCCGTGTGTCACACCTCCGGGGGCCTCCCGCCTTGTAATTTATGCAGGACGTTTACATAGGCTGTGATTTAGCCAGACGACAGGAACGAGGCCTCTGCTGTCATCTCCAGGCATCTTGTCCGGCCCTCACGTCTGGTCACAGAAAGATCTGGGCCGTGCCCTGGGCCTCCTACCCAAGCCCTGAGCTCCGTCCTCCACGGCTGCCAGCTCAGGGTTGCCCACCCTCCTTCAAACCGTCAGAGCAGGCAGCTGCCAGGGGTCAGCAGGTTCAGGGCAGAGCTCTGCGGGCAGGCCCTGTACACACTGCCAAGGCTCGCTGACCAGCGAGCAGTGTGCGGCCCAGGCACAATTTTCAGGGAATCATTTCTCCACTCCCAGTCCTAGCTTCTGTCCTTAACAGCTCGGGGACCAAGATTTCTCTGCTGGGCTCTTGATTACCTTTAAAACATCCCGTTTGCCCCAGATCGGGCAGTGCATGGATGAGGGACTCGGAGGCTCCTGAGACACCCTCAGAACCATCAGCCTCTTTCCACCAGGAGGGGAAAGCTCTGGACATTAGGTTTGGTGAGTCTGGAGGTCGCTTGTGCCCTCCCCTCTGCTCCTGTCCCTGCCCCCTTCATGCACACATACACATGAACATGTGTGTACAGAGACACATAGAGACGGACATTTTTTCCTGAGATGACTTTGCACAGCTGCAAAGCCCAGTTTTTCTAATTCTCTGTAAATAAGGTAAAAGGGAGCAACTTCGAGGCAGAGAATGACCTTCCTTTCACAGTGTTAAGTTGGCAGGTTGCGTGCTCTTCACCATTTTCAGGGCAAAGCAAGCTGCTGCAGGTCACGTGGACAACAGGGCACATTTTCAGTTTGCTGGGCTATCCTCACAGCCTCCCTTCTAAGGTCTGTGCCCGAAAACCAGGCACTTGAATCTCTATCGTCAGCTCCTAATAATCCGGAATCTCTTTTCTCAGCCAGAGGCCTGTCCCAGGAAGAGGTTACCCCGAAAATCAGAGAGAAAACACATAAACACATAGCTTGCAAGAGTGGAACCGGGGTGGATGTTTCAGGGAGTCAAGGAAAATAAGAGAGGGGCCCAATGTCAAACCTAACACTGTCACTTCAGTTTCCAAGTGCCTCTGGGTTTTTTCATGCTGGTTTTGAGGACATCAATGTTTGTGGAGAAAGCTGTGTTTGCCACAGGATCTTGCTGTGTCCACTGAAAGAGGTAATAAAAACCATCTGCCTGAAATCCTTTTTGGAACAAGAAGGGGAATAAACAAATAAGCAAATGGTCCTAAAGGATTGGAGGTGGGGGGGGCGGCATTCAGAAAGGGGAAGTGAGGGCGAGGCTGAGCGAATGCTGCTGATTAGTGTTTGCAGGAGCTGCTGCCGTCTGTAAGGCTGTTAGGAAAACATACAACCTTCAGATAAACAGGGTGCATTCTGGGAGGATGGGTGGGGAGGCCCTGTTCTCTTCTAGAGCACCCACTCTGTGCTTCGGGTTTTTATCAGGGCAGTGAGAACAACATTAGGAAGGATTAACCCGTGAATTCCTTTAGTGGGTTGAATATTGTCCCCCTGAAAACTCATGTCTACCTGGAACCTCAGAATGTGATCATCTTTGGAAGCAGGGTCTCTGCAGAAATAACCAAGTTAAGATGAGGTCATGCTAGATTAGTTTGCACCCCAAATCTCTGGCTGGTGTCCTGATAAGGAGAGGACAGGGGACCCAGGAGAGAAGGTCATGTGAAGGTGGAGACAGAGATTGTGGTGATGCAGCTACAAACCAAGGAACGCTAAGGTATGCTGGTAGTCACCAGAGGCTGGAAGACACAAGGAAGAGCCTGCAGAGGGTGTATGGCCCTACTGACCTTGCCTTTGGACTTCTGGCCTCCACAGCTGCACAAGAATGAAGTCCTGTTGTTTTAGGCTTCCTCCCTCGTGGTGATTTATTACGGCAGCCACAGGAAACTCCCACAGCCCTGTTCTGGCTGGCAGCTGTTTGGGTTGGGCCATATTAGAACTGAGAAGAACTTGGTCAAATTCTTGGCCCTTAAGTTAGGAGTTAAGGTCCAGGAGTAAGACAGAACTGACCTTGAAGGAATACTTGTTGAGTCAGTTTTTGGTTTTTTTTGGTTTGTTTTTCTGCCACCTGAGAAGAGTCCGACACTCTTCTGGGCTCAAGGAGGAAAGAGGGCATCCTCAGAGTGAGCAGCTGGTAAGAGGCCAAGAAGGGGCCTGGGTCCCATCCTTCTGGTCTCAGGGTCAGCTCCATAGAGAGGTGAGGTCACCCTAAAAGTCCCAACTGAGTGGGGGGTCTGTGAGGAGACAAGGCTGCCCTTCTGGCAGCCCTGGGAGGCAGGGCGGGGAGGAGAAATAGCAAGAAGTATTAGGTTTTGGCTTCTGATATCCAATATATGTTTTCAGTAAGACAGTGCTCTTGAAAGCCAGGCATTGGCAAGAGAGTTTTCAAAATTCTTTGAGCTCTATTACCATATAAAGATCCAGGCCTGGAGATCTGAACTCTGAGGTTCTTATAATCCAGGGAACTCAGGACATCACACACAAGTTTCTGCCATGAGGAATGGGGGAGGTGCCATGCTTCCAGCCCTGGTGGATGAGGATGAAAAGGGAAGCTGGATGGGGAAGCCAGTGGTCACACATGTTCATCCTACTCACCCCAAATCAAACATCCTGGGGGGACTCCAAGGAAAATGGGGCTTTCTTCTGCTCCCTGTTTGGAATCATTAGAGGAGACAACCCCATCCCAATATGGGGGTGAGTGGATGGTGGCAGGAAGGTGGGATGGATGAGGTCAGTCAGCATTCCCCAAAGCCTGCATTCCTCTGCAGCATGGAGGAGACCTAGGGATCCTCGCATGTCCCCAAATCAGGCTCAGCATATAGCCAAGAGTCAAACTGCAATCCAATGTGAGGAGCCCACCTTGGCCAGGGATCCCACTAGACCTTGGGGGTGGGGCTCCAAGGAGAGCCCCCAAGGCTGTGCCCTCAGTCCCCAAAGCAGACCCAACCCATGCATCCTAGTCTTTCTTCATGGGGACTTCAAGCCTCTCTGTGCTCTGGCTGCCATCTTGGATCAGAGAGTCAGGAGGAGAGAAACTCTGATGAGTTAAACTCTACCAATTAATATTTCTCTGGTGGGGCCTGTTTCGATCAAAGGTGATATTTTAATCAAAGAGGATGGAGACAATATTAATGACAAATTAAAGTCCCCTCTCTGTTGCTGTGGTAGAGAGGTTCATGAGAAAGAGAACTAAAGAAGCTTTGTGGCCCCTGCACACCTGCATGGTAGAAGTGAGTCTGAGTTCTCACCACCTTGGCATGGAAAGATGTTGATTATGGGCTGAACTGTGCAACACCCCAAATCTCTATGTGGAAGTTCTAAACCTCAGCACCTCAAAATGGCTATACTTGGAGATGGGGCCTTTAAAGAGGTGATGAAGGTAAAATGAGGTCAGATGGGTGGGCCCTATTCCAAAATGCTGGTGTCCTTAGACACAGTCACACAGGAAACACAGAGGGAAGACTGTGTGAAGATGGAGGCAGAAGTAAGAATGACACTGCCATGAACCAAGGCACATCAAGGGCAGGCAGCAAGGATCGGAAACTAGGAGAGGCTCGGGCGAGTCTCCCTGGAGCTTCAGAGAGAGCGTGGCCCTGCTGACAACTTAATTTATGACTTTCAGCCTGCAGGACCATGAGAGAATAAACACCAATATTGAACCCTCCCCCACCGCCAATTTGTGCTACTTTGCTGGGGCAGCCCTAGGAGGTTAAGATACACCATGTCACAGTAACAAGGTTTCTGAGGGACTGTGCTCAGTCTAAGTGATTGAGAAGCCTTTCTTCTGAGAGCAAAGTCCCTCAGGCTGAGAACCACCAGGTGGGAATTCAGGGCACCCCACCAAGCGCCCCTGGCTCCCCCTTCCTAGTGTAAAGCACCTGACTGGATCCCTAAGAACAAATGCCCCCCTTCACTCAGGGCTCTCTCCCACCCAAACGAGGAGGGAGGAAAAGAGCCACAGAGAACACAGATTTTCTTTGCTTTCCAACAGGAAGCGGCTCTGTGCCTGTTTTCTTTTCTCTTGCCTTCGAATTGATCTTTCATATCTCCAGTAACTCTTATCCTTCAGCAAACTCAAGCAGGCCCAGCGTGAGCTCTGAAAATACCGACTTCAAAGGCTTCACACAAATCACCTTAAGGCCTGACCAGGGACCCAGGAAAGCTGGAGCAAGGCTGAGAAATCACTCCTTACTTCATCGCTGTGTAACTGAGACGTTGTTCACCCTCGCGGGGCACATCTGTCACCTTGATGGCCCCCTCTGGGGTCCCAACTGCCTTGAGACACCTGTGTTATCCACCCTCCACAGGCTGAGTTAGGAACCAATTCACAGACCTGCTGCCAGCAACACGATGTTAGTCCAGGGGCGAGATCGTGGGCAGCCCATGGGAGCCGTGGTTTCATTTCCTTTAATGCTTCCAAGGTTGCCTTGAAGGAAATGGATGCAAGCGATGTTTCTTTGCGGTGGTCAGTCTTTAGCCTCGGCCATTGGTGGTGACAGCAGAGTGACATTGTTGACAGGGAGAGGATGCTTTTGTGAGCCAGGAGAAGTGTGTGTGGAGAGAAAGGAAAAAAGCAGAATGATAATAATAATACTGCCTTTCTCAGGTCCTGGAGGATTAAATGCTTGACTTTTCCTCCTTCCTGGAATTAGATTTTACTTCTCTTGTCTGGATTTATCTATTAAAGACCAATGGAAGAACCGATGGGAAAGATACCTGTAGAGTGGCTGATCGGTTGATTAAAGAGATATCCAGTTTCACGTTGAATACGTGCATCTAAGTTGGGCAAACCCATGGTGCATGTGTGCTGTGACCAAGCGTGGTATCAGGTGATGGGAGTGTGACTTCCCCTCCAGCCAGGGACAGACACATGCACAGGAACTAGCTGCAGCAGGACAAGCCCAAAGAAGGGTGGGAGCCCACCTTTGCTGGGTCCTTCAGCTCCAACAAAGAGCTCATCAAATGGACCCCTGATCTGGGTTGGCTCAGTGTCATCCCTTTGCAATGTGGGCCTCATGGGGGCCAAAATCCAGCCTGGGCTCAGCTGGCCAAGCCCTGTTCCCCACCAGAGGGGTCAGTTCTTTTGATCAAAGCACTCAGCAGGGGCACTTGTTGTTATTCAGCCACCCAGACAGGGGTGTCCTTTTACAATCTGTCCACATGGGTGAGGCACCTTTTTGAAAAAATAATCCTCACCTGAGGGTATGTTTTTACTGATTTTAGAGAGAGAGAGAGAAATGGGGAGGCGGGGAGAGACATTGATGTGGGAGAGAAACATTGATCGGTTGCCTCCTGTACACACCCTGACCAGGAATCGAACACACAACATTTTGGTGTACAGGTGGATGCTCCAACCAACCCAGCCACCAGCCACCAGGCCAGGACTGGAAAAGGCACAATTTTTCCTGGTTTGTACTGTCTCAGGGAGCATGACAGAGGAAAGCCTGTGTGTGGTTGCTTTTAGGAAATTTCACTGAGTAGGGGGAGAGGACGCCTGTGATGGCAAGTAAGTGACATAACACACAGAGCTGGCGGTCCAGGGAACACTGACACTCATGGGAAACCAGCCTTTACAGATTCCACGTGAGTGGGCCTTCCATCTTCAGTCTCTCCCACTCGGCAGAAGCCATAGGTGAAGTCCAGGATGGTAGCCTGGCGGGGAGAGGCAGGCATGGAGCCTTTTCTTTGAAACCACCCAACCTCAAACTGGAACCATGAGGCCTCTTCTTCATAGTCACTTGATGCACATTTAATAATCAGGAAAAAATCTTGAATTTCTGGAGAAGGCTCAGACACCTTTACTAAGTGGTGGCTACCGTGATCTGTTTAGGAACCACGCAGACTAAGGAATAGAAGATGCGCAGGCAGGGCGGAGCAGGGAGCCGCCAAGTCCCTGGCTTTCTCCTGAAGCCCCCGGCATTCATTCCCTGGAGCTGCAGTAACAAATAAGCACAAACCGAGTTCCTTAACACAACAGATAGTTAGTCTCCCATGGTTTAGGGGGCTAGATGTCCAAAATCTAGGCATTGGCAGGTTTGGTTCCGTCTTGGGGGCTCAGCGGGGGAATCTGTCCAGGCTTCTCTCCCCACTTCCGGTGGTTGCCCACAATCCTTGGAGCTCCTTGAGATGCATCACCCAGATGTCTGTGGCTGTCATCATCCATCTGTGTCTGTCTTCCTCCCTTTTCTTGTAAGGACAGCCGTCATATTGGATTAAGAGCCTGCCCTTCTTCCCATATGACCTCATCTTAACCCGGCTAATTACATCTGCAATGGCCTTATTTCCAAATGAGGTCTAATGGTGAGGTTCCAGGAAGGACAGGAATTTGGGGTGGAGGACACCCTTCAACTCAGCACCCCCCATTCTCCACTGACATTGAACCCATGGAATTCTGTCCCAGCAGAGCCCAGCCTCCCCTGAGCCCTGCTCTGGCTGCGCTTGTCCCAGCAGCCTTCTTGTCTGCTCCTGAAGCCCTTCTCTTAATATTATGCTCTGACGAAGAAACCCATTCAATCAAGACTTTTGCCTATTTAATCAAGACTAAAGTCTCCCCAAATTTTCAATCCCCCTCCCCACCCCATTACATGCAACACCCTAGTCTCAATGAGGCTCCCACCCCTGCCCCCCCAGCTGTGCCCTTCTCTGTCCTGGTCCACCATGGCCTGGTCAGACAGCTCTTTTCCTTCTCCTTCTCCCTCCAGCTGGCCCGCCCCACTCCTCACAGGGCAGCGTCACTGCTGGGTTACTGGGCTGGCACACAGTAGGTCTCAGTACATGCTTGTTCCATGGAATGGGATTCCCTGCCATCTTTCCAGTTCCAGCCCTGGGAGAGATGCTATTGATGGGAAAAGTCCCTCCATCCCTGAATGCCTTGCTGCCTCTCCACTTGGCTGGTGTGTCCCTAGTAAGCCATTCCCCCAGCTAGATTTTAGGGTTTTCGATGGCCATAATGGTGACAGATCTGTGTTTCTGTCCACAGGGATGCAATCCAGAGAGTAAGAACAAGCAATGAGTTTTTACTTAAAATGTGCACAAACAGCCCTGGCTGGTGTGGCTCAGTGGATTGAACATGGGCCTGCAAACCAAAGGGTTGCTGGTTCGATTCCCAGTCAGGGCACATGCCTGGGTTGCGGGCCAGTCCCCAGCAGGGGGATGCACAAGAGGCAACCACACATTGATGTTTCTCTCCCTCTCTTTCTCCTTCCCTTCCCCTCTCTCTAAAATAAATAATAAAAAAATATATATTAAAATAAAAAAAATGTGCACAAACAGCCATTTTTCTCTAGAGGCCTGGGTTCCTGGAGAGAATTACTCATTAGGGATTGGACCACTTTTGAAAGTGCTACGTGACAGAAGTTAGAATCTAGTTTTTGTATATGCGTTTAGAATTTCATGTGGACCTGAGGCTGGCCAGTTTCAGCATCATCTGTAGGGTTGTTTGTTAAAGGAAGGTTCTACCACAAAAGACCCTGAATAGCCACAGCAATCTTGAGAAATAACAAAGTTGGAGGAATCATGCTACCTCATATCAAACTATACTACAAGATTATAGTAATCAACACGGCATGGTACTGGCACAAAAACAAACATATAGATCAATGGAACAGAACCAAGAGCCCAGAAATAAACCCATGCCTACATGGTCAACGGATATTTGAGAAAGGAGGCAAGAACATACAATGGGGTAAAGACAGTCTCTTCAATAAATGGTGCTGGGAAAATTGAACAGATACTTGCAAAGAAATAAAACTAGACAACCTTCTTATACAACAGTTAAGAATAAACTCAAAATGGATTAAAGACTTAAATATAAGACTCAAAGAAAACATAGGCAGCAAAATCTCTGACATTTGTCATACAGATTTTTTTTTCTGATATATTTCCTTGGACAAGGGAAAAAAAAACAAATGGGACTATATCAAACTAAGAAGTTTTTGTACAGCAAAGGAAACCATCAACAAAATGAAAAGACAACCCACTGAATGGGAGAAGATATTGGCCAATGATACATTCAATAAGGAGTTAATATCCAAAATTTATAAAGAACTCAACACCCAAAAAACAAACAATCCAATTAGAAAATGGGCAGAGGAGCTGCACAGACACTTCTCCAAGGAGGACGTACAGATGGCCAACAGACATGTGAAAAGATGCTCAACATCACTAATTATTGGAGAAATGCAAATTAAAACCACAATGAGACATCACTTCACACCTGTCAGAATGGCTCTCATCAATAAATCTACAAACAACAAGTGAGGGAACCCTCGGGCACTGCTGGTGGAAATGCAGACTGGTGTAGCCGCTATGGCAAGCAGTATGGAGTTACCTCAAAAAATTAAAAATGGACCTGCCTTATGACCTAGCGATTCCACTTTTGGATATTTATCTGAAGAAACTCAACACACTAATTTGAAAGAACACGTGCACCCCTGTGTTCATTGCAGCATTACTTATAATCATCAAGATCTGGAAGCAGCCCAAGTGCCCATCAATACATGAGTGGATAAGAAAGCTGTAGTACATATTTACAATGGAATATTATTCAGTCATAAAAAAGAATGAAGTCTTAAGGGTGATATATATTAATGGAAAAAATACAATAAAAACTAAACTGTTTTTAAAAGGAATGAAATCTTATTTGCCACAGCATGGATGGACCGAGAGGGTATTATAAGAAAGACAAATGCCATATGATTTCACATATATGTGGGATCTAAAGAACAAAATCAATGAACAAACAAAATAGAAACAGGCTCACAGACAGACCACAGACTGATGGCGACCAGAAGGGAGGGGCTTGGGGACTGGGTGAAAGAGGTGCAGGGACTGACAAGTACAGATTGGCAGTCACAGAACAGTCGCGGGGATGTGAAGTCCAGCGCAGGGAGTGCAGTCAGTGATACTGAGATAACTATGTGCGGTGCCCAGTGGGTGCTGGAAACATCGCGGGGAGCACGTTGTAAAGTGTAAAAGGACCACTATGCTGTACACCTGAAACTAGTACAAAATAATACTGAATGTAAACTATAATTGAAAAATAAAGTTTAAAAAAGAGAGAGAGAAAAAGGTAGTTTCCAGAGTCCCCGCCCAGAGCTACTGCATCCAAGTTTGAAGAGGTGGGTCCGTAAATTTGTGTGGTTATGTCAGCCTGGCCCCAAACCGGGTGAATCTTAGCATGGTAAAGTTGAAAACCGCGGATCTAGACACGCAGACAATAAATATTGATTCTCGATGAGCTGCTGGAGCTGAAGACAAGCTAGTGACTTACTGTAGCTCAGGAGCCAGCCAGGGCAAAGCCAAATCTGATTTATTGCTTCCTAGGTGATCAGCTGCCTCAAGAGCAGCCAGGGTCTCTGAGACAGAGCTGAGGCCTCACAAAATGGAGGCCGATGGGGTGCCCTGGGGGTCTCTCAAGTGACCCTGCGTGCAATTCGGAGTCCAGGAGCCTGCCCCAGCCCCACACAGCCTCCCTGTGTCCCCACACTGGTCCCCCCAGGCAGAGAATTAGAGCATGCTGTTCATGTGCAATGTTTGCTTTACTTTTGGGAACACCTCCGGGCAATTTGGGATAGGTTTTCACAGTGGTGTTTGACTTGGCTTAGCTGCTTAGTTCCCGCTTTTTAGCCTATTTATTTCAAGTTAGCACACGGCCCCATATCCAGGAGCCCAGCACCAGGTCTAACAGAAATTGGGGGTAGGCAAAGGAAAGGAAACACGGGGTTGGGGCTGCATGGCGCTTGCCCACACCACCTTCTTGGCCTGGAGCTGCCCTGAGCTCAGGCTGGGTCTCGACTTCTGCTGCTGTGCAGTGGCGCCTGGGACAGAGTGACCCACCCAGCCCCTGCCTGATCCACAACAGGGCCTGAAGGATCATTTTCCAGGAAGGCAATATATTCCATTTTTTAAGCTCTTTTTGGCTCATGTATTTCCTTTTCTTTTCAACTGCCTCTCAATAGCTAATCACTGACCCCTTTTGATTGTTTACTCTCAAGTGTCAAATTGGGCTCATGTTACATTCTCACGATGACCGTCATTGCTGTGCCAGCGACAGTACTGCTGTTGCTCATTCGGTCCCCCCAAACCATGCACACTCTGTGGTGGGAATCCTTAGGTCCTACTCAATGACGAGGAAACAAACTCAAGAGAGCTTAATGAGTAGCCCAAGGTGGCCAGCTAATAGGTAGGGAGCAAGGATGGCATGTCAACGGGGACATGCGTGCTCTCCACTTGGTGATGGCCTGTCTGCCTGGACTTTCTTCCCTTGCCTCGAAGAAGGAAAGAACAGTGGTTTAGCCAAGGGTTGAAGGGGTGCACCTAAGGCCACTGCTATTTGCATGAGGTCTGTCTGCCCTAGGGGACATCAGCAAAATGAAGTGAGGCAAATTGCCGGGTCAGAGTGACGGTGCTGTTGGGAGTTTCTGTCCACATCACATTTCTTTTCCACAAAAGTGAGAGGCACAGCTGAGTCACTAGTGTGAGTGGTAGAAACAGGGTAAGATCCAATCGGAACTTAGTGAGGACCTTTGGCAGATGGCCACTGTCATCCGACCCTAGGCGGGCCATACTCAGCGGGGTGGTGTTGGGTGAAATCTGGGACGCTTGTGACTGAGACCAATGAAACTGAACTGGGGCTTCTTGGCTTTAGGGAACAGCCTCGGATCCCCATGTTTCCTCCCTGAAGATTCTCTTCCATTTTTTCTACCATGTTGACACGGATGCAGCCCCCTGCCCTGCACCCACAGGGTCGCCATTGTGACTGATCAGTGGTGATCACAGGCTGCTAATCTCTCTTAACAGCAGCCTGGGCTTCAGTCAAAGGACCCATGGTTCTCTCTAGAAGGGACACATGGCAGGTTCCTGGCCAATTGTTGGCTCTGCGTAAGAGTTGTTCTTGGTGGAAAGAGAAAGTCTGAAGTGAGAATATTTTAGGAAGTTGTTACTCAGCTGTGAGAGCACTGAATAGAAAAAAAAAAAAGTCCTATGAATTTAACAAGTCCTGTTATTGATTAAATCCAAGGAATCCAAATGGGGCTAGGCCATTGCTTAAACACAGATCCCATGCCTCGACCTTGCACCCACAGTTGTAGGGGCTGAGGGAGGCAGGCTGGAAGGGATTAATGGTCTGTCTGCCTTGGATATGCTGGAAAACATCACCTCCCGACTTTCTGTAATGAGCTAGAAGCAGTAAGAAGAAATGACCGACCCACCGACCCACTGTGAGTTATTGTCATTGTTGGCTGTCCATTGCGGGTCCCATGTTTGCATAGGCTCACTGAGACCTGCAAGAGCTGAAGCTGGTGTTGGGGTCCCAGTGTGCATAATGGCGAACAAGAGATTTGTCAAGTAACTTGGACAAGGTCACAAAGTTCGCAAGTGGTAGGGCCCAGAACTGAACGGGGTCCTTTCTTCTCCAAGCTGTCGCCCATGAAATACTATTCTGACTCCTGCTGCTGTCTGACGAGGTATCACATTCTACTATTGCACTAGCCAGAAGGTCAAGAGCAATTATGCCATCCTTGTAGTATGCTTAGGGGTCAGTTCCTGAATTAGCAGAGTTCACTCTCAGCCAAGGAGAGAGGGTTCCAAGGAAATTATATCTTATAATTTTTTTCCCTCAGTGGACAGACATTCCTTGAGAGGGTTATGGTATGTTAAAGGTATATGACTGTGGCATCTTGTAAATTTTATAGCCGCAGTTTCACGCTTCAGCAGCATTCCTGATCTCACTGGGGTGCTCACTTCAAGTAGCATTGTGTGCATGTGTGCAAGGATCCAAGCGGGTTGTGCATTACATGATGACACACTCAGTGACGATTTCAGGGAAAACTATTTTCTTGCATATCATAGTTTTAGTGCTGCCCACAATTGCTTTACAAAGCAGAGCTTCTTTGCGTTCATAATTATGATCATTATGAGAAGCAAAAGTTGTTTACCATCCAACAAAATGCCTAATATTTCTCAACTATTAAAAAATCCATATAATCTTGAAATCCTCTGACTTCAGCGAAGGACACAGTTCTCAGCTGAAGCTGCACATTAGAACTTAAAAGCTTGGGAAGCTTCTAACAGTTCCTAATGTGTGGGCCCCACGCCTGGACCAACTAGACCGGCTCTGGGAAGAATTTAGAAAGCTCTCAGGTGATGCTGACCTGCAGCCAGCACTGAGAGCTACTGAGCCTCAGCAGTCATAGTTTTTTAATTCATGGAGTTAGGCCTGACTGACATCAATGCATTAATGTGTTATAAAGGAGAAAGACCTGCCTTATGCAGTATAATTAAGAGCCTTGAAAATAATGCATTATAATACATGCAACATATATAAAAAGCCATGAGTCAGTAAGATGCAGATACAAAGCAGAGGATCAGTAAATAAAGAAAGAGTGCCTGAATGAACATCCTACAAAAGTCATGTCAGAAATCATATTCTGATGAAACTAAGATGCCAACAATTGTAAGACAAAGTGTCACTAGAGAAGAAAACAATTAAACTATGACATGCCATATATTACAAGCCACACCCCAGTTTAAAAAACGTTCAAAACAGGAAACAAATCTGAGTCTTATAACTGATGAAATTCAGTACTTAAAAACCACGATTTTAATTTTCTGCCTAGTCCACTCCAACTGTTAAATTACCAACGTCCACTAGATGCCACTGTGACCTGCTACTTCACGTTCCAAAAGGAAATTTGAAAACTGATTTTCTCAAAGTATTTAAAGTTGAAATGGTCTGCTCCTTCTAAAGACAAAAGACTTAAAAAGCCTCCTACTTCCAGGAGTTATTGCTCACTACTTTTCTTATATTAAGGCCTATCCAAAGTATCTCGCAAAGCACACAATTATTTAAAAAGTGAACTGGAACATTCTAGTGGTTGATGAAATAGAAAAAGTACTATTTCTTCCCTTTTACCCACACCCCCAGATTCCACATTTCATTTGTCGGCAGTGGGTTAGAGAGAAGAGTCAATAACAGGAAGGTTGATGTTTGACTAAAATCAAATAAAAAGTAAAACCGAAAGGAGAGAGTATCACGTCTCACAATTTGAAGACCGCAGGTCAGGCACCCTGCATGCACGAGTTCCCATCTCACGACAGGAAAAGCTGGCTGGGAAGGGGACCTGGGGTCAGTCGCACAGGCCCTGAACTTAAACCCAAGCTCAGTGTTAACCCTGGGGACTGAGCCGGGGCCTCCGGGCTGGAAACCTGACCACTCTCCCTCATGGATGAGAATCGCTCTCCCTGCAAAATGAAAGAGGCTTCCGCCCAAGGAAGCCTGCAGAAGCTTCCCACGGGCACGATGCAGTGCCACTCACACTGTTCCCCATCTCCAATGAGGCCGCAACAGGAACTGAGAGTAAGCTTCAAAACTTACACAACAAAATAACAAATTAGTTTGGTCGGTCAAATCTCGTCAGAAGAAACTGCGCTTGTATTTTGTACATCTTCGTTTTTTTAATTTCATTTTTTCTCGTAATTCTCTATTTCTAGCATTGTACAAAAGTAGAGGTCCATAAGAGATTAGATTTTTTTTTTTTAAAGGAGTCTTTCCGATAGCTTGGGGAGCATCGCAGAAAGCCTACCCTGAGCTGTGGAGGACGGAACCCAGAGACAGCTGCCGGGTGTCAGGGCAGAAGCCAGAATTCATCTCTCCTGACTGCCGTGCCCCTCCCATGTCGCAGCCTTTCTGACCTACGTCGGGGGCCCCAGGACGCCAGGTGGGCAGGGGGCACATAGGCACAGAGCCACGCCGTACAAGGGCGTCGCCGCGCTCAGGCCGCCCAGTGTGCTTGCAAAGAAACCCCGTTCCCTTTAGCTAGGCGGGCCACCCGAAGGGCTGCAAGAGCCCGAGACCTCAGTCTTTTCCAGACATCCCTCGGGGGAAATCTCCCGGGAGGAGGAAGGCAGACAGGTTCCGAGGGCGTCGCCAGGGCACTGTGGCCTTCGGAGACAGGAAGGTGCCCTTGCTGGTGGGGCTTTTGTCTCGCTGAGAGGAGACGGAAAACTTGGGGCCAGAAACGAAGTCTCTGGAGCTGGGGGAGAGATGGAGGCTGCTCCCGCACCCCACTGCCAGGCCTTTCTTCCTTTGGGCCCGTCCTTTATTTATTTAGAGTCCTTAGCCCTTCCTCTAAGTAAATATTGAGCAGATATTTAAACAGTGCCCGTTTAAAGAGTGTTATCCCGTCTCCGCCCGGGCCTGGGCGCGGCTGCAGGGCTTGCTGTGTTACATCCTGCTTCCGCCGGCTGAGCGGACGAGGCTTGCGCAGTGGGTGTGAACGGCGGCTGCGCGGCGGGCACTTCCGGCGTCGGACATCTTGGGAAGAGGTGGAAGCTTCGGCCGGAAGCCCACAGGGAGAAGGGCGGGAGGCTGGCTTTGGGGCTGAAGAGGAGCCGGGCGGAAGTGTGGCAGCTGTTTTCCACATGGAAGCCGGAGTCGGGATGGGATGGCGTTCTTTAGACCCAGAGCTGGGGGGCTGCTGGGTCGGCTGAGGTGTCTGCGGAGGGCCCCCCTCGGAGAAGATACGGCTGTTGGGGTCAGGGGCAGTAGCTGGTGCGGGCTGCCCTACCAGACACAGACGCCCTCCACCCAGCGCCCCGGGTTCGAGTCGCAGTCCCCTCACGCTCCGACAAGGGCAAGCAGCCACGGGCTCCGCCCAGCCGCCCTGGAGCCGCCCGGGACCTGCTCCCGCCGGCCCGACTGGAAATACCGGAAAAGCCCAGGTCCCTGCCCTGTGCTGTGGCGCTGGTTTTTCCTTTCGGCCAGCTCGGTTTCAGTGGAAACTGGAATAACAACTGTCACGGCACAGTTTACGGGTTTTAGCTGACGAGGCCCTCGGAGTTGTCGCGTTGCGGGAGAGCGCTCTACCCGCCTCATACATCCGGAAGGCCGGCGGCCCTGGGGCCGGGCCGGGCTGGATGGTAGCGGGTGCCAGCGGCGAGGGGAGGCCGGGGCCGGGCGGTGGCGGACTGCGGGGCCGTGCTCGCCCCAGGAGAGGAGACCGGAGGGCCTGAAGCGGGCCAGACCGGGAGCCTGAGCGGCAGCCGGCTCCGGTTAGGGCGGCGGCCCCATGGCCCTGCCTGACAGACAGGCTCGGAGAGGAGGAAAACCCGCTTCTCCGGGGCTGTTCTGACCCCCCTTGATGAGCCGCGAAAACACACTTCTGCAGGGAAAAGAAGGGAAGACGCCGCCGAGTTGCTGGGAAGGTTGCGTCTTTCCCTTTCGAATCCCGTGGTCTGAAGCCACAGACTCCAGTGCTGACCTGAGAAAATACTAATCTCCAGGGACTCTCGTGGGGGGCGTCGGGGACACCCAGTGCCAGAGCAGCAAGTCGGGGGGTGGGGGTGGCACCCCCAGCCAGGTCCTTCAGGGCCTGCCCTGACCTACTTACTCCCAACCCTCCGGTTTCAACAGCAGGCAGTCTAGGTTTTCTCCTGATTCTATCTTCTTCATCTCGTTAGCAATGGTCCTTCAACACCGTAGGGTGAGGGAGGAAGAAGAAGAAGGGTGATCAAGGTGTGTAATGGCCAAGGCTATTTCCAGGTGAGGGAGGCAGGTCGGGAACCTTCCCGCGCCAGCAGACACTCGAAGGCGTGCAAGACGGCTTCCCAGACCCAGCCGCCGGGTCTCCCGGGGGCCCGCAGGTCCGTGCAGACCGCACAAGGCGGGTGCCGGCCCGTCTGGAGGCCCCGTGGATCCCCGCTCTGACCCTGTCACAGGCGTTCGCTCGCTCTTGATCACCAATTGCCCAGTTTCTCGCGTGTGGAAGCCCTGTTTTCCCAGTTCAGTTGTAGACTTCTTAGTTACTAAATGTGGTAGGGACCAGAGTGTTCATAATCAATGTTAATTAAAATGATTGATCGAAAAGTTTCCCCTGGTGTGTTATCAGCTGAGGGACATAAACTAATTTCAGTCTCACGTCTATTGCTTGATTTCTTTTCTTCATTCCAGGTTTCCTGTGGAGGTCCAAGTTTTGAGAGTCCTGCCCAATGCAAAGAGCACATCTGGGAGGCAGGTGTTTCTTCTCTTTGCTCCTTCGCAATGGTAATTTTTTCGGCTACTACAGGAAGCTCGGCAGATTCAGAAGTACAAGGAGCCCACCAAGGCCTGAGATGATATTCACGGACGCTATCAACAGGTCTGAAGACCAGCATCTGCTTACAGAGTGATTGTCCTAAACTTGGTTGGTCTGTTCAGAGGTGACGGCTGCATATTGAAGTGATTTCTCCCCACCAAAGGGTCTAGAATAGGTTCAGTTGTAATCTACTTTATGTAGTTGTGTCTGCCTCAAGAAACCTGCAGAGGGTTATTAATAGTATGTGTCTAGGCATCTGCGTAGCCATCCCAGCTCCACGGCTTGCGAACACCATTAGTAGCCCTTGAAATGGTTCTCCAGGAAGCACGGGCTGTTAATAACTCTGCCCCGATGCTCCTACGTGAGCTAGACAAGAAGACAACTTTGCAAGTAGCCCAAGCTCTCTGAATTGACAGCCTGCTCAGGGAGACGGAGACAGTGTGCCGTCCCGAACCCAGAAAACGTCGCCAAAGGAACAGCGGCCAGCGACCAACTCTCCCTTGCCTATAGATTGACTTGTCACTGTGTCAACAGACAAAAGAGCCACAGACTGATAGACTGTGGTGCTATGTCCCTTCTGTTGGCTCAGAGGCGGCCCTTCACTCAGAAGTGCTGAGACAGCAGGCATGTGGGAAGGAAGACAGACTCTTCCTGTCAATGACTATTAATTGACTTTCACTTTGAAGGAAAACATTGTATTAAGTGTTTGAGGATCGAGAGCTATGGCCTCAGGATGTTTATCGTCCAGCTACGGGAATAAGGCACAGGACTGAAAAGCTAGTTAGGATGCAATATTCAACCATTGAAGTAAACAAAGGGGATCTGTAAGCCCTGAGAGCTAAGTGGAGAATGCAAGTAGCAGAACCAGATACCAGCTACGTGAAAATTAGAGCAAAGTGCCTCTGTGTGTATGAACATATGCTCCTGTGCAAAGGCCTAGAGGGCACAGGAAGAGGTCACACCGAAACAGAGACGTTTCCTTCTGGGGGCAAGTGCAAATGGGGAGGGTGGCGGAGGAGACCTTCCATAGTTGTACTCCACATATTTCTGTGTTGAGTGAATTATTTAGAACAAGAAAATATGTTTCTTTTGTAAAAAAGGAAAAGAGTGCAAAATAGAATAACAAAGCAAGTACATGAGAGATACAAAAGGGTGACCCCACAGGTAAGTGTGATGACTTCACAAAGCTCAGGAGTGGGTGAATGTGTCTCAGGTGACACAGTGGGGGAAAAAAAAAACCCATAAAATCATGGTGATCCCATCTTTCTGCTGTGGTTCCCTGAGCTTGATGATGATACAGTCAGAACCAATGAGGTTTAAGGGGATGTTCAGGAGCCCAGCTGCTGGATAAAGCTTTTTTGCTCTTAAATTGAGGAATGAAGGAGATCAAGCCCCTCTTCTGCCTTCTTCTGGATATCACAGTGTCTGGATGTGATTTCTGGAGTGGGGCAGCCAGCAGGCACCTTAGGGAGCTGCCCTGGGGACCACACCACATGCTGAGAATGCTGGTAGAAAGGTGGAGGCAACTGAGTTCCTGAAGACATTATTGAGCCACTGGATTAACCTGGCCTAGAGCTGGACTTGGCACATCTCCTCCAGCAAGAGAACACATTTTTCTTTGTGTTGAGGTGGGATTATTGGCTACTTGCAGCCCAATGCATCCTAACTGACATACCAGTCAGCAGGAGCCCTGTTAGGCCTCAAGCCCCTTGGGCACATCTAGGGGGACCTTTGAGACCTCAGCATCCTGCTCTCTGGTTACTAGAACATCCTCCAGAATGAAGAAGGGGCCATGAGCCCTCTGTGGCTGGGAAAAGAGAGGGAGCCTAGGGAGGCAGGGAACTAACTCATCTTGAGATAGGGGCACCCATTCTCCTGCATCTTCATGGGTGAGCCAGGCTGCAAGTGGGAGGCAGGAAGGTATCAGACAAGTAGCCCCTTCAGTCTGGTCCCTGGGGTGTTTGATACAAGTTCCTGACAGAGGCAGGAGCCACATTGGGAGGCCAAAGGAGCTATCACCACCTAGGCCATTTGGAGGGAATTCTACTCCTCCCTTGGAGTAGAAGCCTGCAGCTCTCCTGGGGGTGTGGGAAAGGGGAACATCAGCCATGACTGGGATTGGGGACACCACCATGAGGACCCAGTAGTTTGGAGGTGGCTCAAAGTCACTGAGCAATGGGGTGTGGGGAGAAAGCCGGCAGAGTTCACTGCAGGTGTTCCCAGGACCCACCACAAATTTCCCCAGAAGCAGTGATGACTTTTGATTGGCTTGTAGAGGGATCTGCGTGAATTAACCCCTGGTGACCCCAGACTGCTACTGATTTAAAATGTTTTAAACTGGGATAATCTCTTGCAATGTTGGAACTGGGCCCCTGAAGGGAGAACAGGGAAATGAAGGTTTACTGATTGTGGTTGTTTGGGGGGTGGGAGAGAGAGAGAGAGAAGGGACTGGAATGATCCCTCCTTTAGCCTGGTCCTAACCAGGGGGTGGCTGATTCCTACGTCGGCTCTGAATGCCAGTCCTTGCATGGAGATACCCGTTTCCTCTCCTGGTCTCACCTCCAGCTCGAAATCAATAACCCCTCTCACTTCTTGGAGCAAAGTCAAAGAAGGTTTACTCTTAAATCACATACTCTGAGAGGGGGGAAAAAAGCAATGTGAAGACGCTTCAGTGGCTAAAAATGCTCAACTCAAACCTCATTAAAAATGTTTCCCAGTTCACATGCATTAGGAAGGCTATTTTATCAACAAATAAAACACAGTTGTTAGTGAGGATGTGGAGAAGTCGGAACCCTTGGGCGCTGCTGTGGGTCTAGCCACTGTGGAAAACAGTATGGAAATTCCTCAAAAAAATTAAACATAGAACTACTATAAGATCAAGCAATTCCTCTCCTGAATATATAGCCCGAAAAACTGAAAGTAGGGACTCAAACAGATCCTTGAACTCCAGTGCTCCCAGCAGCACTATTTATAGTAACCAAAAGATAGAAATAACCTAAATGTCCACCAATGGCTGAATAAACAATGTGATCATCACATAGAGTAGAATATTATTAAGGCTTAAAAAGGAATGCAGTTCTGATGGAGGAACCTTGAAAACAGCAAGTTACTCAGTTTAACCTTAACAAAAGCCAATCACAAAAGAACAAAGACTGAATGATTCCACATATGTGAACTACCTAGAATAGTCAAATTCATAGAGATAGAAGGTGGCGGGGGTGGGGGGGTGGTTGTAAGGGGCTGGAGAGGGAGGAATAGGGAGGTATTTTTTTAATGAATACAGAATCTCTGGGATGATGAAAAAGAACAATATGAATGCACTTAATGTCACTGAATTTTATGCTTAAAAATAGTTAAATTGGCAAGTTTTATGTTACATTTTACCACAATTTAAAAAATTAAAAATTGCAATTATTAGAAAACTAATAAAAACATCATAAATATTCAGATGCTCAAAACCACACTAACCATTCATCCACGAGGGACCCCCTGCATGTCTAATTGGGCTTCTTCTTGCTTCCCCTCTGTGCCTGCCTGGAAATCGAGCTTCCTCCGGCGTTTCTCTGAGGGAGTTTGCATTTTTTTTGCAAATATGCCAGTGGCTAGGAAGTTTGTGTCTCCTGCATGAGTCTTTTACAAAATTCAGATTTGCTTTATCCATTCCTGTAAAACTGCAGGAGCATAGCTCCAACCCACCCTTGTCCCAGCCATAAGATCCCGTTCTGTAAAAGCACCTGGTGACACGCCCAATCGTTCTATCTGTCATGTATTGTGAGTTTTTGATGCTTCTTGTCTGACTTCTACATTTATGAGTAAGAATATAAATTACCGTTACATACGTCAGTGGTTCTGCTTTGGAACAGAGACTTCCTTCCCTCTCCTCTTTCAAAGCATCTGGACAGTTTAATCAAAGAGCGTCTTGACGCGGCCATCTGGAACTTCCCCTTGATTTTTGTATTCATCAAAATACACAAATGTTATCCATTTGAACCCATAAAATAAAATTTTACAGATAAAATACTGTTTGTTCCAAACGTTGGGGTTTCTATAAGATTTAAATTCCAAAAAGCTTTTGCTGATAAAAAATTACTGTGTTTGTTTAAATCACATTTGGTTCAATTCAATGAACAGTGATTCAAGCCTTTGTTCAATTATTAGCTGAACATGCAGTGAGTTTATGGGGGATGGAAAGTAAGAGAGTTTAGTGTAGACTGTCTGCAAGCTGAGGATGGCTTTTCTATTTTATTTATCACCCTTACCCAAGGACATTTTTCCATTGCTCTTTTAGAGAGACAAAGATAGAGAGAGAAACATGGATTTGAGAGAGAAGCATCTACTGGTTGCCTCTTGCATGTGCCCCAACAGGGAGTCAAACCTGCAACCTTTCGGTTACAAGACAGCGTTCCAACTAATTGAGCTACATTGGCCATGATGCTTTTTATATTTTACTTCATTTTATTTAAAAAAGATTTTATTTGTTCATTTTCAGAGAGAGGGGAAGGGAAGGAGAAAGAGAGAGGAAATCAATGTGGGAGGGAAACATTGATCACACACGCACAAACTTCTCTCGTGTGTGCTCTGTCTGGGGACCGGACCTGCAATCTAGAACTGTGGCTTGATGGGGAATTGAACTGGCAACCTTATGCTTTGCAGGATGATGCCCATCCAACTGAGCCACACTGGTCAGGGCAGAAAAAAAATCAGAAGAATGGTAATATTGTATGACATGCGAAAAAGTATATGGGATTTGAATTTCGGCGTCCATAAGTAAAGTTTTATTGGAACGCAGCCATCCTTTCATTTATGTGTTAACCACGGCTGACTTTGCCCTACCACTGTGGGGCTGAGTTGTCCTCACAGAGACCCCCATGCTCCAAATATTTACCATTTGATCCTTTACAGGGAAAGTTTGTCCACCCCGGATTCGCCGACAGCTATATCCATGTGAGGTCTGAATATCCAGACCCAGGAAACCCACCGTTCCTTTTGATGTTGCCAGCGTTCTGGCCACAGGACCACAGAGTCAGCCCCTCTGGATCAGTGCTTCTCCATCTCAGGCGAAACCAGCCCTGAGAGGGCGTTCAGGAACGTGCGTCACAATGATAGGGACGCCAGGGGTGCTGACTAGGCAGGGATTAAGGGCGTTAAACATCCAACCACATAAGGGACAGCCCAACTCTGTGGAGATTTACTCTGCTTGTCGACTCGATTGGGCCAAGGTGCCCTGACAGTTGGCCAAACGTTATTCTTTGGGTTTTGAGTAAAGCAGATGACCGTCCGCAGTATGGGTGGGCCTTGCATAATCAATAGAAGGCCCCAGGAAACAACAACTGACATCCATGAACAGGAAGGGTTTTGCCAGCAGACAACTTTTAGACTCAAAGTATAACTCTTTTCTGAGTCTCCAGCCTGCTGGCCTAACCTGCAAATTTTGGATTCACCAAGTCACCAGTCATTTGAGTCAATTCCTTAAAGTAAATTCTCTCTCTTATCTCTCTAACTACATACACACACACCCGCTGTGTGTTCTGCTTCTGACTAATACAATTACCCAGATTTTCCAGTTTCTGGTCTGAAAGTGGCTTTCAGTCTACCTATTCCTGTGCTTTTCAAATTTCACTCATTTTCAAACGTCACAAATATTTTAAATGAGACAAAGTTGCAAATTTCACCTTATCAAATGATAAAAAAGTCTTTTACACACCCGTGCCTAGGACTTGAATCCAACCACACAGAGTTTAATCAAACAAATGTGTAGTGAGCGCCAGTGACACAGTTGGACGCAGTTAGGGTGTGATGCAAAGCCAAGCTATAGCCTCTGTCCCAATTCACCCAAAATTCAGGGAGGGAGACCAGCTGGTGTGCAGTCACACAAACCCCAGGCTGGCACTGAGAAGCCCCACGACAGAGGTCGGACCAGGGCCTGGGGCTGTGCTCCAAGGAAGGGAACTCAACTCCAACCAACACGGCCATGGCACTGGCAAAACCTGTATTTATTTTTCCTCTCCTTTTCCCTCCTGGGCTCTTTCTCTCAGCTTCAGGGTCGGTAAAAGCAGTCTGCCTCTCCAGCCCAGAGTCTCACCTCTCAGCTCCACCACCTTTACCCCATGAGAACAGACCTCACCCAGCTCAGCCGCTGAGGAGGAGGGTAAAACCCACACTGGTTAAATGCTCCATTTTACCTGGATGCAGCTACTCTTTGTTTTTCTTGTTAAGACTTTCTTGTGTTACTTTTTATCACCCCAAGTAACTGCATGATTACCTTTTCATTGTAAGGATGTCAACCAGAGAGCAGCAAAGAAAGTAAAACCTGGGGCCTCCTGTTACCTCCGCGGTCACTTCCTCGGCTCATTCTTTATTGTGACACAAACCTCTCGCCTGGTCATGCCTTCCCTCTGGCCACCAGGGAAGGAAACTGTGGACGTCAAGGCCACTGGCCAGAGCAGCTTCTCTCTCACTTCCAGCCACACAGTTCGGGACTTTTAAGAGTTCACCGTGCACAGAGTCGTGTGAAGACACCTGAGTCAAATACAAGAGTCACAGACATCAGTGTGTCAGTTTCCCCACACTGCTGTGACAAATGACCACAAACTAGGTGGCTTAAAACAACAGAAATATATTTTCTCACAGCTCTGGAGGCTGGAAGTCTGAAATCAAGGGGTCGGCAGGGCCCTGCTCCCTCTGGAGGCTCCGGGGGAGAGTCCTTTCTGCCTCTTCCACCCCCTGGAGGATGCCTGTAATCCGTGGCATTCCTTGACTTATAGATAACATCACTCCAGTCTCTGCCTCTGTTGTCACGTGGCCAAGGACATGTGTCTAGTGTCTGTGCATCTGTGTGTCCAAATTTCGCTTTTCTTATAAGGAGGCCAGTCAGTGGATCGGGCCCACTCTACTCCCGTACAACCTTATCTTCACTGATGACATCTGCAAAGGCCCCAAGTCCAACAAGGTCACAGACACAAGGATCAGGGGTTCAGACTTGAATATCTCTTCTCAGGGGACACAGTTCAGCCCACAGTGGCCCTGTGGGCTGTTGTGGGAGGTTGGATGCTGCAGCCTGGACTGCTGCTGACTTCAGCGTGTGAGCCGCGCAGAGCTGTTGACTGGAAATGGCAGTGGCTTGGGGGAAAGGCCAGACTTTCTCGAAAATCTGTCATTTCGGAAAGAAAGGAAACGATCCACTTTTTTTTTTTTGATAGGTGTTGATTATCAAAGAAACTTGGCTCTGGCCACAAAAATGTCAGCAAGTAGGGGCTGTTTGTACAGACCAGATTCTTCTTAAACCATCAGGCCATCTGCCGGGCTCCTGGTGGTATCTGACTACCCCATGGAAGCAGCCCGGGGTTGCTCCAAGAAGCACGAGGTACCACGTGGCCCCTTCTGGAGTCCACCTGGAGGAGCGTGTGAAGTGGGGGAAGGAGAAGTAAGGTGAGGGGCAGGTGGGAGCGCTTTGTGACGGTGCTGTCCATCCTTCATGGCTCACCGACACACGGGACAGGCGGGTTCAGGGGCCTGCCACGCACCCATTGAGTCCAGGAGCACAGCTTCAGACATACTGTCTCGTAACTAGAGCCTCACAGACCTCTGCTTCTGAACGTTCCCATGGAAATGACACAGGTTTTCACAGCATTCCAAGAAAATCCTGAACTTGAGTCCTGTGTAGGTGGCTTAGAATTTCAGGAGCCAAGGAAATAGCATCCCTGCACCAGGGGTGCATCTGTGTGGGCAGATGTCCCGGGAGCAAGGAGTACGGCCCAAAGCTGGTGGTCACTGCTTGGTGGTGGCGGTGGGGGAGGAGGGCTGGAATGCAGACTGGAGAGGGCAGAGTGACCCTGAGGCAGAAAGAGCGCTGGGCTGGCCGCCTCTCCCACCCCCAGGACGGCTGATCAGGGAGCAGCAGGGTAGGAGTCAGGATGCATTTGTTATCACAGACCCCCACCCCTCACTGCTCCAGGGAAATGCCAGCATTGCTGTCATTTCCCAACTAAAAATCATGTCGGAGAATGTTGAGTGTTTTATATACAAAGGCTGGAGCCCGATAGCATGCTCTCAGGCTGAATTGTCTATTGATTGCAAAATATCAGCTAAAAAAAATCCCTATTAAGTTATTACATTCAGTTTATTCATGCCTTAACTTTAAAAATAAAGGCCTGGACCTCCAAGCAAAATCTTCACACCCCTTTTTATGGATTAAACTGATTCCCAAGCTCAGATAATAGCAGGCTCGCTGGCACCTACGCTTATTATAAAATTCATCTTCTTTTCACGTCCAATCTAATCAAGGCAGCCCCACCCCATGCTCAGCCAGTCTGGCCTTCTCTCTCCCTGATTCCAGACCCCACTTCGTGCAAGAAAACATGTAATTACCCTGCTGGGCTCGGAGCCTGTCATGAGACGGAGTGAATCAGAACCACAGAGGAGTGACTCCAGCTCAAACTGCGCATCCTGACTTGGCACACGGGCCCTTCCCTGTCCTCCCTTATTAACACGGAGAGACACCGAGAGAGCTCCCTGGGGCGGGTAGTGGGGGCAGGGGGGTGTTGCAGACATTCCTGCCTCCAGCCTGGCAAAGTCCAGCGAAGTGGAGCCCAGAACTCCCCCACCCCCACCCCCACCCCTTCAGAGAAGGGAGCGCGGTCCTGCCTGGTCAACCACACCGATTTCTGGAAGTCCAGGCAGCCGGCAGCCGGAGGGCGCTGTGATATATGGGCCGCCTGGAGGACAGGCTGCAGGTGTGCAGGGAGTAGGGGGTGGGTGACTGGAGACCAGGCCCCAAGGTGCTTCTGTGCAGGAGGTCCTCACATACATCACAAACCGCAGGTTTAAATTTGAAGGCAAGTATTGACATTTCTCTCCTTCCCAAACTTTGGCCTTTTGTGCTCAAGTCAGATTGACAGCAGTCCAGCTGTGATTCCATGATGGTTTCTCATTCTATTTCAGCCACGGGCCGGGGGCCCAGCAAACAGTATGTCTGTCTGGCGACGAGGTCGTGAGCAGAGACCCTGCCTCCATGGCCCTGGCACCGGCAAGCCACAGACCCCTGGTGTCCCCGAGGGGCTGCCCTGGGGAATGGGGAGATGAGGTCATGAACACAGGGGCAGGCGAGCATGTATGGCCTTCAGAGACAAAGCCTGAGCCCAAGCAGGGCACTTGGCATGGACCGTCGTCTCCTGGCCTTGTTCTGTCCAGCGGCACTCCCTGCCCTGCACATGTCCTCTCAGCTCCCAGGGAGAAAGGAACGGGCCCGAGTGCGGCCAGGAACCCCCGTCACAAGGGCCACCATCCCCGTGGGTGGGTTTCTTCCAATTGCCTTTGTACAGAGTGAAGGGATGGCTTCACTTCACAGATGGGTTCTCTGCACAGCCTGCTGTGCTGTTCCACCTTCTACAAAGCACTGATCCATCTCCTGAAACTTCATCCGGACCAAGATAACTGGTGTGTGCGTGTCAGGGTCAGAAGGAACATTCTTCAGCTAGATTTTTTAGATGACTGTGTTCACCTAGACTTTTTCAAACAAGGGATCACACTCAGGACTTCAACTTTAATTATTATAAAATAATCTAGGAAGTGTCCCACTTTGGGTGGGAAGTGAATTAGGCACCACCCCGAATGACAAACGGTGAGGGGGGTTCCCCATCGCTTGGCTGCCTGCCCTGAGACCCTACAGCCCCACTGGCCCCTGGAGCACAATGTAGCAGTGAGACGACACAGCCCTGTGGCCGGGCTGCCTTCCCAGGGCACCAGGAGCCCTGCTGTAGAGCCATCCCCTGCAGCAGAGCAAGCTTCTGGCAACATGCACCTTCCTTCAGTTTTGACCTGCACGAGGGAAGTGGGGGGGCCAGTTTCAGTGAGAAGTCAGCCCCCACCCCTTCAGCGAGGCCCGGGGCCAGGGGGACAGTCAGTGTGGGTGCCACGCGATAGCCAGGATGGTATATCAGAACCTGCTGGACTGGGGCCCGCTCCGTGAAGGTGGCCATTGCTGTTCAAATGCGATCTTCAGACACAGCCACTGGTCACTTTCCAGCAGGATCAGGGACACTTGTCAGGATGGGAAGCAGGACCTGTATGGAGATGTCCTGCCCATGTCCCCTGCTCTAGGCTGTGGCACATGGCGTGACCAGGGCCCATACCCGGGGTGGGTGAGGGTCCAGAGATGCACAGTTATTCTCAGGTCACTCTGGTGTGTACTGGGGATGCAACACCGAGGCGAGGCGCCTGCTGCTTGGCCCTCCCTTGGCTGCTGGGTGACCTTGACTCACACCCTGGGAGTTCTGGGCCCTTCCAGAGCTGTCTCTCATCTCCTGCTGCCCATGGAAGCTGCTCTGGGGACTGTTAGATGGCCAAGCAGATCCTCCACCTGTGTGCGGGTGCTCTGTGAGCTCTGCCAGTCAGCTGCCACCTCCTTCGTGGGGTCCGCCACGCCACTCAGCAGTCGATTCAGCACCGACTCTCGTCAAGGCCCCACCCTGTGGCCTCAGAGAAACCACAGATGGAGACCCAATGTTAGGGACATGTGGGCCAGTGTGGGGTCAGACCGAAGCTCACAGGAGGAGTAGACATCAGTCTGCTGGGACATGCCCATGGGGATTGGGGCAAGAGGGACCAGTGGGCTTCGGGGAGGATCCGGACTCTGGAAGGGTGAAGAGGCCAGAGCTAACAGCAGGGAGAGAGAGAAGGTTCCGGCGCCAGGGGAGCAGCTCAGTGGTCACAGAGAAAGCCTGGGGGCGTCAGAGGGTGTTGAGGCGCCCCCAGGCCAAGGCAGAGAAGGCAGGTGACAGCAGAGAAGGCAGGCATGAGGCTAGAGGGACGAGGGGGCCAGACCGAGAGGGACATTTGGAAACTCGGCTTAGTCTTTGAGTAGTGACTTCCTGAGCTGTCGAATGGCAGGCTGGGAAGGGTGGGAGCATGTCTGGCCAGCACTGTGGGGTGTCCTCTGGGTGGCATCGGGCATTCCGGAGGAAGCATCCCAACAAGGTCTGACCCACCAGCCACACAACAGCCCTGCACTCGGGAGGCCAGGCTGCAGGAATGGTGCCAAGGAGCCTGGGGTACCACCGGTCTCCTTCCGGTGGCCAGCCCACTACTAAAGGGAGACTGCATCTGCACCAGCTGAGCAGGGCCCCTACTGGACGCCACACTTCCACTGTGGGTCCCCGGGCACAGCCTCTGGGCCAGAGCGAAGCAACTGCGTGAGGGAAGAGGGGCTGTTCATTTCTGCCCCCACCTCCTGCCCGACTTCCTCTCACCGTCAGTGCTGCTCTGCCAATCAGCTCCCCAAGGACCCCCTGTTCTTTCCTTCTTCCCAGACTCATAGATTTCGGAGTTGGAAGAAGTCTGCATGGAGGCCGTTTAGGCCAGAGGTCAGCAAACTTTTCTTGTGATGAGCCAGATGTAAATATTTAGGCTTTGCAGGCCATACAGTCTGTCAAACTGCTCAACTCTGCTGTTGTCATGTGAACGCAGCCATGACCATACAGAAACCAATGGCAGGCCTGTGTGCCAATTAAACTTTATTTACAAACACAGGCAGAGGGCCGTGCTTCTGGCCCTGGGGTCATCGTGTGTCAACCCTCCTCTAGTGTCCAATATTCTCATTTTGCAGATGATGAAGCTGAGCTCCGGAGAGATGAACACAACCAAAGCAATGCAGCCCTGGAACCAGGACTGGAAACCAGGATGCCAGCTCCTCACCTAAGTTCCGTTTGTGCCACACCGCCCCCCAGCTCCTTCCGCCTGGCCAGGTGGGGCCCTGGGAAAGACTCGGAGACCTGAAGGCCCAGTCGGAGCTGTTGGGATGTTTGTGTTTTCAATGAGGTAGAGAAAATAAAAACAGATAAAGGGCTTTATTATTATCTTTAAAAATGCGTTCATTCAATTAAACTTTAAATCCTGCTAGGCAGCTACTCGCGCTTCGTGCTCCTGAGGTTGGCCCAGTAATAAAGCCGGAGACAAGTTTCACTCAAGGTTCAACTGCAACTCGCCTCTGCCTTAGGTCTCACCATCTCCTACAGAGCAGTGCCATCCGGGCCACGGCTGCAGCCTGCTGCTCCGAGCTGCGTGCGGAGTGGCAGGCAGGCTCCTCTGCGCCCGGCGGGGCTGCTGTGCCAACCTCCCAAGTCAGGGAGTTGGATGGGCACCAGAGAAGCTCTGGGTTTCCCCAAAGTTTTGGTCACACGCCTTCGTAAGAGCCTCTTATTATTGTCATTGTCAACCACGGGTACCGTGCGCCCCAAATCAGGAGGAAGCAAACACTTTGAAGGAGAAAGCTTGCAGATCCGTTCCAAACGAGCAACGCGCAGGTTGTCCGGCGCGGGGAAGCCTCGCTGTCCTTCCCCTGGACGGGACCATTTCATGTATTCCGCCCAGCCTGTCAGCACGTCAGCTTTAAAATATTACACGTGGAGTAATGAAAAATTGCCAGCCTCTCACCACCGTCTTTTGATTAATGGGCCGTTCCTCGGAGATTGATCAGTTTGTTTGATTTTGTTCCTTGGAGTGACTAATGGCTATTTTAAAAAATACTTAGCTTTAGCGTTAGCCTCCATGAGATAATTTTCCTGGGCCTCGTGCACCCCCATCCACAATAATTGGACTTTATTGCCTCCCTTCCATGCATGAACTGAGGTTCCCTGGAGAAGCCAAGCAGATTCAGACTTTGTTGCTTTAATGTTTCCATGTAGATCAGCCGCTGTATTCACAGTGCGGCTTTGACCAGATGGCCAGCCAGCCTTGTAGTGACATTTCCCATTTCCTGTCTATTACTCACTGATGGAAAATGATGTGACATGAATTCCCCATTTTGGGTAATATGCAGTTATGTCCTTGCGGTACCTGCACCAAAGACAAGTGACCTATCGGGCGAGCATTGCTGCGCTCTCCGGGGAGAAAACAGGACAAACAGCCGCTCTGTGTCTGGCAGGAAAAGAGGGTTGTCGTGGCGAAGACGCCCATCACAGCGTCTAAATTTCATCTCCTCATTTCTTCTCTGTTCTTACCGCTTCGTTTTCTTTCCTCAGAGGAAAAGTAAAAACCTAGTTTTTTCTGCTTCAGAGCATTTAAGCTCAGGCTTTAGGAGGGGTCCTCAGACATCCCGGTCTGGGTCACCGGGATGCCCCTTTTCTGGGCACTGGTCTGAGGCAGAGCTGAAGTGGCAAAAAGTCATGGAAAAGGTTCAATTTTACCCCCCAGACTCACTCAAAATTACTTAGTTCTCGTTCAAAATTGTTCTACAACTTTTACTTTTTAAATTATTCGTCATTGCTCTTCGGTGTTTGACACAATGTTGTTGATACTATAAGTTTTGTTTTTAAGTTCTGTTTAATTTCACTCTTGGAGGTAATTTTATTATTTTTTTTAGCTATCGTTCCCTTTAATTATTATTAAAGATGAGTAAGTGAAATGATACCTTATTACTAAAGTATACATAAATAAAACCAACATTTCTTCAACCCTTCCTATGTGCCAGGCAGTGTGGTAAGACTTGTCTCCAACAAAGCCATTTAATTGTCACCATTGTCCTTTGGGGCAAGGCCCGTTGTCACCGTCCTTTACCACTTCAGGCAGGCGAGGCTGGACAGGAAAACAAACCTACCCAGGCCCCACAGTCCGAGTGGGGCATGAACCCACAAATCTGATAGCAGGCTTTTAGCTTTTGTACAATGAGAAGGCCATATGCTGGCATCTGTTCTTTCTGGAACATTCCAGCTGTTCCCTTCTCAATAAGAAGCAACTCAGTGACATTCCAGTTGCTGTCCTTCCCGCGGGGATGCCGGTGCCCTCCAGCCTGGATCTTGCTGGGTGGCAGAGTGAAGGAGCTGGGCTGGGATTCTCTCCCCCATCAGCCGAACCTGAAGAAGGTGTGTCTCTTGAGCAGTCTGTCCATCCATGCTGTCCCTGTCCTGGAGACCAGTGATTGCCCTAGGCCCTTGGTTGGCTGGTGAATTGATTTTGTTCAGGGACATAGTCTGCATTTTGGAGGCAGCAGAGGTTCTGGAAGCAGTAGAAAGTCCTGGAAGCCATGGAAGGTTCTGGAAATGGCTTCCTCCCTCCTCTGCTCCCCCATCTCTACCATAGGCAGAACCAGCTGCAGCATGAGCTGCAGCCTGGCCACGGCCCTCTGCCCACGTGGCCCCTGACAGCAGTCGCAGGAGAACCAAACGAAGAAGGCTGCCTGCCCGGGAGTTTACCCCGTTAGTAACTCAAGCCCTTTATAAACTCATTTGTATTCATCCAGATGGCTGTTTTGGCTACAAAGAAATGCTTCCTCCTCACTAGAATTATAAATAATTTGAGTAGAAATCTGCAGGCAAGTCATATTAATCATGTTTGAAAAGATGTGTCTTTTCATACAAAGGGTTTTCTTAAATTGAAAAAACTTTCCCTGACCTGTACATATATCTAATGGTGGGTCGGTTTAAAACATTATTTTTTAACTTATTGATTTTAGAGAGGCGTAGAGAGAGAGGGAGAGAGAGACAGAGACATTGGTGCAAGAGGGAATCAGCGACTGGTTCCCTCCCTGACGGGGGATTGGACCCACAACCTGGGCATGCGCCCTGGCTGGGCGTCAAACCCACAGCCTTTTCCCGTGCAGGACCATGCTCCGAACAGCTGAGGCACCCAGCCGGGGCCCGCGTGGTGGTTTTCCATCACAGAGAGAACGCACAGCTGCTCGGTTTCTCCATCTCACTCCTACCTCCCCTGCAGGTGAAAAATTCAAGTCCTCACGCCATATGTCTCCTCTGAATCCGGCCTCTTGCTGGCTTGTGTGAGGTGACAAGGGATGAACCACTAGGGAAATTTTTCCATCATATTTTCCCTCATCCTTTATTTGGCTTCATTAGTCTAAAAAATTAGCACCCGCTGATGGATGAAATACGGGAAATGTAACGTTTCCCACAACATTCTTCTTATTCCTTATTTATATGTTAGTGTAAAATTAGCATTCCCCGGCCCAGGAAATAAATGCAGCCCACGGAATGCTGAATGTGGAGCAGACTACTGCTGCGCAGTATTTCCAGCACGTGGATGTTGGAGGCGGCATGCTGCTGACTCTGTTCCCCTGATTGGCACAGCAGAAACCCGGGGGGGCTTCTGGGGGGCGGTGTTGATAGGGTGGTTAGAATGGTCAGCATGTCTGTGATTAGTTTGTGTTTCACTGTGCATTTCAGTTAAAGATTAAGTCTTTGCGTCAGGTTTTAGCTGAAAGGCAGCTCTGGGAGGGATGTGAGTATTTTCTTTGTTTTAGAAAAACAAACTGTCGTGGAGAGAAGAGGGTTTATTTTTAACTGGGACAGACATGCCATGGGAAGCTGGTTTGCAGGTTTCATCTTGGACACAACTCTGCAAATAAGGAAATGGCCTGGAGTCTCCACTGTAAAAAAGTGTGGGGGTGGTCTCTGAGGGGGCAAGCCCCCCAACACTGTGACCCAGCCACGGGCTGGTCTGCAGCAACTCTGCCTTCTCTCTGTCCTCACCTGATACAGTAGTGTCCTCAGACAAGCTCAGGTGCCCCACCTTGGGCAACTGACTCACCTTCACTGAGCACCTACTATGTGTCAGATATCACACACAGGCACAAGGTGCATAAGTGAACACATCTGTGGTCTCTGCCTCCCTTTTCCTGGTAGAAGAAACAAGCGATGGGAACAGGCGGGACCACTCAAGAATGTGCCGCTTTGGCCTATGTATTATTTTGAGCTGGAGATCATCAAGGCCCAACAGAGTCCAGAGGAGCTTTTTGCTTACCCCTTAACTGTCTGAAAAACTTCGGTCAGGGGCTTGTATCAGAAAGAGAGCTATTACCAGAGAGAACTTCTCACGTCAAAAAGACTTGACTTATCTGCGTGGTGAGACCAATGTCTGCCTTCCAGGCCCTGGCCCCTCATTTTCCTGGGGATTGCCTTCCTCCCCTGCATCCCAGACCCCTCCCCCTCCTCCATAGCCCAGACCCCTTCCCCCTCCTCCGTAGCTCAGGATGGCACACAAGGCTTCATTCCCTGACTGTCAGAGCGTCTCTCGCTGCTTTGTGGGGCTCCCGTACGTACAAAAGGAGATTTGTTTTTCTCCTGTTAATCTGTCTGATGTCCATTTAATTACCAGACCAGCCAAAGAAACTGGAAGGGAAGTTTTTCTCCCCCACAGAAGTATTTATTAGGTTAAGTGGAGGGTTAAGACTAGTCAATTATGCTTATAATTAAGGGCAGGCCCTATGATAGGACAAGCATGATTACACAAAACCCAAGTAATAACAGACACAAGTGTAGGTGGCAGAGACAGTGGAGGGATGGTGGCCTCTGACAGAGGCAGGGGGCAGAGAGAGTCCCCCCGCACACACGATGGCTGCTGGGGCTCTGAAGAGTAAGCAGGTGGAACAGCAGGAGGAGGTGTGACCAGTGGAGTCAAGGAGGACAGCCTGGAGGAGGGGAGATGGGAGACCATAGCTAATCCTCAAACAGCACAAACAAAGAAATAGGAGCTACAAATCTCCAAGACAAACTGCTGACTGAAAAAACAAGATGTGAGATAAATTGCATTAAAAAATCTCACTAAAAACAATGTGTTTTATATATATATATGAGATGGAGATATATATATATATATATATCTCCATCTGCAAATGCATTGTTAAAGGTCTTTATTATGTATAGACCCGAAACCCAAAATAGTCTCTATGTGGGGCAGGAGGAAATTAGGATTGGGGGTGGGGGCCAGGGTGGACTTTAGTTTTTTTTCTGTAATGTTTATTTTATTAAAGAGAATATAATCTGTAATGAGAATACATTTTAAAATTTAATCAATAATCTATTTACCTTTCATTATAACCCGTGGTGTTTGAGGATATTACATTATGTCTGTCTGGGTGTAGGTTTGGCATTTTAAAGTCAAATGGATTCTGGAGGAGCAGACTACTGATCCATAAAACCCAGAGCTCACTGACGAGGAAATGTGGGTTTCTGTTTATAGGCACAGGAAGAAGCACATAAAATAATTCATGGAATAGTCATTGTTGTCTTTAAGTTTTCCAGGCAGCTATGAAAACTACATCAGAATGCTTTTTTCCCCCCCAAACAATGTCATTTGCCCAACTGCAAAAGGCACTTTCTCTGCAAACAAAGGGGAAACCTTCCACAACAATACTTGACTGCAGCCTACTAGCAAGGGGGTCAGGGGTCAAGCGAGTTACATTCTGCCCAGAAGTGCCATGTGACCTCGACACGGCAGATCTCAGGCCCCCATCCTGGCACCGTGGATGGGACTTTTATCATGAAGACAGAATACTTGTCCTAAAAAGTGTGCTTTACATTTATTTCAAAAGTGAGATTCTGATCTAAGTCTGGCAGGATCTCCAATTCGAAAGCTACTTCGGTGGAGTTGAAAAAATCAAAAGGATATAGGGCTTGTTGGAGAATAAGATGAGAAAGAGAATTGGTATTTGGGCTAAAGAAAATGTTGAAGTTATAATCAGAAATATATCTGTGCAGAAATGAAAAGGATTTTCCCCCTTAAACATTCACAGCTGGCTCCCTGGCCATATAAAGTTACTACCTACCCGATGAGTCATCTCGCAGCATCTGTCTGGGTGATTGACATAATATTTCCTGGGCTATCCAGCCCTTTGAGTCATGACACCCCTGTTTGATTAAGGTTTATTTTACTAGCACCCAGAGACTCACACGTTGCACATCTGTGGTGCTGCTCCTAAAATTCTGGGCCATAAAACACGAAAATTCAGCGTGGCCTGAGATTTCAGAGCGTAGCGACCCGCTGCACAGAAAACGCATCCAGAGCGGCTGGCGGGTAATCCAGTGAGGCTTAGCTCAGGCCGGACCGCACATCTGGCCGTGCCTCCCATCAGCCAGTGCGGGAAGGTGTGGGGGCACCAGACTCCAGCTGGACAGAGAGGGACGGGGACTTTTAGCATGGGGAGGGGTCCACTCGGTCACCATGTAGTTGGGGGGGAGCCCCAGCGCAGTTCACCCCTTAAGCACAACCCCCGAACCAGGCACTGTGGCCATGATTGAAGATGTTTGCAGCTCACAATCACGAATTTGGATTCCGTGCCCAGCACGGGGAAGAGTTGAGGCCCATCCATCTCTGAGCTGCCCCCGAGCCTTGCACAAGGACGGTCACGTGGACGCTGTGCCAGCGTGGGGAAACACCGACCGCCAGGCTAAGCCCCAGCAACAGGGCAGAGGGAGCTCCGGGCAACAACGATGCTCTGGCAATAAATCGCTAAGGCCTGACCTGCACACACAGCCCGGGTCCGGGCCAAACACAGGACAATCGCAGCAGCTCAGTTTACTGGAGGAAGTGTTTCTTTTTTAACCATTTCCATTCTAGTAATGGAAATGAATAATTTTATGTTATGTTCATGGAAGTTATACCAATGACGACTAATCTTCTCAAAGACAGAATCCCTCCTTTGCAGGAATTCTGCAGGCCTGGGGGAAGGCTGGAGGTGGGGGAGGAATACAACACAAGGTCGCCTGTGAAAACAGTTACAACAGAAGCACGGGACAACCCCGGGGGAGCCGGAGCAAGACCATGAACTTGAAAGCTCTTGGACAAGCACAGGATGATAAAAACATACGGCTTCCAGACAAGTCACAGTGCCCCGTCCCCCAGTGTGGCTGACTCCTGCACATCCTTCAGGTGTCTCTTCCACCCGACATGCATTGCGGTTTGCGTGCAAATGCATCAGAGAGAGACTGAGCAACCGAGTCACCTAGCGCTGGCCCACCAGACGTCACACAGGCACCTTCCCGGCCTGCCCCCAACCTGTACCAGCAGCTGCTGCCGTGTCTGCCACTGCGGGCCTGAGCATCCTGCTTTCACCACGCTCCCCAGCCTGCTTCGTGCACGCTGTGACCCGGGGTCGTCCCTCTTCCCACACTCATACTTCCATAGCATGCTCGACCTCAGAGAAGCGGCAGCATGGGTCCCAGCCATGGCCAGAAGAAACACGCCCACCTTCCCCGAGGGAGGGCAGAACGGAACCCTCGCAAGCCAGGAGCGGTAAGAGCAAGCGTGACCTTACCGCAGAATTGCAGCCACGGAAGTGAGTTCTGTGAGACGACAGACTGTCCAAACACCAGGCAGCAGGTAATTAAATTGCCATGCAGCCGTTCAATGAAAAACCACTTTTCTGTTTTTTAAAAATTCCTCTGTGAGGATGACGCAATAATGGGAAAAAACATGATTCAAAATTAAGTGAGAAAAGGAATTGTATAAAATTGTATACAAATTAAGATTATAAATACAAAAAAGACCTGTAAGACTGGAAAGGAATACACAGACCTGTGCTTACACATGTACACCTAAATGCAAATACACGTATGACCGCAAGTTTACTGCAGAAAGGAATGGACAGTGCAGATAGAGAACAGGGTGGGGGGGTCTGTGGGGAGTCTCCGAGCAAGGGGCTTGGTTGGCTAGCAGGAGTGGTGACATCACGGGGAATTTTTCCCTGTGTTGCCCCAAACTCCTACAACAGCTTATACAATATATGATTGACAGTTGCTGTCTGAAAGAACATGAATTTTGCGTTTGGGCAGATACTCTCCAGCTCGAGGGTACATACTAAACCACGCAGGTGGCCAGGGCACACTTTGCAGCTGGCCCATCCCGGAGGCCTGGCTGGAGAGGGAGGCAGGCCTGCATGAAGCAGGCCAGGCTGAAGGCCACCCTCCCTCTCAGACCTTCTCTGAGTGTTCTCCAGGCCGGGGAGGACAGTGGCGTGTCTGTGCTGAGAGCAGGTTCAGCATGGCCACCTCTGCACACTGGCACTGGAGGGGGCTGTCGTCTGTCTCGGGGCTCCCAGCTCAGGCTGTCTCAGCCTCCTCCCTGGGGACCAGCCCCAGAGTCCAGCTGGGATCCGGGGTCCAGCTGGGACCTGCCTGCCCCTGAGGACCTGTCCGGGGAGGCTGGGGGAACTGAGGACCGGAGTTAGGGCCAGGAGGTCCACCCAGCCCCAGGACGTGCCCGTTCTCTCCCTGCACCAGGGCAGACGCAGCAATGAACTCACCTAGATGGGACTGGTTTAAAAAATGACTTCACTGTGCTACATTTTAATGTCATGTCCTTGGCATTGACCTTCTGTAGTACAGAAGCAGCTCGATGAAGAATGTTCCTGAATCCTTTATGAAGCTATTAAAGAAGCTGCTTTTTACTTTGATGGATGTCACTTGTCTAAGGGTCCATGGGACAAATTAATTTCATAAATCTAGGGTGAGTAAAGCTCACATCTTCTAAAGATTATTTAAAGATTTTTTTGTGTTCATTTTTGCCTTAGCAACCAGGAGACTCAGAGTCAAACCTCAAGTTTAGTTATACTAACCACGCTACTTTGTGTTCATGGCATATTTGCCCCTCTGTCCCCTCTGCCATCCTCCTGCATGAGAAAAAACATTTCTCTTTTAGTCCATAGAACTTTTATTTATTTATTGTGAACTGCCATCAACTCTCGTGAGGAGTAAACAGTTTATAAATAAATCTGCCCAGCACCATATCCTCAGAAAGCTGACCACTGGCAGACACACAGTTTCATGTATTAAGACAAGGTTGTTTACCTTGTCCAGCCAAAGTCAGGTCCACAGCCAGGACGAACCCAGGCTCGGGACTTTCTATATGACCCTGGACGGGGTAGTTCAGGAACCAAAGCCATCACCAAAAGGCCGGAGACGGTTCCAGGTTAAAGAAGACAAAGAGACACAACAAGCAACATGTCGATCTTCGATCAGATCTTGGTTCAAGGGAAAAAAAAAACAGCTATAAAAGGCATTTTAATATGGACTGGAGAGTAAGTGATACTTAATTTTAATAGGTATGATGAGGATATTGCAGAGATATAGGAGGATGTTATTGGGAAAATGACACACTTATTGTGACATGTCACAATTGTTTACAATTTACATTTCAGTGGGAAAGAAAAAACAAATCGTGTGTGTATACATAGATACATATATTAGCATATGTCGTGTCTACATGCAGAAAGAGAGAGGACAAAGGCGGCAAAATGTCAGCCATTGCTACACCCAGGCTGTTCTCTGCCAGGTGCTCATTGTACGTGTCTTTGATCTTTGCTGTGTGTTTGGAAATTTTCACAGTAGGCTGAGCACAGGTATAGAAAAGCCCAACACCTACAGATCGACCGATGATATACCAAACCGGTGGCAAATCATTTTGCTGGAAACCCTGCTCTGCCCTAAATAATTAAAATGGTTGGGACAAATGTGATTGGCATTCAAAGGACAGTCATAAAGTTCAGGAAGAAAAAGGGACACAACCATCACCTCAATTTACCCCTGGCACAGTGTGTAGGGCAGGTCACATGGCAGCGTGGCAGCAGGGGACAGGGACTGGGGGGCTGGTGCTGCCCAGCGGCCACCGTCAGTCGAGAGAGAACGCCAGCATGTTCCCCCAGGCTCTGGTCATGCCCTCACTCAGGGCGGCTGGACTTGGCTGCCGCTCCAGTGGTCGGTCCAGCAGCGCACAGGGGACGCTGCAGTTCTACATGAAGCCACTTCTAATGAAACCTGCTTCTTCCCGTCATCACTCAAACCCAGGTGTGGACAGACATAAAAGCAGTAGGAAGCCCTGTCCCCTGACCACCAACCCCACTTCAAAGGCAGCAAAAGTCCCAGGCGCATCCCCCTGGGTCTCACCGGCCCCACGGAGGGTGCTCCTCCCTGGCACCTGACCGCCAAGCTCTCGCTGACCTGGGAACACAACCGTGGACTCCGAGTCAGGCGTCTTACGTCGACCCCTTGCCAGACTAGAGGCTAGAGAGTGTCTGCTGCTACTCCCTTCACTCCAGGGGTGCCAAGAATGAGCTTTGACTCATTTATCCATCCATTCAGGAATGTTTGTTGAGCACCTACTATGTGCCAGGCGCTGTGCCGGATGAGAACAGACATTTGTGAACTAATCCAATGAGGTTCTTTCATTCGTGGTGTCTGAGATCTAGCGGGAGATCCCGGCGATGAAACAGGCAAATGAACGCATAGGGGTGTGTGTGTGTGTGTGTGTGTGTGTGTGTGTGTGCATATAAATGTATGTAATCACACACTGATTTGTTCTCAAAAGGAAACGAACGGGTACGAGGGAACAGGGGCATTTTGCTCCCCCACTGATGTGGGGTGGTGGGCAGCAGCGTGGGGTTGGGATCTAGGGGAGGGGAGCCACAGGTGCGGAGCCCACAGGAGGCAGCCCAGCCTGGGAGGAGAATGGCCCAGGATGTGCCTGGACATGTGACACTAGCCAGACCCTGTAGGAGGACCAGCAACTGCGCATCTGTTCCAAGTGAACGGGAGGCCGCTGAACCATTTTAGGCAGTGGATTGACATGGCGTGACTTAGGTTTTCGAGCACAGTCCCCAAGGCCCTGGGGCGAGTGGACTGCACTCTGTGCACTACAGCAGCGACCCGGAGTGGGAAAGGGGTGGACAGGTGCCATGCACACTTTGCAGATGGATCGGCAGGCTTTGCTAATGGGTTTGATGTTAGGCGGAGAAGTGCAGGGAAACCAGGAGTGATGTCTGGATTTCTGGTTTGAGCAAATGGTGGTGCCACCTGGGAGAGAGGGGCAACTAGAAGGGGGTGGGCTGGTGTCGAGAACATGGAAGTCAAGGGTCCAGACAGAGCTTGTCTCCTTCCCCTCTGGAAGGAAGGACCGCCTCCGTCCCCCTCTGGTTGGTCAGTCAATCAATCTGGCACTTGAGGGGGGTTCACCATGTATAAAAGCACTGTACGTTCACCTCAACCACTTTTTTCACAGATGATTTAAAAGAACGTGAAACAAAATGAACAGGTACAAGAAAACTATTGAAAAGGAGGAATGTGTATGTGTGTGTGAGAGAAGGAAAAGAGAGAGAGAGAGGGAAGAGGAAGTATAAGAACTAAGTAAAAAAAAAAGGGATGAAATAATCATATTCTAGTCCTAATTCTGAAAGAAGCTGCTACAATTGCAAGCAAAAAGTTATCTCTGAGCTTCCCAGCAGCCAAAGCAAAAAGGGAAAAGGTACATTTTATAAAGGTCATTGTCTAATAACAAGAAGCATGCTGGCTTATGTAGAGAACTACAACTGTCTAATTCTCCACTTTGAAAGCATTTTTTAAAAATCACAGTGTAGTTTCTCTCAGGGCCAAAGATCAATATGGCAAAAGTTTTGCCAACGACAATTTCACACAAAATACCAAGGCCTTTTATATTAAACCTAAAAAAGACTGCCCAAACACCCAGAAGAATGGACCATAGTGGGCACTGATAAAGGGCACAGGTCTGTGTGTCTTCCTTTCTTCAGTTTGTTTTGAAAGGTCCTCGTGATGGTCACCTTGGTGCCCCTGACTTAACCACGGTTCCTTTGCCTTGGGACGCAGGGCTCTTGTGCATCCTGTGTGTGCGCCACCTGCGAGTTAGTTGCAGACTTTCTAAGACATTCCAATCAACCTCCTTCCTGGAAATTCTGACTTAATTCACCTCGGGAGGACACATCTCACCCAACAGAGCTCAGACCACCGCCAAGTGGCACGGGAAACAGACACGACCCCCTTTGCAGTTGTCCTCTGATGGACAGACCCATCCTGAGGGGAGGCCCCTCTTATGTCACTACCTGCTCCCTGGGAACCCGCTGCTGCAGGCTCCAAGGCCTGGGCGACACCAGATTCCACTCTAACTGTCCCCGAGGCTGGGAGTCAAAACAAGCCCCTGTCACTGAGTTGGAAGCAGCCTGGGATGGCCACGCCCCAGGTAACCCCGAACTCACCCCTCCTGGGAGGCTTCACACCAGCTCATGGCCGCTCAGGGATCGGTAGCCGGGGGCACAGCGCGCCCCTCGCCTCCTGGGGAGCCATGAGCCCCGGAGCGCTGGGGCCTTGGTGGCCCACGGGTGGCCTGGTAGAGTGCAGCGACCGACCCGCACGGCATGAATAATTGATGCGCTGGGGTGGAATTACCGTGGCGGTTCCGGCCGCCCTCGCAGCCCACACCTGTCCCGTGGCTGAGGCTGCCGGGCCCCGGGGACGGCGGGTCTCCGTGCCAGCGCACAAAACGCGCTGCCTTCTGGCCAGGAACACATTTGCATACTGGCTTTCAGGCTCCACTGGGTGTGCATAGAACTGGGTTAATTAGCACAGCCTGGCCAGGTTCCCCTCCGCCTGGCAGGAGGAGTGTGAAAGCCCCAGCTGCACCGTGGGGACCTGAAAAGTGGGCGGAGGGATCCATCTGCGGGGACTGGGGCTGCCCTCTCGGGTGGCGGGAGTGCCACTTTCCAATCAGAGAGCAGGCCGCTGCTCCTCCGTTCTCTCCCTTTTTCAGGCATTTCCCCCCCAAAAGATATTTAATGAGCATCTACTATGTGCTGCGCGGTGTAATAGGGGAGCTGGGAGGCTGCAGCAGCGAACAAAACAAGTGCCTGCTCTCATGGCGCCCCATGGGGGGCTGCAGATAGTGGGAAAGTGATGGCGCGGGGTGAACAGAGCAGGTGCCTGGAAGGGGTGAGGAGGGGATGGGGGCGGCGTGCAAGGTGCCCTTTCCTCTAGCTATGCTTAGATTCGTGTGGTAATTTAACAACTACGTAATGACCTGCTGATAACACTGCCAAGCACTCTGATGAGCACTTTATAGTGGGTTTGCTTTCTGTGATCATCACAGCGACCTAGTGATGGGGATTTTATTGCGCCCATTTTACAACCGGGGAAACTGAGGCCGGGGGTCCCAAGGCCACAGGGTGGATGGATGGTCGAGCTGGGACGAGCACCGCAGCAGCTGACGCCTGGTCCCCACCATAAAATGCTGGGCTAATATATACCTTTCCTCCTCTTTTCCCAGGGCCCCGCGAGGCCACAAACAGTCTAGTACGTGTGAACATGCTTTGGAAAGTGAAGGGCCAACCCGGTACGTGGCACTTCTCCAATTTCCAGGTGATTCCTAAAGCTGGACAAAAGACTACATGGTTATAGGAGCCATTTGTTAGGTGAGAAGCGTGAGCCACCCAAGGGTCCCCAAGCTGCCTGCAGCCAGGGGCCCCGTCACTGATTCTGTCTGCTGCACTGAGAGAGCTGCACCTGCTCTGGCTGTGACGCTAGTGTGGCCGGGCTTCAGTGTGGGGACCCAGTGGGAGATACTTGAGAAGAAAGGAGTCCCTCCAGCTCCTGTCTCCTGCCAACCCGGTTTCCATTACAAGGGTGCTGCCTGCTAGCCAGGTGGGTGGTGGGTGCCCCCAGGGAGTGTGGGAGATGGGCAGGTCAGCACCACACCCTGGTCAGGTCATCGCCCTGGGCCCCATTTTGCTGCCATACCCCCTTTTTCAGGTGGGCAGCGCTAAGGACAGTGACCTTTCCCTGAGTGAGGGGTGCCAGGGGACCAGCCCTGGAGTGCAGAGCCAGGGAGAGCCAGGACCCCACCCACAGAGCGGCTCCAGCTGGATTCCAGGGCTCCTTAAGACTAGAGCAAAGTTCTCCCAGGCCCCAGAAAATCACCCCTGCCTTTCGCCAGGAGGATGGAGAGGGATTGGAGTGGGGATTCGGACGGAGCAGCAGCTCTGAGGTGGGGAGAACTGGGATTTTCCTGTGTGTTAACCACAAGCACCTATTCCCTCCCACTGGCGTGCACTCTCAGACGCCCTATGAGCCAACACGAAGCTTCTCTGTGTTTTATCCTGGCATGCCGTGGACGCTGGAATGAACTCCAACTGCTCCTTCCTGCTGACCCGACTGCAAAGCTGCTTTTGATGGGGCCGGACAGTTTGGAGAGATAGGCAGCGGTCATGCTGAAATACGATGACAGGGGCAAGGCTGGAGGGACAGCGGCGAAGGAGGAAGGACGTGCACGGAGCGGCCATGCAAAAACAATTAGGACAATAAATTTACTAATTGCTGGAAGTAACTTAATAGCAAAACCACAGTGTTCTCTGCTGTTAACCCTGGTGCCCACTGCAGCAGGCGCCAGCTGCATTCAGTTTGCGGGAGGGATTGTGCAGTAGAGTGTGCGGAGAGCAAGCAAAAAACGTGCACGACTGTCCAGCCTCAGACCAGGGCAGGGGGCTCGGCCTGGAGGCATTTCTGCAATCTGTGCAGAGAAAGAAAGGAAGGAGGCAGGGCCCCTCTTGTCTGCTGTGACTCCTTCCTGCTCTCCATCTCCTCTTGCACTTTCCTCTACGAGGGAGGATCCCTCCCCCCAATAAAACCTCTGGAATTATCTTCTGGAGGACAGGCCCCTTGTAGTACAGGTTCCCCCCACTAGGTGCATGTTCTAGGAATCCATCTGGGCCAGCGCACCAGCTGGCGCTGTTGTGAGAGGCTGCGTTTGGCTCCAGTGAATTTTTTGAAGACTCTTTCTACATGTTTGCCCATTTCATGATGGGTGATTTACAAGTGCACCTGCCCACACCACGCTGAGTGTTCAGCAGTTTTTGCCCCAACATGCATGTCCTTCATTCCCCTCCCTCCCTAATCACCCGATTTCTCCCTGAGTGAATTTCTTTTTTTGTTTCCCTGGATGAAAAAAGTCCTCAAGGGGAAATGTTTTGCTGATGGGGAACAGGTGAAACAAAAAATGGCAGAAGCACTAAAAGGCACCAAAATAGACGATTTCAAACACTGTTTTGAGCAGTGGAAAAAATGCTATCTCGATAGGTGTATGGCATCAAATGGAGAGTACTTTGAAGGTGTCTGAAGTTTAAACATGTCGGAATAAATGCACAAGTTTTTATAAATAAATTCCAGGTTTTTTTGGTCTCTCCTTGTATTAAACCAGAGTGATGGGAGTCACTTCAGTTTTGTAATTTAAAGAACTGATTTTTAGCAAGTAGAGATTCAAATGCAGTATTTTAAAGGGCCTGAGAGTTTTAAGGTTGGGTGGGTAGAAAGGACCAAGGACCAAGGAGCTGCCAGGACCTGCTCTTGGGTTAGAGAAGGAGCCTTTTGTCCCCGGGTCCCCAAGTCTTTCGAGGGCTGCTTGCTGCAGATGACCCTGCATCACAAACTAGGCATGGCTCCCAGGTCTCTGGAGTGAGCGCAGCCGGCCTGGAGCCCCCGAGGGACGCTTATCCAAAACCCCGGAAGGTTAAAGGCTGCCACCAAATGCATCGCCTTCAGTAACTGATTGGAACGCAGTTTCCCTAAGTGTATGGGCTCTTTGTTCCTGTTACTCTTCAAGTTTCCCAAGTCTTCAAGATTTGGATCATTTGAGTCCTCATTTTCTTTTTCCTCTTTGGCATAGCCAGGAAAAAAAAATAGGCCAAAGTATTTTTGTGAAAGACGTATCTGCTCCCACTCCGTATTTTTGACTCTACTCAGTGGCACTGAGAAAACTTGGGGGTTCTGTTGGTCTTCTTTGTGTTGTTTTTATCACTGCAATGGGTCGTGTATTGTGGATTTTTTTCAATTAAATGATCATGGGCTGAAATGTTTTAAAGACCAAGTTGGCTTCTGCTGGGATGTTCCCAGGAGATGTGTAGCCAGCCCTCTCGGGAGGCCGAGTGGAGGAGGGGTGGGTGGGGGAACCTCAAACTACTCTTACACTTGGGGCCTCACTGAAGACGTTTTTCTGAGAGACACAGAGCCCTCCCTCCAGCTGCCGGAGGAAGAGCGAGCAAGGCTGGCCCACGCCAAGCCCTTCCAGGAAATGGCGGTTGTCACCTGGGACTGCCTGAAAGTTTGGACAGAAATAATAGTTCTGAGTCTGTCCCACCTCTAGCTGCTGTGAAACTCATTCGTGGGTTGGACCAGATCATCAGAGACCTGCTGTGGGGTGTCTTGTGTCCCTTCCTTGCAGAACTGCTTTGACGGAATACTGAATTTCATGGTAGCCTTGCCTCAATGACCCTGTTCTAAACAATACTTGTTAAGAAAATGAGTTCTCGGCTGCATCCTGGGGTCTGACCCGGCATTCCCAGCGGAGGCCCAGGGCTGCTGTGTCTCCGAGATTCTCTGCATCAGGATGCCCTACAAAATTTCCCTCAGGTGCCGCTGCTAGAGGCGCTGTGCCTGTTCTGAACAACCGGCTTGTGTCTTTGCCCCTAGATAGCAACGCTCCTGACTGGTCATGTTCTACCTTTGGGTTGAGGGCGGGAAGCTCCGACGCAAACCCGCCCCTAGCGAGACGGACGAGACCCCGGCATGCGCGCTTTTTGTCCCTCTTCTAACTGCTGCTGCCTGTGCTTCCCCTCCCCTCGGTCACACTCCTGTCAACGTATGCACTTACCTTTTTTAGGATGAAAACTTTCCAACCAATGTAAACATTTATCTTTGTTACTGTAAAAAATCTCAAACATATACAAAACAGCGAGCGTACTGTAATGAACCCTCATATATCCATCACCAAGCTTAATGATGTTCAACTTCGAGCCAATCTTTAAACGTTTATTTTTAATCTTATTGGAGTTTTGAATCTTTGTAAGTCTCCCAGATCCCTTTCTAATGAGATGAGGACTACAATTTAAATAACCACTATAAATCAGTGCTTCTCATCTGGAGGTGATTTTGCGCACCTCCCACCCCCAGGACATTTGGCAAAATATATAGACACATTTTTGGTTGTCACAGCTGGGCGGGGGGCAGTGTGGCCCTGACATCTGTGTGGAGTCAGGGATGCTGCTGGGCATTGGGGACGCATGGAACGACCCCCACAGCAAAGGGAGTAGGGCCACAGATGGCCATGGGGCCAAGTGGAAAATCCTCCCAGTGAATGAAAAGGAGGTTTTTTCGAGCTAGAATATTCCTAGGAAATCAACTTTGAATAGAGCAACCTGCATTTTCAAGTTGAAAAGCACTGTAAACACCTCAGTGCACCCGTGGTATCGACGCTGGAACACCAGTGAGAAGCTGGTTAGCGGGGCCGTGTCTGGGGCAGGAGACGGGGTGGCCGGAGGGCAAGGTGGATAGTGACTGACTTTTCGCTGTATGACTGTGTCTGTTATTCTTTATAAAGTATGTACGTCTTACCTCCTTGAAATACTGCGTTTGAATACTACGGAGTGCACAACTGTTTTCAGAGGGTTAGGGAACACGCAATTCTTATTTTAAAAAGAGCTTTAAGAAGGGTGGTGTGAGGAGACCGTAAAGACCTCGTGGAAGGGCTTTCCAGAGTGCGGTGAGGCTGTCAGACAGCAAGGGCGGCTCGGCAGAACCCGGGACCATTAAGGGAATCAGAAACATGTGGAGGGGCAGCTGCCTGCTCCCCGCATGATGGATCAATTGTGGGAAAGTGGAGTTACGCGAGAGGTGCCCATGCCAAGCCTCTGACACTAATGAGCCTTCAACCCAGGGACGGGTCTCCCAGGGCCAGGCAGGTGGGGCGGGGCAGCCTGCAGCCTCGCCTGGCAGTGCAGGCAGGGAGTGGCCCCGAGCCCGGAGGCTGAGTCCTGCTGGCAAGTGGCCACGTGCCCCAGGGATGTCATGGGCCCTTGGCCTGGTCTTCCAGAGGAGACAGCTCTGGTGAGTAGATATGGTGTTGGAAGTGAGGTGAGCCCCTGGCTTCTTTCAAAGATCTGTCTCCTGCAGGCCCAGCAGAAAGACTGCCCGTTGGGCAGGCTCAAAGGCTGCCCTGCTCTCCGACCTCCTCTCCTTCCAGGCGCACCCCCTCTCCCTCCACTCCCGAGGCCTTGTTGGGTCCCTTGTATTTGCTGTGCTCCCCTGTCACGGGGCCTTTGCACATGCTGTTCCTTCTTCCAGACACACTCTTCCTTGCCCTCTTTCCTAGTTAGTGTCTGCTTCTGCTTCTCCTCCTCCGGGGGGGCCCCCCTGACTATCCTAGTAAGTCCCTGGGACCTCTTTCTACCAGCACTTGGGGATTTGTACCTTCGTATTGCCTGTGATAAACATCTGTGATAAATATCTGTGTCCTCACTGGTCTCTAAGCCTCGTGGGAGCAGGATGTGAGTCCAGTTTGTTTGCCTGACCCTGGAGCAGGACCTGGCACATACTTGGGACTCGATAAGTATCCGTTGACCAAGTCACCCAATGAGTAACAGGAATGATGCTGCCCCACAGCTGTGCCCCACTGCGAGCTACACAAGGCATTCTGGGAAGAGCAGACAGGGAGGAGCAGAGGGGCCTCCAGGATGAGGGGGAAGCAGGTGGCCTGGAACCTTCTGTGACTTCGCCAGTGGTGGGGGCCCGCATGTGGCCAGGTCTGGTCTCTGGCGAAGGCGCACCTGGACCAGCACCCTGGCCGCGCAGGGGCCTCTTCTCCTGTTTCTGTCCTGTCCTACCTGGTCCTGAACTCACAGCCCCCCGAGGTGGGTTGGTGGATGTGGGAGCTGCGGAGTAGAGGAGCTGAGGCTCTTCAGGACAGTCTGGGGAGAGTGAGGAACCCCCTCCCAGGATGACACATGAGAGGGGGGACAGGTTCTTGCCTTCCCTGACTACGGTGACCCCAGACAGTGCGGAATGCCCCTTCTTAGGCTCCCATAATGCCTTGGACATATTCTAGTTGCTAAGTGATGGTGATGGTGACGTTGTTGTGTCTGGTGCCCAACCAGGCTGTGAGCCCCTGAGGGTGACACTGTGGGTGTTACCTTCCTTTTCACCCCCAAACCATGCACAACCCTCTAGGCTGCTCCGTAAATGTCTCCAGAAGGGGCTCCCTACTTTATCTTGTGTTGCCATGCCCAGAGGGTTCTTTCTGGGTGTTTTTGGGTTTTTTTAACAAACTTGTTCATCTTGCTATCATTTCTGTCAGCAGGAGCAGAAGTGGAGACTGAAAGAAAGGGAGCTTGATTCAAGCGAGACTTTTATATTCCTTCAGGTGTTCATTAAATACACATGCACCCCCTCAGCTACCGAGACTTCTTGTGGAAGCCAAAAATTGTAGAAGTGTAAGGAACTGTTGTAAAACGAGAAAGATGTATTTGGTGCTGAAAAGTGAATTGATGAGGAGAAGTCACGTGTGGGCTCCCGGGTAAGAGGAGCTGCCCCGTGACGCGGAGGCCTGGCTGCAGCCCGGCCGACGGGCAGGTGTGCAGCCTCCCTGGGAGACCCCCGCAGAGATCCGGGGGGACGGTTTTCCTTCACGTGCTTTCTAGGGACCAAATCTCTGGAATGTGTCCCCGAGGAAGGGCTCCTGGGACTGTCCAGCCACAAGGCTGCGTGGGGAAGGGGGTGCCGCTCTGAGCAGCTTTTCAGTGAACGGGACGGAGCTCTCGGTTCTTGCTGCACGGAGAGGAAGTCACCTGCTCTGAATGAAGACGCTGAAGCTGGGGATGGACTCAAACCAGAGAACTTCCACTTCTCCTTCAAGTGTCTGCTCGGAAGTCATGTCTCTGGGAGCCCTCCCCAACCAGTGTCCTCCCTGTCACCCCTCCCTGGCCTACACACACACCTTTCCTCCCCTTTGGTGCTTAGTTTTTCTCCTGAGCAGAGACAGGCTCCGAAGGCCATGCATGCTGCTGGCTGTCTGACCTCGCCCCTCTCGGACGGCAGGCTGGCCCGCACTGCTCGCTGCCCTGTCCGCAGCACCCAGGACACTGCCTGGCGCCTACACGCTGTGACACAGGTCTCTGTGGAACGGCTGGAGGAGTGAATGAACTGGGAGTCATGAAGAGGGCCCTGTGGTGTGGTGACCTCGCTGTATTCCAATTCACTTAAAGACACGGCCTTTCTAAATGCCCGAAAACTACAATTGCAAGTATTTACAAGTACAACTACAATAATTACTAGTGTTTTCTCTTTTGAAAATGCATGGAGTGTTTTATGGTGACCCCAGATGCCAGGACACGCTGCCATTGCCGCCACAACACACACCAGCTTAGTGCCGCTCACTGAGATCCCAGCATTTCAATAAACTCTTTCCCTCTCTGGTGCGGAAGTAGGTGCTCCTCAGTCTTCATTTTATACCTGCTCTTGGTCAAAGCACCTCAGGGCGGAGGTGTTGGGGGATTGTACGAGAGGGTGGCCTAACCACCTCTCTGCTGGGGTTTCTCAGGTGTATCTGGAAGGTTGGGCTCATGGCATTTCAGTGCCCAGCTCTCATCCCATCTGCCCTCGATGCACAGCTGTCCCATCTCTGATCCCATCCTCAGCACAGGCTCTCATGCCCCTGGCTGTCCCTAGTTCTGTTCTGCGGGTCTCTGTTCTTATTCCTGGCCTGCCCCGGTCCTCGGTGGCCCATCCAGGGGTTCCCACTCCACCGTGTGGGACGGGAGGTGCTCATGCCACCAGCCACACCCCTACGGACACTGATAGGCTAAGTGTCCCCTGTGGTGAGGAAACAGCTCTTGGAGTTTCTTCACAGTCATGTGACAGTGTGACACCCTGTCCACACCCAGAGAACGGACATAGGTAAGGACCTCTCTCAGAAGTCGAGTCCCAAGTTCTCGCTTTGCTTTTCCTGGAGCATCCTTTAAAATAATATGTGGAGTCGAGTCCTTGAAAAGTTAGTGCCCCCTGTCCCAACCACCAGACAGATAACAGGTCTGCCCTCACCCCCCACCTGGGACAGAGGGCTGCCCTTCCCCCAGCTCATGGTGCCCCTTTGTTCCTGGGATCCTAAGTAACACGTCTTGAGACTTGACTTCCTTTGTGTGAATGTATTAAGACTGACCCTTCGATCAAAACGGCCCCAGGGTTTCCACTTCCCCGAGTTGGGGTGGGGGGGCTTGTTCCTTATCATTCACCAGCTTGTAATCTGCATGTTCTCAACTACACACCAGCTCCAGCTTCCCAACACCTTGCCCCCCAAGTTCATGTTCACCTGGAAGCTCAGAGTGCAGCCTTATTTGGGAATGGGGTCTTTGCTGGCGTAATTAGTTAAGATGCAGCCCTTCGGGGTGCACAGGGTGGGCCCTTAGTCCAATATGACACCGGCCTTAGGAGAAAGCTGTGCAGAGAGACAGGGGCACACAGGAGACGCTCAGGAGACAGACGCATGCATGGGGGGGGGGGGAGTGGGACAGAGACGGGAGTGAAGTGCCACAAGCCAGAGCCAAGGGTCGCCTGCAGATGCCGGAAGGGACGCGAGGGGACTGGAAGGACCTTCCCTCAGAGGCTCCAGAAGGAATCAGTCCTGTCGACGCCATGACCTCGGACGTCTGGCCTCCAGGCAGTGAGACAGTAACTGCCTGCTGTTTACACCCCAGCAGCCCCAGGAAACTGACTCGGGGCCCCAATGGCCTGGATGACCTGCTCCAGGCCTCCCGTGGGGAAGAGGGAGGGGACCCCAGTGAGGCCCCAAGTGGGCGCTGTTGACGCTCATCCTTGAGGGAGTTGGCCAGTGGGACTCGGTCTGGAACCCTGTGCAGCACGGATGCTCTTTCTAACCCCCCAGGGTCCCTGCTGCCTGCCCTCGGCAGCCTGCAAACTCGTGCATCACCCGGCGGGCAGGGTGCCTGGCACGGGGAGAGGCCCACAGATGGCTGTTCACTTGCGGCCAGCCATGCTTCAGAGAGGAGAAGGGTCACAGTGGTCATGCACGCTGCTTTTCTGATCTGGGTCTGGGACACAACCTGGGGGCAGGTACCTCTCAGGCAGCTCCTTCCCCTGCTGGACGCCCTGATGTTCCGGGCGCCAGCCCTCAGCCTGCTGTGCCATGGGGCCACACCACAGGGGACACAGTTTCAGGTGAGAAGAAAAACCACCACGGTAAGCCAGGTTCTCATTCGCCGTCAGATGTCGGTGAAACAGACGACCAGTCAGTTCCACACACTCTGTCCTGGTAGCCCAGATGTCCTGGAGGCTCAGCAGGACCCTGCCGGCCCAGCCGCTTGTGGCGGCAGGCAAGCCCTCCTTCATGGCTGCTGTTTTCATCATGTTTGAAGGGCCGTGGGGAAGTCGGGAGGTTGTGTCCTGCGAGATTCTGCAGTTTGCGAACAGTAAGAAATGGGAGACGCGATAAAGTTCCTACGCTCATCCGTCATCCACCCCGAAACATTTGCAACTGGTTATGTTTCTCGGGGTTGGCACTGAGTCCCGAGGCATTCCTGTAAGCGGCTTGCTGGCACGAGCCAAGTGCAGGAAAACGAGAAGGTACCGCTGGACGTTCAGGAGAAAAATTCTCCCGAGCAATAAAAAAGGCATGTAGACCCGCAGCTGCTTTTCTCAGCAGCAAAACATGCAGAGTTGCCTTTAAAAATAGTAATAAACTAAGTGCGGTTCTAGCAATTTGCAGAGATGTGCGTGCTTTTGCTGCCTCTGTTGTCAGACAGGCGGGCTTTCCACGTCCCTGCCCTTGTTAAAGATGTCCCACGGGAGCTGGCGGCTGTGTGGGATGGGTGGGCTGGTGGGTACCTGAGACTCTAGCCACATCCATGGCCGACCCGAGCTGACCTGCTGCAAGACTCATTAACCTGCAAGAGTCCCTGCTGATGTTGGGATGGAAATTATGGCGCGCATGCCCTCACGTTGGCCTTCCAGTGACGGCCATGACTGAATGGGAGTAAGACTCCTAGCCGAGCCAAAAATCAGCCCTACTTTTGGCCACACTAGTTTTTCCTGCCCTGTGAAATAAACGAAATTTGGATGTCTCTTGTACAACAGGATAAATACAAAACACCTGCTGAACCTGGAAAGCAGGGCTACACCTTCTAGAACGAGCACATCGGAATGCCTGCTTTCTCTCCAGCGGAAGGAGGGCTTGCTCACCCCCGCCCTGTTCCGCCTCTGGCTCTGGGATTTCTGACCGAGCCTGGCACCCACCAGCTGTTTCATGGGTGCGCTGTTTACCTGCCTGGGCTTTGGGGGTGCAGAGGCCCCCCTCCTGCCCTCCTCTGGAAGTGGCTGTCCCAGCTGTCCTGCCGCCCAGGCCTGACAAGACGCGGCTACTCCGGCACCAGCTGGACATGCATGGATTCTTCTAGAGGCTGGTGGGCCGTGACGGGCACTGTGTCCCAAGATTGCTGCTGCCGTGGCTGCGGGGACCCCGGCCAGGGGAGGACTCACTCTGAGCTGACCGAGGGAGCCAGCTGTGCCTGCTGCGGTCTCACTTCCTGCCTGGTGGCCTCCTGGTCTCCTGAAGTAGAGGCGCCAGGGCCCGAGAAGGGCCAAGGTGAAGATGCACCTTAGCACAGGAGGGGCCGGCAGCTCCCCAGGCAGTTCCCCGTCTGCAGGTCAGTCACTGCTTCTGGACACACACAGGGCGCACCTCCCAGCACGTTTCTGCTTGGTCCCCCTCTGGGGCCAGTGCTCGGGGAAACCGACAGCCAACCCTGGCACCCCAGAGCCTTTTCTCCTCATTTTCTGTCCCACCTTCCCCAGAGCCATGCACCCACTCTTGGTCTACCCTGGGGACTCCTTAGGAAGGGCCAGGCCTGGCTGTGCTGCCCAGTGAACATGTCTGCCCTTCATGGTCCACCCCTATCTGCCCAGACATGGATGAGTCACTGATCTCCCTGGGTAGCCACCTGCGGGACCCTCGTACTATCAACAGGCCCTGGAGGGATATAGTCTGAGCCCTGTCACAGTTGTGGCACCTGTACCACAGAGATGGGATGACATAGCTGGGCTGAGCACCGTTCCGTGGGAGCCCTCCTGGGGGCTCCCTCCACTCCCCCAGCCTCTCCAGCCCCGAGTCTGCTCCCTCCTCCAGGGGACACAGACCACCTCCTGGCACTGGCCTGGCCCATAGCATATCGGCACCATGGACCCTGCCCCCAAGACGGACTCGTGCACGTGGAACCACAGCAGGGGGTTAGAGGTACCCTGAGGGGCTAAAGGGGGTGGACAGAGGCCAGCAGAGTGACAAGGTGGCCACACACAAGATGAGTATGTGGTGAGTGAGGCCTGCCTTGTCCTAAGGGCACCACTCACACATTCCTCACAACATGCATGGGAGGTAGACGGTTGCCATTTCACAAATGGGGCATGTGTGGCACAGAGAGGTTAGGACACTTGCCTTGGGTCACACAGCTGAGAGGAGGAGCCTGTGTTCAGGGGTCAGAACCCATATTGTGGGGTTTTAACCATGACATGGTATTGCTCCCACAGGACAGGCTCCGCATATCTGGCATCCCAACTGTGTTTTAAGTTCCTTCAGGGCAGGGGAGCCATGTTCCCCGCAGGATGTCCCTTCATGAGGAGGCAGTTCACAAATCCTGACTATGTTCTGTGCTCACTCTCCCTGTAGCCTGGGAGGAATCCCTAGAATCTGATGGGCCCCCCATGATCCCCTCCAGTGCTGAGCGTCCCCCAAAGCGCAGCCACAATTGCCTTTCCCCAAACTCCTCCATGTTTATCCCACACACAGCGGGTACCCGGGACGGAGGGTCAGCCTCTCCAACATCCTCAGGGCCCCTGGGTCAGCCGGCGGCCTGCTGGGCCCGATCCACGGTGGACATTTGTCAAATGAACGACGCAATACCTCTAACTGGGCTGAACCAAGGGTTCCAACTGCACTTCTCTAGAACGTGCCTAACACGGCCTAGATGGGAGGGCACGGCTTTTCCAGTGTTTGGAATATATCAGGAGGGGTTTTCAACAAACTGCCCAAGAAAGAGAGGCTAAATCGCCCTGGCTTTGGTGGAACTCACTGGAGAGGACGAGGCAGAGGAGAGGCTGCCAGAGTCAGGCCCCTGGAAGTGGGACCAGGCTGCCTGCGCTGGCCCTGGGGTGCGCTGGAAGGGCCCGAAACAGACTTATCAACGACGTAGTCTCACTAAGTTGTAAGAAAACGGGCAACGTGTTCCATGGTCGTAAGTTTTCTCAAATGTTTCCAGTGGTTTGTAAAACCAACGGTGTGCAGGAGCCCGCTGGGGCTTCCGGGGCGACGGAGGTACCAGGAGGAGGTAGGTTTTGAGAGGGCTGTTCCAGGCCTTGTGGAAACAGGCTCATTGCACCCCCGCAGCTGCGGGCGGTTTCTCCTTCCCGAGTGAAGACTAGTCGGTTGGTGCCTGTGACACTCTCCAAAGACAGGTAGGTCCCACCCAGCACCTTCAGCTTTAACAGCAGCTTCCAGGGATGCAGATGGGACTGCACACAGACCTTCTTCCCGGCCTTTCTGCGGGTCGGTGTGTGCACACCTGCGCGCACGTGGGCAGGTGCCTGTCCACTCGGCTCACACGCCCCCACCGGTTGCCCTGCGCGGGAAATCTGATTTTGGCCGCACGTGCCCAGGAAACATTTCAAGGAGTTTGGCTTCGATCATTTCCTGTCGCTGCATCTCCAGCTTTACCCCCGCAGAGAAGTCACTTGGCAAGCATCAGCCCTGGAGTGCAGAGGACCTCCAAGGACACTCGGCAGGGGGCTGAGCTATCTGGGCGACAGCAAGAAATTTCCTTGCAGTCGTCCCCCTTGATCTGCAGGGGATGCTGTCCCAGGCCCCCAGTGCTGCCTGAAACCACAGACGGCCCTACACCCCATCTCTGGGGTGGGGCAAAAGTAGCTTTACAGGTGTGAATACTCGAAACACGGAGTTCATCCTTGTGTTATTACTAAGTATTGGGTTATTTTCCACCCGAACAACGGTGAACCTACTCTTGTCCCATCCTGTGTACTGTTTTTTTCTGTACATACATACCTATGATAAAGTTTGATTTATAAATTAGGCACAGTAAGGGATTATCAATAACTAATAATAAACTAGAATGATTGTAACAGTACACTGTCATAGAAATTCTATGAATGGTGTGGGACCATCACTCAGGAAAGTAAGGGTCACCTGAACACAAGCAGCAGGGTGATGCCCCAGCAGTAGGTCTGCCCCGTGAGGACTGCTGGTGACTAGCAGGCGGCGAGCATGAACAGCGGGGTCCTGGGCGGAACGGAGGGGGACACCACGTGGTTTCTTCATGCAATTTAAAACTTATGAATTGTTTATTTCTGGAATTTTCCATTTAATATCCTCAGACCTCGGCTGACCGCAGGTAACTGAAACCTCATTTCTGGAGGCTTATTTATGGGCTGGCGGATGAGAGGGGCAGCTACGGCTCAGCCTCTGGGACCCTTTTGTCTTCCAGCTACCAGTTATCAGAGCAGATGGGCTTCTCATGTGCTTCGGGAGTCCTCGACCAGGCTGTGTGGCCTCTGGCATTTTCCAGTTAGACGGGCCTGCATCACAGGCAGGCAAACCTTCCATCTGTGTGAGACTCAGCGGAGTCGGAGGTGACCTAGGTCAGAATCTATGCAGCGACAGAAAAGCAAGGGAGGGAGGGAGGGCCCGCCGTGGCCAGGGACCCTGCAGTCCACTCCTTCTAACCCCTTTCCTTGGGGTCTCGTGGCTAACAGGAGATGGGATGGTCAGTGAACCACAGCTTTCGAGTACAACAGTCCAGCTGGAAGCCCAATTCTGCCCCTTCCAAGCATGCGATCTTTGGCCCCGGCTCGACACTGCAGAGAACGCTGTTGGCCTCAGCTGTGGCGGCTACTGTGAACGGGATGGACGACAGGAAGGGGCTCAGGACAGCCTCGTGCGAATGGGCACCAGTTCCCGTGAGTTCTCTCCTTGCCCGCGGTGGCCCACCCGAGAGAAAGTCCCAGAAAACAGAGCTGCACCCCCATCGACGCACACTGCTTGTGTCCAGACTTCTTTTCTGGTTGATGTTCAGTTGAAGAGGCTCCTAAAGAGAACGTTCCTGTGAGATTCTTCCCTCACGTCTGGGATGATATAGTTAATTACCCCTAAGACATCACGGACAGACACACGTGCGGAGGTCACTGTCGGGGAATCCGAGGTAAACAGACCTCTCTGAAAGTGATTATTCACGAAGGTTCCTCTGTAACAGATTGGTCTGGCAGATGTGGATTTTTCCGAGTGGGATCCGCGCACGGGTATTTGTCTTTATAATGATCATCACGGACGAGGCCAAGGCCATGGTCACAGGGCCCCAGCACATAAGCTCCCTGAACTCTGACCCTGGTCTCTCTGCTCGGTGCACTTCGGACTGTGCGGAGGCCCCAGCCTCATGCCCTTGAATTCTCCTGCCCAGCCAGCTCTCGCATCTTCAAGGTCAGCCTTCGCAGCCTCCCCGTCTTAGTGCCCTGTACTAGTTACCCCTTCGGACACGTCCCTCAGCGGGTTAACGCAGCCTGGGGTGGGGGTGGGGGCAGGAGAAAACCTGAGAGAGGCAGTGGGGCGGGGGGGAGGATGGGAAAAGAGTCATTCTCGTGCCAATTCCGAGTGCCGGAAACCTGACATTATTGCTTCGTTATTCTTTTCTAAAATGAATCTGATTTTCTTCTTCAAGTCCATATTCACTGGGTTGAAGGGACAAAATGTGTTTAGTCTGGTTTAAAACCTAGTCCCTCCCCTAACCCGCTGATCTGTGTGGTGAGCGCCCCCCCTTTTCTCGGTTTCCGACTGGTTGCAGATGCTTTCATGAAATCTAATAGAAATAAATTACTAGAAAATAAAATTTTAGAAGACATCAGCCAAGTCTTTAATGATTGGTTTCCATCAGCATATTCTTCTGTCAAACTCCTACCAGCGCTTCTGAACGTCTACCCTCAGTGTTTGTGCTTCCACCTCCACGCAGGGGACGGTGTGAGGATGCACCCCCGAGCTCTGACCCACCAGGGTGGCTCTGGTTTAAACAGTCTCCAAGGTTTATCTCGACCTGTCTGGTTCCATCCTCATCTCACCGACCCCTCCAAGGTGGCGTCAGGGCAAATGGAGGAAGGAGTGGGGCTAAGTGCTGGGGGCATGGGGTGAGGGAGGGGCAGGTGGAGGTGGAAGGCGGTGTGGGGATAAACGGTGATGGCAAAAAAAACACAACAGGTCTGTGGGCGGGGCTGGTCACCTGAGTGGAGCTGGGCGGCCGATGTTCATGGCTGATGAAGCCAAGGGCTCCTCCTTCTTGACCAGCCAGGACCAGGCAGCCCTGTCCCATGGCACGGGTGTGGCAGGGGACATTCTGGGATTTTGCCATGGCCTCCTCTACCTCTGGACAGCCTCTGACGCAGGTCACTGGGCACCTACCCTAGTGGGCCACTTGGCAGACCCTCCACCACTCAGCTTGGTGATCTAGTGGCTTCAGTCTAGTCGCACTAGACTCAGCTGGACAATGTCCCTCCCTCCCCTTGGTGTCTCAGGGACCCTCAGAGCTGGCGAGGGACCAGCCAGCAGAGTGGTGTCCCCCACACAGAGAGCATGACAGGAACCCTCTGCCCTCTGCCTTCAACTTAGCAAAAGCACTTGCCTCGCTCTGGGTCTTTCAGGAGAGGTGGTTTGGGGTCCACACATCTCACCACTAACCCCTGCTGCTGGCTGCCTGCGGCCCACAGTCCTCCAGGGCGCCACTCCCTCCTTCCTTCTGAACAGAAAACTCTATGGTTTAGTCATCCACTCCTGGCTCTTGGTGTGCCAATGGACAGAAAAGAATTGAGGAAATCCTCTCAAAAACACCTGACTTTCAAGTTTGTTGTTGTGCTGCAAAGTCTTATTTTGAATGGCGGAAGCTAAACACTTCTTTTCCATTTTCTTTCCATTCTTTCCATGATTCTCTTAAATGTCTTGCTGTGTGAGAATGCAGTGACGGATGCCATTATCATGATTATTATCGTCATTACCATCTATGAGAGGTGGCATACCCTCTGGCTCACGTATTCCTAGGTTAATTTCTCTGATTAACCCAGCCGCATGCCTTTCCATGTAGGGAAACAGAAACCAAAGGGACAGGACCAGGGTGCAGAAGGTTTGATGGGGGCGGGACACCTGGAACAATGGGGCTTTCCATGGGGCCTGCATCCTGGGCCCTCTTAGCAGAGGGGAGTCACCAGGAGGACCCAAGGACGGGAAGTAGGCTGCAGCAAAGGGGTGGGGCCCCAGGGGAAATAGAAACAGTACACAGATAAACTTGGCATTCTTCATAACTCTACTCCCGTTCCTCCTTCTGCTAAATACTAAGCTCGTCCCCACTGCCTGGCTGGAAGGGCACCACAGCACTTCTTCTGGAGCATTCCCGAGGAGGGCCCACCGTCCTCCCTAATGTGAAGCCGCACCAGCTCTTCGCTGTGGATGGCTTCCAGCCCACACGTCACCTTGTGTTTCTGATTTACTCGTAAGTTTTGCTCTAAAAAATAATTTTCAGTAACCCCTAAGGAAATGCTTGTGCTCTTATCTCTAAAATATTCAAATGACCCCCTGCCCATTCTGTGTTCTTCTTCCTTGAACAAATTACATCTGGCCCCTTTCCTGCCTGGGGAGCGGACGGCGATCATGTGGGTTCGGGACTTGGCTGGCTCTCCGTGCTCTTTGTCAAGCTGTGTCGTTTTGTGGTGAGCCCGTCGGCCTGGGAATTCTAATGACCCTGGCTTCATGGGTAATTTGGGGTAAGTTATTCATCCTGTTCTTCATTTAGCTCCTCTGCAAAATGGGGCCAATAATAGCACAGCACGATTTTGAAGCCATAACAAGATGACAGAAATGAAAGTGGTTACCTTCATCTAACCATGAACTTGGGTGCCACACAAGCACGCAGTGAAATGTTATCATCCTTCAGGGGAGCCGCGTTTCATGAACCGCTCCGTGTTTTACTCGCTGTTTTTTTTTTTTTTTTTAATAAAAGAAGTAATAAGGAAAAAAACAACAGCGATAGCAGCCTGGGATGCGTGGATTGCATATTCTCTGCTTCTCACTAGAGTAAGGGAAGTGCTGTGTCGTTTCGAGAAGTTGATCACAGAGGACTTTGAAGGGTTTCTCCTCGGCCCCGTTGCAGGTACTACAGGAAAATATTGCGGCCAGAGTATCTGCATACATTACTTGGGCTTTAAATCCTAAATCACTACATAAGATGCGTGGTCTGGTTTAGGCTACCCAACTAGACGCGTTGGCCTGGTTTCCTTTCTCCAGAGCAGTCTCCTAATAACCAAACATAAAAAAGCCGGGCTTTTTTTCAACGTTGCGAGTCCATGTGCTGTAAACATGGTCTGAGGTTAGAATATTGAATTCCATGAATATCAACAATCTGTCTTACCCCATTAATCAGAGGTTTACGAGCTCCGCCGTCTTAGGAGCCATGCGGCCGTCACTGATAATTCTCTGTCAAAGAGAAATGGAATCATCTAGACATGTGCTTGAAGAGGAATTTTTCCCCTTGTTGATTTTATGTAGGAAATGATTATTAGAAAATGTTGGCTCGCCTGGTGGCTTAAAGGTTTGGGTGGGGGGAGGCCTCCCGTTGGGGGCGGCGGAGACGTGGGTGATACACAGAGCCCTTGAGGGGGCTCTGCAGACCCAGAGAGGTCTGGCAATTTGTTGGGCTGGGTCCCCCTCCCCATGGTCTCCTCTGGGACCTATTCCAGGGAAGTGAGATGAATAACCCTCGTACTCACCCCTCTTCCCCAGGCACTATTACAGAGTATTGGAATTATGTTATCAACAGACAGGCATTGCTTCAGTTCAGGACCCCCAAACACTAAGGAAATGTCCCCCATCCCTGGTGGGAGAGCACATTTGATGACTTACAAGCCTGTGTTTCTTAAGTCTGGTCTCCTTACTCCCCAGCCGGCTCCACCTGTTTCCACGGAGTCCTGGAACAACGAGGGTGAGGCAGGTTGGGAACATGTCACTGTGAGAGCTCGGCCGGACACCAAAAGGGAGTCCAGTCAGGGTTCAAGTCCCCCCCACGTCGGCACAGTCAACCTTCTTTGCCTTCACATTCCATGTATTTCCTACTGCACATGCCATGGTGTGAGCGAAACGGGTGCCTTATTCTCCCGGTTGGGCACGATTGCTGTATGCCGGGCGTTGGCACGCACACAAGGGGGCAGGCACCAGGGGGCTTCCGCTCCATCTAAGCCAAACTCAGCTGAGGGCACAGGTTTAAGCCGTTTGGGGAGAGTAGCCACTTGGGGGAGGAAGACACTAGTACTTCTGATGTGAGACCTTAAGAATACAGAACTGCCAGAAAAACTCATTACCAGTGACTAGGACACGTGTGGTTACCACCCCTCCCTCACCTCACTACACACACACATATTTCTTTGGCCATCACTGAGAAGAGAGACTGGAGTGGAGTCATTTTAATTAAGTCCCCCCCCACAAAAGATAAAATTCTAAAGTCCTTCCCAGGGTGTTTCACTGAAGACCTCACGTGCCTTGTGTGGCTGTGATAGGCAAAATGATTCCCCACCAAAGATGTCCACGCCCTAATCTCCAGAACCTGTAACTGCATTGTGTTGTTACACAGCAAGGGCGAGTTAGGGTTGCAGAAGGAATTAAGCTTGCTAACCAGCTGACCTTACAGTAAGAGTATCCTGCAGTATCTGGGTGGGCCCTTACCCGTGGAAGACAGAGGCAAGGAGTCGCTGTCAGAGCGATGCGATGTGAGAAAGACTGGGCCAGCCATGGTTGGCCTTGATGATGGAAGAGGAGGCCACACGCCAAGGAAAGTGGGCAGCTTCTAGAAGCTGGAAACGTCAAGGACATGGGTTCTAGTCCCCCAGAGCCTGCAGAGAGGAACGCAGCCCTGTCAGCACACGGAGTTCAGCCTGGTGTGCGCCACTTCTGACCTCCAGAACTGTCACAGTGCTGCTTTAAGCCACTCAGCTCACAACGTGTTACAGTAGCAGGTAGAAAACTAACACAGTTGCCTTCGTGGTTTCCTCTGATTGGCACAAGTTATAAAAGAATTGTAATGTTGCTGTGTCCCTCTGAATCTTGGCAAGTCAGGTGGGAACAGAGTGTTAGAGCAGACGTTGGCCATGCCCAGCGTGAGCACAAAAGCAGGCACAGGAAGGGTTTGAGACAACAGGCAGGCATCTTTTTCTTCCTGAGGTTTGTGAGGACGGGCCTGAGGTCACCACGTTCTCTCCCCGGTTCATTTGAAAGATGGCCATCTTCAACACCAGAGCCACTGGGTCTTGAGAAGCAGCCCTGAGCTCTTCTGAGAGTACAGTTGGTGCTTGAACAATGCACGGGTTAGGGGTGCCAACCCCCCGTGCAGTCAAAAACCTGCATATGACTTTGGACTCCCTCAAAACCGAACTACTAATAGCCTACTGTTGACGGGTGATAACGTAAATGGTCGATTAGCACACAGTTTGTATGTTACATGTATTATATACTGTATTCTTGTAATAAAGGAAGCTAGAGAAAAGAAATTGTTACTAAGAAAATGATAAGGAGAAGAAAATATATTTACTGTATTTACTGAAAAAATCTGCATGTAAGAGGACCCATGCCACTCAAACCCATGCTGTTCAAGGGTCAACTCTGTTATGGTTTCCATTTTTTCCCTATGCCTCTTAAAAAATTTTTTTTATCCTCACCTGAGGACATTTTTTTGTTGTTTTTTAGAGAGACCAGAAGGGAGAGAGAAAGAAATAAACATCTATGTGAAAGAGAAACATCAATTGATTGCCTTCTTGTACTTGCCCCAACCTGGGATCCAACTTGCAACCTGGATATGTGCCCTGACCAGGAATCGAACCCGCAGGCTTTTGATTTACAGGATGGCACCCCTACCAACTGAGCCACACCAGCCAGGGCTGCCCCTTTATTTAAAAAAATTCTTTTAACAGGTAGCCCTGCCTTGTTGGAAAGACCTGTGAGGTTTCAGACTCGTTCCTTTCCTGGTAGTGTACTGGGTCAGCTAGTTCTGGGGGTGGCCAAGCAGACTTGCTCTTTTGCCAATTTCTGTGGTGTCAAGGCTTCCGCCACAGTTGACATCAAGCTACCAACTCACTGTCACTGAATGCAAAGGCGGGAAGAGTTCCCACAGTCCAGATCGGGCCGTCTCCAGCACACCCCGAAGACTGTTGGAACCCCCCCGAGGGCTGTTTGAGAAAGCACAGCCTGCTGGCGGAAGCTCGGCCCTCAGTGAAGACTGCTGCAGAGTCTTTCCAAGCGGTCATGCTCTGTTGCACAGCCGGTCCCCGCAGCTGCGGCTGTCGAGGACCGATGGGAAGAGAGTCCCAGTAGCCATGAGCTGGTTGAAGGCACTGGGCGCCAGTGGGTAAGGCCAGTCTCAACTCTGGAGTGTGCATTCTCTGGCTCTTTTCTCCTTTTTACAGTTACGTTTCGGTCTAGCTTGATTCCATCAGGCTATTTGAAAAGCACTGAAACCTGAAACCACTGGTCTTTGGGAAATTATTACGAGAGCTTTGATCATCGAAGCATGTCTCATTTTATATCCGTCATACCTAAGCAGACTAGCGAGTCTCAATCCTACCTCTGGCTGCTCCAGGATCTATTAGCAATGCGATAGGAAGAGCTTCGGCCAGTGCGTTGGAAGAATTCTAACACCCACACAGGAGACATCGCAAGGTGGCTGTTGACTTGTGAGCAGGTGTGTGAGAAAGGTAATAGTACCCACTGTGTGGAGGTGTTAGAAAGAGGGAGGGAGGTAATATTTGTCACGTAGGATCACAGTCAGTGCTTTCGAATTGTTTGTTAAGCAAATATAAACAAATACATATGACTTTTTAAAATTGAGAACTGAAGAGCTCTTTGACCCAAGAGAAGTAGTCAAATGTCACCCTATGCTGTAAATGCGCATCATGGCATAACCAGATAATTTCTCCTTTGTGTTTTTTACTGAAGCTTTTTAAAAACAATTTCAATGAGACTGGACACTCGTAGTGACTCTGTTCTCTGGCATGGGCTCTAGGGGCCACATGGCCACCAGAGCTGGTCCTCACAAGCGCTCACCGCCATAGTGTGGGACCTGCTTCAGGCTCCCTCTGTGTGATCGACAGGGCCTGGGCTGCACCCCTCCCAAACGCGGGCACAGAGCCTTCCATGTGCACCACTGCACCACACACACCTGCATGAGGTGGCCCATTCGCCCTGGGATCTGTATTTCCCTCCAGATTAATTGCAAAGACCAGGTGATGGTCGGGCCTCTGCAGGCCTCGCTCTTTGGGCTCAGGATTATAAATCAGGGGCCTCATGTGGATGGGCCAGAGGCCGGAAGACATCTGTCTGGCAGCGGGAAGAAGGAGGGGCTTGCAGGCACTGGGCTGACTACACACTCTTAAGCTCCCGGGGGTGGGTGGGTTGGGATGAAAAGAGAAGCCAAACGTTAAAGATGCTGGGGCTACGTTTTCCAGGGACTGTCTTCATCCCACCGTGAATGGACCTGAAACCCTGGATTTCATCAGCCGCGCCATACCTCACAGTCAGCCCCGGGCGCGACAGCCAACGACCCTGCTCACCAGCAATTGGGAGGCTTCCCGGCCTCGGGAGGGAGCTCTGAGGGCCCGCGTTCGCACCGACGCACTCACGAGAAGGCCTGGCCTAGAAATTGAATCCAGTTTCTTTTTCCTGTGTTTGTTTTGCGACCCACCCTTGGAAGGGCAAGCCGATGTAGGAAAGCAATAATTCTCCAAGGCACACCATTTCAATTAAGAGGCAGAGAAACCCAGAGGGGCCAAGAGCTTCAGGAGGAGCCAACCGCAGATTAATGGATGCTCAAGAATGCTGTGCTCGGAGCCGGGAATTACTGATTTATGGCTATTCACATATTCCGAAGCATTTACCTCACGGCCTTCCCTAATCACAGCACGGTTACCCGGCCGCTTTCACTGGGGGCGGAGGATGGGGTAGGAGGGTCTGTCTAGTTGGCTCAGTTTTGGTAACTGAGCTCAGTGATTTTGAACCGAAAATTTTCAAATCATGCCATACCTGACTATTTAGTCAGGGGCACTGACCTCTTTTCCCTCAGATGGTCAAATTAAAAAATGACAACAGCCAGTACAACAATAGCCATCCGGTGTGAATGAATTAAAATTATATCTATTTTTTGTCAGAGCAGCAAAAAATATGTTTTTTGGTGTGCCGCAGAATTTTAGTAGTTAGTTTATGTGGGCCCTGAGATGTGAGAGGTTGAGAATGGCCGGCTTCGCTCTTCTTGCCAAAGCTGGGAATTAAAGCCTCTTTGTGAACTGAGAGCAGTTTCTTCCATCCAGGGCCTTCCCTCTTGTCCCACATGGAGCCTCCTTGGTGATTCTTAACAGGCAAGGCATTTTCTTCCTCTGAGCCTGACCAGGCTTCATGCACCTCAATCACAGGTGTATTTTACTCAGGGTGCTTAGAGCAAAGTCAGCTCAGCCATTTGGTTCACGGAAGGAAGGAGGGAAGTCAACGTATTCCCCGGGATTAGCCAAAGTCACTTTTCCCCCCATTCATTTGCTGCGCTCAGAGGACATTTCCTTAGCACCTACTAGGTCACAGCTCCATGCTAAACAAGAGAGATTCGGAAGAAAGGTTTTCCCCTTTCCACGTGAGGGCTCAGTCTGGTGGGGGAGCCAGATGGGGAAGTCAGTAATTGTGATGGAGTGAGAGGCCCTGAGGAAAGGCAGCAGCCGGCGTACAGGAAGTCCCGGGAGAGCGGGGTGCCAGTCAAGAAAACAAACACAATGCAGGCTGTGGGGGAACATATTCCTACTTTTAGAGGTGCTCATCAACATGCCTAGTAGCATAGTGTCGTTACTACGTTACTGTGGTAATGTCGATAATTTATTTAAAGTTGCAACAACAGAAAAGAGATTGCATGAACGACAACATAATACTAAGAATCATTAAATCTGGATGGTGGGATATGGTTGGCCATTGTGTTAGTACATTCTCTTCTGTGCGTTTGAAATTTTTCATAATACGAAGTAAGAAAAGGAGGTGTTGGGAGAAAAATATTTTTGTTTATTTAATTTTTTTTTTATTTTAGAGAGGGAAAGTGAGGGAGAAAGAGGGAGAGAAACATTGGTGTGAGAGAGAAACACTGACTGCTGCTTCCTGTGTGCATCCCAACCAGGGACCGAACCTGCAGCCCAGGTCTGTGCCCTGACCGGGAACTGAACCAGTGACCTTTTGGTCTGTGGGGCAACAACCAACTCACTGAGTCCCACCAGCTGGGGCGAGGCAAAATATTTTAAAATGAAAGCTTCTGGAGAGTATACCAGCTCTTTACCGAGTATTTTGAGGGCTCTGTGTAGGAAGCTGCGCATCCTCAGCGGCATCGTGAACACAAAGGTGTCACTGGCCCACTTCAGAAACAATGCGAGTTGGAAAGTCAAGCCTTGCAGGGAACAGAAACCCACAGGCTGCTCCCTGCCACGCCCTCCCTGCCATACAGTAATAAAAATGCATGTCGGGCGGTTAAAGCTAAGCAAGGTAGTGCCGCTAAAGTGTTTTCACAGTCTCCTAAACCTCTTGTGAGGGAGAGCTCGTTCAAGGTAATTTGAAGGTTCTCTGTCCACGGCACGGTCGGTGGTGTCCAGAGAGGCATAAAAGAGCCCAAGAAAGTGTCCTTCTGTGTTCAGAGACAAGCGGCATCCCTTCTCACTGCGCTTCTGAGCTGGCGGACCCCGGGGTCCTGAGCAGGCCTTGGGGGTGAAAGGTCTCCAGCGGTCGGAGGAGGAGATGCCCGTGACAGTGAACTTCCAACCCAAGTGCAGGCTGGGAGGACTGGGGTACCTGGCTGGAATTCCGTTTGGAGCTGCCTCCAGGTGCCCTGATTGACGTCAGAGGGCCTTGCCAAATTCCATTCTCCAGACTGGAAATTCCAGGATGGTGCTGGTACCGCTGAGTGACACTTTCTTGGAATGCCACCAGGCGTTATTAAGTGCTCTCCCCACCCCCATGCATCTAAGGCATGAAGGGTAAAGGTCAACACATAGAAAACTGAAGTGATCGTAAAACCATCAGTGCGGACTCAACAGGGGAGAATCTGCCAGGGGTGGCGTCTGACCGGAGGGTCTCACGCCCTGCTCTTGGGGGCCCCTCCTCCCCCAGTGAAAGCAGATACAGCACCGGCATGCCTGCTCTGAAGCACAAGGGCTTTGTTTTATGAGCGTCTTTACGATGCTGTAATCTGCCACGGACAGGGGGACCTTTCCAGGGCTGGTGCCGATGCTCCCCGGGCTCGTTAGCCAGGCTGTTACTGAGCAGGGTTGGTTTCTGCTGTTTTGTCTGGGGGTCGCCGTGTAACTCCAGCCCTGGCGTCATCGGCTCCCGTGCAGGGGGCCTATGAGGGTGATGTGTGTGGGGGCTGGCCATGCTCCTGAACGGCAGGGAGCACCCCACAGGGGCACCGTGCACCCTCCGAACTCGGCTGGATGTGGCCCATTGTCTCTGGCACCGTGGGCGACCTGCCCTCTGCAGAGAGAGGGCTTGAAGCTGTTTTCCCAGCCACAGGGCTCCACGCCCCTCACACCAGCCCCCTCCGTGACCAGGGACCGGGGAGAGCTTGGTCTTCTCAGCACTTCACTGAGCTGACATAAAGGATGCGTCACCACCCCTCCAACATCACATGCTAATAAATGAAAGTTGGCATCGTTTATCAGCCTATGACATTTCAAGCCTTGCTAAATTCCTTTGCCTGTACCCAGAGAGTGTAGGGAAATGTGATTTTTTTTTTAAACAGATGCTTTGGAAGAGACTGGTCAAAACTCTAGGCTCCAAAGTAGGGAATTTTGATTCAAATCTGGACTTGGCCAACAGCTGACCCTCAGCCTCAGTTTCCTCATCTGTGAAACAGGTTTGGGGATGATTCTAATTTCATAAGCTCTTTGAGAGGAACGGATGAAGTGCTGCATGCAAACTGCTGAGCTTGGTGTCTGGCGCGCAGTCAGGCTCCCTGACCAACGGCTTCTACCATTTCTGAGGTTGCTCCTCCCTGCCCTGCACCCAGACTGAGGATGTGACTTATGAAGTGACAGCTGGAGCGTATTTCAAAACCGTGCCTACTACACACAGAGAGGAAATGCACCGTGAGAAATCAGGGAAAACCACAGCACTGCATATTAGCACTCAGTTACTGCAATTAAAAAGGTGTGTAGATAAAGGTGTGAAGTATCGGTAGTTGCCAAGTCTTGGGGCCCAGCTAAGTATGGGTGTTATTTAGAAGCTTAAGCACAAGGGTTGGAAATTTTGCAGTCGATATGAAGGATTTGCGTTATGAACTTCCCTCTGTACAAATCATCCCTAGCAATTAAACCTTTAGGAGCAAAGGCATATTAATAGGTGGTTAAAACAGTAACATCTAAGTTTTTTAATTTACTTACTATCCAATTAGCCTTGAATTATTTATTTTATATCAAGAAAACCCTATCACTAGAATTACACGAATTTAGCAAGGTCATACTATACAATGTCAGTGTAAAAATAGGTTATATTTCTATATACTTGTAACAAATGCTTGCAAAGAAATTTTAAGAAAAGGCACGATTTACAATGGCATTGAAAACTTTAATACCTAGTAATAAATCTACTGGAAGTTGTATAAGACCTCTACATAAAAACATCAAAACATCTCTGAGGAAAATGAAAGGGGCCTAAATACACGGAATTTCCATGTTCATTGGTTGGAAGACTCGATGCTGTTAAAACATCTATTTTCCCTAAACTTATGTGTTGGTTCAACACAATCTGTATAAAAAATTCCAGCAGGCTTTCTTTTTTTTTTTTGAAGAAAGAAACGAGCTGATTCCAAAAGAATCTACACTATTCAAAATGAGTTTGATGAAGAAATACAAACTTCGGGGGCTTATGCTATGTGACTTCAAGATACAGCACAAACCTGCAGTGGTCGGGGCGGAGTGTTGGCGTCAAGATATACACGCAAATCAACTGAAGGAAATAGCCCCTGGACTGACACCGAGAGAGCTGATGGATTTCCCACAAGGACGCCAAAGTGCTTCAAGGGAGAAAGAAAAAACCTATGTAACAAATGTCGCTAGAACTAGACATGCCCTGTTTATGCAAAGGAATACTATACAACAATAAAAAGGAATGAGCTATTGAAACACTCCACAACATATTCTCAAATATAACATGCCGAGCCAAAGAAGCCAAATGCAAAAGAATATATACACTTTGATTCCACTCCTAAGAAACCCAAATCAAGGCGACGCTAATCTGTACGCACACCCTTGTACATGAGTCGGGAAGTGTTGGGAGAGAGGAGATGGACTGGAGAGAGTTTAGGGAGAATTTCTGGTGTGATAAAAAAAGTTCTATATCTTCTCTGGAATGATGATTACCAAAATAGATACAATTCTCAAAGCTGGTTGACTCAAACACCTAATTACACATCTTATTTAGGTTAATTATACCCAAATAAAATTTTTTAAGTGAGAAATGAAAAATTATTAAGGGAGGAATATTTAGTTAGCGAACTGCCCCTCCTGTCATGTCTGTTCCACTTTCTCTGCAGGCTTTCCAAGGGAACACGTGCCCGAGGACGGGAGGGGTCATTTCACGTGACTTCTTAAACCTTTGGAATTCTTTCCGCGTGGAACTGTTTTGAGTAACGGAAACACAATGGAATTCTTTATGCACTTTGTGGTGGAATAGTTTTTAACACAGAGAAACTAGCTCTTCCACTTAAGCTGGATCAGAAGGCTTCGACTGAACTTTTTATGTCCTGTTAAATCTCAGAGGGCACACGGAATGAAAGTCTTTCAGGCTAGTCCCCAACGCTTCGCTGCCTTCTCCTGTATCCCCTCCCCCACCCCTCCATCTTTAGTGGTGGGTGGAGACAGGTTTAAGAAATAAAGTCATATTCAGCAAGAAAAATCAAACTGAAAAGCAGACGCCCTCATCTCTCCCAAAGGCTATGCAAGGGTGAGCATGTCACCATATCATCCTACAGAATTCTGTACACCAGGCTGGCTTTTGATAGAAGTCCCCACTTTTGCGATGACTCCCGGTCGCTCAGTCAGTCACGCCGTGTGTTTGGGGGCTCATTTGCCATCGGTGAATGGGCAGGTGCCCCTCAGCTTACTCCTGGCTCCTCCCTTGGGTCTATCAGCTCTAACCAACCCTGGGACTTGGTAATGTCACACCATGGAAATCAGCCAAGAATGACTGGGCACGTGAGTGAAGCCCTTACTATACATGCCAGGCACTTACTCATGTTAATGTTTATTGCCACAGCTGCCCCACGCAGTAGGACTATCATCATCCCCATTTTACAGATGAGGAAACCTAGGCACAGAAAAGTGGCTTAAGTTACACCTAGTAAGTGGCAGAGCTGGGTCTGAATCCAGGCGGTTTGTCTCCGGAATCTATGTTCTCGGTCGCACCACCTCATGCGATCTCGCTAATGTTTTAGCCAAAGGGAGCAAAGGAAACCCGAGCAGGTGATGCCCGGCATCTGATTGTGGACATGGACTTCGGGGTGGGGACGAGGCTCACAGGAAGCACAAACACTCGACGGGCATAGACAGACTCTCCCAAACACGTTGCCCCTGATTTCATAGGGCTTTATGGTCTTGAAACAGGTAACACTGCAGCTGTTGATGAAGTGCCTCTAGATTTCTACCTGCGCTCACTTACTCCCTAGAGGGAGGAGCCGTCCTGCTTTGGGAGCATAAAGAACATCACCCGCCCTTCCGGTGAGGTGAGCTCATAGACCCTGAGAACAAGCCTCTCTGGGATTCCTGGGTGGTTCTCCCAGATACCTGCACAGTCCAGAAACATGCTGAAGTTCATCTTTCCTTTGGAAACTGACCTTGCCATTAATCTACATCAACACAAAGCCTGTGCATCCCAAAATTACCATCCTGTTTCCAGGTACTCAATGGTCCAAGGGCAAACAAACCATACCTTCCTACCAAAGTAAAGTAAGGGTATGGAGATGTTTTGGTCACATCTTCCAGAGTCCAGAACACACATCTTTCTAGAGTCTAGAAATTAGAGATATTGAATAAAACAAGCCCATGAATTAATCATTGACCACGTAATCTGCTCAGCGTGGAAGTTTCTCATCCTTTCCTTCCTTTACCTTCTTGCCTGCCCTGCTCCCAATGCACCTGCCTGCTCTGATTATTTAACCTCCAGCGTAGGCAGAGATTCCGTCCTCAAGATAAAACTGAGTAGAGATATAATTTGCAAACCATAAATGCAACTCACCGTGTTGGTGTGGCCTGGCCCGGTCCGGTGCTACATCTGAACTCTCTGCCAGGTTCCTCCCGAGCATCTCACTCAACCTCTGGCCCAGGTGCCCCTTGGCTCCGGACTCACCTGGCCGGCTCTCCACCCCTTGCGGTACATTCCCCCAGCTGGACCTCACCGCCGATTAGACCCACCTGGCCTCCGGGGGGGGTTCCCTTTGCCTGTCCTTCCTGAGGCCGCTGTGCTCCGGGTTGGCACCCAGCTCGAGCTGTATGGAGGCCCCTCAGGCCTCCGGACCGTCCAGGCTGGTGGCACGCCTCATTTCAGCTCTCCGCACTGCCTCTTCGGTCCCTGCCATCCCAATCCTGTCCACTCTAAAAAGGGGCCAGTGTGTCTCTCGGCCCAGCTGAGAGAGTCACTATTCTCTTAACAAAAGGCCAATCAAACACTAAGATGGTTTCGCTGACGTCTCTCCCGGCTCAGATGACCTGTTTTCTTAGGCCTCATTGTTGCTGGTCACCGCAGGTGCCTCTTGGTGTCCAAGTTCAGAAGAAAGCCCAGACGGAGAGTGGCCTGGGGGAGCAAGAAAATGCCCGGAGGAAAAGCAAGAGTGTGAAGGGGAAACCCTGGGAGGAATCGGGCAGAACACCCAGCATGGAGGGCCCAAGAGGAGGGAAGGGATGGGGAGATGATGGCAGGGTGGGGGGAGGGGGGTGAAGCCCACCCAGGAGGCGAGGACAACTACACACAGGAAGTGGTTCTCTAAAGACAGGTGAAGGCCAGGAAAAGACAACAAGACCATTTTTTTCTAAAAACATGGAACGTGAAGATCAGGGTTAAAACTGCTTGGTTGCCTGGGAAAGGTGAAGGAAAAAATAAATTTCTTTGGTCCCTGAGGGTTCTGCCCAGGTAACTTTCCGCAGCACAGCCATGTCCACTCTCCCTTGTGGGCCTCGGCCTGTGACCGAAACCAGGCGGGCCTTCTGGGCTCGGCTGTGCAGCTGAAGCCCAGCATCTGGAAAGCTCGGGAATCTTGCCCATTCTAGAGCTTGACTTAAAATAAAGCCTGGTGTGCTCGTTCTTGTCCATTGTTCACCCCTGCTTTGCGGACTCTGCCCTCCAGTTCAAGTCTGGCCAGCAGCACCTTGTGGCCTGGCCCCTCTGCTGGGTGGGTAAGCCTGGGCAGGGCCCCAGTGCAGCTCGGCCTGGCGGGCTGGGACGCACAGCAGTCTTCAAGGTGGGCAGGCCTGGGTTCCTGTCCCAGCTCTGCTACTTGTGAACTGTGTGGCCTTAGATGAGTGTCCTGTGTTCTCTGAATGTTTTCGTCTCTAAAATGGGGTTAGAAATTCTTGCAGGGTTAAGTAAAAGAACCAATATGCATTGAGAATGTAACACCAGGCACTCGGCCAAGCACACCCCAGTTCCTCGTGCTGGATTCGTTGCTCCCCAAGACAGAGTCTTTTTATTAGGGGGGAGATTATGCATAAATTATATTAGCCGTAGTGGTATTTACATTTGTTTCCCCCTTTTTTAATTTTTCTACTATAGTTGGCCTTCAATATTATTTTGTATTAGTTTCAGGTGTACAGCAGAGTGGTCCCTTTATACTTTTCAAAGTGCTCCCCCTGATGTTTCCAGCACCCACCGGGCACCACGCATAGTTATCTCAGTATCACTGACTGTGCTTTACATCCCCATGACTGTCCTGTAACTGCCAGTTCCTGCTTTTCACCCGGGGTCCCTCAATCCCCTCCCCTCCAGCTTCTAGACCAGAGCTGACAGGTGCCCGGGGCCAGTTTCCTCTCTTTCACTTTCGGGGACCCAGACCTTCACCTCCCAGCGTGTTTCCCCTTGTACAAGGGACACGTTTATGGTGACTGGCTCCCACAGCCTCTCTGAAGGGAACAGAACTCCGGAGAGGTCCCTCGTAGACAACCACACCCATGTCCACTGTGACTCTCCTTCCCTGGTCTTAGCTGATGGGTGACAGGCCCCAGGGCTGTTGTCACCTCATATGTTGGTCAATAAAGCTGCCACCTATGGCCTGGCACTGCCGGATGTGTGCAGCCAGCCAGACCCTCGGTCTCTCAGAGGCAACGAGCCACTCGGTGGTGGGCGCGGCAAAGCTGGACCCGAGCCCCCAAGGGTTCGAGCACAGCTTGAAGTGATGGGGCAGGAGAAACTGCGAGGCAACAGAGGAAGCCCCAAGGCTTTAAAAATTACAGAGCGTACTTCACACCCACGGGGAAGAAAAAATATTATGCAAAGAACAGAAAATAACAAGTGCTGGCGAGGCAGTGGAGAAGCCGGAATCGTCACGCGTTGTGGGAAGAAACAAAATGGTGCGGCCGCCATGGAAAACAGCGTGGTGGGCCCTAGAAAATTAAACACCGGATTCCCGGTGACCCAGCACTTCCACAGCTCGGTGTGAATGACCCCAAGAAGCCAAAAGCAGGGACTTAAGGAGATATTTGTTTTCCACCCACACCAGAAGCTGCGAATAAAAAGAGTGAACATCGCCTCTGAGCAGAGTGAAGCCACTTTAGAAGGTGACACGTTTTGATGAGAGCACAAGAATGTCCCCGGGGAAAGGAAGGCGGGGTGCACCGGCAGCTGGGGCTCCACCCAGGACCCACAGTGGCCGCAGGATGGCTGCGGAGAGGTGGTCCAGAGGAAGGTGAGGCAGGGCAATAAATTGAGAGAGAGACAGAAGCATATGTAAGTCATAAATCTCAGGAGAGATAAATAAAAGATTAGCGGTGAGAAGTGGGAAGGCTGAGAGGCACTATCTGAATGAACAGATTGAGTGGAAGAAATGATTGCGTAACAGGATTAGGTAGGAAAAGGCAACTGTTCCCCTTTAACCAAAAGAAGCAAGAACTCGCTGAGGAAATAGATCCTGCTCGAGCGTGGTCACGGCAGCTTTTCAGGAGCAGAACCAGGCGGTTTTGGGGGGGGGACCTAATAAATGGCCCCCACCTCAGTGCTCAAATGGAGAACAGACTCCAAAGGCAGGCACTGATCCCGGAGGGGAAAGGATAAGGCCCAGATGAGCATCCAGCGCCAGGGGCTAGAACAGGGATGTCCACGGTCAACTGCAGTCTGCTAGTCCCTGCGTGGCCCCCACGCAAGGACGGGCTCCCCAGTGCCACTGACCAGCCTGCCAGCGAGGACCCAGCATGCACCGCTTTCCTCCAGACCAGGAAGTTGACAGAAGTCCTACCTCCAGCAAACACCACCAGGAAAGGGTCTTAAATCTCCAGGACCAGAAGCGTCTCTTTACAGCACATTCCATTACCTTGGAAATTCAACCTGGTCACGACAGAGAAGGAACCGCAGCTCAGGTCTCCTGTCCCCAGCCCCCTGTGATGGCCAGTGACAGCAGTGCACCTGGCAGAGACCTTGAGCGGGCTGTCTGTCCCTCAGCAGCATCTGGAAGGATAAGGGGGCACCTTAGGGTGACTGTCCAGTGATCCCAAACCTGCTCAGTCCACATGGACTGTCCCCCACAGGCCCCTCCGCCCTCTTGGGAAGTGAGGTTGAATTAACAGAGCCTCAGCCAGGGTTTTCTTTCTGCCCAAGGCTAGAAAGCAGGGACCATGGCCTCAAGGGTCCTGAACGACGGTGGAGGCCGGCCTGGCCAGTCTTCACAGCAGCCCAAGGGGAGTGCAGGCATTTTCACAAACATCTCAGTCGGGGATGTGACTGACAGACAGGAGAGGCCACACACATCCAGGGGCTGTGGGCCCCCCTAGAGTTGAGGCCATCGGGCATCCCACCCTCTGCCAGCCCCTTGTACAAGTCCAACGAGCCCTGACACTTGCCAGTCTCTCCACCAAAGAAAATCTCCCTCCTCCACGTGGGCGGCCAGCCGTGTGCTGGACCTTGCCATTCTGGGGGCTCCAGTAGGAAGCCTTGCCCGCCTCTCCCAGACCCAGAGGTTTGCTGACGGTCCCTGACGTTGCTTGGCTTGTGACAGCATAACTCCATCTCCGCCCTCATCGTCACAGGGCTGTCCCTGTGTCTGTGTCTCTGCATGCTAACTGCCCTCTTCTGAAAGGACGCCGATCACCTTGGATACAAAGCCCACCCTCCTCCAGGATGATCTCCTAACTTGGTCACCTCTGCAAACACCCTATTTCTCAGTCAGGCCACATTCTGAGGCTCCAGGTGGACAGGAGTTTGGGGGAAAACTATTCAACCCAGGACAGCAACTTAAGGGTAAAGGACGCAGGAACCTTCGGCTTTGTTGGTAGAGCCAACCTTCATTACCACGCCCTACTTTCCTCCTCTAAAGCACTCTGCAATGACCGCGCTTCCCCCTTTTCCATTCTGTAAGTCTGCTCTAGCCCAAGCCGGGATCCACTTTCAAATAAAGTTGCTTTCCAGAGCTATGAGAGGCAAGGACTTGTGTGAGCAGGCTGGGCTGGCTTCGGGAAGCCCTGTGGAGCCATTCCAGGTGAGGGAGGGCGCTAGCCTGTGTCCTGGCCCTCTCTGCCATCACTCTCTGCTCCTTCCTGGCTGGCGCATTTGAAAAGAGAAACAGGTCATCAGCAGCTTTCCGTTCACTCTAAGGAGGGAGCGGACCTCGAGGGTGGGCTCTCTCTCCCTGTCGGGTCTGGGCAGGTCCGCCACACACCCCTGCCTAAATCTGGGCTTCATCATTAGGGAGTTTGTTTGCCCACGGATACAAGCCACATGCTCCAACCTCGACTTTTCCAGTGACCGGGGGTCTTTGAGACACCGTTCTCCTTCATTTCACTTGGCACTTGCTTCAGAATTGGGGCAGGGAAGTGTCCTGGGCACCTAGACGGAGACACACAGGGCCCACCTTTCACACCAATTACCTCCTAGAACTTGACACGCGATCCATTCATGCCAGCCTCATTCCCTTGCTATGCCAAAAAAATATCCCTGCGGCTGAAAGGAAAGTGCCCAACCCAAGGCAAGCTTGAACTTTCCCTGAAAGGCCAGCGAGGGAATTGATTTCCCCTCGGGTATTTTACAAAGGGGCCCAGCCACAGAACGGAGTTTAGGTGAAAATCTTCCAAACAGCAAACTCTCAAAAGGAGAGGAAATCGCTGGCCACCCCCTCGGCTCTGGTTCCTCGTAACAGAGCCTGAGCCGGTTTCTGTACGGTTGGCCTCCACAATTATCTAGCTGCAGAAATGGACAAACACAGCCAGCATACTCCATGCCCGGGGAAAGTCCTAGATCAATACAAGTAGCAGGAGGATGAAGAGAGGAGAAAAGGAAAGATTGTATCAAGCCTATTTACTTTAAAGATACCTCAAAGACCTGCTCAAACACACCTGCTTTTTCAGGGCGGGGAGGCCGCGGGAGCAGAGCAAACATGTCTGGCCTTAAAAAGAAGTGTCTGGAGAGGGAGACGCAGAGCCAGGGACCCTTCAGCAAGCCGAAGCTCAGAAGCCTCATCTTCAGACCAAAAGCATGTTTAAATGAGCTGGTGATCCCTGTATTAACAGAGTTCCGAATGAACCCCACACCACATGGGTGGCAGTGGGGTGCTGGGCACCCTGATGAAGTAGCATCTGCCAATTTCTGTGGTGTAAACACTGCCACAGCAGCTGATTGCAAACTGTCACCGGGAGGGAGCTGAAGGGGATCATGTCCCCAGTTATATTGATAACAGTATTTCTACTCCACAGATATAATAGATGCAAACACATACAGCATTGATAACGGGAAACTGTCCTAAAGTAATTAGAAAGTGGTGAGTTTTGAGGATTTATTGACTTCATTTTAAGTACAATTTATTTAATTGTCAGTTTATATATTTTAGTTTTTAATCATGGCTGTTGAACAATCAGCTCACAAAGTTCTTGAAAATTTACAAATCACCTGGACTTGGAACAAGCCACTCCATCCAGCACACACGGCCTGGGGGTGCTTCTAAAAATTACAGAAGTGCCTTCTGTCTCTCCATCACTCACAATGGCCCAAGGCCCACTGAGTCAGAATTCCTCGGGGTAGGGACCACACCCGCATGTTTTTAAAATCTCACTGGGGGTTTCTAATGTTCATCCTCAGGTGAGAGGTACTGCTACAGGTTCCCCTCCCCTCTGCAGAAAGGGAAACTGAGGTCCAGAGCTTTCATTGTCCCATGTGGTTAACATTTGACCGAGCTGGGGCATAATAACTGTTGAGTTCCCCCACCCTGGGGACAGGCCACCTCAGGCCTATTTTTGAAAGACCGTGACTTGTATTAGGATCCATAGAGCAAGGCCTCATTCCTTTTTAGTTATTTTAGCAAGAGCTGAACTGAACTTTACCTTCAGACTGGCTATGAAAGCAAGGGCTTAAGGAGGAAATTCACAGGTGAGCCCACAAGGAGAGATCCCCGCAAGGCTCTCAAAGGCTGTTTAAAACCCACTTTGTATCTGTTTTGACACAAATACTTTGTATGTGAAAAACAAACGATTCTTACCCACTCACAAAGAGAGGCTGATTGAACTGGCAGTGCTTAGCGCTGGTTAGTTTAAATTACTCTTTTGGCTTAAAAAAATATAGTTTCTCTGAGTAGCAAGATCATGCATGGTTTTCATTTGCTGTGATTCACTCTTCTGTATTTTTTCTAAATTTTCTTCAGCAAGCATAATGTTGTAATGGCAACATAGACTTTAAAAATGTTTGTATAATCGGGGAAAAGTTGACATGATAAAAAAAAACAATTCAACTTCTTTCTGCACCCAGACTTTCCACAGGTCCAGTCTGTGCCCTCCAGCTCCGGCTCCCTGAAGAGTTCTTGCTAGATTTATTTTCCCCGGGGACTTGAGGGTAACGGCCTCCAAACTCCCCGCCCCTCTTGGGGCTGCAGGGTCCCTACCAGCCAGGATGGAGCGGGAGTCCAGCCCCAGATCCCACTGCAGGTCCCAGGCCAGCTTCTCTCCTACTGTAGCTGGAAGGACACCCCACAATTGACAGCGAGCTCACCCCCCAAAGGTGTGGAGTCAAGAGTTTCAGTGGAAGCTGATCCAGTTAAGCCAAGTACAGACAAGGACACGCCTGAGCTCAGGAAGAGAGACAGGTCCCTGGGGACATCCCGGAGTGCCACCGTTCACCCCAGTGTGGGTAGAACTCCCCTTTCGGTGAGGACCTGGGAGACCAAAGTCCCAAGGGGAATAACCTTTTCACCAGGTCTGTGGCTTCCTGAACTGTCCTGGAGCTCCGACTCAGGGGAGGTGGTGGCAGGGCAAAGCTGAGTCTGGGGGGCTGTGGGTGAAGGGCTGGGCTGGAGGCACCTGCCATGGGATGTGGGGGGCACTGCCCCTGTTTCCTCAGTTCGCCTGCACACCTCTTACCCACTCCTCTTCCAGGGGCCAGGCTCCGTGGTGCAAGAACACGGAGAAACCACCCTCTTCTCACTCTCCAGCGGCCACGCAGACCTTCACCCCCTTCTGCACCGCTCCCGCTAAACCCCAATTCTAGGCGGGACCCTCTGACACCCGCTTTTTCTGCTGAGAAGACCACGTCCACCGGCAAATATCCCACCACGACTCTCCACGCCTGCCTGTCCGACCGACACCCCGTGCCCAGCCCTGGGGTGTGGACTCTGCTGTCAAATCGTGGGGAGGCTTGTGCCCAAGCCCTCCCCTGCGCCTACCTCTCGTGGGTGTGTGGGTACAAGACCTCTTAGCCCCTTAACGGCCTCAATCGCTGGCCAGCTGGGAGTGGATGTCCACTGCGCAGATTAGCAAGAGGGTTCGAGGAGCTTCTGCGATGGTGGGATTCTGCCCAGGCAGAGGCCACACCAGAGTCTCCTTCCCCTAGGCTCGCCCTCTGGCCTCCGGGGACCCTCTGCTGCCACGGTCACTGTGTCCCCATGGCCTTGGTATTGTCAGTGGGGTTGCCAAACAGAACACAGGACCCTCCATTAAATTTGAATTTCAAGGAGACCAGCAATAATTTTTAGTACACAAGTATTCCATGCAGCACTTTTGTTTGCTCACCTGGCAGCCCTAATTAATGACCGTGTGTGTTTCATGGGGTTGGACAGCAAGCCCCATGCCGTGGTGCTCTCCAGTCCCTCCCCAGCCTGGCCCCATGCCTGGCCAACCAGGCTGAACCTGGTGGTAACCAACCAGAACGTGGTTCTCACCACAGCATACTGCCCCCTAGGGGTTGTTTTGGAGATTGGAGGAGGCATTTTTGATGGGCACCATTACAGGGAGGGAGATGGGGGGGCTGGTCCTGGCATCCAGGGGACAGGGGCCAGGGACCTAGCAGGCACACAGAACAGCAGCTCTCGACAGACAATTGTCCCTTGCCCACGCACCACTCATGTAAGTGAAAACCTACTTATGAGTGTCGGCACCTAGAAACTAACTCCTTATCTGCCTAAAGTGAATCTTGCACACTTTTTTCCAGGAACGTGGCTGCTGCGTGAATTGAGGGAAGGTGGTATTTTGTTTTGTTCGAAACTAAGAGATCTCATTGTATCAGAAATAATCGCACGTGTGGTTTTGAGACTCCAGGACCATACACCCGTGCGCGAACCTTTTCTGTAAAGAGCCAGAGGGTAAATACTCTCAGCTCTGCGGGCTACTCTGGGGTCTCTGTTGCAACTGCTTAACATGTGAGTGAGTGGGTATGGCTGGGCTTCAGTGAAGCTTCATTGACAAAAATATGTGCCAGGCCAGAGTGTGCAGACCCTTGGCCCAGGAGGTTAAGAAATCCAAAGGGACAGCCCTGGCCGAGTGGCTCAGTTGGTTGGGGTGTTGTCTTGTGCACCAAAAGGTCTCAGGTTTGATCCCCAGTCAGGGCACATACCCAGGCTGCGGGTCTGATGCCCTGTTGCGGTGAGCACGGGAGGCAACCAACAGATGTTTCTCACATCAATGTCTCTCTCTCTTTCACATTAATGAACGTATCCTTGGTGAGGGTTTTTTAAGAAGCTAAAAGGACAGGAGCTTTTCTGTTGAGGTCCCTGAAAAACCACATGGGCTTCCAGTAGGGTGTCCTAGGTTTGTCCTACCTTCTCTGCCCGAGGGAAGGCAGCCGGTGCTGATGCTGCCCTGCTGGTCACCGTGGTCCCCAGGCTTTGAACGCTGGCAAGGCCACTGGTCCTTGTTGCCTGCAAGTCCCTCAGAGCCCTTTGCTGCGCATTAAAAATCCAGAGTCTCTCCTAGGCGTGTGCTGCTTTCTGATGTGTCCTGTATAAACTCTCAGGAACTGGCCCCGGGCTCTGCGAATGATTTATTACTGCCTCTCGCTGAGCACGTGTCTAGGCTGTGAAGATGAAGAGAGGGGAGAGGCCGCTCCTTTTTCTTCATGAAAAAGGACAATCTCTTGCCTGTGAGCTCTGGTGTCTTCCTCCTGGCATAGGACCGGCTGCAATGGCTGTGCCCAGGGACAGAGGACTAGCTGGGAAGGACACAGGCTGCCTGGGGTCTTATTTATGACAGAAGCCATTCCAAATGCAAAAGCACCTTCAGGCTTTATTCTTGGGTTTTCTGAACGCTACACACAACGTAGTGTTTCGAAGCCAGAGAAGCGCAGGCCCCTCCTAGGGGATAGATTACGATTTCAGGACTGACAGTGTTGGTCTCGCTTTAATTTATCCACTGAACAAAGGTATACAGTTTTCTTCTTCTTTTTTATCGAATTGATTGGAGTGATGGTGGTTGATTAAATTATACAGGATTCAGTTGTAAAATTCTATCACACATCACCTCTGTGTGGTACTGTGTGTGTACCACCCCAAGTCAAGCCTCCTTCCATTGGCATGCATCCGCCCCAAGGTACGAAGTTAATGTTTTTGTCCTCAGAGCAGAGATTCCTCAGAACAGGCTTTTCAAACTCCGTCAGACGGGTTGGAGAGAGGTTTTCCTCTGAGTCGGAGAGCGAGGCTGACATGCACTCAATAGGCTGGCTCTCCCCGGCAGGTGGGCAGCCCTGAAGGCGATGTGGCAAGTCTATAAAGGTCACTTTCCGAAGGAACTCCGAGAAGATGCCTAGGGAAAGAAGGGGTGGGGAGGAGGGGAAGGCAGGCCAGAGTGGGGCGGCCGTTCTCACTCCCCACCTTCTCGTATTCTTCTGACTTTTAAATTGTGTAAATGACGCAGTGAGACAAAAAAAAAATTTAAAACCAGAACCAGGATGGTGCTGGTCATTGTGTTCCCAGCCCAGTGGGTTACCTGGCCAAGGACTGGACTTCTCTCCTCTGCTCTGGCCCCAGGGAACTTGGGTCCTGTAATGACCGCAGCGCTTGTGGGGTGTTGGGGTGGAGAGCAGCGCCTGCTGGCCCACGAGGCAGGGTCCAGCTCTGGGTTTAGGACGCTCCCTGGCCCCACTGCAGTTACTGTAGGAGATAGCCTGAAATTTCCAGAAACATCTGAGTTGGCTGACTTGATTGGTAAATGAGCTAAATGGCACTTCAGGGGAGTCGCCAGCAGTTCCGACAGGCACATGCGGGCATCAAGGGGGCCCGAGAGCCGTGCGCACTGAGACCAGGCATCTGGAGTGCCTGGCCTCCTCATCTGTGAAATAAGGAGACCTGGGGTTGCGAAGAGTCACAAGCCAGTGTATTAACATCCCTTAGTGAAGGGGCGTATTCCCAGGAAAAGAGCCAACAGAACAACCACCCGGAAGGGAAGACCCTGGTGGGAGAGGCCAGGCCGTTGCCACGGGGGCCAGGGTCTCCCTCCCCTTTAGCTCCTGGGCTGTCTTGCTCGAGTGGCCAACAGGCTGCCCACTCACCACCTCCCGTCTTCGGGTCCCAGGCCATCCCGGCCTGGGGACAATCCCCTGCCCCCTCCATTCCCCCATGACCAGCACCCATGCACCAGCCCTGCCAATGGCACCCTGGTAAACCAGCTTCTGCCTGTACATGTGACCTTGACTGCTGGTCAACGTGCCCTCCCCAGACCAAGAGCCTGGCCCAGCAGCGGAAACCTGAATTTCAATCTCTGGAAACCTGAATTTTTGAGCAGTGGAACTCCAAGGTGGAAAATGACCCCCTTCTCTTTGACCCGCCCCTCACGACTCCGGGCACTCCCCAGTTCCTTTCCACCCACATGCAAGTTCAGGTCCTTCCTCCAAGGACACTTCTTCTCTGTCCTCTGTCCTCATGCAGCCTGCTGGAGGTGCCAGCTCTGGCTCCCAGGGCGGCTGGAGGCCCCGCTGCACGGTGAAGCACCACCAGCCTGCACCCTCTCGTTAGCGTGCACGTCTGTCTGCCAGTCATTCCACGCTCCGGGGGGCGTTCCAGCTCTCTCCGTACCCCCGCCTCTAGGATGTCGTCTGGCCCGTGGGCCCTAGAACTGAGCTTGGAATGAGGAGGATTTATTGAGGTGGCCCATCTGCTCATGGGAGGGCATTACAGAGCGAATGCCACCAAGAGCCCGTGGCCTGGCAAGCGTGGCATCGCCTGGTGGACAGAACCTCTCTGTGTGGTTGTGACAGGGCAGCCGGTCCCAGGAGCAGAGATGGAGCTGGGCAAGGTTGTTGGTCCAGCAGGAGCCTGCCCCACTCAGGTCGCCTTTGCAGAGCTTGTGGGGTGAGCACCAGGGACCCAACATCCTCCCTAGAAAGAAGTGTCACTTGGTGTGGCAATTGGGGACCATTCACTCCTGATCTGGGCTACAGAGCCAGGCATTGAAGGTGCTCTGGGCTCCCATCCCTCCTGCTGTACCTCGCACTGAGTCCTACAGGGAGGGGCTGTCAGGAATCCCACACAGCTGCCAGGTGGCACCGACAGCCAGATGAGGGACCCAGCCAGGCTCCCTTCACCCTGGCACCTTGAGGACCCAGGGACACGTAGGAAGGACCCAGAGGAGGCACCTTCCAAACATGGCCTCCTGGACACAGGAGCGGCCTTCTCTGGTGCCCCCAGTGCTTAGGGGCTCCCGGGCAAACCCCCACGCCAAGGGCCTGCCAAGCCCAGGCCTATCTCCAGATGATTCCGGCAGAAACCCAACCACAGCCAACTGGTGCTTGAAGAAACAGAGGGGCTTTTGACCTAATTATTCCCAACTGGTCGTTTTCATTGATCACATTCTCTTGGTAATTGCTGGACTCCCCACTTCCAGGCGGGGGTGCACTTCTCGCACACTCGGGGTAAATGGGGTGTGACGCTGAGAACCGGGCAGGCTCTCACTCGCCACACACTGGGCCTCTGTGGAGGAATGTTTTGTTTGCTGCCTTCAAAGTGGAGGAAGCACAGCTGGGGAGCAGGTCGGGCAGGTGGGGAGGCAGGGGGCTGGCCCCTCGGGGAGGGCCTGGCTGGTGTGAGCTGAGCTTGGCCCGACCTGTGGGACCCCCACCCCGTGGCCCAAACCCCAGTCACTCTGTCACGTAGACCCTGATCCTGTGCAGAACCCCACTTCCTCTCCTGCCGCTCTGTTCAAGCTCGGTCACTGTGTCTGGAAAGGACACTGTGAATTGCCACCTTGTCCCCTCTGCCTGGGCCAGCATCTGCCTCCAGCCCCAGCCTTCCTGCTGTCCTCAGTCCACGCACACTCTTGCCAGCTCCCCGCAGCCTCCAGGGCTCATGGCAGCTCTTGGGTCCCCCAGGGATCCCTGCCTGACCCCGGAGCCTTCCTCCCAAACTCCAGTGGCGGTCACCACCTCTGCCTCTGACTGTGTGCTGTTCAGTGGCTCTCCCCTCCTTCCTGCGTCCTGGCTCCCCAGCCAGCCTCTGAGCTCCCCGTGTCAGCCTAGGTCCCAACACTGGCAGGCACATTACACTCCTCCTGAGCCCAACCCAAACACCTGCTGGTTGGTAAGGCAGTTGGGGCGCAGCTGCACCCCAGGGGCGCTGGCCCCACTGGAACCCACTCCCTGGAAGAGCGGGGCTGGGCCTGCCTCTCTCACGCTCAGAGAGCACGTGGCTCTGATGCTGCTGAGCCTCTGACACGTGGGGCTCCCAAAGCCAGCTGAACAGGAGGCCTCGGTGCACTTGAACCTCACCCCGACTGATGTCTGATTCCTCCGCACGAACACTGGCGTGGACGGTTAGCTCAGAAGGACTCCTTCAAAGCAAAATGCAAGCTCAGTGGGTTGGGACTTAGGGGACGCTGTCATCAAATACTGCAGAGGACTTGCAAACCGACTTCTCCTTTTCTCTTCCGTTTCCCTGTGTCACCAAAACTTGAGCTGATTAGACATCTCGCCCAAGTCTGTCACTGATGTCAACCCCTCCCAAATGGGCATCGCCCCTCCACCCCCATCTTGTAGTGAAGTTGGTGAGCCTTGATGACCCTCAGGACCTCTGTGGTATAATTTCTATGTTCCCCTGTATCTGTGGTTCTCAACCAGGGTGATTTTGCCCCCTCGCCAGGAGGCATTTGGAAATGTCTGGAAACATTTTTGACCATCACAACGGGGTGCAGAGGCCAGAAGTACTGTTAAACATCCTACAATGCACAGGACAACTTCCCACAGAGACCGATCCGGCCCCAGAGCCATTAGCACTGAGGACAAGCACCCTGCCAGGGTGCTGTGGCATGTTTAGGAATCCCCACAAACTGTCTTCTAGGTGATCTAGCTATTGGATCTCAACAGCAGGTTCATGTCTTCCGTGGCTCTTCCTTGTCCAGGGAAGCTGCCAACACCACACAGAGGAACAAGGGATGAAGGACTGGAGGAGACTTCTGACTTGGAGGGGAGCCAAAAGGTGCAGGATGCCCCCAGTCAACACAAGGGAAGGGCAGGCAGGTTGAGAGGGGGGGAGGCTGCGTTCCTGGGAGCCTCCCTGTGAAATGCAGAGCCCTGGGTCCTCCCAGCTGCTGGGAGGCTGCTGGTGAAAGGCTGATGAGAGACACTTCAAGAGAGCACTTTGTTTCTAAGCTTACGGGGAAGGGCGGAGCCGCCTTCCACCGAGCCAAGCCCCACACACCTCTGCTGGGCCATGAAAAACGTGCCCATCAACCAGACAAAGAGTGCACGTGACTCCGCCCCTCAGGCTCCCTCAGCAAATGCAACACGGAGGTGCCTTTGTTTCGTGGGAATCCTCACAGAATGGCCCTGCCTGTTGCGGCAGGTAAAACGTGTAGCATCGCTGAACTAGAGTTTTCAACACAGGATTTCTCTGTCTGACAATATTTGAACAGATGGTGTGCATGCCGCACCTATGACAGCAAGACGCCCGAGTGGTTTCCAGCCAGAGACCCGGATCTGCAGGTCTCCCGTGGTTGGCCGGGACGCTTACAGAGCCTGGAACTCTCCGAGAGCTGCCTTCTGTTACTTGGACTCCATTGGTCTTTTTGCCGGTGCTTTTTCCCTGCAGTTTATTGACTATATCGGTTAGGATTGCTTTCAGCTGCAAGTAATGGCAAACCCATCTAAGAGTGACTTAGGCCATAAAGGTGATCAGTTATGTGGGGTAACAAGAAGTAAGAGGTAGAATAGTCCAAGGCTGTGGTCACGTGGCCCAGGGGTGTCACCGAGGACTCTTTCTCTGCTCGGGTCTTCTCCATAAACCAAAGCTTCATCCTCACACACATCACCTCATGGTCACAAGATGTCTCTGCAGCCTCAGACACAGCAATGTCTCAAACAGAAAGAAAAAGCAGTCAACACCCAGGGTGACAACGATTCCCCTTTGCCCAGGACTGAAAGGGGTGGGTGTCCCTGGAAAGTCCAGGCAGACTGAGACAAGTTGGTCACCCAGGGCCCCTTTTATTAGGGAAGGCCACCTCCTCCAGAAGCCCCAGTGCATTCCCCTTATGTCTTTTGGACCAGAACTAGGTCACACCCTTTCCCCTGGGCTATGGCTAGAAGAAGCCTGGGATCCCTGTCACGATTCGGCTGTGGGGCTGGGGAAGGGCCTCCCGCATGCCCATCGTGGGAGCAGAGTCGGCGTTCCGTCAGCCAGGAAGACAGTGAGGCACCAAACATCTGCCAGAGCACTCAAGAAAAAAATGACATTTTCCAATGAACCAATCTTACCAGTGGAGCAAACTTTTCCAGACCGTCCATTCATTTATGAACTCACTCACTGAACAAATATGTGTTGAACGCCTAGTGTGGACAAGCCTTTGCTTGGGGACTGGGAATATAGTGTCTGCTCTCCTGAAGCTTCCAACCAAGCAGGCAGTATCTGCACTGAACGTTATTTCAAGTGCGATGAGCAGTTCCAAGAGGCAGAGTTCTAGGGGCATATACAGGGGCTACCGAGTCAGGGGAGCCTTCCTGGCGGAGGTGATGATGAAGTGGAGACCTCAGGGTGGATGGGGTTTGCTGGGAGATGGGCAGGAGGGGAAGAACCAAGGGGATGAGAGCATCCACTGCTCTGCACTTGAGGGTGGGAAGTGGTGCGATTGTGCTGGAGGCAGCTGGATGGCACCCAGAGGGGGGCATGGAGGACCCTACACAGGAGCCCAGTTAGGTGGCTGCAACCTCGGGCCCTGGGCATGGTCTCTGCCTGCCCCAGCCTGTAGCGCTCCACTGCTTCCTGTCACTCCCAGCCTCCTGCAGAACAGGCCTTCATCCCCCACCCCCAGGTCTCCTGGGCTCCTGCCCCAGCCCCTTTACTGGCTCTCTAAGTGAGTTGTCAGAGCAGGTGGCGGCCTCCCTCTCATCCGCTGGAAAACCTGCCTCCTGTGAGCTGAGGCCTGCTGGGCTGCCTGCTGGCGACACCGTCACCCAGGGCTCCCCAGACTCTGCTGTGCCAACGAGTCCCCCGGGGCTCAGGTGTTCCTCACAAGCTTCTGGGTGCTGGCGCTGCTGGTCCAGGGGCTGTGCTTGTGATGGCACGGCCTTGGTCTGATTCTGGAAGCCTGCCCGCCCAACCTGGACCATAAGTAGGCATCTCCCCACCTCTGTGTCTTCCCTCTCTCTTATCTCACTGTTCACCCCCCCCCCCCGCACTGTTTAAAAATTTAGGAAGGGACTCCCCTTGAGCCCCAACCACCACATGAAATCCACTTACATGAAAGTGTTCATTCCTTTAACTAGTGATCCCGTCCTCTAGCCATTGAATGACTAGAGGACATAAACAGCTCAATGGAAAGTAAAGTAATCAATCTAATTCAGGGGTGTCCCACCCCTTGGCATCACTAGGACACACTGAAAGAAGAAGAGTTCCCTTGGGCCACCCATTAAATACATTGTGACATGTAATCACAAAAAAATCTCATTATGTTTTAAGTAAATTTATGATTTTGTGTTGGGCCGCATTCACAGCCATCCTGAGCTGCCTGCGGCCCACGGGCCATGGGTTGGATGCCCCTGATTCCTGAGTCCTCACTGAGTTCTGGGTGCTCTCCCAGGAGCTGGGACAAAAACATCTCTCCTCGTGGAGCGTACTTTCTGCCGAAGCAGACAGTCCGACGGGAGAAAAGGCTGGTGTGTGCTCAGGAAAAAATGTAAAGAGGGGAGGTTGAAATTCTCCGCAAGGTGACTATAAAATACCACATTTTAAAAAAAGGCTTTTGCCCTGGCTGGTGTGGCTCAGTGGATTGAGTACTGGCCTGCAAACCAAAGGGTCCCCAGTTTGATTCCCAGTCAGGGCACATGCCTGGGTTGTGGGCCAGGTCCCCAGGGAGGGGCACATGAGAGACAACCACACATTGATGTTTCTCTCCCTCTTTTTCTCCCTCCCTTCTCCTCTCTCTAAAACTAAATAAATAAAATCTTTTTTAAAAAAGGGCTTTCACACATTATCTTATTTGAACTTCAAAACAACCTTGTAAGTGTGCAAATCCTTGTACTATCATTTGTTAAAAGAGTGACTTTGGCAAATGAGTCGACTTCTCTGTTCTTCGGTTTTTTTCGTCGGGAAGATGGGGATTACAGGGTTGTTTCGGAGGCCTGGTGTAAGGCTAACTAACTTAATACAAATGCAGCTCATGGGTTCTCTGGCACATGTGTTCAGTAAATGTCACTGCTTGTTGTAGTTTGAAAACCAGGGCTGCACACTTTTTTCTTCCTCCCTTTGCGGGGAGGGGGTGGGAGTCGAGGTGAGGGGAGGGGAGTAACTCTGAGTCCCCTCTGCTTGAACCTGGATGGGCTCTGTGACCATCTAGATGGCTAGGGTACGGAAAGACTGTGCCTCCTGAGGCTGAGTCATGACAGGCCATGGCCCTTCTTCCTTGTTCATGGGAATACCTGACATTGGAGCCTGAGCCACAGGTTAAGACGGGCGACCCTGAGACACCCCATGTAGCATCCACAGTGCCACTGAGCCCAGCCTTCCAGCTGCCCCTGTCCAGAGGTCCCTGCGGACCAGCCCATCTGCCTGCTGAGTGCCACCAGCGGCTTCCACCCATCAACACCACGTGCAGCCGAAGAGTCACCCAGCCGAGCCCTGCCGGAGTTCACGACTCCCAAAACTCTGCGTGCTCTGATAGAATAATGACTGGTTTGGGCCACCCAGCCTGGGGCACTTTGTTGCCCGGCTGTGAGCAGCCAGAATGCTACAATTACTCTCCTTACTATTGGTGCCACCGCCGCTGTCAGTATCGGGTTACAAGGTTGGGGAAGCAGGCAACACCCAGCCTTCGGAACAGGCAGGCGTGAAGAGGGTTTGACCTGGTGAGCTACTAACACACCTGGTCTCCGGGTTGGACTTCCTTCCCACTGTCTGGCACGGCCTCTCTCGCCACTGAGTCTGGCACCGACTGCTGCTGGCTGGTCAGCCGCCCTTTGGGAAGTGGCAGGAATACTCCTGTCAACAATTTTCTAGGGCTCACCCCCAGGAGAGCTACTCATTCCATGTGACCTGGCCCCAAAGAACACATCGGCGTCGTAGATGGTACACCCTCCTACTGACAGCCATCGCTAAAAACACCGCAAAACGCAAAGCCACCACAAAAGCCCAAGTAGGCACTTCCCCCCTTTCGGAATTAAAATAGTGTAAAGTCAAAAACCCTGATGTCCCCCGAATACAGCAGAGGGGAGCCTTGCAAATCTGACCTCCGGAACACACCAGCCAAGGAGGGAAGACTCCGAAGACCAGCCATTTCACCCACCTGTCCAAGTGAAAGATTTTAATCGATATTTATGTAACACTCACCAAAAGCTGTACTTGCTGAAGTAAAAAATAACCTTTCTCCCTTTAAACACCTTTTACTTGTTATTCAAATAGGAAGCTATTCTTTCCGAATTAGCTGCATCTGTCAGCCTGGCGTTCCTGACTACCCCACAGAAAGTTCTCGCTCTGTCTCACCTTCTCAATAACTTTCTCTTCGATGTTACGCATTTCTGACAACTCCCCGAGGTTTCCTGACAGGGGAAATCTTTAAGACGGGAGTCATGTGGTTTTTACATTCAGGGCTGTGTTATTTTTTTTTTATTAGGGTTTTCAACTCAGAAAAAGACAGCGGGGCAGAGTCCCACCAAACGCAGTTTGTTTTTTATTAAGGGTTCCACAGACTGACATTTATTTTCAGCCTTAACGTCCCACCTTTCTTGTTTCCTTTGTTGGTTTGAGAGGGGCCTGGCGTGTTCTCAGATGTGTTTTTTGTTGTTGTTTTTTGATGGTTTTTTTGGTTGGCACAGGGTACAACTCTGCGGCAGGAAGCAGGGGGTAAGTGGATGAAAATTCACCAGATTCTCTCTGTGCAAAATCCCATACACTCGTGCGCACGGCCACCCTATGAACGCCGCAGGCAGAGCAGGGTGAAACTGTCCCCTTTCCGCCACTGACCTTGGCTTATCACCCTTTACCAGTGCGTGGGTTTTCCAGCTTTAGGCCTTGGCGGAACCCTACAGACATTACTGCCTTCTGCCTTCTGCCCTGGGTCTCACTTCTCCTGTGCCTGCTCCTCCCTCTAATACTCCAACCCCATCTTTCGAGTTAGGTTAGTCTGGGTGACTTCCCAACAGAATTTCGCCCTTCAGGCGACGGCAGGTGGAGATCTGCCTTCCTCGCCTGGGAGAACAGCACAGAGAGGGGGACAGTCAGTTGTGGGGGGAGGTGGTCCCCGGGGAGGAGGGTGCCTCATTCACCAGAGAACGAGCTTGACCAACCTGGCCCCAAAGGCCGTACACAGAGCATAGATCATCTGGGAGCTCCCCTTGGGGGTTTCTAGGCGCCATCTGATCTAAGGGGGTCGGAGAGCGAGAAACGCCTTCTCAAAGGCTAAAAGCAAATGCACTGGTTGAGGGTTTCACCCTGCGTTTTCCTCTTTCTAGAATTTGCTAACCATTCTTTGCCCCCTGACTCCTCCCTGGCCCCCGCCCCCTGCACACCCATTGCTAGGTTCTCTGTTAAGACCTATGGAGGCTAGGCCCTAACTGTCAGGCTTGCTGTGACACTTTCCAGATTTCACCGTAAAATGCACATTATTTATTGAACCCTGCCTTCTTCCGGAATGGGCTGGAGGCAGCTCGCTGAAATATATAGTCACGAGAAGTGGATCCCACCTCTGGTTAAAGACAGCCTGTTGCGAAGGGAGGGGGGTGAGTTTTGAAATCCTCTTTCTCGTTATAGAGGGGGTCATTCAGGGTCATTACCTTATTTTACAACAAACAGACGTTTCTAGTGAAGGAATACAGCTCAGTATCTGTCTAAAAATTTCCTTCTGACCTTATAAATTATAGCTAATATGCAGAGTTTTTGTTTCTTCTGAACCACCAGGAAATCTGTTGTCATCATGTAAATTGCGCAGAAGGGATGCTCCGCCCGGCCAGGTGGGACAATCGCGAGATCTGACTGCTGTGACATCAGGGCTGGGCCCAGGTGCAGCTACCCTGCTCTGACCACCGGCTCACCCCACTTTTTTTCTTCATCACTGGGGCAGGGCGCTTTCTGGGGCCCCTTGACATCCTGTGTGTGTGTGGGGTGTATTCAAATATCCAAATATCCCCCCCTTATTTCGAGTTTCTAATGAACTGCTGGCCATATCCCTGGGCAGAGCTGGGTGGTGTGCTCATCGTTGGGCTGAGGAGTCAAGTTTACAAAGAAGAACACATTTATTTAGTCAATATTACTGTGCACACGTAAGAGAATGCTGAGGCAGAAGTGGCTGTCCAAGTGGGAGGTTCTGGAGAGTTCTCCTGCACGCTGGGGAACCATCACCCTAGTCTCCTCGGTGCCGTCATCCATGTGCAGGCCCATGCCCCCCACGACTACCGCACAGGGGCGCGGAGGACTTGAGGCAAACAAGGGACCCATGAGCTGCACTGAGAAAAACACTGGAGTGCGTCTGGTCCAGACCAGCGCTGCTCAGTGGAAATGAACGCACATCACAAGTGTAATTCTAAACTCCAGAAGCCCCGTGACAAAGAGGACTCAGGCACCATTAGTTTTGCGAATCTCTTCTCTTTAACCTGATATATCCAAAAGGCTGTCACTTCATCATGGAATCGATATAAAAATTATTAATGAGATGTGTGTGACTTTGGATTCGGTGTGTATTTCATACTTAGAGCATGTCTCCGTTCTCACTAACCACGGTCAGGGGCCCAGACGTCACGTTTCCTGTGGCTGGTGACTACCCTGCCAGGGTGGGACAAGAGTAGGCTTACAGTTGTTCCTATGGGAAATAATACAGGAACTGATCAATAATAACACAGGAATAAACTGTTTTGGGTACTCACAACTGCAAACCTGCTTTTGACCCACCCTATAGAGATTAGCACTAGGCTGTCTGTGCTCTTGGTTTCTGGGGTGGAAGGAGGGAAGACACAAAGAATTCTCGGGAGATGGCTGGGTGGAGGTGGAGCCCGACCACAAAAAAATGAGGCGGCAGGGCAAAATCTGTGAAAGAGGACCAAAGAACGGCAGGGGGGGAACAAGACTCAGAAACGCCCCGTTTGGTGCGTTTGTCACTGTGCGCGCTCTCCACGCATCACCCCACACAGTTTGCACGACCGTCTCTGCTGTCTGAGGAAACCGAGGCCCCGCCGGGATCCATCCTGTTTGCTCCGAGGTGGAAAGCATTCCACTGGAGAGATTTGAGTGAGGTACCGTGGACCTCGCCGCCATGTGCGGCACGTGGTTCTCATCCCAGCATCGCCGGGAAGCGTTAGGCAGGATAACTTTTTCATCCTACGGAGTGGCCAGGAGGTCAGGCATCACTCACGGGCAACTTTAATCACTTCTTTGGGAGACAGGATTTTTTTATTCAGAGTGGAAATATCTTCATGGTTTCCTTTTTTGAAAAGAAGTGTGTGTTCGTTATAAAATGTCCAGAAGCATAAAAAGACCCCCTGAAACTGTTCCTGCTCCACGAGCATCACTACAGATGGTTTTGCATAATTAGAATGATGAGAATCCATGTAACAGGAGCCACTGTGGAAAATCTCTGCGCATGGTCTCCCAGATGTGCTTCCGTGGCAACACCCTCCAGGCAGCGTGTCCTTTTTCAGGGCTGTAGAGTGTTCCATCAACAGACAAACAATGTAACAATTTCCCTTTGATGCTCATGTGCGCTATTCCCAGCGTTGGGGTGCACTCACGTTTCGCGGCTGAAGCACACCCCAGGGAGAGGCCCAAATTCCCCAGGGCAGGGAGGTAAACCCTTTAACAGGGAAGGAGATGTGAATGATTGTGACACCAGCTCTAACTTCTATAGATGGCACATCCCTACCTCTGTGACATGCCTGGAGAAACTGAGGTGCAGCAGAAGGGAGGGGCTGCCCCCCGGTCCCCATCCAGTCGGGAGCAAACCCAGGCTAGCATGCCATCTCCCGGCAATGGGCCAAGCCCTCTTCATCCTTCTCCAGGAATGTCCAGAACTGTCGCAAGAGATGTTGACAAGAGTTTCTATCATGAGACATCTCAGAGCCTTGAATGCCAACGGGGTCTGCACGTCAGGGAAGTGGGCTCCGGCTCTTTCTGGCTCGTCTGACCACAAACCCCTCAGACCCGGCTGAGGTTGCTGTTCCCGGGAACACACTTTGGGAAACAGCAGCACCAGGCCAGCTAATCCAATTGACTCTCCTTCACCCTCAGGAACATAAAACATGAAGTTTTATGTTGCTATAAGGAATGTTTTAAAATAACATAACCTTCCTATAAATTCTTCACAGCTTAGAAATAGACAGAGCTTGCCTTTTTAGAAAGTTCACATCACTTCGTAAGGCCATCATTAGTTTTGATTATTTTTTTCCACTTTTCATTTCTTTTTCAGTTGCAGCCAAAAAATGTAATAAATGTAATGAAACATATATTCATAAAGTCTTTGGTGGATGAATCACGGGTCTCTGGAAAATGTGTTTGCCTCTTGAAGGCGTCTTTTCTTTTTTTCTTTGATAAAAACAACAAATATTACGTATCATTTCTCAACAATAAAAATACGCTCTAACAAAACAAAAAACCTGTGCTTTGATGTGATAATGGTCACGCACGATGCCAGTCTGGAGACATCTGAACGGGCTGTAATAGCCCCTGGTGGTAGCTGTGGAACCGTTTGGAAAAAAGGCTCCAAGAATTAGATCATCTCAGATCATTAGGGTGTTTTTTTTCCAGGATGATGTTTCTTTGGATCTGTAACATATGTGAAATTAAAATAAACTTTATATGGCTTTGGAGTTCCCCAAACGCTTCAAAAAGTAAAATCCCATTCAAATGGCTCGAAAATAAAACTGAACTATACACTCTGGTCTCCCTTTAAAGGGCTTCTCTGACGTGCTGGGGCAGATAACCTCTGCGGGACCGGCGGCCCCTCAGCCAGCCCTCTGGGGCAGCCCTTTGGGGCAGGCGGCCCGCAGACCACAAGCTCCTGGGGGGGAGGAGGCTCACCCGGGGCCTGAGTCCTCTCAGATGTGCCCCTGTCAGTCACTGTGTGGGCCCCAGGGGCAGAATTCTTCCTTGGAATAGACCGGGTGGCACAAAACTGTCCTTTTCAGACATCCTACGGTTTCCATCTCTCAGGGGAGAAGAAAACGTGTCTAATTCCTCTGTCTCATGAGTGTCTCTTCAAACAGTTGAAGACTGCCATCTTCTTCCCAATGCTCTCTTCCACAGTCGAACACCCACAGTTCCTGGGCGGCCCCTGGCGTGAGTGTCTCCGGGGCCCTGCAGCTACTGGAGACACACATCGGTGGGAAGGAGCCCCATGGGCCCAGGATACCAAGTCTGCACCCCGGCAAGTGGGGACAAGTGGAGGGCGGGTGGTGTTGGAGCCACGTGGGACAGGAGGGCCCACCTTCTTCATTGCATGATGTCATTGTGACTGTACGTGGTAACAGAATGAGACCCTGCCGCTACATGGCCTTTTATCCCAGGCCAAACAAGCTGATGCATTTAAACATGTGGGTGATTAGCGTCCTTTGGACACATTCCGAGTTACATGCTGTGTACAACCCAGGAACATAATGAGAGAGTCCTGTCTGTTGTAACCACTGGGAATTTGGGGCTGCTTGTTTCTGTGATAGTGCTCACTAGTGAACCAGCTACAGCCCCCTCCAGGTATGTATGTGTACACACACACACCATTTAGATCACATTCATAGATTTGCGTAATATTTCTATCACCATCCAGGGTGAGGTGGTTTGTCATTTTCATTAGCAATCTGCCCTGGATCCAAGATTTCCGTCTGGGAGGAGGTGGTCAAAAGGCACAAAGTTCCAGTTACGAGACGAGCAGGTCCCGGGGGTGTCGTGCACGGCACTGGGGGCTGCAGTCCACACTGTGGTGGTAGATCTTCCAAGTTCTCATCACAGGGAGAAGACGTGGAACCGTTGAGATGGTTGTGAACTAGACCTTACGAAGGTGGTGATCACCTCGTAATACACACAAATTTGTGTAATACACAAATGTTAAATTATTGTGCTATACACCTAAAATGAATGCAGATATATGTCAGTTATATCTTGCCTTTTTTATTTTTTAAATGTTATCCACTTATTTTTAGAGGGGGGGAAGGGAAGGAGAAAAAGGAGAGAAGCCTTGCTTGGCTGCCTCTCACAGGTGCCCCAACCGGGGACCCAGCCCGCAACCCAGGCCTGTGCCCTGACTGGGAATTGAACCGGCAACCCTTTGGTTCACAGACTGGCACTCAATCCACTGAGCCACACCAGCCAGGGCTGTATCTCAATTTTTTAAAAAAAATCAACATTAAAAAAATATTTCAGCCTGTTTCCCAGACAGCATTGAGAATATATCTAAAATACTATGAATCTTTAAGAACTTGGTTTCAGAGGAAAAGTCTAACCCAGTTCCTGTTCTACCAGATCACAGACCCTTCACGGGACACAGCAGCTTCTTCTCTCCTGGGTTCCCTCTCGGATCCCATCGCATCCTGCTTCTAGCCGGGTCGAGAGAAAACACAAACAGTCGGGAGAAGAGCGTGTGGTCAGTCCTCCCTCTCTGGGTGGGGTTGCTCAGGGGCCTGGCCAGGTTTTGTCCTGTGAGCGCAGAGGCCTGGCATCCCCACATTCACACCTGAGTGAGCTAGGGCCTCCGTTCATTGCTGGGGTCCATCCACCTTGTGGTCCCGTTGGGAAACAGTGAGCCATTGTTTTGTGAAGGAGAAAATAACGTTTTAATGAGCACACACCCTCAGGCTCCCGTGCCCACAATTTCCTCCTAGAGGCCACACTCCTGGGAACGATGTCATCGCAGGCCACAGCTCTCCCACAATCCATCTGCCTGCAGGTGACATCCTCAGATCCCCAGGTGCACTGTCCTGCTGAAACTGGACTCCTCGGGGACAGGACTGCAGGGCATCTGGAAAGCCATAGCCCACGCCACCTGCTTCCACTGCTGGGGAAAGGCAGCCACAGAGTCAGTCAGCCCCTGGGACTCACCAGGGGCTGAAGTACCTCCGGGATGACTGGCATTGTCAGGGCCCACTAGTCAGGAGAGCCCTGAACCTGTCTAGATGATTCCCAGGGTGCCTCCCACACCCCCCTCCCCACCCAGCACATCCACATGCTGGTAAGGGCGAAGCACACAGAGCACACCATGCGTGCCGGGCGCACATTTTCCTACCAGGGCAGTAGGGAGATACTTGCTACCTGCAAGATTTCTGTACGTCAGTGAAGCGAGCAGCTCTCCGTGTGGTTGCATCACCTCAGAGCTGAGCCTAGCCGTCTAACACACACTAACCAGGCAGCGGCAGGAGGGTGAGTTCAACAAAATGGCAGCCTTCACTGGCACTCGCAGGCAATAAAGATGCAAGCACCTCGAGGGCCGAAGCCCAGGCTCATTGCCAGGTTCCTACGTCCCTGAAAGATGACCGCCCCGGAAGGCCAGCGCAGGGAGGTGAGCGCCCCACAAGCATCCACTGGCGCCGGCCTGTGACGGAGTCGTGGAAGCACTGACTTGCGTGTGGGAGGTCCTGAGGCTCCCGAGGGTGCTCTGTGCAGCCCCACCATCTGCTGGGCCCGGCCCGGTGATGGCCTGCAATGACTCAGTGACTTGATGTCCTGTCTTCACGGCGGCTCCTGAGGGAAGCGCCTGTCTGGACTCTGCTAGTTCAGCCTTGGAAGTGCTGCTCGGTGTGTTTGTGTTTGTGACGATGCCCTCGGGTTTAACTGAGGTCATTCCACGCAGCAGCTGGACGGGGACTGCTTCTGCATTCAGGCTGGAATCATCGTCAAGGGCGAGCCCAATACAAGGTCCAAGGAAAGGTTGTTAAAAAAAATATATTTATATACACATGTATAATGCCACAGTGGGTGGGGGAAAGCTGGCTCCCTCTTTCTAATAATGATGATTAGGCAACCCAGTGGCTGTTTGGAAGTTTAGAGCCAAGTTCAAGGATATGTCTCAGTAATGACCTGGCCTCTGCTTCCTCCTCATTGGCATGGTCTTGGTGTTTTCGTTGCCTGGGCATTGGCATACATGCCATTTGGTTTGTTGGTAGCAGCTTCCAAGCCTTTCTGGAAAGACGTGGTGGATAAAGAAATAACACTAGCCATTGCCAACTCCCTCAACATCCTCTGTTCTGTACCTCTGCTGGAATCACCTGTGTCCTCAGGTCTGGAGCCACCCCTACGGCCACTGCGGGCGACATCCACTAAGAAAACTCTCTAAGGCATTTGCAAATTGAGAAATGAGGAGAGGAGGGGTCCCCTGAGCACGGGCATCCTCTGCTTCTGTGACTGGAGGCAGACACAAGTCTCTCAAAAATGGCAATTTCCCCGCCCAACCGTGGAAAGCATGGGCTGTGCTGAACTGTTCTCTATAAGAAATCTTTTCTGTAAGACCGCACCCACCCCTCCCCAGAGTATTCATGTTTTTAAAAACCTCTAGTTAGAAACTCTATGTTGTCACTGATTAAAAGCAGAGGAGTTTCTAGAAGATAATTAACACACTAAAGCAGAAGCTTCTCAAAAAGGGGGATTCGGTGTTGTGGTTTCCCCTGTCTTCCACAATATCACCTAATAACCAACCAATTGTCAACCGCCCACAGGAGCTGGGGAGGAGCTTAAGATGAATCCCAACTCAATGTAAGATTTTTCCAGTTAAACACAGGAGCGGGTGGAAAGGATCAAGTTCTGTGTGATGTAAAGTATCCTTGACATTCTGTTAGCCTAGGATTCTAGTCTCGGCTCTGTCCTTAGTAGCTCTGTGACCATGGGAAAGCCATTTTTCTTCTTGGATTTGTTTTCTTGTCTTTGAAATCAGAGAGATGCCTTAGATTATCGTAATGTCTCCTCTTATTCTGAGTCTACTGCCTCCAGGTAGAACCCACCACTCCTAGAACTGGCGACACACCTTTCTAAGGGGAGTATTCACAAATGTCCACCAGGAGGCGCCTGATTCACTGCAAACACTGGCCCCAAGGACAGGACAACTGGGACAAGCGGGGTGACCCCAGTTTTCCCACCCACTCCTGGAACAATTCTTTACATCCAAGGATACGAGGGCCTCCCAGGGGTGAGGCTAGAGATGCACCACCTCCACCAGCCTGTTTTGTAACCTGTCCACACCTCTGAGCAGCCGTGTGGATACCTCTGTGTTTCTGAAATGTCTAGCATTTGGTAGTTTGGGGCCAGCTGCCTATGTGGTAAACATCTTCCTGGTGGAAGCTGAGAACCTGGGAACTGGCTGAAGCGGCAAAAAAGGTCTCGTCTCTTGCCCTCAATCCCTGGCTGCTGAGAACAGAGCTCCTGACCTGCATGACCACTCTGATTTGGAGGAGGTGGGAGGGGGCAGAGTCGGAGGGCGGGGAGAAGGAGGCATCTCCTCTAGGGAATCTGTAGTCAACCACGCATTAAATGTGTGTTTCGGCTACTGCTATTTGCTGCCGGGACCTCGCGCCAAATGGGAACTCTCTGGCTGTGACTACACTCGGGCCAGTTCCTCTGGCCTCCGGGGCAGCTTCTCAGATTCTTTGGGATGCTACATCTGAGGCTTTTGAAGAAATTCCTGAATTCTGTAGAACAGGTTTATGATGGACTGCGTGCCCCTACAAAGACATGTTGAAATGTTAACCATCAACACCTGTGAATGTGACCTCATTTGAAAATAAGGTCCTGGCAGAGGTAATTATCATGATGAGGTCATTAGGGTGGGCCCTTAATCCAACAGGACTGGTGTCCTTCTGAGAAGAGGGGATTAGGACAGAGATGCAGGCACCCAGGGAAGACACCTGAGGACAGAGGCAGAGACTGGGGTGACAAGCCTAGGAACGCCAAGGACCAAGGCCGCTCCGGAAGCCAGGAGGTTGAGGAAGGCATCTCTCCAATGGGTTGCAGGTGCTGACACCTTGATTCCTGATGCTGGTCCCCAGGACGCTGGTGTTTTAAGCCCCTAGTGTGTGGCAGTTGGTGCAGCAGCCCCCGGAACCTCATGCATAGTCTACATATTCTGCTCCAAGGTCATTCCCCGCCCCAGCCTAAAACCCTCTTCACACTTGGCCGCTGGGGCTCTGCCCCAGATCTCCTTCCGTCACTGAGCAAGTGTTTACTAAGCTCCTACTATGTGCCAGGTCAGGCCCGTGGCCACAGTGGCAGACATGGTTGCTGCCCCAGGAGGCTGCGACCTTCTGCTAACTCCTCTCTCCTTCCTTGCTGGCCCCTCCAACGAAAAGTGGGGTCTTCTGTGTTCTGTCAGTGCCCTCTCTGTCCCTCAAAGCATCTGTCATAAGAACAACCCTCACATCTATACCTCCACCCTGTCCCCTGGTCTCTGCTCCTCTGGCCCGCCCTCGATTGCTGTCCTGAGACTCTTCCTGGGGCCACCTTCTCCAGGTGGAGTCCCTGATGTGGTCGTTGCCCTTGCCCTTGATGGCTCCCTGCCTTGGCCACGGCCAAGCACAGCCCCAGGCTTCCTCGATCCCTGCCCCTCCCGATCGCTCCGGCCCATCTCTCCTTGCCCTGGTCTGCCTGTGCCACTCTCTGACATGGGTTAGTCATCTGAAAACTCACTTTCACATGCTCGCCTCACATCAGAAACTCCGGATGGCCCCCGACTGACTCTGGCATGACTCGCTTCCCTAGCAGGCCCGACACGGCCCTTTGTAATGGGATCCCAGCGCCACGTGCCCCTGCAGGCACCCACTGCCCCTGCGCATCTGGGCCGCTCACCCTCCTGACACACCCAGCCCACCCTCCCTCTCTCCTCCCACCCCAACACCCTGAGTGCCCTCACCCAGCCCTTCCCACTGTTGGTTCAGTGTCAGTCTTGCCTCATCAGGGATCTGTTCTCTCCTTCCCTGGAATGCTTGTGGGGTCTGGGGCAGGCTCTTACCTGCCCTCCATGCAGCCCCTGCCTCCCATCTCCCTATTCTGAGAATCTGTTGTGGGAGCCACTCTGGGGTGTCGTGGCAGTATTACCTGCCACCCGCTCCTGGCCACCATTACAGGCCTGGGCCTAGTGACCATACTCAAGGTGGCTGGAGTCCCACCAAACACATGAACCCAGGGTAGGAGATTTCAGCTCTCGGGAAAGATTTTCATCCTCCTTCATGTTAAACATGAGTCTCTTCAAGAAAAAGAGGGAACTCAGGTGACAAGCTCCGTGTGGTGATGGGCAGTTTCTTGTCACCTCCCCTGTGACCTCTACTGTCAAAGACTCCTAAGCCCCCGTACTATAGGTTGAAGTGTGTCCGTCCCCCAAATCCATATGTTAAAGCCCTGACCCCCAGGAGTTCCAAAGGTGACCTTATTTGAACATAAAATCTGTGCAGATGTAATTAGTTAAGGCAAAGTCACCCCGGAGTAGGGCGGGCCCCTCATCCCACTTGACTTCGCTCCTTGTAATCAGGGAAATGGGACCCAGGCATGCACAGCTGGAAGACGGCCATCTACAAGCCAGGGGGAGGGGTCTCAGAAGAAAACCGCTGCTGACACCCCAATCTCAGGCCTTTGGCCTCCAGGACTGCAAACACAGTGTGTCTGTGCTATAGAAGCCACTCAATTCGGGGTGCTGTGTCCCAGCGGCCTCAACAAATTCATGCACCCCCTTGGGGAAGACCCCTCTCTCCACCAACCCCTGCTCCTGGGAGCCAGAGGACAGGCAGGGGAGGGAAGTGGAGATGGGCCGGCGAGAGGCTGGAGGTGAGTACAGGTGGGCTCTGGGGGATTAAGAGGCACCATTGGGAAGGAGCCAAGGGGTCCTGAAAAGGGGCGAGACAGCAAGTTGGGAAGGAGTTGTGGAGGGACACAGACCAATGCCCTCAGAAATGTTCCAGTCTTCTGCCTGAAGGGACTGCATTTGTCCCCAGTACCCTCAGTCAGAGACATGCTTACTTCCCAAAGAGCAGTTACTCTGCTCTGGTGGTGGCAATTTGCTCTGCTTCTTGTGGGTGGTTTGGGCTGGGGGCAGTGGGTGTGGAAGAGCCCTGCCCCTCTCCTCCCAAGCCCCCTCTCCCGCTCTTCTTCTTCCAGCCCTGGTCACTTCTCCATTCAGCCAACGCGTAGGGAAGACCTGCCACGTGCAGACAAGGTGCTGGCCGTGGGCCCAGGTGTCCCACCCAGACATGGAAAGGACGTCAGCACACCTTCTGAACCTCACATGGCATCCATGTGTCTGGCTGGGGATCCTGAGGTCAGCCCTGGGGGACCAGTCGCCTGAGAGAACATGGATCTTCTTGGGAGCACAGCATTCAAGCTGTTCTTCAAGGGAAAAGGTGAGACCCCCTCCTCCTGGGATATTCCAACCCACCATGGCAAAGAGGGAGCACCATTTTTCCAAAGAGTGGGCTAGGGTTTCATCCTAGGATCCCTCTCTGGCCATGGCAGCCATCGGCAGCTCTGGCTGTATGTGTTGGGACCATGCAGCTGGGCGGAGCAGGCCAGGAAGCCTGAGCCCTGTGCCCCAGGTGGGGGAAATGACAAGGCCCAGAGGGGCCCAGGGCTGGAGACAGGTCATCCTGCACGCAGGCTGCACTGAGCACGGAGCCAGGGATGGGCGAGTCCAGGCCAGCAGGGAGAGGCCAGGCCACTGCTCTGTGGTACAGGGAGTCCTGGCCTGAGCTCCAGGAGGACTGAAGAACCTGGGATCAGGTGAAGCAGACAGCTGGGCTGGGAGGAGGCCCTGGCAGGGAGCAGGAAGCTGACGTGCTTGACCGGGGCCAAGGGGTGATGGGGAGCCAGGTCTGCTGAGGACGCACTGGGGGCTCACCAGCAGAGAAGCATCTGCCTGGGAGCAAGGCCCTAGGCTGCATCCTGGCCAGGATACGGGAAGAACCGCGTCTCTGACAGAGACAGAAGCCTAGGTTGTCCGAAGGGCCTGATAGACCAGGCAACAGCAGGAGACAAGCTCTCTCATTCAGGGCAAGCGCTCCTGCCAGAGGTCAGGACCCAACCAGGAAGGGCAAGTGAGGGGACAAGGGTGCAGGGTGGGGGGGATGGGGTGCTTGGAGCAGGTGTCCCGAGCTGCAGAGGAGGCAGGACTGGGACAAGGCCTGAGGCCAAGCCTGGATGTGGCCGGTTGGAGAGCCAGGCTTTTGGGAACCAAGCATTCCAGTGGTCTTTTGTTTGTCCCCAACGCTGTCCAAGTGCTGCAGACAGGTCACCGTCTTCACAGCACAGCCCTCGGACCGCCGTTCCCACCTGCATACAGCACAGCTGGGATTTAGAAAACACACTTTAAAAAGTTTTTATTCCCACCCAAGGACATGCTTATTGATCTCAGAGGGAGGGGGAGGGCGGGAGAGAAACATCGACTGGCTGCCCCCACATGTGCCCCACTGGGGACTGAAACCCCCATGTGCCCTGACTGGGAATCAAACCCCTGACCTTTCAGTTTACAGGACGACACTCCAGCTGAGCCACACCAGCCTGGGCTAGAAAGCACACCCTTGGTGCCTACAAATCTCAGGATGGAGAACTGGGCGGCAATCAGCCCCCTGCCCACCTGCAGGGTGAGCAGCGATGGGGAGTGGGGTTCGAATTTGGTCTGCATCTGCGTTCTGCATAGAGACAGAAAGAAGGGTGTGGCTGAGCAGCTGATGCTGAAAACCGACCTGAGTTCCTGTTTGAGCTGCAGAAACCCATTAAGGAGAAGGCTAATGTTTAGCTTTCTGCTGCCGTTGATAAGGCCGGGGAGCTTAGGAAAGCCACAGCGCTTCCCGTTTCCTGGCCTGGCTGTGAAAAGCCTCTTTGTCTCCATCTGTGGGCAGATAAATTTGGGGTTTTATCCTTCAGTGAGTAGGATCAACCTGCGAACAGTTCATCTTTCCCTGTAATTCTTAAATTTAAGAAAAAAGCCACGCTCTAGCACTGCAGAGGAAGGTCATCGGCAGAATCAGCCTGCGCCTCTGCATTGCCTCCTCTCCCTTCTCCTGCTCTCTGCCCACGGGGTGACGTCTCTGGATTAGAAATCCCACGGACTCACAGCTCCCGAGTCTCAGCAGACAACGCCGACGCAGGCGAGTGGATGCCTGGCTGACACTTATTAAGTCAGAATGCCAGAAACTTACAAGAAAAATGGCCCCTTCTGCTTCTGGAACCGATCGTTCAAGGCATCGGGCAGCTGGGCCGACAGCAGTCACGCCACACCTTTCCCCGGGACACAAAGGCTGGCCCTCCATGATGACAAACACGTGGGGGATCGGAGACAGCTGGGCACAACCCTCCTCCACCAGCTCAGACCAGGAAAGGAGCCCCGTTTCAGGCCCATGTGACGTGACGGGAGAGACAGAGACAGAACCAAGGAGCCTGTTCTGCTGGGAATTATCAGAACAACAACCACATTGGCGCCCGGGGTTGTTTTAACTTCTTCTTTCCCCAAGGAGGGCGGAAGCTGGTGGGAAATGTATCACACATCTCTCCCAAGATGCTGCCACATTAAAATCACGGTGCCTTTTCTTGATTTATTGGCATTAGACCAAAATCTTACAACTTACAGCCATGAATGGGGTGCGACTTAGCCTATTTATAATAGCCCCCAATGCCTCCACCCTCTCCCAGTTTTTGTCAGTTTCATTTCATTTTTGGTTCTCAGCCAGGGGCACCCCTCCTGGGCGTGTGTGTGGGGGGGGAGGTGACGTTTGGCAGCACCTGGAGAGAGCTTTTGGTTGTGACGATTTGCTTGGGGGCGGGGGGTGCTGTTGACATCTGGTGAGTTCAGCAATGTGGCCAAACGTCCTACAGTGCCCAGGACAGCCCCACGACAGAGAAACATCGAGGCCAGACCACGGCAGGCCGAAGCTGAGAAACCGTCGATACGCTGCACGGAAATCTCTCGGTCCGTCACCTTTACACACTGTGGGACTTGGCATCACCGGATGAAGCCATGTGGCCTTTTTACTGCCCTCCACCCTTTCCCTCCCTTTCCTTTCAGCCAAGTCACGGTGTGTTCATCTACATTGTATTTAGAACAACAACTGAGAATTTGTTCTGCACGTGGGTTCTAACATCCGAGCCCCAACGCATAGCGTTTACCACACTGTGGTTATGCTAATATCCATCTCTGAACCACATGATGTGGCTCAGTTAGTGGAGAAAGAAATGTGATCCTTTGCCACCAACTTGGGCGTCTCCAAGGAGACAAGACCAGGAGTCTGGGTCAAGAGGATTTTCTCTCCCTACCCCTCACCCGAACCTCCCAGCATGCCCCACTTTAGTTTGCTACACATTTGAACTGTGACATCCTTGTATGGTTTCTTGATTCTGGTCGAGTTGGGGCTGTGTTTTTAAATGTTTGTTCACAAAAGAAGCACGTCCCTTGTCCCCACCATCAGATCACCCAGCTTTTCTATTCATCCTGTTTGTTAGGTGTCACCTCAAAGCCGTACTTGCTGAAGCCTGGCCTTGTTCTATTGGCCATACTTACTTCTCAGACTGGCCGAGTGACTCTCATCCTGAAACGTCTTTTCCATCTTCTCTTGGGATGGTGTCGCTTGGTCCTGCACTTCCTTGGATTCTTAGTAGCTCCGAGAGGTGGTACCTCCCAGTGCTTGAGTGCTGGGCTGGGGACAACTCACTAGGGCCCCCACAGAGTCACTGCAGGACCCTGAGCGATCCGTCTATGCCTCTCTTTCCTTGTGTGTAAAATGGGGGTTATGAGGGTGAACGCAGTAACCCAACTCAGGGTGGGTGTGCGGGTGAAATCAGTGAATGAATGTAAAGTGTTTAAATCTATGCCCGAAATGTGGTAAGCCCTCAATTAAGTGTTCATTATTACTCTCATCATTTTACTGGAGTGTATCCTTAAGTCACTTTCTTCAGACAGGGTAGATGGATGGCAAAAGCTTCTGAGTCTTTTTTTGTGTGAAATGTCTTTTATTTGCCTTCTTGTTTGATTGACAGGCTGCTGGATATAAAGTTCTCTGGTTAAAATTACTTTCCTTCGGAATACTGCCCTGTTGTTTTCTAACACCCAGTGTGGCTGTTGAGAAATCCAGTGCAGATCTGATCCCTGTCTGCTTGACGGTTTTTATGTTTGGTGTCCGGAAATTTCCCAAGGATGTGTCTAGGTGTGATACTTGACCTATTCAAGTTGCCAGACTTTTTAGCTGAGCCTGTGTTTCTCTTCAGCTCTAAGAGACCTTTTTAAGCTCTAATAATTTCATTCTATTGTTGTTATTTTTTTAACATTTTCTCCTTCCAGTTTGCCCCTTTTGTATCTTTGGAAGCTGCCATCTGACAAAATGTGGGACATACTGAGTTGAGCCTCCACATCACCTAAGTTTTCTTTCTTCTTTCCCATGTTCTTATTCTGTAAGATTTCCTTCCTATATTTTATCTTCCAGGACTTTTACCAGAGGTTTTACTTCAAAAATAGTATTTTTAATTTTTAAGAACTCTTCTTCTTAGTGTTCCTTTTTTTAGAGGAACTATTCTCATTTTATGGGTACCGTATCTTCTAAAATTTTTCTAAAATACTCATTAAAGGTTTAGGAAGAAATTTTGATCTGAGTTCTCGCCCGTTGCCTATTACCTATGCTTTCTCTGGCATCCTCTATTCTCTTTGTCATCCTGGTCCTCCTATCTGGGGCTTTTTTATATCTCTGTGGTGATCCTTGGTTGCCATTCATACTCCTATACCAGAAGACAGGCTTCATTAATACGAGTAGCTGTTTTCTGTTATGGCGTAGGTCTGGCCAACTGCCTAGGTGAGCTCATTGGACATTGGGAAGCATTTGTTCTCGATCATCTCTGCTTCTCCCCACGCAGACCCCTCACTCGTGATTCCCCTGTGCTGGACTCTCTCCTCAGGCAGTCAGCCCATCCTACAACCCCCGCCCAAGTCTGTACCTCCAGTGTGCACCAGCCAACACTAGCTCTGCAAGGGCTGTAGCAGCGCCAAGGCCAACCCCCTAGGGTGTCTCCCTGGTGCCGGGTTACCGCATTTCCCAGGTACCTAGCAGATATTTGTTGCCGGTCAGAGTACATACCACCATTTTGTGAACAGGGTGTGAAAGGCGCTGAAATTGGTACACCCTCACAGCCCAGAGTACCCTGCACCGTCCGCAGGTGTCCACACATATAACCCATCTGGGTGGGCTGCAACCGCACTTGCCAGGCTGGCGAGTCCAGATGGCACCGCCAGATTGCTCAGGGGTCACAGCCATCAGTTGAGACTGGAGCCCCGGGCATGAAGTGAACAGCAGTCCATAGCCCTAGATTTATGCCTGAAGTCCTAGATGCTGGGTCATGCCTTTTCAACAAAGTGGGATCTCAGCAGACCGAGGGCTGGTGATGGGGATCTCCAGCCTCTGACGTGTCCCTGTGGTTAACAGGAAAGATAGGTGGATGTGTTTTCCACTCGGAGGGGCTGCGGTGGGGACTGAGTCCAGGGCCAAAAACTTGATTGGTTTCGATAGCAGTGGTGAAGCAAGAATGTTCCAACCTGTGCAGCCAAGCAACTCAGCGTTCACCTGTGTGACGTGTGCAGGCCGGCCAGTCCCCAGCGAACGCGGACGCCCCGGAGATGGATTTGAGAATGCGAGCTTAGGTGGGCTTGCTTAGCTCATTCTGATTAAAAATGCAAAGGCTTGTTTCTCACCCAACCCCTCTATTGACTGATTCGTGGGATGCTCTGGACCACTATTAATATCTTTCTGCACTAGTTTTTTAAAAATAGTTTTGATTTAATTTTTCTGGGTTGAATATCAATACATTTGGCTCTTGGTGTCTCCTAGAAAGTGGAAGTTGAAGAACCCTTCTGCTGCTCTTAAAGGGCCACTGTACCAGTTTTCTGGGGCTTCCATAACAAAGTCCCACAAACGGGGTGGCTTAAAAGAACAGAAACTATTTTCCTGCAGTTCCAGAGTCCAGAGATTCCACACGAAGGTGTTGGTGAGGTTGGTTCCTTCTTGGGGGCTCAGAGACAGAATTGCTCCATCCTCTCTCCTGACTCCTGGTGACTGCTGCGACCCATGGAGTGTCTTGGCATGCAGTCATGGACTCCTGTCTCTGCCTGTTCTCACGTGGCTGTCTCCTCCCACCCCAGATGCCTGCGCCTGCGCCTGCACCTGGAGGTCTCCTCTGTGTGTGTCTCTGGGTCTGTTCTCCTCTCCTTATAACTTATACCTTCACTGCATCTGCAAAGACCCTATTTCCAAATAAGGTTACATCTGCAGGCACCCAGGGTTCAGACTTGGACCTCTCCTTATGGGGGATGTAACTCAACCAGTGGCCCACCGAGTCCTACTACCGCTGCTTGGGGTTCATCGTTGGAGAGTGGGGATCCAGGGCCAACAGGGGAAGAATCCTAGACCCCGCTCCCACATCCTTAGTCCATGACTACGCATACTGATGTGATTCTAGAAATGATATCCAAGGATCCAAAAGGTTGGTTGTGCTGAACGGTGCCCAGGATGACCTCACACCCCAAGATCCAACAGAACCCCAGGAGTCTAAGCCCTCAGCCCTGGTCCCAGCTAGCCGGCCATCGTCTCGGTCAATGAGCTGTGTGGGGACCTGCCCTGGAGGCCTCTCTGCCACAGAGCCCACATGGCAGCCTTTCCCCGCCTGCCCGCAAAAGCCATCGTGGTGTATGGAGCTGTCTGAGCATCCAACAGAGGGCAGGATGTGGCTTTGCACGGTAGTTTGAAACGATCAAGAAAACATATATTTACCAAAATATGAGCTGAAATAGGATGTCCGGAAGCAGAGTGCCAGTGCGTGGGGGTGGGGGGGCGGGGGATCAGCTCAGCGTTGAATAACCAGGGCCACAGGCTGTGGGTTTCACAGGGCTCATTTGCATAATGCCCACGGCTGTGCAGGCAGCAGGAAAAAGTGGTCCATGGAATGGCTCACAGGGGAACATAAGTGCAGGGAAAAGAAAAAACCCACCCGGGGGGGCAAGAAGGCTAAAAGCAAAAATAAATGTACAAGTCCATCTCGTAAGTCCCACAGATCTGTAGGGATTTGTAACTCGGGGAAACCCTCCAGTGAAAACACAAACCAAAAAGTGACCCAGACTGTAATACACACTCCTAAATAAGTTGTCTTTTCCGGTAATGAAAGCAGAATAAGACTGCAAATACACACTCTCTCTCTCCCTTGCTGCAGCTTTTTAAAATCTCTTTCTTGAAATATTACAAAGCAAACAATTCCTGCATTCTAACCCATAATAAACCAGTTCCATATCTAATCAAGTTGAAGCCAAAGCCATATGGGCTGTGCAAACATTTAAAGAAGTAATTCTAAGATAAGGAAAACAGGAAACTGGAGGGTGAGGAAGATGGAACTGATACCCGAATGGTAATCTGAGCAGCAAAGTCACTAACCCCTTCCTGCACCATAAACAGAATTTCTTGGGATGTGTCTCCTCTTGCTTCCCTTGTGATTTGCCAGTGGGCTGGACCAGTTAGTGCAGATCAGCATCCCTTTCTCTGTGACTCCTGTGTCGGCAAACTGCTGCGGCCGCTGAATCCGTGCACCAGGCGCTCCCATCTGCTCCTGGGAAAGTCTGTGTGGTCCCCCCTTGAGCCCAGGCTGCCCAGGAAAAGGGCAGATGGATCCACCTTGGTTTCCTGTCCTGCTGCAAAGGCCAGTCTTTCTGTCTAGACCAGGTGCATTCACACTTTGGCCCCATCACTTTTTGCTGTGGTGGGGGGTTGCCTTGTGCCTCGTAGGATGTTTAGTCGCTCCCCTGGCCTCTACCCACTAGATGCCAGTAGCACCCGCTTTGGTGGTTATGATAAAAAAATGAAGAAAGAAGAGGATAGGGTAAAGAGCCTCTGGGACAACTTCAAATGTACCAACATCTGAATCATAGGGGTGCTGGAAGGTGAAGACGAAGAGCAAGAAATTGAAAATCTCTTTGAAAAAACAATGAAAGAAAACTTGTTTATTTTGGTGAAGGAAATAGACATACAAGTCCAGGAAACACAGAGAGTTCCACACAAGATGGATGCAAAGAGGCCCATTCCAAGTCACATTATAATTAAAATGCCAAAGGTTAAAGATAGAGAGAGAATCTTAAAAGCAGCCAAAGAAAAGAAGTTAGTTATCTACAGGGAAGTTCCCATAAGACTGTCAGCTGATTTCTCAAAAGAAACTGCAGGCTAGAAAGGACTGGCAAAAAGTATTCAAAGTAATAAAAAGCAAGGACCTACAACCTAGATGATGCTATCCAGCAAAGCTATCATTTAGAATGGAAGGGCAGAAAAAGAGCTTCCCAAATAAGGTCAAGTTAAAGGAGCTCATCATCATCAAGCCAATTATTACATGAAATGTTAAAGGGACTTATCTAAGAAAAAGAAGAAGATCAAAACTATGAAAACTGTCAATAAAATCACAACTACCAACAATTGAATCTAAAAAACAAACTAAGCAAATAAGCAGAACAGAAACAGAATCATAGACATGGAGATCATTTGGAGGGTTATCAGGTGGGAGGGGAGAAGGGGAAGAATGGGGGAAAAGGTGCAGGGAATAAGAAGCATAAAGGGTAGGTACAGAATAGACAGAGGATGTTAAGAATAGTATAGGACATGGAGAAGCCAAAGAACTTATATGCACGACCCATGGACATGAACTAAGGTGGGGACTGCCAGAGGGAGTGGGGGGTACTAGGTGGAGGGGGGCATAGGGGGAAAATTGAGGCAACTGTAATAGCATAGTTAATATTTGATATGTTTTTAAAATTCTCCAGACATGGCCAATGTCCCTGGGAGGGGATGCAGACGGCCTGCACCTAAGAACCACTTCTTTTGAAGCAGACTTTGCTAGAAAGAGCTCAGGTCATGCACTGCAGTGATATTTCATTCATCTTCACAGACAGGATCAGTGGCTCGAATGTCACCTTCTCCAGAAGGCCTCCCCTGGCCACCCTAGTCACACTCACCCATGATTTCTGTTACTTATTCATCAGGTTTATTGTTTAATATTCTGTCTCCCCTGCTAGAGTAGATGCAATTCCAGGCACACAGTGGGTGCTTAAAAACATTTGTTTGATAAATAAATGGGTGAGAACTAATTCCACATGGTGCAGACAGTGAAGAGAAGCATCCTCCACGTAACTAGGGTGCTGGGTGAGGCAGCTCCAGGGTTCGCTTACTCAGCCGGGCCACGGCCACAGGCTCTGGGGTCTTGTCCCCTGTTCTGCTTCTCACCCAGATACATCAGTGCCCAGTGTGGGAGGAGGCATGGTCTCCTCTCGCTCTCTTTTTAAAAGCAAGGAAGCCTTTCCATATTCCAACCCCCCGGACAGGTCCCCCCTGCCTACACGTACATCTCACTGGCCAAATTCATCCTTACATCAATTGTCTGCAAGGGGAATGGAACGACCACAGTTTCACTCCTCAGCTGCAGATGGATACTTTCCCCAAAGCGTGGAGACCTGAACAAAAGCACAGGTGTGGCAATAAGGAGGGCTAGGGAGGGAGTCACCAAACACAGTCAGGTTCCAGGAATGAGGGGACAGAAGGGATCAGTGCCTGTGCAGGTCATGTGACCCACAGAGTACCCCAGCCCAGGGCCCGCGTCTTCTGTCTGCCTTTCATCTCAGTGTCCATCCTGTGCACTCCTCCACAGGATCGGGGTATCAGCGGTCACTAGCCGTGACCCTAAAGTAGGAACAGCTCATGGTGATACCTTTCCCTGAGGACATTAGGACTTTCCTGGGCGCCTCAAAGTCTTAAAGTTCTTTCATAGCCAAAGGAACTAATCTCTAATGGCCAAACATCAGATTAGTGGGTAAATACATAGGGACAAAAGAATTCTCTGGGTGTCCCTGAAAGCACCCTCAAAGGCCCAGCCCCCCTCATTAAGTCAATACGGAAGCCCCTCTCTCTGCAGCCAGGTTTCTGATGCCCCTCGACCCCATCACTGCCTTGTTCCCCCAGCGCCCCCAGCGCCTGATCCCTGGTGGACACTCTGATCATTGTCTTTGTTGGGTGGATGGACCAACTCCATCTTCTAGAGTCCACTTCTCTAGTGCAGGACATCAGAGGACACGAGAGGCTCATTTTCCTGCTGTTTCCAGGGTGCGCCTTGCCGAAACCCCCGGCCCCATGGCTGGGAGAGACAGGATCTACAACCTGGGAATGATCCAGATTCTTATCCTCAAGGCCTTTTCCATCCTTTGTAGACTGGCCACCATGTCCACGAGGAGGCAGACACCTTGGGTCCTGGGCCTGGGGACTATCCATTCCCCTCCCCCAGACTCCCCGGGCTATCTGGAGAGGACATTCCTGCCAGATGTGGACAGCGACAGAGCCTTGGCTGAGGACCGACGAGGGCCCATAAACCAGAGCCAGCAGGCCACATTGCTCCGTCTGGAAGAGCGTCTCCAGGCTTCTGGCTTCTCTGGGGTCACGTGGTGGACCGGAAAAGGTGTCCAGTTGGGACCCAAGCCCACAAAGTTATAGCTTCCTACCTACCAGGGAGCTTTAGCCAGGGCTCCCCAGAGAATCAGAACCAATAGGGTGTGTATGTTTATATAAAGCACATCAAGTAGGCACAGGAAATTAACCATCACACTGGTTGACCTCAGGCAAAAGAGTGTCATTAAACCTCAGCTTACTCACCTAAACGATAAAGTAGGACAATGTCACCCACTTCAGGGACTGCTGGGGATTAAATGAGATTGGAGGCTCATGGTGCCTAGCATCTGTCTATCTGTCTGTCTATCATCTATCTATCATTTATCTCTCTGTTTATCATTTATCTATCATCTATCATTTATCTATCTGTCTATCTATCTGTCTATCTTCTATCTATCGGTTCTGATTCTCTGGAGGACACTAATGCAGGTGTCATTTCTATTTCAAAACTTTCCTCCAAATTAAGGAGACATTTGACACAGAGTTTTGGTGAAAAATCATTGTTACTCATTGATAAACATAATCTTGTTCTGTACATTTAAAAAAATTATCTTTTCTTTTTTCTTATCACCCTGAGTTGGCCACCAATAAACTAAGGAATTTCAATATTTATTCTGTTCTTACCATATAACTCTAAGAAATCAAAATGAGCACAAAAACAAAAGAAAACAGAAACAGACCCACAGACACAGACAGCAAACTGAGAGTTGCCCAAGGAGAGTGGTGGAAAGTGGGAATAATAAATAAATAACAAAAAATAAATGATTGAATAAATCGGTAAGTTAATACAACAGTGAAAACGAACCTCCTCCTGAGTAGCATACCAGCCATCGCTGTCCTAACCCTTCCGTCGAGATTCTGCCAGAACCAGGAACACATGGATGCGGCCAAGCAGGGAGGAATGTCTACCCCCTGTCAGCCCTCACTAAGCACCTACTACGCGCCCAGACCTGCACCAGGTGCTGAGCAAAACTGAACGTGTGTCTTCCCAGCAGCACACAGGCATGGATCCTATTTGTGGAATTTTTAATCAGCGTCCTGCTCACAGAACGAAGGCTCAGTAAAGATTTTAACACGTGTGTGTGTGTGTGTGTGTGTGTGTGTGAGCGAGGGGCAAAGAGCGGAGAAGGAGCAAGCTCCTCCTGACGTGTGCAGGAAGGACCATTGGAAAAAAGCCCCATCGCTGCTTCCCCAACAGCCGTCTCGAACACTTCATTAGGGAGAAAAAACGGTGTTTTCCTCCCGAGAGTCGGTGCCGTGTTGCTTTCAATGTTTCGACCCCATAAACAAACACACCCATTTCTAAAACCCCATTCTGCTCAAGAATCATCTGTCTTCATCTCAGGAGCACATTTATGCCTCCTGTTTAAAAGAAAACAACCACTAAACAGACTTTGGTGACCATTTTGCCCAAACCTGAGAGGATGGGGGCTGGGGGTCAGCCTTCAGCCTCTGTCAGTGTTGGGAGTCCCACGCCCGGGTGTCACCTGATATCTTTTACAGGGCACAGGAAGTGCTGTCCACTCTCCGCTGGGGACCAGGAGGGAAGGCAGCTGGGGAAGGAGGAGGGTCAGGAAGGGAATGTTGAGCAGGACATTGAAGAGTCGAGGAAAATCCTTCATTGTCAAAGTGAAATAGGCTTAGCAACAGCCTCGCAAGTAGCCTGAAGTGAGGGGCTGTGTGTTCATGTAGTTCCATACCAGCGAGAGGGCTCCCCAAATAGTTTATTTTAGGGGCATGCCCAAGAACACTAACTGAATTGCCTTTCCCCTCATCTGTCAGAATCCGAGCCCCAAATATATTTTTCTACTTACTATTTGCTTAACTCGGTGGGATCAAAACTCCATTCATAGAGACGGGTGACCCCCAAGTTCAAGATGCCCTCATCAGAGGCCTCAGCAGCTCCTGTCTTGCTCTTCAGGTGCTGCAGACGTCACGTGGCAATCTTACTCTGCCCCTCTGGGGTTCCAGACTGCAGGTGAAAGGGAGCAAAAGACTCTCTGGCCCCAGAAGGCCAAGGTTATAGAGTCAAAGTCATGTTCTTTAAAAAGAAATGACACACAATCGATGCATACAGTGGAATATTACTCAGCCATGAAAAGGGAATGGCGCTCTGGTACCTGCTACAATGTGGACAAACCCTGATGATATCACACTGAGTGGAAGAAGCCAGGCACAAAAGACCACATACTGTATGTTTGCGTTTATATGGATGTGCAGAACAAGCAAATCTCTAGAGACAGAAAAGAAATTGGTGGTTTCCAGGGGCTGGAAGGAGAGAGGAATGGGGAGCAATTGCATCATGGATGTTTTGGGAGGGGGTGACGAAAGTGTTTTGGAACCAGATAGAGGTGTGGTGGCACAACATCCTGAATGTAGTAAGTGCCACTGAATCATCCATTTTAAAAATGGTTAATTTCATGTTTGTGTATTTCACCCGAAAACACACACACTCATTATTTGTAACCCCATTGTTTAATTTTAACCTTTCGATTTCCCTAGCTATCTCTTGCAAGTCGTACCAGTAAGGCTGATTTACCAATAAAACTCCTTTGCAGTAACAACCCACAAGGCACATTCCTGGATTTTTATAACAATGTTTTTTAAAGGAGAGCAATACCTGATGTAGAGCCCAGTTTCTGATTCAGGAGAGTTGCACATTAAAAATCTTGATAAGAATAATTTGTTTCAGGGGGAGAAAGGGAACACAGTTCCAGAACATTTGGACCTATCCTCTGTCGGATAAACACTGCCAACTCAGAAATGGGGGTGTTTAGGGGAAAACATTTATATTTCAGGTGTCCTCACACTGCCTGTGCCCCATTACACATCTGATGTCCCTTTAATGGAATGTGACCATCCCAGCAGCTTCCCTGGGAGGCCACACTCTGCCCGTTCACTTCCACGTACGTGTTCGGGGTTGGATGACATGCTATTTCTCGTTTCAGCGCTGGAGGGATGATACGGGTCTCAAATGTCATGAGATATTAAATAAAGTCACGCAGAGACGGACTTTGGGCCGTGTTGATTTGGAAGCGCAGTGGCTGCTTAATTGCAATTTGTAAAAGTGAGGTCTTGGCTGGAAATGGTTTTTGTCGGTCAGGTTTTGTTCCTGCCATTTCTTGGGGAGCCTCAAGTCTCAAGGCCTGTCCCCTGAGGCTGGCATCACTCCCCAGTCAGGCTTAGGGCTGGTGGCATTCGGGTGAGGAGCTAAATGACAGGTCCTGCCCCACAGGCTGCCGCCCTGACTCGCCCCAAAGAAGCTCATTGCTCACACTCAGAGTTGGATTCCAGAGCAGACTCCCTCAGTGTGTGATGGATTCAGGGCTCTTGCTTCCTTTCCCCCCCCTGCCCTCTCCTCCATTTTGGCTGGATAACACCCTGTTAGAGTGCGCGGGCAAGCCCAAGAAAGGAAAGGAGAACCAAGAGGAGCCGTTCCCCCAGAGGGACAGGAGACAACTAAAGGGGAAGCAAGGCTACATAATTCGCAGAGGCCTGCACAGGAGGAAAATTCAGGGACCCTTGTTTAAAAATATTAAGAACTTTGAGCTGGTGACAGAAGAGCTTTAAACCCTGTGAGGGTCCTTCCAAGCAGAGGGCCTGGGGGACTGTGCAGGTCTCAGGCCCCCAAGCCTGGTGAGGTGGTGGGGGGTGTGGGCAGGTTGGTATACAAGACACTGGAGTCAGCCAAGTACCCGCCCATGCTAAAGGGTCCCAAGATCTAGGGACAGTGCCTAAAATTAGATGGATGCAGCATTCTGCATCCTAAGCCCAGACTGCCACCCTCCAAGTGGTGACAGAGGGAGCTGCTGAGCTGACAGTGGAGAATACTTAGCACAGGGTGACTGCAGGACATGCCAGGGGAGTAGGCAGCCATGGCCGTGGAATGACCTGTGACCCGGAGGTGTCCCGCAGCCTCAGTGCCCACATTCCTGGTGGAGCAGGTCCAGGAAAGAGATCGTCTCTCCCACTCCCCATGTGACAAAATTCCCTGGGGTTACTGACAGACCCAACTTCAGTCACCTACCCATCCCTGAGCCAGTCCCTGTGGCTGGGGACCAGGGGACTCTGATTGGCTGGGTCTGGGTCCTGTGTTGCCTCCACGTTACCAGGAGAAGGTTGGGCACCTTGATGCACAGCTCTATCAGAAACCGCAGGGAACAGGGGATGGTTCCCAAAGGCAAGGTGGGTGTCGCTACCAGAGGGCAGTGGAGTGTGTGCTGGACACAAGAAACAGAGCAAACAAAGCCAGCCTCAATTCAAGCTGAATCACACAGCAAAGGAGATCCAGCTGCATCAAACACTGGGAATTCCTAGAGCAGAGCTAGCTTCAGGGATGACAGGAACTGACACGTTATCATCAGGTCTCCTACCTGTCTATCCGGCTAACTGCTCATCTGCCATCTGTCCATCCATCTCTCTCTGCCCTGTTTCCCCCTGTGCATTGTTAAAGCACAAGGCTCTGAAGCCAAACTTTGGGTTCAAGTCCACATTCCACAATGTACAGCCATGTGGCCTTAGGGCAACTGACAAACTCTCTGTGACTCAGTTTCTCCATCTGTAAAATAGGGGTAATAACCTATCTCATAAGACTGATATAAGAGTTATGGACACATTCTCATAAAGCATGCAAAACAGCATGTGGCACCTGGTAATTGCTCCATAAATGTCTTTACAGCAAATTGCTCTTCACATGTGATAGGGTGGGTGGGGACAGGTCGGTGGTGAGGAATAGCCACAGGCAGCTCCAGCCCTGTGCCATTCCTTCTCAGCGAACCTGAGGGACAGAGAACTCACTCTTCCCAGGATCACATGCCCACCTCTGGCTCACTCCTTGTGGCCAGGGGGTGGAGTGCCAAGACTGACTGAGCAGGATTCATGTGTCCATAACTGTGCCCAGGGGGTAGGCTGTGTGACGGGCAGTCTTGCCAGAACTGAACAAGGGGGTGGCTGCTCCCGGGAGGCAGGGAGAAAGAATGGTGCGTAGACAAAAGCCACAAAGGTCTCTACATGGGGGCACTTGTGGCAGGGACTTCAGCACCTCTGACTAAGAGGTGTCTTGAAAGAGTTCTGTAGGACTATCATCCTTTTTGGTCAGAAAGGAAATCCTGCCCTGGCTGGTGTGGCTCAGTGGATTGAGCACCAGCCTGCGAACCAAAGGCTCACCAGTTCGATTCCCAGTCAGGGCACATGCCTGGGTTGCAGGCCAGGTCCCCAGTAGGGGGCGCACAAGAGGCAAACACACATTGAGTTTTCTCTCTTTCTCCCTCCCATCCCCTCTCTCTAAAAATAAATAAACTAATAAATAAAATCTTTAAAAAAAAAAAGAAAGAAAGAAAATCCATGAATACCTGCAGGGTGGACTGTGGTGAGCCATCCTTCTAGATCCTTCCACCAGGAAGCCCTTCCAGGCTCCGGAGCCTCCTCCCAGGCCCTGGCACGGTGGCCACATCCAACGGGCCTTCTGCTTGCTCACTACGCCACCCCCAGCTCGAGAGGTTCCTCTCGCGTCCTCTCGGGGTGGTGAGTGCACAGAAGTCGGCTGCTCCTGAGGGGATCTGTTACCCGGTTCATGGAGATGGCCTGCTAAGCAGCCTCACCTTTGCTTCTGTGAAAACTAGCCAGACACCTAATTTATATAAATTCTCAGGTTCAGAATTAGTCCCCACATGACTGAGGCAAATTCACATGCTAGGTGGCATCTGGCTTGGACTTAAAGGGTCAGCTTCTCCCTGGATAACGGGCCCCTGCCACTTGGAGCCTTAGATGACAGAACAGCTTCCGTGGCTCTGAGCCCTGGTTGACAGAGGGTGTTGCCTCTGGAGGGTCTCAACTCTAAGTAGAAGGTCTAGTTCCAGCGGCTGTCATGGAACAGCCGTCCTTTCCTTTCCCATGTGTAGTAATTTGTGTTCGCGCTCATCAGCTAAGAGAAAGAAGCAGCCCAGCACAGACAGCCACCCTAGACAGCATTTACTCACTGCATAGCAGGCTGTGGTGAGTACACACTCTCTCCTTTGACTTCCGTTGTCACTCTGGAGAGTGGCACCAGCATCGTCAGTCACCCTCTGCCAGGCTGGCCCTGTGTGATGCAGACAGGTAAAGCCACAGCTAGTCAATAGGGGTGCTGAGATTGCACTCAGCCATTCAGACTTCAAAGTCGGCCTACTTCCTGTAAAGAAAAATGAAAGTGAAATGGCCAGGTGGATGGAAAACCCTGGACCCCGTCTGACATGCGCTTCCCTGGCATCCACAGCCTCCGTGGTGAGAGAGCAAGCAGTCTGGTTCGTTGACTCCAGTGCTAGCCCCCTCCTCCCACCCCTGCAGCACTGCACTACTGGTTCTGGATGCTTTCCGCCCTAGATTCAAGCTCCTGAAGCCCACAGTCTCCCAAGCTCCGGGCCATGAGTCAGAGAGCCCTTTACACAGTGATTACTACCATTGACGCCCTGTCCTCTCCCCAGGCTCCCACCCCTGCCCCCAAGCCCAAGTCCAGCCCAAGAGCAAACCACGGGCCCTGTGTCTCACCACAAGATAAACTAGGTCTGTGGCACCCCCTCACCCCAGGTTCACAAATGAGGGGTTCTCTTCCCCTTGGCACAAACACAGAATCAAGCTTGCCCTCCAGGGACCAAAGTCCCAGGGATGGGCCGGCGTCAGCCTCAGATCCTCTGCGGGGAAGGTGGGCTTCATATGACAGCAGTCTAGAGTTCAATCAGACCAAGAGAGACCGCAGGGAATTTTAGGGAGTTCAAAGGGGAGACAGAGAGGACACAAAAGGGTTTCCATGGCAAAGTACTTAGCATACTGGACCAGAACCACGTGAATACTCATCCATCTGCTGGCCCTTCCCCAAGCCCCCTCTCCTCAGAGATGCCCAGTCTTCTCTTCCAATAACATCACCCCTTTCTGGATTTGTTGTCCCCTCCAAAGCTTCCTCCCTCCCTCCCTCGTGGTGCTCTCCCAGGTCTGAACGTGGAAGGAAGGTGTGCACACTCTTCTGCTTCGCCTCATCCTCCGCAGCGCTGCTCCACCCCCAGCACAGGCACCTCACCACCGACAAAGGTGGACATCTCAGCCTGTCATTTAGTGGAGACCAATGGCATTTGAAAAGGTTACTTCTCTTTCAGTAAACAGCGTAGCCCAGGGACGGTCACCTTGTGAGCTTCTTTATTCATGAACGCTCACTCTTCTCCCCAGGATTGATGCGTGACAGCTCCCCGTTTGGGGCCTTTCTTATATATATTTACAGTTGTTTCCTGGGTACATCCCTAATCAAAGGGGCCGTGACTCATTGACACATCGTGGGAATATTACTGAGTAACTCATTAAAATGCTAATAGCTTCTGTCTGGATGTATTGATCGTGATGTCAACTACTCTTGGAACAATCAACAGAGTTGAGTCTTTAAATTTTCTCTTTCAACCATGCTGAGTGAAAGTGAGCGAAGGAGAGACTGAGGGGACATAAGTCACCCTGGGGGTCTCCAGGTGAACTGGGATCAAATCAGGAGGGATCTGTCAAGCTCTGCGGTGAAAAACGTCAGGACAGAGTTACGCCGAAACTCAAATACAGAGTAGGGGGAAATACCCCAAATCCTTGGACCGTGGTTTTCTCCCAGATGTTTCTAAGTAAACCTCCCCACCAGGGGGGTGTTGCGCTGACAACCTGGAAAGTATCTCCTGGCTTCCCCAGGTGCTGGAGGCGATGGTGGCGAAGGAGGCCAGGCTGTGAGGGGCCAGCCTTCCGGGAGCCACTTCCCATTTCCCCGAGACTAACTCCCAGGGCGGACGTCCTCTGGCAGCCTGGCTGTCTGCCCCTTGCTGCCTGGCTCCTGCCACACTAACCTCTCTACCTTTCTGATCCTTGAACATGCCAAGTTCATAGTTCATTGGCCTTCTGCCCTCACTTTTCCTCTGCCTGGAAGTTTCTTCCAACCTCAGATGTCCACCGGCCGCAGAGGGCTGCCTCCTTCACACCGTCAGCTCTCAACCCACCGGTCGCCCTGAAGACACTTCCTGGACTTCCCCTCCGGAAACGCTCCCCTGGACACACCCGCCCACCCACACTGTCCCCAACAATGTGGACCTGCTTGACTTTTAGTGACATATCCCTCTCTGAAGTCATCCTTGTTTTTGTCAACCTAGCTTTTTTTTTTAATGTCTCTTCCCAGGAGAGTTAGTAGGAACCAAGTCTAACTCACCTCTCACTATGGCCCCAGCATTTGGTGCGTCGGGCACATAGTAGGTATTCAATAAATGTTGGTTGAATAAATGAAAGAACAGTCTTCTAAGACAAGGAAGGGATCCTGAGATACCCAGAAGACATTAAGCTGAAAAGTCTCCACTAAGAAAAGCAAGAGAGAGGCTGGGAAGGGACCGATGTGGGAAAATCCCCAGGAAATGTCTCCTGCTCCAGGTGGGGGCACGGAAAGGATGTAGTTAGGGCACACATCTAAAGCTCCAATTACTACCTGGCACTCGGATCGAGGGGCAAAATCCTGAGCATGGCTCTGTGACTCTGGCCTTAAGTGCCACAGTTTAAGGACAGGCTCAAGTCCTAAGTCAACGTTTCCAGAGCAAACACCCACAACCAGGAGTGGCCAGGGCTGGTGACACATCCCACCACTGCAGCGGGCCTCGGCCTCAGCCGGTTATAGGAACATTATTATCATTCCTGACCATCCGCCATCCCAGCCCTGGCTGCTCTGATACCCCATCAATGGGCCCATTCAGATGGAGCCCCGTTTTGCATATTATTCTTAATAAACATTCATAGTCCAAGCCATAACGGCCCTTTCAAGGCCGCTGCTTTGAATGCGTGTTAACAACAGAGCGCCTTTGTGTGCTTACATGTAAAAACACACTGGCCACCCTGTTGATATGAGGCGTATATATTTATAAATATTTATCACCTAGTCATGGCTGACATTTGCAAAATGCTGCATTTGAAGTCGACCCCGTTTTTTCTGTCTCTCAAGCTGAGAGGCCAGACGAGGTTAATTAATCCAATTTTGCCTAATAATGTGCGGCGTGTAATGATCTCCATGCCCTGGTTTTATTTGTCAAGGGGGAGGGGACTTCAAGGAAAGGCCTCTGTGACTCAGAAAGGAGGGGTTTTCCAATGCCAGGCTTGATCTCCAGCCAGCCTGGGGTGATGGAGATGTGTCCACGGCACCTTCTGGGCGAGCAAGAAAAAGGAGAAGCACGTCGCAAGTGAAATCCTGGGTTTGGGATGGGTCGTTCCCCGGGCAGGGGATAAAGCGGGGTAACCACCTCCTTTCGTGATCCCATTCCTCTCTTCTGCCCGAGCCCCCAGGAGACTCCGAGGATTTGGGAGTGACATTCAAATGCCCATGGATGGACTGGGCTGGAACCCCTTGCTCTCCGTGCTGTGGTCGATGTGAGAACTCTTGTGCTCATTCTTAGGGCAAAACAAGGACTGGATCTGGTAAGGACTGGACGAACTGGTCTTTCAAAAGGGATGGCGGCATGCATGAGTGACTCGCTGTGACTCCTTGGATCGGGCTGGTTTCCCAAACTGCCATGCTTACAAAGCCCTCTTTGCAAAGCTCATCCCCCACATGATTCCGGCAGGGGCCTCCCGCCCTGCGCATTTTGACCCATAGTCAGACTCACCTTCTAACCTGTGAAGCTGGGAGGCATCTATGCCAGGATGACGTTTCGAAACGAGGTCTTCAGACTATTTGTAAATTCCCGGAACCCCTCCCTCGTCTCTGCTCTGCTCATCTAGAACTTGGCCTTGCCTCAGATTTGCAGGTGCCTCCCTCTGCCCTGCAGTGGCTCTTGGGGTCTTAGCAATCCTGTCAGCCAGATCCTGCTCTCCATCCCCAGGTGGCCCCCCAGGTCTCATAACAGACCTCACAGATGGCTGCTCCAAGCTCATCCTGCCTCATCACCTCCAGGCCGGTCCCCGTGCAGCTCTGGGGGTCCAGCAAGTTTTCCCATCCCACACAGTCCTTCACCCTACAGTTGCCTTCACCTTCTGTCACCTCCACAAAGCAAACCTGGGTGGTCCAAACCCAACATGTCAATTCCACTGAACCCTGACTCCGATGCAGCCTAAGAAGGACAGTGAATCTACTAAAAAAAAAACGTAGGAGCCCTGGCTGGTGTAGCTCAGCAGGCTGCCAACTGAAAGGTCGCTGGTTCAGTTCCCAGTCAGGGCACATGCCTGGCTTTCAGGTTCAATCCCTGCTTGGAGGTGTGTGAGGGGCAACCAATCGATATTTCCTTACACAGTGATGTTTTTCTCCCTCTCTTTCTCCTTTCTTCCCCTTGTTTTAAAAAATAAATAGATAAAAATGGTTAAAAAAAGTCAAGTGCAGGCCAGAGCCCATTCTGGTGTCAAACCATTTATTCTCCAGGTCACCTGTGGGTGACAGAGGCTTGTCAGCCCTTGGAGCTCCCTGCTAATGGTGCTGGGTCACAGACACCTTGCTCATGAAACCCTCACAAGGTGCTCCGGGCTCCAGCGGGCACTCACGGTCCCTGTGCTCACTGTCTCGTACCCTGTGGCCAGTAAAACACAGTGAACCGGAAGTCAGACACCCGCAGGAGAAATCCCAGCCAAGCTACCTGAAAGCTGTACGGACCTTGAGCAAGTCGCCCAAGCTGCCTCACCACGATCGATATCTTCGGCCGTGAAGTGGGGTCATAAATGTACCCACAGGGCACGGTGATTTCTGAATGGGGCGGTTCAGAACACCCCAGCCTGTGGCCTGGCCGTAGGAAGTTCTCAGCAGATCTCTGTGGACTCAGCGGCTGAGGAACTCAAATCTAGAACTGCCCTTATGTTGGTGACTGGAACCGAAGCCAAATAACACACAGATGGCTCCCGCAGCTGAGTCTTCAAACTCGTAAAGCTAACAAGCATTTGCGAAAGTAAATGTCACCAGCATTTTTGAAAACACGTGTTCCCCTCGCCTGGACCCCACTGTGCCTCTGTGATCTCAGGCGTCTTGTCTTGTACCAGGCTGGACTCCCCTGACGACATGTGCCCGTAACGCCCCTGCTCTGGCTCGTCCTCACAGGCCCGAAGCCGAGGAGGCATTAATAACATTTATTAATTACCGTGTGAGCGGGCTCACGCATTGGACACGCCTAATGTGTCCCTCAGATGCTCTCAGCCTCATCTTCCTCTTGGGCCCTGGGTTGCAGCCTCAGCCTCAGGGGCGGACTGACTTCACGGGGCCCAGCCTGCTCTGTGCCCAGGGCCTCCAGCTCCTCCTGCCAATGACAAACTCATGGAAGGATGAAATCCATGCCGCAGGGCATGGGGCTGACTTCTGCCTGGCTGGGAAGAAGCTGGATAAAGCAATCGATTGTCCAGGGGAGTTAACTCCCCACGGGGTGATCGGGGGAGGCAGGAGGAGCTTGGAGGAAGCCAGGGAGATAAACATCTTCTCTTTTCTCTGCCAACAGACTAGTCTTAGACACAGCGACATCCCTGAAGCAAGTGAGCACATCTTCCGAGCAGCTAGTTCTGTCTACGTGGCCCACTGTGTGGTTTGCCGTCCTGCTCGCCTCGCCTCCCTTTCCCACACTTGTGCGGCGCTCTGAATCCTTGCCTCAGGCTCTGCCTCCTGGAGAATCTGGACCAAGACAGGTCACTTGAAAGATGCACAAGCCAAAGAATAAAAGGGAGAATGCTTCTGAGTTGAGCCCAGGTAAGAGGCAGAGGCCAGGACTGTTAGTGAGCCCACTCAGTGGGTTTCTTGGAACTACCTGGTTAACACAATGCTGCAGACTGAATATCTGTGTCCTCATAAAATCCCCACGTTGAAGTCCTCATCCCCAAGGTGCTGGGATTTGGAGGCAGGCCCTCTGGGAGGTCGGGAGGTCACGAGGGTGGAGCCCCATGCATGGGATGAGTGCCCTTCCAAAAAGAGTCACAGGAGGGCTTGCTCCCTCTCTCCATGCACCACGTCAGGGGCGAGGGGTGGGGGGACACAGCAAGCAGGTGGCTGGCACCAGACCAGCTCACCTTACTGGGCTCTGCTTGGCCCCAAGAAGACAGTGCAGAAAACCCCGCCCCCAGCCCCTTTGTGTCTGGGGCCGAGTCGAGTTTAGCTGCTCAAACTCAGCAAGGAAACCCACTCAAGGGTGGAGCATCAGAACGCTGTCTTTTCTTTGCATTTGCTATTTTAAAGTAATTAATACTGCCCTGGCTGCTGTTGCTCAGTGGATTGAGTGCTGGCCTGAGGACCAAAAGGTTGCCGGTTTGATTCCCCCATCAGGGCACATGCCTGGGTTGCAGGCCAGGTCCCTGGTTGGGGGCATGCGAAAGGCAACCGATCAATGTTTCTCTTGCACACTGATGTATGTTTCCCTCTCTTTCTCCCTCCCCTCCCTAAAAATAATTAAATAAAACTTAATTAATTGTTACAGATGTGGTCACATAGAAAAGTGTCACTCTTGTGTAATGATGAAAATAGAGTCAGACTAATGTGAGTTGAACAGGCACAGGGTCTACTCTGGGCCCACCTGCTCTCTCTCTCTCCCTTTCTCTCTCTGACAAGAGATCACAAGAGGGATCCAATCTTAGAAAACTATACAACATTGAAGAAGGAAATTAAGGAAGACACACACAAATGGAAGCATGTACCATGCTCATGGATAGGAAGAATTAACATCATCAAAATGGCCATACCACCCAAAACGATTTATAGATTCAATGCAATCCCTATTAAAGTACCAATGGCATATTTCACAGATATAGAACAAACATTTCAGAAATTTATATGGAACCATAAAAGACCCCGAATAGCTGCAGCAATTTTGAGAAAGAAGAACAAAGCAGGAGGAATCACAATACCTGATATCAAACTGTATTACAAGTCCACTGTCATCAAAACAGCCTGGTACTGGCATAAGAACAGACACACAGACCAATCTTAGTTGTGCCCATGGAAGAAGTCCCAAGCCCAGCTACGCTCCTTCTACACCAGGGCCTGCTCACCATCCCAGAAAAATGGAGAAGACATTAGCTCCTGTTAAAAGGTCCCAACTGAGGACTTTCATAAGTAAGTCATCAATTAAGTCCAGAAACAAGTAGATCGTTACTTCAATAACAAGAACAGGAGCACCCGCCTTGGCTGTGGAGCATCACGCCGTCTTCCGAATGCTTTCCAGGTGCCATGCCGTGCAGCCTGAGTACAGCTACAGAAACCCCAGGCCTCGGCAGCAGCCCTTTATTAGGCTGAACCGCATGAAATTGCCTGGGATGGAAGTCAAAAACGGCCGCATAGCGGTGGTTCCCTCCGGTTCAGTGTGTTCAGCTGCCAAGGCCCGCATTCTGGAGGGGAAAGCACCCTGCGTGAGCAAGAGGCCTTGGGAAAGTGCGAGCTAGAGGAGACGCGGAAAGAGAGGAAAGGAAGAGAAATGGGCAGGAAATTAACTTGTACCAACAGCCATGACTTTTCTGAGTAATAAGAGTTCAGTGGGGTTTCGAGGTTTGGAATTCAATCTGTCTTCTGTCAACCAAAGAATCGTATTCCCACAATTAACACACTTAAAAGCGGGTATTTAACAAGCGTGTGCTGGCTGGTGAATGGAGGCAAAGGTCAACCTAGGGAACGGGGCCACAGCACCCCAACCCGAGAGCCGGGGAGTAGAAACGTGGCCTGCTTGTCCATGCAATAGTGGAACTCCCGAAGTTGTAGTTTCTAGTATGAAGTCATGTGCCGGGGGACCTTGAAGCGGACTGTTCACCCCCTTTTGGTGCTATGAGAAAGGGGGATAATACTTATTCCATGCCTGGCAGGGCTGCAGGCCGGCGGCCATGATTGATCACTGCGAGTTTGGGGAAGGAAGACGGTATAATAAATACTAATTATAACAACCAGTCCTGGCTTCTAAGAAAAATGCCTTCTTTAAAAAGGAAGGAAGGAAAGAAAAATTCCTCTAAAGAAGGCCTCATGGGGCGGCCACGGGGTGTCACGGCCTCATATTCATCTGAACCAGCCGAAAGGGTTTTGAAGAGGTTCAGTTACAGTTATGACAGGCAGAGCAGGCAGAAAACCTTGTTTTTAAAAAACTTCCCTTCCGTAAATTAATTGCATGTTTCACTTGTCAAAGTATCACAATTTTAGATTAATAGATTAAAGCCCAAACTTTGGGTAAAGTGACCATTTCTTTGCTTTATGCATATAAAGGCTAAATACAAACATGCCACAGGTACAGGGCCACCTTAGCCCCACACGGTAACTCTGCATCCCTGGCCCCCAGCAGCCACTGGCTCCTGGACCAGGTTCTGAGGCCCATGGGGCTTCCTGACACCGCTCCCATGTCCTATCACACCTCACAGCGCAATCCTGAGACAAGCGGGAACACGTTGCCTGCATTTTCCAGGAGGACTCATCAACCCTCCGGCCCTTCCCCTCCCAGCCCTGTTTCCTCCCTGCTTCTGCCTGTCACGCACACGCGGTTTGCAGCGTTTCCAGCCCAAACAACCACATGCTCCGCAGGGAAGGGGCTGATGGGTTTAGTTTGCGGGCAGCCGGTCCCGGGTGGTAATTGACACTTGAACGTGTGACAGGTTGCATTCCTTCATATCGCAGCAGTAATTGAATACACATGGCACCCCCCTGCACCGGTGACCCCGGAGTGTGCCACACACCTGGAAGTAGTGAGGTTCAATTAACGTGTCACCGCCACTAGCCGCAGCTACCAGTGAGAACCACCAGCAGCCGCGGAACAAAGCGGAGACCGAGGGCAGGAAGCCCCGGAGTCGGCTCCCTGTAGCCCGGCTGCACCAGCTCTGACAATGTGGTTTTCCCAGGAAAACAATTTGCTCTTAATTACTCCAATTAATTTTACCTAATGGCTCTGTTTATCTCTCACTGGAAGAGTTATTTTTGTGCTAAAATACCCAAATAGTCAACCTAGAGGAAATAACAAAGGCCCAAGTAAATTTTTGTAATAACACTTTTAATTTAAAAAAAAACAGATGAGAAATTAAATATGATCTGAAAGGCGGGCTCCAACGGAGGAAGTGCAGAATTAATGTGATGAATTACACCTTCTCCTTATTTTCTTCCGCTTGTTCCCCGAGGCTTTGCGCAGCGCCGACGTGGCCCAGTGCGCAGATTCCTGCCGAGAGGTCCCTGCTGTCCCGAGTTCAGGACTCGGGGTGAGTCTCGCTGTTGTGTGGGGTCAGTGTCAGGAGGCAGGGGACAGCCGCCTGGTCCTGTGAGAGGTGGCAGTGACTTGCCTCCCTGTCTGTAGACCCTGGAGGCCCCGGGAGCTTACTCAAGCAGGAGCAGAAGAACCCAGGAAGCGAGGGAAGGAGGACAGGGGACTCCAGGAGCGGCCACACGGGCAAGGGCAGGAGGGCAGACAGGAAGTGGAAGAACCTGGGGGTGGGGTGGGGTGGGGTGGGGTGGGATGAGAGAGAAGGGGGCCAGGCAGGGCTTAGGGAGGGCAGGGCCTTTGGAAGAACAACGTGTGAGCGAGGACCCAGTGGAGAAATCCCATCTCCCAGTCTTCTGCAGTGGGAGCTTGGACTTCCGCTTCGGAGTCTAGTTACACGTCTTCCAGAACCTTTCCCTTCCTTGCACACACACAGACACACACATGCACGGGCGGGCACAGCACTAGCATATTAGAATTGAAAAGAGGGATGAGGCTACAATTTTGATGTATTCTTGGAGGAAAGAAAGGGAAATTGCATTTAGTGGGTTAACAAAATCTTGCAGCAATGCCTGAATGAGTGGAAACACTCCAAAGCTGGAAGGCAACCGGGTTCCACAAAATTTGACTTCTCCCTGACCACGTCCACAACTCTGTCATTTTGCAGTTGCCGCTGACTGGCTGTGACATGCAGGAGATTCCTTTGGTCCTCTGGGCCTCAGGCTCCCTGGTAAACAAGGGAGCTGTGACTCAGGTAAGAGTGCACCTCCCACTTTTAGTGGCCTCCAGGGGGAACAGGGCCCCCTGGGACTCCCACTGCTCCCTCCCTTGCCTGTAAGCCCCCTGAGGAGGAAGGGCTTCCCCCACAGGCCCCAGGCCGGGCTGGCCTGGACATTGCCGTACCATTGGCAGGTTTCCTGGTGAGTCTAACTCTGGAACCCACACATGCTTATCTCTGCATTCTCCTCAAATCCCACTAAATGGACAGGAAGGGCAGAGAAACCCAGCAATGTCCCCAAGGACAAAGGTGGGAGGAGAGGCATCAGAAGAGAAATCAATATCGTGAAAGCAGAAACTGAATGGGCAGATGGAGTCCGAACTCAGGGAGGGAGAAAGATGGGCTCTCCCTGCTGGGGACACAGGAGCCAGGGTGGGAGGGGGCACCCTTGGAAGGACCCTGCAGGGCCTAGGGGTCCTGAGTAGGGAGGCGCAATGAACAAGGCCACAGAAACTAGGTCTCGCCTGGTGCCCACTAGTGAGCTTTTCGCTCTGAGCTCTTCCCTGTGCGCTGCGCTTTTTGATGAGGGGACAGGGCCCTGCAGATTCCACTGCTTGTTTGCCAGGTGGCTCTGTCCAGCTCTGCCAGTAGGAGATTGCCACACCAGGAGAGGGGCTGGGGACTCTCTCCTTCCTCTTTGCTGTTTCTAGCAGCATTGCATCAAGACTCAAGACAGGCCTCACCCTGGCAGCGGCGGTTGGTTCCTGACTCTTCCTGCTCCCAGGGCCTGCCTCACTATACCCAAGCAGAGGGACAGCATGGCACACAAGGACCCCTCCTCAGGACTCTGAGCCCCTAATCCACCGTCCCTTCTGCAAGCTTATTCGGATGCGCTCTTGCCGTCCTGCTGTCCTCCCTGGCCTAGCTGGGTGCGGTAATGCCGACTCTGCCTGCAGGCTCTCTGGGGGATGCTGAGGAGCGTGGATAAACACCTCAGAAGGAGAGACCATGAGCCAGGGACCAATCCAGTGAGGAGTTGTATGTGCTCTGTCATACTGGGAGTTGTGCAAGATACACAACGTTTAAACGGCAGCCCTGCCCACCAGGGAGTACACTGGGAAGAAAGGCTTTCTGAAACCCCATGCAGGTGAATGGCTAAAACTTAGAGGACTCAGGACATCAGGTGTTGCCAAAGATTGGAGCACCTTGTTGGTGGGGGATACACATTGTCACAACTGTGGTGCAAAACACGTGACTGAGGCCTTGGCTGTGCAGGTCAGCTGGTTAGAGCATTGTCTGGATGCCAATGCATAAAGGTTGCAGGTTCAATCCCCGGTCAGGGCACATATAAGAATCAACTATTGAATACACAGATAAGTGGAACAACAAATGGATGTTTCTCTTTCTCTCTCTCTCCCCCTTTTCTCTCTGCCCCCATTCCTCTCTCTCTCTAAAATCAATAAATTAAAAAAACCTTTTTTAAAGTGTGGCCAAGTCTACTTCAGCTAACCCTGCGAGCAGTCTGTGCCCAGGCGGCTGCACTCCACGGGACGCGAGTGCCTGTGTGCACCGAGACCCATGCACCAGGAGGTTCAGAGCAGCTTCACTCGCAGCGGCCTGCAGCAGGAGACGCCCCCCATGCCCACGAATAGTTGAAAGAATTCTTTAATTGCCTGACCATCACACAGTGGAATATAACACAGCAGTAAAAATCAAATAAACTGTTCCTACAGGCAATGACATTGCACAGACGTGGTGTTGAACAGAAGAAGCCATACCCCAAAAAGTATGTACTGTGTGGTTCCACCCATAGCAAGTTCAAAGACAGGCCAAACAGATCCATGGTGAGAAAGGTGAGGGTGGCAGCCGGCCACTTGTCCGTTATGATGGCGGGGGGGTGGGGTGGGGGCGAGCCTGCTGGGGTGTCAGAGATGATCCGAGTGGCAGTTATAGAGGGACCTGCAAACAGATGTGTATCCAGTTGTTTGGTTGATGTCTGTGTACTTCAGTGTATGTAGTTATGTCCCAATCAAAAGAGAAAGTGCCGAGACATCTCAGGTCTGGCTGGGGTTCTCCTGGGGGCAGGTTCTGAGACGGGGATTGGAGGGACATGGTTATTATTTCGGGGGTACACGGGGGCTTGTAGAAGCGGAGAGGCAACAAAACAAAGATAACTGCCGTGCTGTGAAGCCAGCTCTCATGGTAGGCAACTGGGGTTGATTCCACGGGGAAACTCGGGGAACCTGAGGTGCTAAACATGCGCCTCAGAACGATCTCCTGAAAGGGACCAGGAGCTGGGGTGTGGCGTGCCTCCGCTGGAGGGTCAGACGTTGAGAGCAGCTGGGAGGGGGCAGAGGCGCTGGCCTAAGGCTGCGGGGCCAGGGAGACCTCAAGCATCAGAACCCGCAGCAGGGCTGGGGGCAGGGCCCTGACAGCGCCCGCCTCACTCCTGTGATCCAAGGCATTCAGGTAGTGCCCACTGGCTAAGAAAACCCATCGTGACCAAGAGTTGACTCTGAATTCCCAAGTGGTCTTGAGGTGAATGTGCATTCACCTGCGCACATTTGAGAACCAGAGCCACCGCTGTGTTCGTGAGAAATGCCAGGTGCGTAGACTCACAGGGCCCTGGCAATGACCCCAGCACTTCAGAGAGGGCCTCAGGCCCCCCAGATTCAGTGAATCAACCACTCGTTCCCTTTCAGGTGTCGAACAGGTCAGCTGCCCCTGCCTCCAAAAAAAAACCCAGGGCACAGCTGTCAGGGCTGAGGAGTGGGGGGCCCATGGTGACGGCTTGGTCACTGTAAGACCAACTAAATCCTAAAGGTAAATGCATGTTCTAGTCCCACCCAAGTCTAATTAGAGGGATTGCCCAGTGCGATTAGTGTGGGATCGAGGAGTGAAAAGGCACTCTTGATACACTCACTGTCACCCTCATCAGCCCAGAGTTGTCCCCCACTGGCCACGACAGAGGATGACAGCAATGGCTGTGGCCACCCTCTGGCCCACAGCGGCCGCCATGTAGGACTTCTTGTGGGGCCAAGTGGACACCCCATGCCCCCGGCCCCCATGCTATCTCTGGAGCACTGTGAAACTTGATTCTTCAGTGTGGGGGGGCCCCCACCTGCCCCCACCCCCAGTCTCTGACGCATCCTGGGACGTACCCGTGAGCAGTGGTGGGGCTGTTCTGGAGGGCTGGGAAGGAGGCTTGTGCAGTCAGGGTAAGTCCCCCGCTGAGACTGTTTTTTCGGAGGGTTGAGGGGTGGCAGATGATCTTTCTTCTATAATCTCAATTACTCTCAAGGGCCCGTCTCTTCTGGTGGTGACATATACTACACTGGCCACGTCAAGGCAGATTCTAGCTACTCACGGCTCACCACACGACCGCTTTGAAGTGACTCCTTGGATAATTCAGGGCTCTCAGACTAATTCCCAGCTTCAGTCACAGGCAATTCCAGGGGCTCCTGCTCCCTGGCTGCCCTCTGGCCACCCCTCTTTCCTGGCGTTGGTGATGACCCCTCAACCACCCATCCCTGTTCCGCTGAGTCTGGCTTGTAACCTACCCCACAGCCCATGTCCACAGGGTCCCCTACCGCAGGGACCCCATGGCGGGCCTTGTGAAACCCTCTCTACCACACAGCTGGTAATACTCCATTCCTCACTCATACCCCGTTGGGCTGGAGAGGGGACATCCAGGGCCCCATTAGGGCTGGGCCCACTTTCTCTCTTGCCCTCCCCCCACATCCTGGGGGTTTCAGTGTGCTTGCTGCCTTAACAAAGAGACCATTCCCTCCCGTCTGACTTTGTGGACCAGAGACCCCGGCAGAAGCCCCGAGCTGGACTATATACACAGGGTCACAGAGGTGTGACCTGCATCTATCCGACAGCCAACAAAATTCCTCCTGAGAAATTCCTCCTCTTTTCTCCTGCTTGTCACGTCAAAGAGAACAGAGTCCCTGGTGCGTATTTTGTCTGGGAAAGAATCTGTTTCTCTTTCTTTGCAATTCTCTGTCTGGGCTGTAAAACTAAAGGGAGTCTCTCTTATGATATCTAATCAAATGCAGAACTATTAGGAGAGAAATTCTGAGCCCAAGGGAGAGCAAGGTTGGGTATGCAATTAAGTAAGATGGAAGAGGGTATAAATGCAGGAGAAAGGACAAGGGAAAACAGAAAAGGCCAAGCAGTCAGGGGTGACAAGCAGTCAGAGTAGCTGGACAAAGAGTGAAATTAGTAGGAGCTGATGACAGACACTTAAGCAGAGTCACAGGCGCCCTAACCCTGACCCAGACCCTGACCAGGTGCATGTGCTTGGCCCAAATGAACCATCAGGTCCCTTGATTTCTGGAAGTCTATAAAGCAAGAGGAAGTTGACACTGGCCACCAGCCCAGAGCCTCGGTGATGCCTGACTCAGTTTACATGCCCCCCCTACTCTGTCCAGCCTCCTGGCCTCTATCCCAGCTAAAATGGCCCCAGGCAGGACATGAACCATCACCGCTGCAAATCTCTCCACCTCCACCAGGAGGCGAACAAAGCCCTCTCTGCCCTCCTGTGGCTCCCAGGTCTGCCCTGCCCTGACCCACAAAAGCCCTAGCAACTCCTGGGAACTAGCTGAGAAGGATGGAGTCATCCTTGCCCAGGACAGGAGAGGAAGGAGAGCCAGCAGGTAAACGGTTTGCCCAGCCAGCCCCGCAGACCCCGCCTGTGCCGGCAGCAGCACCTAACCATGGCCTCTCCTGAGAAGCCTCACGGGCCACGCTGCGGCGCTTTCCTGAGAGGCCATGGCCGCTGGGTCAGGTGGCACCTTGTGTTTCCTTCCCTCCTTTCTGGCCTCACTGCTCTTTCTCCCTCAAGCTGGCTTCCCTGGGATTGCAGCACCCCAAAAGTGTGAGCACACGAGCTGTGCTGCGGGCTGTTTTCTCGGCCACTTGCACAAGCCTGGCCCCGCAGCAAGGTGCCCGGCAGCAGAGCGCTGAGGAGCGGGGCACTGGAAAAGAGATCATAGTCTCCTCCGCTTCCTGGAATGGGTGTGGGAGACACAGCCAGCTGCACCAGCTTGCTAGGGCCACCATAACAGACCACCGTACACTGGCTGGTCTAAAGCAACAGGAATGTATTCTCTCCTGGTTCTGGAGGCCGGGGGTCAGAGGCCAAGGTGTTGGCAGGGCTGAGTTCCCTCCCCAAGCTCAGGTGGAGAATCCTTTCTGCCTCTTCCAGCTTCTGGAAGCTCCTGGCAATCCTAGGCACTCCTTGGCTTGCGGCCACGTCGCTCCAATCCCTGTCTCCATCTTCATGTAGCTGCCTAATCTCCCTCTGCCTCCCTCTCACAGGACTGCCAAGGCGTTGAGGGCCCCCCGGAAAATCCACGATGATCTCTTCACATCAAGATCCTCAATTTAGCCACATCTGTGAAGTCCTTCTCCCAAACAAGGCCCTTCACAAGTTCCAGGGGTTGGGACAAGGTCCTTTCTTTGGGAGACCATTTTCCAACCACCTACAGTACCCTCACTCTCTTGGTTAGAAGGTGTGGCAGAGAGAGAAAGGAGGGAGAGTGAAATTCTAACTTCGCCCCCAAAGCATGCTGTGGAGAGAGAAGCACAAACAGGAAAAAAATGCTAACGTTTCCATTTCTGGTGCTGTCTGCAGCCTACGAGGGACCCCACCTTCCGTCTCCGTGTCGAAGCATCCTGTACTGCTGAGTGGAACTGCTTGTAAGTAGAGGGGCTGGGCTAGCTGTGTCTCCCGCGGGTGGCGATGAGGTCTGCCCACCCAGCCTCTCCCCACAGGGCCCCCAATCCAGCCACGGCTGGAGTGAAACTGTCAGTGGCCCCATTTAAAACCCATTTGTGAAGGGCTCATAAATCACCCCCTTGGAAAGCCCAGTCTTCATTATACCTCAGCACAGACCAGCTCTGCTCAGCAATTTAAATTAATGTGAGTGTGTGGTGGGCTGTTTGTTTTCTCAGCCAGGGGTCCTCGGGAAGGGGATTTGGCACCATGCTCTTTCAGCTACGTGTGTCAGGGAAGCCAGCAATAATTGTAGGCATTTCTCCACAGGTAGCCGTCTCTATTGTCAGACGCAGCAAGTGGCTGCCGGCCACGTGTTGTGATTGCAGGAGAGCCAAAAAGGCTCAGAACCCCAACACCCCCGTCCTGACCCTGCAGAACTGCTAGATCAATACCCCCAATTGTACAGTTAGAGCCTCCTTTCTTTGGACTTGCCCCTGATCAACACACTCATATCACAACAACATATTGCTGGGAGGGGTCCTAGCGGGTGTGACGGTGGGAGTGTGGGATAACCCAATGGACGGGACACACAGACTCTCCTGAGGCTGAACATCAGCCATCAGAGGCAAGCCTTCGTCTGGGCGCCGGCTGGAGAAGGCCCCTGGGACTCCAGTTTTGTAAGTGAACTGAAACGTGCTAAGTGCCCACCCGTGTGCAGGCCTATGTTCTTCCACAGAAATCCTCCGGTCGAATCAGGGAGGCACCATGAGCCGGGTGGAATCTATACATCCGTTCATCCCAGTCCAAAGTGACACCAAAGTGACCAGTGTCTGTGACCTCGTGAAGTTTCACAAAACAACTGTCTCCAGATGGTGAGGAACTAGTTGCCTTGCTCCACAGCAACCAGGCCTCAGATGTGACACCTTCCTGGAGGTGGAGGTCTCCATGGATGTCACAAAATGGACAGACAGACGCAGACAGACAACAGAAAGCTGAGTCTAAGAGCAGGACGAGGAAGAAGGTGGAGTTTCCTAGGCTTTTGCCATCAGAAGCTGAGCAGGAACAGCCAAGGATTACGGCAGGATGCTCCACGGCTGAAAGGCAGGGCCACGGGGCTAAAGTAACTGGGAATCTGAATGGCAAGGGGGTGGGGCTGTCCTGACATCGGGTCCCACAGGAGGGCCCGAATGTGAGATTGTTACTCTAGGTTGGTGGTGAAGGGGGAGCGGGGAATCTTTGGAGAATTCTGAGATGATCTTGGCCTGGCAAAAGCAGATGTAGAAAAGGTTCCCCAAGTTAATTTGCAGGAATCCCACAAATTAAAATGTAAGGAACACAGACCCTCCACGGAGGTGCACGGATACTCCTATGAATCTTGAATCTTGTCTCTGCAGAAAGTCTGCTTCCTGGGAACCCCAAGGCTGCTACAAAGGGCAGCTGAGCAATTATTCCTCGTAAGCACAGGCTCCTCCCCTGCACGTGACACTGGCTCAGGCCCTACCAGGAGGCAGACCGAGGAAGACGGTTACACGTGCAAGCCTCTGCAGGGTGTGCTTCCTTAGCCCAAGTGATGGACGTGCAACCCATGTCTCTTCCAACTCTACGTATCTAGGGGCATGTACGTGTTTTGCTTATTGTAAGGCTATTACTATAGTCTTAGCAGCTGACATTTTGAGTCATGTTTAGAGCAGGAACTCTGGGAAAATTTGATTGACAGGACAGATTGTGACTATTTTTAAGAGCTCACAATCCTCAGACTGGACTCAAGAACTCTCTCCAACTAAGCGTGTCAGCAGCGCCTCTCTGCAAGCTGAGTAACTTGCCAAGTATGCCGCAGGAAAAGGACCTCTCTGAGTGAGTGAACTTGGCTTTGTCTCATGCTCCTCCTGACCCGTTACATTGCACAAGGGCGTCAGTCATTGAAAGCTGAAATTAACACTCCGTGGGTCTTGCCAGAGAGTTCTGATCTCTTTAGTGGGAACGGGCTGTGCTCTCGTGGCAGGCCCACACCAGTGTTGCTGTGGGGAAGGATGGTGATGATTCTGTTTCCTGCTTTGGTTTTCCCAATGACTGCCATGTGACAGCCCCAGTCTGGTCACACTGACCCAACTAGTATTTGTTGGTCATCTGCTATGTGCCTGGAACCAAAACATCAGGTGCTGGGGGCAAAGAGGTGCATGGGACGGACAGAACATGTGTCCTGCAGCCAGGAGATCTGGCCCCTGGGCCAGCCCTCGTGTTCACCGGCCGAGTGGTTTGGGGTCAGGTCTCAAAAATCATGTACAGTCTAGGCCCCGGAAGAGTTCCTGGCAAAAGCAGTGCTACGCACTAGTTAGTGAGGGCTGCTTCAGTTCCCAGCTGTGTCCCTTCCCAGCTGTGGCGCATGAACCTGTGGTCACTGAGAAATGACCGGAGAGGAAGCAGCAGCAGCTGGACTGGGAGAGTGGGGGGATCTGAGGGAAACCCCATGGTTACAATTTCATCTTTTCTTTAATCGGGGTGTGGCTTTTGTAGAGTTAGGTGCAATAACATTCACAAGCTTGACACGCACAGTTTGATGAGCTTCTCACGGACGTCCCACGGAACGACCCCCTAGGTCAAGATGTAGAATAGTTCCAGCACCCCAGGAGATATAGTTTTTTAAGTGGAAACACCAAAAGTCAGAAATCTCAGGGCTTCTGTTCGGGTTACCACACCCAGGATTGCCCAACAGCAGAGCCATTTCCTAGGCAGAGGGATGAGTTACAGGCTGTCTTCCCAGTCTTCCGGTGACCGAGAACACCACTGCACCCTGGTGCTGGGGTCCAGGCGGAGTCTGCGAATCTGGCCTGGAACAGAGTTTTAATGTGCTTAAAGCTAACGGGCCAGTCCAAGGGTTAAATCTGTAAGTTGGCCTTCTTCTTAACACCAGACTCAAAGTAGTAGTTACTCAGGCCAGATTTCCCTTGTTATGAAATTCACTAAGTATTTGTCATAAAATTCCTACATTGCAAAATAGAAGTTGGAGGGATGTAGCAGCATTAGTCATGGTAGCCAAAAAGTGGAAAAAACTCAGAAGTTCATTGGCAGGTAAATGGATGAACAAAATGTGGTCTAAACCACATTGGAATGGAATATTACTCAGCCATGAAGAGGGGTGAAGTGCTGCTACGGGCCACAACACAGATGAACCGTGAGGACATCAGGCTAAGTGAAGTAACCATACATAAGACCACACGCTCTATATGATTCTATTCATATGAAATTCCACAAAATAGACTAGTGGCCGCTTAGGGCTGGTGGTGGGCTCGGGTACAGGGAGCCAATACCTAGCAGGGTTTCTTTCTGAGGTGATGAAAATGTTCTAAAACTGACTGTAATGATGATTGCCCATGTCTGTGAATATACTCAAAACCACTGAATTGCATACTTTAAATAAGTGGATGACATGGTATATGATTATATCTCAATAAAGCTATTTTTTAAAGAGAAAAAAAAATGGAGGCAATGAAAAGTGAATCGAACCATCAGTCGTAGTTTCACTGCCCAAAGATACTCACTGCCGACACTTTGAACAATATCCTTTTGGTGCTTCTCTGTATAGCTTTGTGTTCTGCTTAATGGTGACCATACAATATGCAGAGTTTTATTGTCCTGACATGATTTTCTGCATGAATGCATACCAGGCAGGATTCAGCTGCCAATAACTGAAGTTGCTCAAGCTGGTTTAAGCAGAAAGAGATTTAAAAGAAGGACTTGGGGGCTTACGAGATTGTTGGAAGGACTGGAGGAGAGGCTCTGCAGGGTGGACAACACTGCAGAACTGACAGGCCAGAGCAGCTGCTGGCATAGCTGGTCAGGAAGGTGGGGGGTCAGGAAGCTGTCACTGTGCCTGATGAGTCCAGCAGTGCTCCTGTTAGCAGTGATCCAGGGATTGGAAAACTACCACTGGAGCTGTTGACTTGCAAGCAAAGCCACTGGGACCTCTGCTAATATTGCCCTCACCCCCCCCCCCCTCCACACACACACATCATGCCTACCAGCAGGAACCACAAAAGCCATAGAAACGTGACTTTCACTTTACTTCTCAAATACATGCATTGAATTTGGTTACAGTTAAGTCATTTCAGGAACTCTAGCTGCAAGGGAGTCTGGAAAATATGATTGCCAGCTCTCCTGGCTCTCTACTCTAGGGAGGTATTTGTCTGTACCATGTTGTTATAAACTTTCACAGTCTTTTAAAATAGCTTCCCTGGCTGGAGTAGCTCAGTGGGTTGAGCATTATTAGCCTGTGAACCAAAAGGACACCTGTTTGATTCCCAGTCAGGACACATGCCCGGGTTGTAGGTCAGGTCCCCAGTAGGGGGCGCATGAGAGGCAACCACACGTTGATATTTCTCTCCCTCTTTTTCTCCCTCACTTCCTCTCTCTAAAAAATAAATAAATCAATAAAAACATTTATTAAAAAAAAGAATAAACACTATGTGTTTTGTATTCATAACTGTAAACCTACTTTTGTCCATCGCTGTATATATATCAACACTTAACTCATCAACTCCTGCCCATTGATTTTGATATTATTGATAAATATTCCAAAACTTACTATGATAAATAACACTATGAGAATACTGCCAATAATAACAGCTATAGTTTACTGAATACTTCCTTCTCCCCAGCCCTTTCTGTTTGTTATGTGATTCAATTTTCAGTTAGCACTCATAACCTCATCAGGAAGTAGCTATTATCCGCATTGTACAGATAGCAGAACTGAGGGTTAAAGAAAAGTCAAACCTAAACTTGACACCAAAGCTGGTACATTTAATTATTACACAGATAACTCGGGGGAGGGGAGGGGGCTTTTTCATATTAGAAAAGATTTCCATACGACAAATGACCAGAGATAGAACTAGGTATTCCAAAGCTGTGAACATTTCTAAGGCCCTTGAAATGGACTAGCAGGCCAGATTCTCAAAGTCATTATCAGGACTAAGCTGCCTCAGTGCCAGGAACTCTTTTTATCATACGAATGCCTGGTGGGCTCCCTGGCACACTGTGGCCCCCATGAATGTTCCTCAAGTGTGCGTGCAGGTAGGAGTGTGTGAGGACTCCCCAGTTCAAAGCTCTGCATCCCTTTTGACAGGTAGAACACAAGCTGCTCCGAAGGTGAGTCCAGCTCTAACTGGAATAACGAGAATAACGAGGGCCTGGAACATTCAGCCCTCAGTCTGCGTGTTCCAGCCACCTGCACATGCCAAGTGACTCACCACCCGGGCCCGAGAACCAGTTGACTGTGAAGAGAACTCAAGTGACCTGATAAGTCATGCCATGGCACAACAGAGTGACCATGCATGGGACTGGAGATTGGGAATATTTTTTAGTAAGTGCTATGGCTTAGGGTTGGATTATTTAGTAAATTACCTGCCCTATTAAATGACAATTCTCCATATCAATATCAACAGCTGACACATATTGTCACAGCTCTCCAAAGAGAGTTGAGACCATCAACCCAATGCCTTAGGACATTGCCCTAACCAGTGCAGGCCATTAAACAGCCTTGACAAGCCCTGCCCTGCTTCCCTACAGGGAGAGAAGGCAGTGGTCAGTGAAATGCACAGCCACCAGCTGACGGCTTTTGTATGGCTAAAGCCCGGGGACCTCGATGTGCTGCTTTTCCCTGCAAAGCAAAGTTTGGGGCAGTCTTGGGGATCTCACCAAGTTGCCAAAAACCTGTCCAACTTCAGCTCGCCTATGACCAGGTGGGTCTGAGTTCCCATGGGCTCTTCTGTGGATCAGACTCTATTACATGGGGTTTCCACGGTGTATTTCCCCTTTAAAAAATCCTAAGGTTATTAAAGATACTCCTTGTCAGGCTACCTAACCCATCTCTTCGAATACATACTATTAGGGGTCTTTAAAGGGATGGACTTATAACTTGAATTACCAATGTAGAAAATATCTGGAGAAATGTCAGATGTCCTTCAGCTCTGCCCCCCCCCACACACACACCCCACCCACTGCTGTCACATCTATGAAGCTCTAGCAGGTCCTGCTGGCACGGTTAGAGGAGGCTGGGAGGCCCTCCCAGTGCTGCCCAACCAGACCTTAATGATTTTATTTATTCCACATGGCCTAAGAACATGCTGGAACATAACTTGCCATAATTTTTCTGGTGATTTCTATGAATCACTTTTTAATTATGAATAATGTTTTTAGAGACACTCCTGAGAAATTTCACCCAAGGTTCCCTTGACAACGATCCCATAAAGTATCTGAAGTGAAGGAGCTTCCACGGCCAACACAGAAAATTACCTTCAAAGCATGGATTCCTGAAAGGATCCATCAGTCATCTTTGCCGAGACCCACTCTCGGGATCCACACATGCCGAGGGTCACCGAGACATTCAGATCAACACACGTAACCAGAAAAATACATTTCTGTCAAATACTGTTCAAAGGGTTTTGTAATACATGAATTTTGTAACTCCTTTTCTCCTAGCTAGGGACTTTTCTGGGCGTCTAAATTATTGCCTTTCTACCCTCAGTGGAAGGTTTTCAGCCTTCACCAGATCTGCTCTGTCTACAGCAGGAAAGATCCTTGTCTCTGGGCTCTACCCAGGCCACTTGGATATTAAAACGCTTGTGCAAGACGCGGAGAGTAAATTTCCATTTCTGGGATTTGCTTTCAGAAAATCCAACTGCTGGATGTCAAACAATCAAGTAGGGTCCAAGTACAGGGCTCCTGAAGAACAGATGGCCAGGGCTGGTCCTGGGATTCCAGCACTTTGCAGGTGCAGGGCTCCTGGCTTCCACTTTCCTTCATTTGTCAGAGCTGACAGCTTCTCCCGAAATGACGGTCTTGGCATCAGACTAAACAGAAATACAGCTAAGTCAATTAGCTTTCGAGGGAGCACCCCGAATGTTGCTCAAAGAGGCAGGTATTTTCTGGTCAATTACTTTAAGTGGACTTCAATAAACACTAGAATTATTTGTGTATGGGTGAAGATGGGGATCATCTTTTTTTCCTCTGCGGCCCCCAACTCTCCAGGAAGTAAAGCAAATTCGCAGATGAGCTTCTTACCTTGTTTCAAGTGCTTAAAAGTTGTTTGAGGATGTCACCTTCGGTTGACACAGGGCTGAGCGCGCTCAGACACAGAGGGACACGGATCCTCTTGCGTCGCCAGGAGCAGCCAACGTGCGTCACCCAACTGCGTTCACGTTCACCTCCGCGCTATTCTTTCCCCGCACGCCTGCTGGTAATTGCTCAGAAGTTAGATTTCTCAATAACTTCTTCCACGTATCCACCTCTCCCGCCCCCCACCCCCACACCACGCCCAGCGCTGGGCCTCCAAAATGAAATGCAAGATTGAAACTCGGTCTGTCGCCCCTCCGCAATAAAGCCGTTTAACTGGCTTGGGCCGTGGGATCCCAAGAGCACTCCGTGCACGCCTCCTGGAGCCGCGCTCACACTCGCACCCTGGCCACCCGTCTGGCAGGGAAGAAGGCGAAGCGAACGTTTCCTTGCACGCGCACGTCTGCGTGTCCGGCTAGGAAGGCGCCCGAGCGCTCACCCGCCTGGTTCAAAGGTTTCTGGGAGCGAAGCTCTGTGGCCAGATTAAAAACAGCGTCTCTGTCTACACCGCAGGGCGACAAGAACGTGGGTGCGACCTTTTTCTTTTTTTTTTTTTTTTCTGTCTTCTAAAAAGTGCAGACGGTTCTGGAGTTGGGGCCAGAAATATTCACAAACCGCACAGTTTGAATTGACCCCGTGGTTCATCCGCTAGCCGGTTTCTTCAAGGGGGGAAATACTCTTGAATTGAGGAAACGGGCTAAGTTGAAGATTTTTCTTTTTGTAAGAGGATGTGCTCTACCCTGTGCCTCCTTCGCGGGGGCATTTGCCCCGGCACCTGAAGGGAATTCTGTTTCTGGGCAGTTCGAAGGGGGAGAGAGGAGGTAGAGGGGAGTTGGATCTTCCCCAGTCGGGGACCACTCCAGGTCCACTCCCACCACCACTACCTCTAACGGCGGAGCCGCCAGCGCGAAAATTCAACTCCCTCGGGTGGTCTTCGTGCGCACCAACTGGGCTCGGCTCGAGCGGCTTGAGCGAAGCCCAGATGAAAGCTCCAGCCTCCGATGCCCACCAGACACCCCCCCACCCGCGCACGTGCACGCATCGGGTCCCGCTCTCTCCCGCCCGCTCCACGCGGCCCCAGCTCTCTCCGATCCCTACTTCCCGACTGGAAAGAATTGGGGGTGAGGACATGCGGAGCGGAGAAAAGCAGAGGCCGAGAGACCCGAGTCGGGAGAAGACGGGAGTCGGACACAACGTCCGCACGGCCCCATCCACGTGTGCGCGCCGAGCTCACTGCCCGCCCCCGCCCCGCTGAGTGCGCCCCGCGCCCCCGCCGTGGACACTGAGCGCGCGTGCTCTGGAGCCCCCGGCTCCCTGTGCACTGGCTCCCCGCACGCCCGTGTGTGGTGACACCCCCTCCCGTGCGCTCTGAGCCCTCCACCCTCCCCGCTTACCCAGCTCCTCGCGCGGCCGTGCACGTTGCGCCCCCTTCCGCCAACTTGCCCAGGACGCGCTGCTAACGCTGCGGGCGGTCGGAGACGGCGATCCCAAGGCGGGAACCGCACCGAGTACGCAGGAAACAATCCGCTTCAGCACCTGCACCCAGCGCCGGGGGCAGGAGTCCCCGGTCCCTTCTGTGGAACTAAGACCCCTGGCGTTGGGGAAGCCTGACGCTCGGCCCCTTCCGGCCGCCCTCCGGGCGCTTTTATCCCCCGAGTGTGCCCCGAAACTCCCACAGCCGCGTTGCGGCCCAGGGAGCGACCGGCTGGCGAGGGGTGGCCACCGGCGTGGTCCCGCCGCCGCTCAAATCCAAAGTCCGGCTTTGTCGCGCCCGCAACCTCTGACGCCGGACGGCCCTCTTCAGGGGGCGTCGCTTCCTTCTCCTTTCGGTGCGACAGCGAGTTGCCGAGGAACAGCTCTCGGGAAACCCGCGTTCTACGCCAACAGTCGAAAGGAAAGGAGAAAAGAGAAGAATCCGCGCAAAGCGGGAAGATGCCCACGCCCCGCGCATGGCCGGCAGCGCGCGCCCGCCGTCCCCGAGGGGTCCGGTCCAGCCGCCGCCGGCGTTCCTGCGCCTTTCTCTGCTGAACCCGGAGTGAATTAGCGTCGCTCTCCCTACAGATTTGTTTAGATTAGGGAGAAAGCTCCCCGAAGTTCGCGTTGCTTTGCGAACAGCCCCTCATGTTAATGAAACGAGTCCGTGTCCTCGAAGCGCTGTGATAGCCACGTACTAAATAAAATCAGCCTTGCGGGCCGGCTGACGCCGTGATCACCTGCCAGAAAAAGAAAAACCGTCAGTCCGTCGTGTTTGTGCTTTCTTTGACGTGCAAAAAAATATTTGTCTCTGGTGCATAGGTTTTGTTTTTTAAAGGAGCTTTTTTGGCCGGCGTTTTGAAAAGGCGGTTTTAGCACCATCGTTAATGAACGAGTTGGTTTTCAGATTTCCAGTCCGTGTGCAACGGACAGAACCGCCGAGGCACGGGAGCGCACAGCAGACGCTTACCGCTCAGACCGCGGGCGGCGGGAGGCGGAAAGCGCGGCTTTGCAGGGAACGGGTGGGCGGCCTCTCCCGGAACCCGGACTTTGAGGCGACGTTTCTGTTAAGCCGGGCAGAGAGCCCTCCGGGAGCCCTCGCGGCTCCACGCGGCCTGGTCGTGGAAGGGTAGGAGGAGGTCAGCGTGGGACGCTGGCGTTCCCGTGTCCCGCGGCAGCGGGTCCCTGCTGGTTCCTGCGCGCTGATCCTAGGCGCCAGGCGCTGCCTACGCTCCAGCACGATTCCCGCCCGCCCCGGAGGCCACAGGCTGTCTTTGCACTTCGGCAGGGGTGCCTGGAAGCCCCTGGGCATCTTCTCAGAGTTGGGGGGAGAAAGCTGGGCCAGGCTTTGGAGGTGGGGAAGGAAAATGCAGAGGAAAGGACTACCTCCTCACCCCCAGGTAAAGTTAGAAAAAACTTGGGGCCCCCTTTTACACAAAACCAAGGCAGCTTTGGTGGCTCTGTGTGGCCCTCACTCAGGGACTTTGCAAATCACTATAATTAATTACCAGCGACACTGACTGTTTTTGTTTTCCTAAATGCATCGCCTTGAGGTAGGGAGAAAATTAGGCGGCAGCTACCCAGGCCTTCGAACAGGAGGTGCGGCCAGGAGGGCCCCCAATCCCAGACTGGGGAAGGTGCTGGACAGTCTAGTCCGAGAGAAGGACCACACTCTTTTCGGAATCCCAGAGAGCAGAATCGGACTCAAGTAGGCACCCTGGGGTGCCTTCTTCCCTTGGTTGCCACCCCCACCCCCAGCCAGGCCAGGACACCCCTCGAAGGCCAAATGCTGTGTTACTAAGTGTCCCGGGGCCCAGGGCACGAAGGTGGATCTACTCCAGTTACTGCCACGGAAACATGTCAGAGAGCCGCCTGCAACCCCAAAGCAAACACATCCAATGGAGTGACATCCAGTGAAAGAGTTTATTTAAAAACAAAGCAACAGAAAGATAACTTCGCTCCCTCCACACCTTGGGAGCCGGTCAGCAGAAGCGGTTACTGTCCTGACCTCTGGAGGAATGAATCATTAGGAAATTACTCTGGACACCCGTTAATTACTTTTCACAAAGAATAGCAATATTGTGCTTGTCTGATCTTTTCTGGGAGTAACAGAAAAGGAAAAGTCGGTGACATCTCCACGGGGCTTACGCGAGGAAAGAAGTGAGAAGCCGAGGCACTCTCGGATAGGGGAGACTGAAAAACGGCTCTCCACCACGAAATAGTCTCAGACGTGGTACTGGACGCAAGCGGGGTTCCTGCAGGAACCATGTCTGTATAGCCCAGGGCTTGGGGATCAAATAGGTTCCACTTTCAGCAGCCCTGGATTTGCTGTTGCCTAGGCTGGCTCCAGCGGTTGAATTTCTCCTTAAACACCACTTCTGAGGTTTGGAACCCCCACCCCCACCTCCTGCTAGGAATGGAAGAAGCCCCCCACCCACCTTCCACCTCCTTAGTGACCAAGTCTCTGATCCCCTTCTGCCACTTCAGCAGCCTCTCCAGGAGCCCATCCCCGGGGAACATCTGCGCGTTTCCCCCTTGATCTGACGGGAAAGCTGGTTTCCGCGGGGGATGGGCCGCAGGTAGGCGCCGGGCACGGCCTGGGGAAGAACAGTTGCGGAGCATCTGAAGCAGAAAATCCAAGCAGATGTGGGGCAGCCTGGGCCCTCCCCTTTCCTCTTGGGGCCTCAATTTCTTCCAGATCAGTTTCCTAATGGAAAATTTCTCAGAGGCGCTCTCCTGTGCCTCTGGGTGCTCCCAAACACGGGAAACAGGACCTGCCGGGGTGAGGGTGCCGTGCAAGCAGGGCAGGTGCTGGAAGCTCTGGGTGGTGGTGGGTCGGAACCCTCATCCCACCCATCCTTCTCCTGCCCCCAATGTCCCATCATTCCATACTCTGTGGGCTCTTGTGGATCCTGGGCTATGTCCCAGATTCGGGGGTTGGTCTCTGCCTCTAAGCCTCTCCACTGAGTCTCCAAAGGCTGGTCTCTTTGCTCTGGGCAGTACCCCCGCTTTAGGCCAAAAGCACAGACCAAGAGTGAGGTACTCTTTCCACAAAGAGCCCAGGAGGGAGGGACACGCAGCGGGTGTCACAATCGGAGGCCACCTACAATCTTCCTGATCTCTCCAAAATAGCGTGTGTTTAGTGCTTTTCCCGGTTTATCCTGAGCTGCCAGCCTGTGGTGTTTGTCCTAAGTGTCCTGGTCCGAGGCAGAGAGAGCCGGGATAAAGCCTCAAGCCGGAGTGGGGGTGCTGGTGGGGGTGGGGTTCTTCACTATCCACACAGGCAGCACTGTCCTTCCCACCTGGGACACTTGGAGGTTTGCACCCAAGGGCGTGTGTACAAAAGGTAGTACAGCGGGAGACCAGGCCACCGCCGTGTACGTGTGTTGAATGAATGCGTTGGGGAGGGAGGTACACCATGCCCGCTTGGGCACGTGCTGGGGCAGGCGTTGGGCCTGAAAGTGTCCTACACACACACCTGCGAGTCTCCGAACACGCTGTACGCCCCTCTCGGACCACGCCATTCGCGCCTGTCTCGCCGTCGCGACCACAGCGGCCGCCACGGTGAAAACCCGGCAGTGAGCTCTCCAGTGCTCTTTCCCGTAAAATCCGGGAAATTTGGTTTGAGAAAAGTTTCTGTTCTGTAACTTGTCGGGCTTCTCCCACTTCCACTTAGCCATGTTTCTGCGATCTGGGTAATCCCCTTCAAGCCCGGGAGGAATTCTCCCGGGTCCATAATTGACGATCGGAAATCGCGGGGGTGAGGGAGCGTTAAATCCTCCCGATGCGAGGCTGGCGCAGGAGCGCACTCCCCGCGGCCTACGCCAGTCGCCGCGGGGCGCAGCCAGCAGTCCCTTTCCTCTTGGAGTCCCTTCTCCGGGCAGCCCCGAGCCTACAGCTGTTCACGCAGCCCCGCGCGGGATTCGGGGCGGGGAAGAGGGCCTGGAGCGCTGCGTTTGGGCACGACCTGCCCGCGACGCTCGCGCGCGGCCCCGACCCTCTTGGCCCAGTGCTGGAAACAGGGAGGCGTTCCTGAATCCGAAACCCCAAGGGAAAGTACGGGCTCCTCGGTGCGCCCGGCGTTTGGTGGGGAGCCGCCAACTCCAAACCTCGCTCGGCTTCCAGCTTTCCGGACACCAGCCCGGCGAGCCAAGGCCAGGACTATAGGGTGAGGGGCCAGATGGGGGCCGAGTCGGGGTCCCTGCACCGTCCCGCCCACCCACGGGGCTACGACGCACCCCACCGACGAAGAACTTTGACCTTCAAAGGGGTTCTTGAAAAAGGTCAGGAGCGCCTGCAACAGAAGCGGGGGTCGCCGTCTGTGCCTTCCAGGCGCAGGGGACGGAGGAGGGTTCTGAGTCAGGGCCGGGTGGTGGGTTCGCTGAGCAGCAGGCTCCTCCCGGGACGGGAGAGTGAGGTGGCACCAGAGACCGACATCTTAGCGCCAGGCGGGAGGCCACGGGCGTCTCACCTCCTCGTGCTGCCCCCCCAAATCAGGGGCTCCACAGTTCCACAGCCCTACTCGCCAAGGGATCCCCAGGGCGCCGTGCCCGGCGTCCAGCTGATGCTGCCCCCTGACCCTGTACGGGCGGGAAGCTGCGGTGCTCCTCGAACGCAGGTCTGCGCGGCAACTGGAGGGTTCAGGCTCCTAAAAGAGGTGGGGGTTTGTGCAACTGGGGGGTCAGGAGGATCCCACCCCCAGGTTGCAGGCACCGGAGCGTTGGCGGGGGAAACGGGGGTGGGGGGACAGGAGGACTCTTTCGGTCCCGTGCGGCCGCCTGGGAGAGTGCCGGGACACCTATGGCTGCGTCTCCAACTGCTCCTCCCTATTCCGACTCCCTCCTGCCCCATCGCCTTGGCCCCCACCAGTGCTCGCGGGTGACCCTCGCTCCGAGACCTGAAGCTTCCGCCGCAGCGACGATTCCCCCAAATTCCGGCTGCCCGGGCTGTGGGCCCTGTTCCCGCCGCCGCCCTGGGCGAGGCGTGGACTCCAGGCTCGGCTCCCCGACCTGCTCCCTTCCTGCGGCCCGCGCGTGCCCGCGGCCTCCGGCCTCTCCGGGTAAGACGCCAGTCTCTTTTCGCTCCCGTGTTTCGAGGAGAGAAAGGGCAGAAGGGTCACTTCCGAGCCTTTCACGCGCCCTTTCCCGAGGTGGGTGTATTGGGGGGGTGTTCTTCGTTTCCGCCTCCCCCGCCCCCCCAACATGAGGCTCTGGGACTGGCGAAGTGCAAAGGGAGAGGGCGCGGGACCAGCGCGGGCTCCAAGGGTTCGGTCTTCCCCCGCCGGCCACTCCGCCGGAGGGTCGCGCCGCCTCCCCTGCCACCGAGGAGGTCGTGGCATCCCTCCCTCCCTCCCTCCTTCGCTCCTCCCCGCCGCCGTTCCGAGCGCCCGGGTCCCGCGGCCCCCTCGCCAGGCCCCGCGGCGCGCCTGGTGCACTCACCGGGACTTGCTCTAGCCCGGGCGCGCGCCGGTCTCCCCCGGGACAGTCCCTGGAGGCCGTGACGCGGAGGCGCGCCTGTGACTCCCGGGCCACTGCGGAGTCGCGAGGCGAGGTTCGCCGCCCCCACCCCCGCCCCCGCCGCGGTCCCTCCCCCCGGACTCCCCCTCCCCAGGCCGCGGCGGCCGAGTGCTCCGCCCGAAGGCGGGTCCGCCATAAACAAACGCGGCTCGGTCGCACGTGGACCGCGGAGCTGCTGCGCCCCGCGACAGATCGCGGGCTCCGGGCGCTGCGTCTGCGGGCGCAGGAAACCGCCAGGGAGGGCGGGAGAGCGCGCCCGGGCCCGGCCCCAGCTGCCCACGCCCCGGCTCCCCTCTGCTCGCCTCCCGCTCCATGGCTCCGCGGCCGCCGCCGCCTTTGCCGCCCTCCAGCCCGGAGGGGCCTCGGGGCCGCGGGCACGAGCGCTCGGTCAAGGACTAAATCGCACCACCGCCTCCTTGCCGGCGCCTCTCCGTCCCCTACGGAAAGCCGAGGCGCGGGAGGAGACAGGGAGCAAGAAGAACCAGAAGCCAGCGGGAAGTCGAGGTTCCCGTCGCCGCGGGACTGTCGAGCTCGGAGGAGGCTGCGCCCGGGGCCGCGCCGCTGGGTTGCCCCGGACTCTCGGGTCGCTGCGGTGGAGCCACGTCTCGGTGCCCAGGGCGGCCCCGCGCACCTGCCCGCGGTCGGCGGCCCAGACCCACCCGGCCCCCGGCGCCTCCTTCCCCATCGCCGCCGCTGCCGCCGCAGCGGGGCTCCGCGGGCCTGGAGCACGGCCGGGTCTAATATGCCCGGAGCCGAGGCGCGATGAAGGAGAAGTCCAAGAATGCGGCCAAGACCAGGAGGGAGAAGGAAAATGGCGAGTTCTACGAGCTGGCCAAGCTGCTGCCGCTGCCGTCGGCCATCACCTCGCAGCTGGACAAGGCGTCCATCATCCGACTCACCACCAGCTACCTGAAGATGCGCGCGGTCTTCCCCGAAGGTGAGGCCGCGGTGGGCGGCGGGAAGGCGGGGGCGCCCTGGGGAGGCCGCTCCGGGGGCTTTGGCTCCCGCTGCCGAGAGGAGCCGTCCCCGGGTCCAAGGCCGGGCCGGGGCGCACCAAGAATCGGTCTACGAACGTGTTGTTTCCACGAACCATCCTTCCTTCCTTCCTTCCTTTCTTCGTTTAACTCTCCCTCTTCTGCGTCTCCTCCGTCCATTTCTCTCCCTCCCGTGGCGGGGGCGGGGCGGGGGCGCCCCAGAGGGGAGTGAAGGGCGCTCGCGGCTCCCGCCGAGGCCCCGGCCCGCAGGCCCCGGCGCCCCGCGGCGCCCCTTCCCCGGGGCTGGACTCGGGAGGTCAGCGGGGCAGCGAGGGCCAGTTCTGAGCCCAGACCCGGAAGGAGCGAGAGGGAGGCGATTCGTTTGGAAATGGCAGACAACGGGCCTCAGCACAGTCTCTCCCCGCCCCACATTGGAACTAAAAACCCAGAGGGGCAGGTGCCATGGTAGGCGAGGGTCTCCAGCACCCTGGGGTCCAGCAGACTCGCAGTGGTAAGAAATGGGGTGCTGGGGCCGGCGGGCGATCCCTGCAGCCCGGCGGGGCGCCGCAGGACTGGCGGAGGCCGGTGCGCCCCAGCGTTCCCTTTCAGGGTCGGGGTGGCTCTGCACCGAGCCCCCTGCGGCGGCTCTGTCCTCTGCGGGGGTCGCTGAGGCCTAGCGCCAGACAGCCTGTCACTCGGCTTGATGGGCGCCCCAAGAACTGCGGACCGGGGTCTGACGGAGGATCCTCTGGAGCCCCAGAAGCCGAGCGGGAGTAGGGAGGGAACCTCAGCAGCAGACTGGAGGGTCTGCAGTGCAGGGACAGTTGTCCCCGGTCCGGCAGGCGGTCTGTAAGCCCAGCGCTTTTTGGTCTGCGGTGCTGAGCCTGTTCTGAAGGTCTCTGGGTCTGGAGCCGCACTTGGCACAGCCTCCCGGGTGGAGCGGTGAGGGCTGTCTGCCACTGCGACCTCCAGCTTCCCCACAGCCTGGCCGGAGGGGAAATTCAGGGGCCCCGCCGGTGCCTCCCAGCGGGGCTGTTGGCGGCCACTGGGTGATTTCCTCCTGGTAGCCGAAGCCTGTGACCTGCCCGCCTGAGCCCAGCAGGAGTTCTTTCCCTTCCCAACCCTGATCAAGCGAGGAATTGATGGCCAGTGGTGACTATTTGTCCAACCAAGGGTGACTTCACCACCCTAGAAGCAAAGATGATTCCTCTGCCGCTTAAGTTGCAGTGAAAATTGAAAGAGAATTAGATTGTACACTGGCTGAATACTTCCTACCTGGGAAGGAGTGGCGGTAACTGGTGTGTTCCCCTGAGCGCTTTCTTTATCGAAATGCTACAAGGCAGGTGTGAACCCAGACGGGACACCCACCTCCCCTGCCCCCACTGGAAATAAAAACAGACAAAGAAAGGATCCAAAGATTGCATGATTACTTGCCAATGATTTAAAATGAGCCAGAAATCACTTAGAGAGGTTTGGAGAGAGAGCGCTAATTATAAGCCCTCGTTGTTTGGGGGATTTCCAGGAAAACCTGCTAAAAATTAGGAAGTTGTGAGTATACAGGCTTCTGCATATATTGAAACTGGGTCTACGTATTCTAGCCCTGGAAAGTGAGTCTCCAGGAGTTTGGGCCCAGAATTGCTTGACCCCGAGTCTGCGGCAGGACCCGGTCCGGGCCTTGAGCACTGGCCTCCCCGCCTTTCAGTAGCGGCCTGTTTGAGCGGCAGCCTGTGCATCTGCAGCAGTGAGCACCTAGGTTGGCACTCCAGGAGCATCTGGGAGGGAACTGCTTGACCCTAGGGTTTGGGACCAGCCCTGAACCCAGTCCCCGCTGGATAGAGGACTGGAGGAGGCAATGGTTCTGACAGGGCTCTCCTTCAGCGCTGGAGGGAGGGTGCTGGCCTTGGGGTGGATGGGCAGCCTCTGGACTAGTCTTTGCATCCAGAGGCTCTGGGCAGCTGCCCCGTTTTCCCTCAAATCAGTTTTGGGGCAAGGCGTTGTGACGCTGGATGCCAGGAGAAGAAAAAAAGATGCATTTAGAAAGAGCTCAATTATATGAAATTACCTGCTCCCTTGTCCAGTGGCTCCCAAGGGAAGGGTGAGGAACAGGCACCTTAACTGATTTGACCTGTGCTGGGGACGTGGTGCAGGATTGGGAGGGAGCTGGGGACGCAGCCAGGGTCAGGGAGAGGGCACTAGGCAGGTTTTAGGGCCAAAGCCATCCTGGGCGGTGGCTGGAACTCGGGACCTGCCCAGCTCTTGGCCTTGGTTGAAAAGATGCCCAGTGGAACCAACGTGCCAAGCGCAGCCTGGCTGTTCGCTGTTCGCAGCCCCAGAGTGGAGCAGGCGGGATCCCTGGGTGAAGAAGGATCTAGGACTTTGGGAGTCAGAAAAAGAATAGCAGAATCCCAAGGAACCACAAGACTCACCAGACCACCCTTCATACTTGGGTTTTCCCCAAGGTCCCACAGTGAGGGCAAGAGTGAGCCTGTGAGCGCTGAGTCTCCCGCTGGATGGGGCCTTCCGCCTCAGCTCCTTTCTTCCGAGTCTGCCAGGCAGGAGGAGGGAACCAGGAGCCCAGAGGGGTCTGGAGGGAGGCAACAGGAGCCAAGGTGGACACTCCTGGCTTGTCCAGTCCTAGGCTTGGGGCTAGTGGCAATTTTTACAGCCTTTCAAGGCTCCACTCCGTCAAGCTGACCCACGAGACCATGGTCTCCTGGTCTGTGAAATGGGCCCATTAGCAGCCCCGTGGCTGCCTTCGATTCCTGGGGTCAGTGTGAACCTGGCCTTACAGGTGGAAATCTGACCTGCTCTCACGCCAGCTGCTGCTTCCTGTACACTCACCGCTTGTCCCCAGCCACATGCGGCTTCCACAGCGCTCTCTTGGTGGCCCTCCAGGACTCAGTACTTGGATTGGCAAGACCTGCTGTTTGCTGGGCCCCCACATTTCTCCCCTCCAGCAGCAAACGTGCAAGTGGGAGGGAGATGGACAGGAAGGAGCACAGAAGGGCAGGGCTGGCCTTGAAAGCAGCCTCGGAGTTAAAAACTGGACAAGGTAACAGGAAGCTGGGAAGGCAGGGGACACACAGGGCTCTGGGGCACTGGGTGTCCCCCTCCTCACAGTGTGGCCTTTCCTTCAGGAGACGGGGCACTTTGGAAAGCACCGGAGTTTGCCCACAGAAGCACTGGGGTGGGCAAATTCTGCTGTTGTCTGTCTACAGCTGACACAGGGCTAGTTCCACGGTCAGGCACTCTGGGGTTGGCCTCAGGAGGTCCGGCAGAGTCAGAGCTGCAGGGACTCCATGGCCAATGTTGAGGGTAAGGCCCCTTCCTGGGAGCAGAGGTTGGAGCTCCCTCAGTGGGACAGAGCTTGCAGTCCCCGCTGGAGGCACTGCCAGAGGCCCCAGGTCAGGCATGGAGCTGGGAAACTGAGGCTGACCATGGAAAGGAGAACAGAGCCCCTCCTCCCCATCCCCAGACCTGAAGACCCAAGACAGGTGTGGGTGACAGATGGGGAAGGGACCGGAACGTCTAGCATAGCCTTTTACTTAAAAAAAGTGAAAGCATCGTTCACATGCAGCGGAAGTGGGTCTGGAGGCCTGAGTTGTTTGAATGGCGGGAGTTGTCTGGGTTTAGATTCAGGCTGGGCCTCCCCTCCCCCTCCCCAAGCACATGCACACCCAGCGCCTGAGCCCTCTGGGGAAGAGGGCGGCTGTCCTAGAAATTGTTCCGGGATCCAGACCCTTTGATTTAGAGGGTTTGGTGAGGACACTCCTAGACAGACCTCAGGTTACAGATCCAAGGCCTTTCTACACCTCTGTTCGAAATAATGGGGACTTTCAGAAAATAGGCGTATTTTTTTAAATGTGGATTTTTGCAACCCTCTCCCTTCTCTACGTGGAAGTCTGCCAGGCTGTGCGCCTGGGTTCTGGAGGGAAAGCTCACACTCACCGCGGAGCAGGGCGAAGGGAAATCCAGGGGCGCAGGGTCCTGACAGCTGGAGGCCAGAACTGCGGCAGGGGCGCTGCATATTCAGTTCCTGGGGCACAGGAAGGGCTGTGTAGTGCCTGGGGCTTTATCCCACCCTTCACGGTCTGAGCCACAGGCACCGGGAGTGGGGGCGAGTCTTGTGGTCTGTTGTCTGAGCCCAGGAAACACTGGCCAGCCCTGGAAGTCCCCTTCCCTCCCCTCCCCTGTCCCACTTGTGTGGCTTTCTTGGGGCACCCCTAACCTACCATCCCTTCATACCCTGTCCCTGGCTCACTCTGCGGCTGATGGTTTGGAGCAAGGCTGGGCTTTTTCAGGGAACCCAGAGAGAGGCAGCATTCCAAGGCAGAAGGATGAAGTGCATGGAGGAGGCCAGAACTGTGACAGTGTCTTGGGGTCCCGAGTCACCAGCTCTGGGCTCTCCTGGAGCATCAAGGAGGGTCAGCCCCAAGCTCTCCACCTTATTAGCCTTACCCAGGCTTGGTGCCCCGGTAGCCTAGCCCTGGAGGAAGCCCAGCCCTGGAGGGGCTCCCTGAGGCTGCTGGCCTGAGGTTGCTCAGGCCCTGAATGTGGAGGTGGGGTGGCAGGCATTGGAGGCTCCCAGCTTGGGGAGAGGAGAGAGAGCTGTGGGAAAGAGGGCCCAGCAGCCAGCTGGTCCTTCCCCTTCCCCTCTCCACTTGACTTTGGAGTGGTTTACAATTGGGGAGTGCGATTGTGTCCTCAGATGGCCCACAGCCATAGAGAGGCCAAGCTCCCCAATATCATGCGCGCTTTCCGGGAAAGAGGGTAGGTCGTGTGTGTGTGGGGGAGCAGAGGGGAAGGCTGGAAGCAGGGAAGGGGTGGGAGAGCAAGAGAAGGCTGGACCGAGGCAGTGGTGGCCTCCCCCTGGAACCCGCTCTCACCTTGGGCCTGTGGGTTTAGCTCACTTAACCCCCCAACTCCCCTGTTTTAGGGGTAAGAAGTTAAGGTCGGGGTGCTGGCCTGAGATCTGACCATCCAGCATGGTCCAGTGGGCCTCTTTACTGGGAGGGTACTCCCGAAGGTCTGCCTGCCTCTCACTATCCCAGGTCGTTCTCTGAGGAGGGGTTGGGGCAGGTAAGCCCCTGCTACTGAACCCGTTTAATGACCACACGGTCCCTGTGAGCAGCATGTCTGTCACCGGTTCAGACACCTGAGGTTGCTGTGGGGAAGCAGGAGAGTCCCTGTCCATCCTGGGAGTTCTGACCAGAGGCCAGGCCATTTCCCCGGGGCTGCACCCAGCGGTCACGGGCCATGGTGAGCTCTGCACCTGGGTCTAGAGGAAAGAGCAAACCAGCTGTGTCTTCTCACCTGAGGGGTGTGACCCTACTCACACTGAGGGAACCCCTCCACTGTGTCCTCTTCCATGGGAAATCATCTTGTTTGTGTGGCCCCATGTTAATGGTCTGTGACCTGGGCCTGGAGGGCAGAGGGGCGGCTGAGCTGGTTGCTGACTGACTGATCGCTCAGGAGGGAGGAAGGACCATATTTAGGTGCCTTCTGTGGCAGGAGGGCCTGGTGAGTTTAAACTGAATAGCCAGCCAAGTGTGAGTACCAAGGTGCAGGCACTTCCAAACCCTTGGAGGCAGAGGGGAAAGGGGATGCCTGGTTCCCTCTCCTGCTGACCCAGTGGCTGACCCCCCTTCCCCCTGACCTGGCCATCTGGATTCCAGTGGCAGGGATTCCCCAGCAGATCCCCGTGCCAAAACCTGTAGAGCAAGGGGGACCCAAACCCTGGTGGCTGGGGAGCCATGGCTGGGCTTGGGACACGGTGGCCACCGTGGTCACTGAGTGGAAGGGCCGCCAGTTCGGGCGGGACAGCCGGCCAAGGGCTGATGCCCCTGGAGGAGTTTGGCCCTGTCTTCTCTTTCACTCTTGCCGTCACTTCCAAACAAAGCCCTTTGTTAGGTCCAGATGAAGGCCACGCACACACAGCGCCTCACTTTTGGGGGGAGCATGTTGTTTACAAACCTTAGTTTGTTGAGCCTCTGCGTTCTGTCCAAACTTTTACAGGCCCAGTGAAAAGGCCTCACCCACAACAGTTTCTAATGGAAGAGTGGGCAGCCCAGGGCCAGGTGAAATGGGGCCAGGTGCTTGAGGGGAACTTCTGGCCACCCCCAGCCCCTCCCCGCCACCCGGTGGGGAAGGAGCATTGGGACCAAATCTCCTGCAAGACAGAGGCGTTGGGAAGTTGCAGGAAAACTTACAGCGAAGCAAGAGAACAGGCTCCCTGGAAGTGTCTGGGCTTCGGAGTCACACGAAAAACTGTCCCGAGTACCCGGTGCATTTCCCCAGGTGAGGCCGGAGCCTTCACCTGGACTGTCGGGAGAGCCGGGCAGGGAGTATGGTCTGGGGGCATTCCCCACGATGTAGGTTTTCCCAGGTCCCTCAGCAGGGACCCTTCCAGAGCCAAGGCTGGCAGACCACACGCACTTTCCTCACTGAGCCGGCAAGGGTGCTTTGGCCCAAGCCTGGAAAAGCACCCAGAATACGGCACAGGACCGTTACCAGGGTGGATCTGTTCATTTTCAGTGATCAGAATCCCTGGGTCTTTATTAAATTCTCCATTCAAGCCTTGGAGCTTTTACACTTTGGTTCTTTCCAGCTCTGGTTAAACAGTAAACGCAGCCACTGCCCACCGGCTGCAGGGGTGAGGACCTGTGGGTGCGAGGCAGAGGTACTGCTCTGGTCACTGCCGTGGTCCCTGGGGGTGGGCCGCAGCCATCCGCAGCCAGTTCCTGAGGTTGGAGAGACAGCTCTGTCCACAGGGTGGAGGCTGAGGGGCTGCCATCACTTTTAGGGGTTTGGGATATGTGGAAATTAGCCACTTCCTCCTGGGGAAGCCAGGATAAGTGTCTAATTCCTAGAGCCCAGGAGGAGAAATAAAAGGTCATCCTTTTTATATTCACTGCACAGAGTTCCCCAGGAAGGGTCCTCAAAGTCTCGGTGGAGACTTAGGGCCGCCATCCCCTCCCTGCCCCCCATCACCCGCCCGAAGGTGCTCGAGGCCCCCCCCACCCCGCTACCTCTCGCTGGAGATGCATTTTCTGCCTCCTGGGATCAAAGCTACCAGAAGCTGAGTTGCCACGGTTCCCACAGGGACAGTGGGGAGATCCCAGTTTCCTTCATGTGACCCTCCTCTTCATCCATTCACTTGCCACGTCCTTTAGAGGAGCTTCGTGATTGCCATCCATCCCAGGAAGGGTCCTCGAATTCCCGGGGGCTGGACAAGGCTCCCTGCCCCGTGCACGTGCATCCTGCTCTGGCCTCTGGTCCCACACTCCACACGCACAGCAACCATCTAGCCTGCAGTTCACCGTACGGGGGAAGGCGGACGCCTAGTGGGACCCACAGCCCACCCTGCACCGGTCGGTGGCTGGGGTGGGCAGCGCATGAGTGACCCTGGAGCCTGGGGGTGCATTTACCATGCAGGGAAATGGGGCGCAGGCTGGGACAGTGGTTCCAGCCTTTGCCACCTCCTGTCAGAGGGGGCTGCAGTGAGAACTGGAGGGTGGCTGGCCAGGCCCCCCACAGAAGGACCGTAGGGACTGACTGAGTGTTCTGCCAGGTGGCGCCTAACACGGCGACCTCAGCTAGCTTTCCTGCTTCCTCCGGAGTCCACAGAGGAAAGCCTGGCATCTCCAGGGTCACAGCCACTGAGCTGAGGGAGCAGGAGAGGCAGGCTCTGCTGGGAAGGGCGGTCTCTCCTCGGTGTGCTTTCTACAGCACTGCTGGCCTTCCGGGAGGTGATGGGGAGGGGCAGGAGGCTTGGGGGTGGGGGAAGTTAGGAAACGGTGGGGCTTGGGGGACCCTAATTATGTGACAGCTACACTTCCCCACTACCATTGAACACAGACGGGCTCTCCCCGCCTTTGGGGCAGCCCTGTCCCGCAGTTCCCTTGTTTGGAGTTCGCTCTCTGGGACTCCCTCCAGGTAAACCCTTCCCAGGCTGCAGCTCTTGAATTGGAAAGGGATGGTGTCCGCCCCCAGGTGCCCATGAGGGCTGCGGAGCCCGAGGTTACTGAGGTTGAAAAGGATTTTTAAATTAAATTAAATTTTTTAATGTAGGAAAGCTGCCTCCTGGACGTGAGGATTTTTGGTTTGGACCTCTCTGTCTTTGGGAAAATGGGGAAGGGAGGGGGCGTTCTTGGGGGAATATTTACGGGCCAATCAGTATCCCCGTGTGGCTACAAGGATGGCTGATTCCAACAAAGTAGATTAGATTACTTTGTGGCATTGCAAATAATAAAACAGCAATTTCAGAGTTGTGAGCACGTGGGCGACCCACGCGAGCTTTGGGCCTGGAGGGCTCAGTGTGCCCTGCAGGCTGGGAACCTAGACTCAGCGGGAATTCAGCCTCTGGCCTTTTTCTTTTTAATTGAGGGCAAAGGGGTCGCTGGGGTTTGGGGGTGCAGCCTGGGCGCTGGATGCGGGGGTTTCACACGCGTCTGGGCTCTGGCTGGGCGCTGTCGTTGACTGATTTGCTTTCTTCCCCTGCCCAGGTTTAGGAGATGCGTGGGGACAACCGAGCCGTGCCGGGCCTCTGGACAGTGTTGCCAAGGAGCTAGGATCGCACCTGCTGCAGGTAGGAGGCCAGCAGCCCTGGGCCGTGCCTGGGTGGTGCTCCCTGGTGACCCTGACACCCCGGTCTTGAGATTCCCTTCCCCAGAGAGTACTGAGTGGATTCATAGGCCACCACCAGGCTGCAGCGTTCGCCTGAGACAGCGCCAGACCTGGGGCAAGCGGTTTCCTTACCCGCCTGCCCCCGCCCCTGCACTCCCTCCCAGGTCTGAACCTGTAAGGACTCAGCTCGACCAGAGCCTTCCCGTGTAGCCCCACCCTGCTCTGCACCTTGCTGTCCCCCCGGGACTTTAGCCCACCAGACCTCGGCCAGTAAGGGGGCCCTGGGTGTGCTCAAGTCCTTTCCAACCCTAACTTCCCCCAGCAGACGTTTCATGGAGTGCGTGCGCTGTGCCAGGCGCTGGAGCCAGAGAAGCAAAGATCACAGGGCGCTCGGAGCAAGAGTGGGGCAGCTCCCAGCGTCTGATAATTGTGTGTATTTGGAAGAGTTGCAACAAAGGAGAGAGAGCATCACTAACAAAATATTAACAGCTGGCATTTATTGAGAGTTTACTGCGGGCCAGATTCTGTTCTAAATCTTACTATATCATCTGGCTTCAACCACCACTCAGAAGGCATTCTATTCTTAACTCCATTTTTCTTTTTTTGAGGAGAAAGTTGAGGCACAGAGAGATTAAGCAACATGCCTGAGGTCACACAGCAAGTGGTAGAGCCTTGCTCAGTCCAAATGGTCCAGCTCTTAAGCATCAGGCTCAGGACCTGGTGTGGCCTCTGGAGTCACCAGGCTCACCGAGGCAGCCCTTGCTTGGTTTGCGGTCAACCACTTAGTGCCCCCAGCCCTGAGCCACTCAGTCCTCTGCTGTTAAACCACCCCTGACCTTGGATTTCCCCCGCAGGTCTGGGGCGTGGGCAGTAGCTGCCTGCACAGCCCACCAGTTCCAAGGCCAATTCCAAGTTGTTGGCTGGCGCTAGGTGGGGACAGCAATGCCTCGTGTCTCCGAGCCTTTCAAACGCCCTTTACAGAGCCTTATCAACGACCCGATTCATTCCCCCCTCCCGTCATTTGTCTCTGCCATGGAAAAATGCCTACCAAGGGCTACTTTGCATTTCCTTCTTCTATTTCGTGTTTTCTTTAAAAGAAAAAAAAAAAAGCTGGCGGCGGGTTGCAGAGACTTGGGTCAGAGTCAGCCCCGAGCTCTGCGTTTTGAAAAAGCAGATCTTTTCAAAACCCTTTTGCCCCGAATGTCCTCGTGTGATTTATTTTTTTAAAAACGCATGCTCTGGGGAAGAGCAGATCCAGGGAATATTTGAAACCTGAAGCTTTCACTACATAAAGTGCACGGTGTGGCAGCCTGGCGGGGAATGGCCCTCTTGGAGTCCCTCCCGTGGGGCGCCCCGTGCCACCCCCGCCCAGGCTCACCTCCGGCTTGGAGCGTGGGGGTTTTGCATGTTCGAAACTCCTGCATATTATAAGTGACACTAATGTCTGGGACAACTAAGTGCCGCTTAAAACCTGGTGGCGAAGTCGACATCCTCAGGTTCCTCCTCCTGACATTTCTTTGATGAGTTCCTCAGTGGTGTGGGGGGTGCCTTTGCAGTTAGCACGAAGGCGAGCCGTGCATGAGGCTGTGAACCCGGACCCAACGCTTTCCATTAAGGATATTATTTTTAGCTACTGCTGGCAACTTTCAGAATTTGATTATGATAATTTTTTCCCCTTTTACTCATATGGTTCACCGGCAGAGACGATGTCATTAAATGTATCTCTTCAAGGATTTTGGAGTTAGCAGAGATGCAGAAGGGTGCAAAAACATTGATCCCTTTAGAAATCACTGTGTAGTTTCTGGTCGTGGAACGGAGTTCAGCTGGGAAAATACTTCGGAGCTGAGTTAGAAACGCGAAATTAAGGCTTCCAGTCGAGGTGTGCGTTTCAGGGAGGGGAAAGGTAACGATAGTCGATAGTCGAGTTGGCAAGGAATTTTTGCAGCACAGCTCCGTGGGAGAGAGTAGAGTGTAAGGGTATCATTCATGTTTCGTTTCTGATGCATTTTTTTTAGGCCCCCTCCAAAGAGGGGTGTGTGTGTGTGTGTGTGTGTGTGTGTGTGTGTGTGTAGAAAAACCAAAGGTAATCTGGTTTCAATTACATGCTGTAAAAATAGAACTTGTGGCCAGAAATTAATTTGGAATATTTTTTTTATGGGGGCAGCGTTGTGGGTTGTATAGATCTTTCACCAATTTTATTGCTTTTCATTGGTTCTGGATCTAAAATATGAATGGGTAAATAAAATGCAGTTTCCTTTTTCAAAAATAATTTAGCCTTTTCATCCTTGCTACACATAAATATATTCGGTACCTTTTTATTTGTTTTAATTACCTCTCATAATTTCCCTTTATTTTTTTGAGGGCTAGCCAAGTGCAGCAAAATCAGAATATCGTGTAGGTGGTTTTAATTTTTTCAGAAATCGATACTCTTTCTTTTTGAATTTTGCAAAGGTTATTCGAAATAATTAATTCTGTAGACATGGTCTGTTCAAATAACGCGGTATTTTCTTTCCTGGGGAGCGGTATGGTTCGGAATTTATTATGCAAACGGTACTTAGGGCTAACGAGAAAATTGCGGCAAATGCAGCATGTGTCCGGGCGGTGTAGACGCTGCCAATTAGGACATAAAGTGGCCTGCACGGCGGCGGATTGTCCCCTAAGTACCATAGAACTCCGGATTTGTGCTAAGTGCTAAAATAACCCCGAACAATAAAGCCACTACATTTAAACTGGGTATGATAGGAAATCTCCAATGGTTTGCATGGTTTTTGTGATGTGCATGTAAGACTGCTTTAAAAGCATTAGGAAGCCTGGCGAGTGGTGTAACTTACAATCCTTATGGCCCCCCGGCTCTGGGGCTTTTTTTTTTTGTTTGTTTTTTTGCATTTGACAAATATGTGTCGGTGATAATACTTAAGGCAAGCCTCCATCCCAGCCAGAGGACAATGGTTAGAGTTGAGTCGAATGTGTAACTATCGCCTCTAACCCTGGCACTTTTTCTATTCCAGACTTTGGACGGATTTGTTTTTGTGGTGGCATCTGATGGCAAAATCATGTATATATCGGAAACAGCCTCTGTACATTTAGGCTTGTCACAGGTAGGTAGCACCTACTAATTTTACGTGCAACTCAAATATGAAGTGCTGGCGGATCTTGGCAGCCTTGCCCAACTTGAACATGAGTGTGTTCACGCATCTGCTTTTGTGCAGGAGCAGAATCCAAAATTGCAAAATCCTCCCCAGAGGCCGTCCCGCAGGGGCTCCGCTTCTCCGAGTCACGTTTCACTTCTTTACTTTCCCTTTCCTTTGGGGTTAATGACTAGTGGATCTTTGCCACAGCCAGCCTTGTTCTGAGGTTCCTTCAATAGCCTCGGCTCAGTGTCTGCAGTCAGACCCTCTGTCGCTAAGGAGGGCTTCACAAAGGCGGACTTTTTAGTCCACCCTGGATGGCCCTGCACGTGGTATTGTAAGTTGCCATGAAAGCAAGAGGGAAGCTGATGGCAAATGTGGGCTTTATGCAGAATGTGCTTTGGGGAGAGAAAAGGGGGGGGGGGCAGATTTATGAGTGTTCACATGGAATTCAGGGTAATTTTTCCTGAGTTTTTCCAGCTCAGTGGTCGTTTCAGTAAAGCATTTTATATGCTTGTGATAGAAACTCATAAAGCTCAGTTTACTACTGTTTTGCACAGCAAGGTCCTGGTTTCTTTAGAACATATAAATATTACTGATTTTTCTGGAACCACTTTCTAAAAGGGAGCTCATCCCCTGGAGGAAAGAATTGCACTCAGCTTTTTATATCCCCGTCCAGCCGGGGCTTTGGTGGGGAATTTGGCTGCAGCCGGGGGCCGGCGGCGGCCGGTGGGTCTCTTCCGGGTGCGGGGGCAGTCTGATTGCTGCCATTCCTATTTCTGATTTAACAGGTGTGGAACATGGTTCTGAAAGGCACATTTCTATACATATAAGGACTAAATGTGTCTTTACGTTGTGAATGATCAGAGTGCTCTTTTTCATCACACCAGAATTAATTAGACACAGGAAATGGGCTCCCAGGAGGCCCGTGAATGGTCTGTATGCACCAGCCTCTTTGTGTTGTTAAGCCAAAATAAAACATGCCCACTGAAGTGGCTTGGGCTTTCTCATTGAAAAGCAAAACCGCCAGTTTGGAAATGAGCTTCTGGTGTATTCCTTTCCTCTTTCTGCCTGCACGGCTGTTAAATTTGTCATTTGTTCGCCAGCTTCTGTCCCTGTGCAGGTATGTCCTTACCTCTGCGCCTGGGGGTTCTTACACAAAGTCCCTTAAAACAAGTCTCTGTGTTTAAATGGCTGGGTATTTTCTTTTCTCCTCCTGTTTTCTTCTCTATGAAACCCGGTCTTCCAGGTGAGATTCACGAGGCTCGGCTCCGACAGCCTTGTGACTTACAGCAGTAAGGTACTTGTGACATTGAAAATACGGTTGGGAACGTGACATGGACTATTTTTTATGTATCGCATGGTTATTTTTCTCTGAATTTTTGCCTTGCCCTATTTAGAAGTATTTCAGCCCCTTTAGTTGTACCCATCCTGGTTTCTACTCCTGGCTTGGTTTGTGGCTGATAAACCTTAATCAGATTACTTAACTTTTTCAATCACGATTTATAAAACCTTTGCTTTGTTCTCTAATAATGTCACAAACAAGACAAACATTTCACATGTTTTTTAAATGACTGGTGAAGCCCTGACCAGTGTGGCTCCGTGGGTTGAAGGTCACCCCTCAAGGTGAAGGGTCACCGGTTCAATTCCCGGTCAGGACAGATGCAGCCGATCGATGTTTCTTTCCCTCCCCTCCCCTCTCCTCTCTCTAAAAATAAACAAAATCTTTTGGAAAAAGAAAACAGCTGGTCAAACATATGTTAGAATAGGTAAAGTTACTGTCACGGAATATTACATTTTGATCTGAGCTTCCTAGCAGTCAAAACAAAGAGTGAAATGCATTTAGTGACGTGGTTTTTGTTGTCTGATAGGGCAGGTATTTAACCTCCCTGAATGATAACTTAAGAAAATAGTTCCCAGTACACCCGTCTTTCAGAGTTGTGGCAAAAAGCAAATCGAAGTGCCCACTGTATCTGACTCACACACTATTGGGAGCCGCACAAAAGCCAGGCAGCTTCACTGCTTCGTTAGCATCGCACTTCAGATAGCACAAAACTTGCTTCAGGTCGCACCCTTTGGGGGGGCACACCGGGCGTTAGTCATTCGGAATGTCCTGGCTGGAGGGAGGCCCTGTGCATGGACCAGCACATTCCAGCCCTGGCAGGCTGCTCCACCTCACACCTGCACCTCTCTCTCTCTCTCTCTCTCTCTCTGCGTTAGTCTTCTCTTTAATTAAAAATGACCAAAGTATTGGGGAGGTGACAGATGTGCCTCCTGTTCACGATTACCCCCACAAAAGGACATCCAAGCAGAATTGCAATTAAAATTGCATTTACTTTTGGTCAAAAATGCAGAAATAAAATTTCCTACCATATAGTTGTGAAAGGAGAGGGTGTCAGCCACTACAGGTCTCTGAGAAAGTTACAGAGTTGCCTTTTTGTCACCGTGTTTCAGGAGAAGTGTCAGTTAAAAAAGAAAGATACATCAAACGTGCAGGACAACGGATTGCTTTTTTTCTGATCTCTTGGCAGTACCCCTTAGTATCCGTCTGCAGTTACAAAAACACTTTAATGCAGAAGTAAGCCTGGCGTCTGGGGAGTGTTCCGTGGTGAACTGTTTAAATAAGCAGCAACAAACATTTCCCCTCAAATCTGCCTCCTGTTCAAGATTTAGCTCTGCAGAAGGAAAGCTAGGCAGAACCACAATTGTGTGTTTTTTTCTGTCTTCTTCACTTAAGTAGTAAAATAAAGTTTCGAAGAGGATGTCAAACACCCACCTTCTCTCTTTTTTTTTTAAAAAAAAAATGTCGCTCTTAGATTATTTTGTTAGGAGGAAAGAAGTCAGGCAAACGTATCAGACACGACAACTTTATTAAAATAGGCTTGAAGATTTTTTTAAATCACCAGAGATAAAAATGTTAATAAAATTGTACCCAGTAGCCTAAGTAAGAATAACCTTTAAACAGGTTTCCTGATGAATAGTGATAGTAGTAGTCGCTTATATTCACACAGAGAACTTCTGTGTTCCAAGAACTTCCAATTACTCTGAACAACATCACTCTCATTAAATGACATCTTTCACATTAATTCAGGGTTAAACTCTGTGTTAGCAGCTCTCAGGGATCATAAGCCCCTTCTTTGGTTTGCCACAATTGTGTGAAAATCCATAGCAAAGTGGTGTTTTTCTTCCTTTTTTTTTTACCTGAATTACATACATAAATAAGCATCAGAGTGATCTATTTGAGGGTATAAAAACGATTGTGTTATAAGCCCCTCTCAATTCAAAGCATTTTATTAAACTTTTTAAAAGTTTGGAATAAGAAATCTACTTTATCTGGAGAATTTTTAAACTATTTTTTTAGTTTTAAATGAGTGAATGCAGCAACCCCTGCTGTCAAATGTCCGTGCCAAAAATGACAGAGACAACCCAAAGCGCACGTGTCTTCTTCAGCCCATGGTCCAAGGGCTGGGAAGTGGGGTTAGGCTTCTGGCTCGAAGATCCTGTTAGGTGGATACACACAGGTGACGTGTAATAATTCACTCAGACAAACACACCTGTTTGGAAGAGGTAGCTTTAGGGACACACTCTTTATTCATGCAGGTTTAGGCAGTGGTTTAATTCCATGTTTTTTGGGTCAATATAATTAACTTGTACTTGAAGAAGGGGGAAAAAAAAAGCTTTGTTTCCCTGCTGTGTGTGACCTCTATCATTTTTAAGTATCATGTGGTTTAAATTTCCTCACCAAAGTTGCACACAGTCTAAGGCATCTAGGTGACTAACATACACTTTCAAATAAATATCGACACATGAAATAGCTGATCGGGAGACACAGAAAGGAAATGGAATGTTGGAGATTGCAGCCGGAAGCACAGCCGTGAAAACAGCCACAGCATCGTCTGGGGCCATAAGACCTGATCCTTTCACTTTTCAAATAAAGGGAAAGGACAGCGCTTTATGTTTGTTGACATGACTCGAACCCTGAAACCCAAACCGTCTTACTTGAAAATGCTTAATGTACCGTAGTCAGCAGCACACCCAGCGCAGAGCCGTGTGCGTTTTCAGAGTGCGGGGTGGCTTTCCCTTCTGACCCAAAGTGTACCCATGTAGGGCTGTGTTTATCCTGTGCAGTTTTCTTGGCAGGAAGGAAAGCTATTCAGCAAAACATAAAAAAGCTCTTAGTAGGAAAGCAATTCGTTGTGTAGTTACCAGGGTTTTTACCCATGCTAAAATGTCCCATGGCAGGTCTGTTTTAATAAGGCTGATGTATGAGACCTGGAGAGTTTTATAGCGACGGCCGTAATTTTTTTCTTTTTTTTTTTTTTTTTGAGGTAGTCACGTTCCTCCCAGCATCCACCAGCAGGGACAGATATGTAAATACAGGAAACAGCTTGTCGCCTCGATCTTGAGTGGAGGCCAGCACTCCTTTATCATTCCACAATTGGTTCTTTAGAAACATTTCCATCGTATGAAGGCTGCTTTGCCCCCTCCGCGGGCTTCGGGTTCCATCACTGACCCGAGTGTTCAGAACACCAGGCCTTCATGTCCCGGGCCACGCCCAGGAGGAGACGGGGTCTCTGGAAACAGATGAAGCTCCTTTGGGGTTAAACGGTTGCAAAGTCCCCGTGAGCGCAGACCTGGGCCTTTTTTACAAGTATTTGAAGTTGTCTCTCTAAAGAGACATCAGTTAGTTTTTTCTGAACAAGAACTTGGAGCAAACCAGAACGATCATTCCCCACCCCCCCAAAAAAACAAAGGTAGGGGAGAAATAATAGGCTGATCCCCCCAAATTCTATTTTGTCATATATATTTTTTCATTTTTAAAATAAGTCATGGAAGTTGGGAATTTAAAAAATCTCTCCCTTATTTATCAGCCGTGACCCCTGTTCCCCCGGCCTCTGTATGACTGCCCCCAGGAGAAAAGACAGTGTCCCGTCCATCAGGAAGGGCTAGCGGAAATGGAGCCGGTTTATTTAAATGTAAGGACTAAGAATGACCTGACAGAAGACTGTTTCATCGTCATCACTGACAGTTTCAGTGACATCATGTAACAATGTCCTGTTTAGACACAGGTCCACTGGGTCAGTAGGGAAGTGCCAGGCTTGGGGGCAGGTGCGGAGGGTTTCCGTAAGAGGTTCTGTCTCTGCCCTGTCTGCTCGGTATTGGACGTATTGAACAGTGGTGTTCTGCGGAGAATAGAATTCTGAACAGCGTTTCGGGGACCAGCTTCTTCGCAGGCCAGACACGCAATTTGTTCTGAATAAAAAGGCAATTCACACTTCTTAACTACTTGGAAGCCCTAGCTCTGAGGGGTGGGGTAGCTGGGCCCCCAGTGGAGAGGTGCTGGCCTCCGTGCCGATTCGGAGTGGTGGGGACATTCTCCATCCACCCCGTGGACGAGCTGTCCGGTGGCGTGAGGTGGCACAGTCAGGGCTTCCGTGTGGCAGGAGATGACATCCGCTCTGCTCTGACTGAGGGCGACGAGGCTCCCAGCCGAGCACCACACACCTAAAAACACATGCCGAGGGGGTGGTCAGGGACAAGGCACTTGCCAGCCCGCCTCTGCTTAACCTGCCCCCCCCCACCCAACCTGGAGCAGGGCTCGGAAAGAGTTCCCTGGTTCCCTGGCCCCCCCGGGGGTCTCTACCCCCCTAAGGCAGAGTCTCTGGCTTTCAGTTTCCTCCCACGCTGGGCTTTTGGGGTTCCTCCTGGCTGTGCTGGAAGTACCACCACTGCCCTGGGGCCCCCCATCAGCACGGGGTGCCCAGACTCATCTCTACAACAGGGCCTGCCCACCTCTGCTCAGAAGGCTGCTCTGACAGTGCTGGCTTCTAGAATACTGTGTGCCATTGCCCACCTCATGGTGGGTGAGGGGACCAGGCCTTGAGGCTCTCTGTCAGGCCCTGGCATGGCACGTGTGTTTGGGAGGACATGGAAAACTCCTCAGGGTCAGGAGTCGAATCTTGGGGACCGCGGTGCAAAGACCCCAATGGTGGTGTTTCCCTGGAGCCCCCGCCCCTGCAGACCAGGGTCCCGTCCAGCATGGACATGGCCTCTGGGTGCCTGTCCTCTGTGGGATGCGTCTGGAAGTAGGTGGTGTCAAACCCAGGGGTGGGCTATCAACCGCACCCATGGGTGAGATCCATGGGGTGGGCACGGTCCCCGGGACTGGGAAGTTCAGAGACAGCTTTCTCTGGCAGAGCCTGAGGGGCAGAGCTGCCTGGAGAAAGGGCCTTTTGGGGTTCACATTCTCCTCCAGTGCAGGGGGCCCTGTGGCTCCTGCTTCTCAGCCTCTGAGTGGACGGAGCTCTCCAGGGACCTCACTCAGGACAGGCTGCTGGTCCATGGCTGACCAGTCCCCTCAGGCAGCATGGAGCACGGGCTCTGGCCTGTTTTAAGTTGTCTCCTTTCTGAAGGACACTGACCAGACCAGTAGGGTCACCCACCCCAGGGTGCACCTTTGTCATCCTGCACTTTCCAATTCTTCCTGCTCGGGACTCTCTCAGCTTTCAGCTCAACCCTCTCTGGCCTTGTCGGAAAGCTGGGGAGATGTTCCGGAAAAGACCAGTGTCTCTGTGCTTGGAGGAGGTGTGGGCTGTTGGCAGAGACCAAAGTCATGTCCCTGAGACACATGACGTCCCCCCTGCCCTGCCCCCAAAACCCTGGGGAGGACTCTGACCGTGCCCTTCCCTCCTGCGGCAGGTGGAGCTCACAGGCAACAGCATTTATGAGTACATCCACCCTTCCGACCACGACGAGATGACGGCTGTGCTCGCGGCCCACCAGCCTCTTCACCACCACCTGCTCCAAGGTATTTATTTCCTCCAGGGGAAAGAAAACAGGCAGTGCTCTGGGCTGTGACCCTTTGCTCCCTACACTGCCCCGCCTGGGCCTCCGGCAAACACGCTTTGCTCACCCAGGGGGGTTGGCGTTTATGCCTCTGTCCTTCGAAACACCACTGCCACCGAACGCCCATCAGGTGCTCGAGACTGTGACAGGGGCCATGGAGGAGATGCAGAAAGTGGCCACAGGCTTCTTCACCCTGATGTGCTCTTGGTTCAGAGTTTGGGCCACAGTGGTCCAGACCTGGGCTTCTTCGCCCAAGGGTCCCAGGGTAGAACTGGAGTTTTCGAGACCGGGAAATTACGTGCCGTTGCTCTGGTTGGAATTTAGCATTTCCAGGTCTCTGGATTGTAGAGGGAAAACCGTGTCTTGCCACCGGCACTCTCCTGCTGTGAATTCCAGGAGCGCCGAGGCCCTGCTCCGGGGCCTCGTTATTTAATGTGCGAATAAAGCAGCACATTCACGAGCCCATCGCTACCGTGTCACTGTTGTAACCACTGTTTCCAGCACATTCAGAGTGGCCATCTGTCATCTCACACACTTCATTCATGTGCTCGGAAACGTTCACCTGCGTGGGCAGCGGTAGGTCTCGGCGTGGCCCCCAGCCGTCCGGAAACCCTGGCCTGGACACAGGCAGGTCCATCTCTCAGCCCGGCTCCCCCTGGGGGTGCAGTCTGCCTCCTGACAGGTCAGGTCCCGGCTGTGGTGAGCACTCTGTCAGCACAGACAGGGCATGACTATTGGGTGAGAATGGGGGCCCATCGTCACCCAAGGGACCCCTCGGGTGACGATTGCCATGGGGGCTTGAGAGACAAAGAAGAACCATCTTGGGGGCCCCCGCTCTGGTAATTCCCTTGGAAAGGCCAGTGAGACCAACCAGCCTGTCGGCCCAGGGTCCCAGACGGTGACACCCCTGCTCAGCTGCAATTCCCCAGAGAGTCTGAAGAGTAATTCCGAACAGAATGAGGGCCTGAGAGAACGTCGCACTGGAAAGTGATCCTTTCGTGGTGGGGTTGTTTGAAGCTGGACAGAGACAGCAGAAGTCTTAGAGCTTCCTCAGGGCAGTGTGTTGTTATTGATCCAAAAGTCACATGGAGTCTGAGGCGCAGGCGTGGGCTGTCTCCAGCGGCCCTGGTCCTCCCCTCCCATGGCATAGCTTTTTAAAGAGTGTTTAGAAATGACAGCCAGTGACTCTGGGACTATCACAAGCCCCTTCCCCGGTTTCCATGGGTGCAGGTGGGGCTGGAGACAGCACACCAGGAGAGGCACAAAGGCCTAGGCGTGGTGGGCTCGCCCCGACTCGCGCCCACAGCCACCGAGAGTGTGGGACTGAGGCTCCGCGTGCCCTGCTCCCCCCACGTCTCCGCACTCGGTTTCCTGTGTCCCAACTGGCCCCGTTGTTCTGTGGTGATTGTGTGAGAGATGGGCTCCCCCCAAAACGTGTTAGTTATCCCGTGATGCAGCTCAGACCTGGGTGTGCTCGTCTGGAAACGGGGCAGACCGGCCCCGTGTGAAAGGGAAGCTCGTGCCCCCTGGCCGCCCCCCACTGCAGAGGACAATGGCAGCCTCTCTACCTGCCGTGGAGAGAGACCTCTCAGGTGAAACCCTCCCCTGCACCGGGCAAGGCCTCAGGGAGGGTGGAAGCCTGCGCTTCCATTCCCAGGGGTCACCTTTCTTTAAAAATTAATTTATTAACCACCACCCAGTGGCTGTTTATTCAGAGAGGAGCGACCTCGCCCTCACCCAGAGGCACGGGCACGTCGGTGCTCGTGCCCCAGAGCAGGGGTCCCTCACCGCAGCCGAGGGCGTCTCCTTTGGGGCCTAGCCTGCCTTTGCAACAGTGAGTGCAGAGGGGTGTGGGCCAGGCCCGAGGGGGAGGAAGGCAGGCTGGGGCCCAGCCAGAGACCTCGTGACGGGGAGGGCGGTCCATCCAGGGCTCTTCCCGAGGGTGGAAGCTGCGATCTGGCCCAGCGGGTCCGTTGGGTTCTGTTACCACTCCACGATGCTGGGCAGCCTCGGGGCCCACAGGCATCGCTGGCAGGAGGTACGAGAGCTGGCTCCCTCCGTGCTCATGACCTGTCCTTACTCTCTGCCACCCCGAGGGAAGTCAGCTGTTCTGGGCCTCCCTCACAGACTCAGGTGCTCGAGGTGCTTCTGACACCAGGCCCCTCTGTGGCCACCACGTGGGAGTCACTGCATGTTCAGTCCGCACTGTGACCCCAAGTTCTTGCTCTGGCCTGGCTTCAGGCTGCCCTCCTCAGGGGCACGTGGGAGTCTTGCCAGGATGGGTCTGATTCCCCCACCCGACCCAGGCCCCGGCCACGGGTGAGGCCCTCTGGGCCAGGTTCTGGCCCTGGGGAGGTGAGGCCTGGCTGCCCGTTCTGGTCCTGAGGGTCTGTTGGGGCTGCTGGGATAAAGCCAGACAGCATGGTGGGACACCGGCCTGTCTAACCTGACTCCTGCTTTCAGAGTACGAGATAGAGAGATCATTCTTCCTCCGAATGAAGTGTGTCCTGGCGAAGAGAAACGCGGGCCTGACCTGCAGCGGGTACAAGGTACAGCGGCGCGGCGGGCGGGTGGGTGGGAGGCGTGGGAGGGGGACAGGGGGCCTTCCCTGGGGTCTGTTTTGTTTCACATGCACGAACACCTGCAGGAAGGCATGGGGGCTCAAACCTTCCTACCCCCGAACGTAGAACTTTCTAGTGACGATGCTCACCAGGCAGGTGTGAGGGCTGGTGTCTTGGGAGAACATTGGTCCTATGAGACCAGGAGTACAGGCAGCTAAGGGTGACACGTGACCTGGGCACCCGCAGGTCCCACTCCGCACACAGCTCAGTCTGACTGGAGCGGCTGCCCTCGAGTTAACCAGGAACCCGGCCACAGTGGGAGTCTGGAGCGCTGAAATCAGAATGCTTGGCCACATGCAGAGATGTGGACAGTGCAGTGCCTGGCAGGCTAACACAGCCCATTCTGAGTGTGAAGCAGCGCTTTGTCTGCAGCGTCGCTGCCTCCTTGGACGATCTGATAGTCAGGGCAGCCCTCCCAGGGAGTACGACTGGCCCTGGTCTGCGGTCAAGGGCACCAGCTGACAAGCACACGGGTGGTAGGCAGGCAGGTGCAGGGGCAGAGCTGGGGCCTCCGAGCCCAGCCCCTGCTCCCGCCAGGCCAGCTTCTCTGCCAGCATCCAGGAGTTGCTCAGCCAAAGAGCCCGTGGGCAATACTGCACCTCCGCGTCAGAGTCGGCTGCTCCCAGAGAGAAGGGCAGGTTGGGGGGTGTCCGAGCTGATCACCCCCCTTGGACCCTCCCAACCCTTCTGTGGAGCTGGGGGCAGATGGCGGCGTTTCTGCAAGAGTGTTTGAGCATCAGAAAAGGAGGGTGGGACGGGGCGAGAAAAACGGGACAGCCAGCCAGATGCCTCAGTGACTGCTCTTTCTGGAATGCCCGGCTCCACCTCCTCCCCATCCTGGGATCTGCTGTCCCCTCCCCTCTGCGTCTCCTCAGGCCCCTCCTTGGAGCCCCCCCTCCTTGGAACCCCCCTCCGAGGCTGACTTCACCTCACTCTGTGTTCGAGTCTGGAGGGCAGGCTTCTTGTTCGCTGTCCCAGACTCGGCCTGCTCGGGCCAGGGGGCGGGAACCCCAGCACCATCCCGCACCCACAGATGTTCTGCTGGACGTTTGAGTCTCGAACTGTTTCTGCCGCTTGTTAACTGTCGAATCTTAAGCAAAACACATGGCCCACGCTGCCCTCAGCTTCCAGGTCGGTAGACCGGGAGAACAGACGAGAAGGACTTACAGATCTGTCCCAGCTGTGAGGACTGCGCCTCGTGCGGGAGTCCTGGAGGGGGGCTTTGAAAAGGGCCCTCGTCGCTGCTGTCACAGGTGACAGCAAGCCTTTCGAGCTTTACTGACTGTCACTGGTACAAATGCCTCCAGAACAGGCTGAAGGCCGCACTGATATCTCTGTGTGATGCTTGGAGCACTTGCCGGTTTCTCTTGTGTGGGTTTTGGCTGTGGCTCTTATAAGTGTTTCTCATGGTCACTCTGGCTTTTGCTTATTACAAGGAGACACAATCTTGAATTTAAATAAAATAAAAACATTTGAAATGAGCTTTTTTTTTTTTTATTCTACTGAAAGAATTCTGCATTTACGGGGGTGCTAAAGCTCGTTAGGTAATATCAATGTCGAGTTAAAAGATGCCAAGTTCAGTCTCAGTGGAAGAGAAGCATGAGAGGGGCTGAAGGGAACGTCCTGGGACAGACGTCAGCTTCCCCAGAGTGCCTTTGTGGTGCCATCTGACGGAGACGAGGCGATGAGTTGGTTACGTACAATCTGTCATGTGTTAGAGAGTAACACGAACACAGTCAATTAGGGAGGGCAGCCCTTGTGTTGTGTCGACCCTGATACTCTTTCTTGAGACAGAAGGACAGCTTCGTCCCTCCTGAGCCGTGCATTGGGCGTTTGGCTGTGCTGCTCAGTGGGGCCGGGCTGAAGGTGGCCCAGCACGTTGGAGGAACCCAGCAGGCCCCCCGCCGGGAGGAGTGGGTGCTTGTCTACCCCGGCTGCCACCGGCTGACCTGCCCCCTGTCCTCCCAGGTCATCCACTGCAGCGGCTACTTGAAGATCAGGCAGTACATGCTGGACATGTCCCTGTACGACTCATGCTACCAGATCGTGGGGCTGGTGGCTGTGGGCCAGTCGCTGCCGCCCAGTGCCATCACCGAAATCAAGCTGCACAGTAACATGTTCATGTTCAGGGCCAGCCTTGACCTGAAGCTGATCTTCCTGGACTCCAGGTGAGTTGGGCACCTGCTGCTGCCATGGAGTTCTGGAAGGCACTGCTGGTGGGAAGGGGCCCCTCAAGGCCGCTCTATTGGACCCAGACGAACAGGAATAAGTCACGCCAGGAAGGTGAATTAAGAAGGGGTTTAGCGAAGTCAAGTCAGGACTTGAAAGAATGTCAGCCTTATCCTCAGGTGTAGCCGGCCTCTTCAGCACGCAGGTGCTTTCAAACTCGTGTTTGCATTTTCACCGTCTCCCTGGGGTTTCAGTTGGAGACACGTGTGTGGGCACCAGGCAGCCCCCTTTGGCGGCTCACGGTGTCGGGATTCTGCCTGGTGTGGCTGTTGGGTCAGGAGGACTTTAAAGCAAACACGTTTCTGCACTGAGTTGTGTGTGCTGCGGGAAGCCGTTTGGGCCATGACAGCCACGCAGGGCTGAGGGGGGAGCCGACAGGTGGCCTTGGGGGGGTGGGGAGGGCCAGTGACTTCAAGTGTGCTAGGTGCCCTGTCTGGGTCTGGGCTGGCGACTGAGGCTGCAGTGTCCCCAGAACTGTCTCTCCCAGCTGCCCTTTCCTCTCCTACGTGGGAGTTCCCGCCAACTTGCGATTGTCTTCAGAGACAGCAGGGAGCAGGAGGGAGGAAGAACCCCTGACAGGTGGGACTTAGGCCCAGGCCAGCCTGCTCCGGGTGGGCTGAGGGGTCTCCAGGCCTCCCAGTCTCCAGGCCGATGTGTGTGTGTGTGTGTGTGTGTGTGTGTGTGTGTGTGTATCTCACAACAGCCCTGCCCTGCCCGCCCTGCTACCCAGGGCAGTTAGGGAAGAAGCAATTAGGTAGCAGATGTGGAGCAGTAGAAAAGCCTGCTCTGCCAGCGATGTGGGTCCCTTTGTCTCCTGGCCTCTTAGAAGTTTCCTCAGCTGTGCAGGCAAGAGTGAGTGCTCAGAGCCCCAGCTCCGGAGAAAAGATCTGTATCTAATCTATATCCAATCCATATCCACATCAGTCTATATCTGTATATCTAATTCTAGTCTATATTCACACCCATAGCCGTATCTCTTTGTTTTCTGTATATCCTGAAGCTAGGATTTACTGATTTTACTCACTTTTCTGTAGTAAAATATACATAACATAAAACTGGTCATTTTAACCATTTATTGAAGAAAAGCAAATCCACCTGGTTAGAGGTGAAGGGGAGACACAAATCAGTCTAGTTCATCATCAAGGCACCTCAGAACCTTCAGAGGTTGAGGGTCGGCATGCCAGGGTGTCATCGTGCCCCTGGGGACTCCAAGCAGGCAGTAAAGGTAACTCTGGGGGAGGGCCCGGCACCTGGCTACTTTCCTGCGGTGGGGACCAGCCGGCACCCGGGGCTGGGGGTGGGGGTCGCGAGCAGGTCGTAAAGAGGAGGTCCTTCCCAATCCCAGAGTCACTTCTCAGGGTGGACAGAGGGAGCTCCCAGCTGTCCAAGTTCTCTGTTCTAGAAGCATCATGAACAACTGGGTCCCCCCCTTGTTTGTCTCCTAGTTTTCCTTTGACAATTCTATCAACTGCCCCCCCAACTCCACCTGGTGAATTCTTACAACAGGGAAGAGAGGGGTCTCCCCAAGGGGAGATTTCAGTCTCCTCAGTTGTTCGGCCTGCCCGGCGCTGCAGTCCAGGGGCAGAGGGAGGGAGGGTTCACAGAAGAGGGTTCCTGACACCCGTGTCCCTCTGTGGGAGGGTGGAGGGCCGTGCCCCCGAGGGACGGGACGGGGGGAGAAAGGTGGTGGTCCTGAGGAAGACTTCCTGTCTCCATGGAAGGCGGGTCCTCCTGCTGAGCTCCAGCAAGCTTCCAGGGGGGAGGTGGGGGGGAGCCTTGAGGCATTTTCCAAGCTCCTGGTCATCTAGAAGGTGCTTAGGGAGGGGCCAGAAAGGCGCTGGAGAATTCTTCACACCCACTCGGGGGTCTTCCGTGTGCTGGCAGCCCAATGGTCTTTGAAAGGCTGCTGGGCCCAGGGACTGAGGGCCTGGCCCAGCCCTGAGGGTGGGGGTGGCGGTGGTCAGCACAACCTCGGGGCGGGGTAGGAGATGGCAGCTCTGACATCCAAACCCAGGAGCCCTGGGGAGGGCCTGGCCGGAAGCCCCACAGCTCCCCATCACTAGGGCAGCGGCCCTCCCACCCAGCACAACCCCAGACACAGCTGAACTCAGCGTAACCTGAAATTTGGTTCGTGGGGGTTTTGTGGTATTTCACTTTGAAACTGTAGCTGGTGCTTTTGCTGAGGATTGGGGGAGCCGAGCAATGTTTGGGGTTTGGCAAATCCCCCTGACAGGTCTTCAGACACTAGCGGGTTGGAAAAAATCAGGGGGGCGCATTGCCAGGCCCTTCCCCTCCCCTTTAATTTTTTAAAGCCATGTGTACTTTGATGAGAAACCTAATACATGTGTTTCTGATTCATTTACACGTTCGGGGCTGTTGTTCTGAAACTTTTCGTCCAAAGGGTCTGGGAAGCTTCTTTCATCCCCACACCGGAGAGATGCCTGGTTTTCTTTGGGGGAAGCAGACGTCTCAGTTTTCCTGCCCACACAGAGCTGGACTCCGGCGGGGCCTGAGGTTCTAGGTGGCCCTTGAACACGTCCCCGGGGCCCTGAAAGACTCTGGCCTGTGCGTGTTGCCCTCCTGCCCACCTTGAGCCCAGCTCCTTCCTGCCCCGAAGGGACACCATGGAAGTGCGTAACCAAACAGCAAGCAAGTCCAAGGCAGTAGGAGCCTCTCGGAGATTTACGACCCGGGCCGCGCAGAACGCAGCAGACAGGGGAGCGAGTTAAGGAATGAAAGTGAGGTCAAGTTTCCCCGTTCAATTTACAGCTAATGTTTCAGGTCTGGGCGGGCAGGGCCGCCAGTCCCAGATGTCCTCGGTCCCCGCTGACTTCTCCCGGTGGCCCCACCTCCTTTGGAATCCCTCCTCATCCCTCTTTCATCTGTTCTTGAGTATCTGTCGCCAAGACGTTTGGGCCACCTCCTCCGAGGGCACGGCTCCCAGTGCATTTGCCACATGCAATTTTCACCTGTGGACGGAGTGACCCAAAGGGCCCTGGCGATGCTCCCTTGGAAGGGGACAGCCACTTCCCTTCAAAGAGCCAAAGCGGGGAATTAATATACCCGGGCTCATGTCACATAAGCCCCAGGAACGTGCTTCCTTTGCTCTGGTGAGCTTAAGGCTGACCTTCTAGTCACCATATTTTCCATGTTACACTGTTTCCTGGGGGGTGGGGGGGTCTACAACAACCCTCCCCCGATGTGAGGCCTAGCCATCTCCAGTCAGTCCCTCACTCCCATCAGTGGGCACCCCCAGCCAGACGCCACCCTGAGCCCAGCTGTGGTCGGGAGCTGCGTCCGGCGTGGATGAGATTCCAGCTCACACACGATGGCCGAGGTGTGGGAGCAGCCCGCGTGCCCAGTGTCAGATGAACGGGTGAACGAAAGGCAGTGCCTACACGCAGTGGGACAGTCCTCAGCTGGAAGAAAGAGTGGCATTCTGACACACCTCAGCGTGGGCGGACCCTGGAAACACGATGCTGAGTGAAAGAGGCCAGACCCAAAGGACCGATATTGTATCATTCCGCTCACATGAGACAGCCAGAGCAGACACAGCCAGAGAGCCAGACCGTAGAATCACAGTTCCCAGGACTGGGGGACAGGGAAGGGGATGCAGTATTTAATGGGGACAGAGACTCTGTTTGGAGTGAGGACAAAGTTCTGCGAATGGAAATGGGGGTGGTCAGATAGCATTGTGAATGGGAGTGTGGCCACTGAACTTCGCACTTAAAAGTGGTCAAAATGGTAAAGTTTATGTTACGCTTATTTTACCACAATCATTTTTAAAAAGGGTCCCACAAGAGTCCCCAGAGATTGGGCTATTTCTCACCTTGGCAGCTTTCTCCCAGTGTCACTGCCGCAGTCCACCTTCAAGCTCCTCAGATAAGCTTCATCGGGAGAAGGGGCGGGACTCCAGGCTGTCACCAGCACTCCTCTGGCCCATGGTCTCAGAAGAACTACCTACCCCCTTGTGCCTGGGGCCACACCCTACCCCGGGGCTGGAGCTCAAAACTTTTCTTGTAAAAAAGATTATTCTTTGTTTCCAAAATCAACCTTCCTGGCTCCCCCCACCCACCTTTTAGCCCTTGGTTCGTGGGCAAAACCAGTATTGGTGGAAATGCAAGGCCATCTGCAGAGCAGGGTTACTCACACAGCCCCGTCCTCCTGCAGGGTGACGGAGCTGACTGGGTACGAGCCACAGGACCTGATCGAGAAGACACTGTACCACCACGTGCATGGCTGTGACGTGTTCCACCTCCGCTACGCGCACCACCTCCGTGAGTACCACACTCCCGCTGCAGGCGGTCGTGGGGCTTCGCGAGCCAGGGGGGAGGTGCCGAGGATGAAGCGGGGGAGCGTCCCTTGTTTGGTGCAATAATTATCCGCTGCGTGCATGCGTGAGTCTTAAACCTCAGGCCCGAGTCCTCGCACCCCGGGTGTGAGCACAGTTCAGTTCTCAAATGCCCAGTGAAACTCCAGCCGGCGTGGGGGATGGGGCAGAAGCTGCTGGATTCTAGATCGTGGGCTTGGAACCTCAGTGGCTCTGGGACATCTGGACACCGGTTGCAAATAACAGCCGCAGCATTTAGTCAGAGGATCGACACAGAGTCCTTACCGTGGTCAGGCAGCACTTGAAGCAAGTAAGTAACTGCTCAGCCCAGGGAGGGAAGGGCTCAGGTTCATGATCCTCATTTTACTGTGGAGGATGCTGAAGTTCCGAGATGTTAAGCCACTTGCCCACAGTCACACAGCAGGGTGATGGCAGAGCTGGGAGCTGAGCCCAGGCAGCGGGCGGCCTCTGCCCACTGCCCACTGTCTGGCTGGGGAAGCTCGGGGCAGACCTCAGGTTTCTAGGATGGGAGAATCCACGTGCAAAGAGTGAACAAACGGTCCTCACTGTGCCAACAGAGGAAGTGTGGGGACCATTGGACTGGAATGCCTAAGGAGGTGAGACATCTAGAATCCAAGCTAAGGCAGCAAGTCATTGCCAGGGAGCAGGATACCTGCCCCTCACCAGGCAGCCCACCATGCCTGTGGCCGGTCCTGGGGGTCTTGTTGACGGGCTGCAGAGGGTCGGAGCAGCCAGATCTGTGTGAACAGCTGGGTGGCTTGTCCTTTGTTCTCGCTTTGCCCTGTGTTGACCACGAAGCCTCAGAGGACAAGTTGCTGGTGTTGCAGGTGGACGGCAGGGCCAGGGGCTGCTCTGCCCACCATCCGTGTGGCCGGGGATTCAGTGAGCATGGCTGTTACTACGGTGTCACTGTCCCCTCCTCCCGAGGCACTGCAGGCAGAGACCTGTTACAGCCAGGCCATTCCCGCACAGACGGGAGAGGCCTCTTCCTGCCGCTTGAGGTTTACAGCAGCGTAAGAAGGCCTCTTCGCAGGAGAGACTCGGCGCTGGGGACAGCCTTTTTGTTTCTGTATCTAAATCAGCAGATTGTGACCTCACGCCGACATCCCGGTCATTCTCATTAGGACACTTTCATGTCACAGAGAGGCTTTGGGGCCTGGAAGTGTGGTCTACAAGTCTCAAGCAGCAACTATTAGAACAAAATCATAGGGCGGTGGGGAGAGACCCAGGGAGAACAAATTCGAAACGACAGGCAGGTCGCAAGCTGAAGTGGTCACGGGGCCAGGCTTGTCACAGGAATGTATGAATGGGTGAGGCAGGGCTGTGGGGATAGAGCTCTCGGCTTGCTGGGACCACACGACCCATCAACATCCTGTCACTGACAGAGCCCATCTGTGGACACAGATGGCAAGTGGGCCGTCCGTTGGCCTCCACTCAGGGACAGAGGCCTTGAACTAGAAGATAAACCTGACAAAGAGTTTCCCATCACCGTGCGGAGTTTCGCTCGACATCACAGGATGCTGGCCTCCACCGTGGCCTCACCGGCCTCTGACTGGGAGTGGACAGTGCAGCTTGAGTCCCCCGAAGACTCCCTCCCTCTGAGCTGTCTGCAGGGGGCAGCGGCTTCACCTTGCAGATGAGGGGCAGGGAATCTGCACCATCCGAACTGTGCGCAGTGAACGTGAGTTAATTCCAGAAAACACAGTGGGATCTACATGTCACCCGGATTGCTGGGTGGACACTTGTGGCCATAGATTGTCCCTTCAGCTCGATGCCAAAGGGGACTCAATGGCTCAGTACAGCTTGTCCTCCATGGCCAGTGTCACCTCGCAGACATCCCATGATGGAGCCCTGTGGAGAGTTCTCCCCAGGGTGCTTCTCTCTTCCCTGGGGCTTCCCATGTCTTCTTATCAACCAAACTGCATCTGGCAGCAGGCAGAGCAGGGGAGTTGTGGGGGGGCCGCGCAGCATCCTGAGGCCCACTCCCCAAATGAGCATGGACTTGTCTGCAGCCTCTCTGACTGCGCACTCCGAGACCCCACCGGGCAGACCAGCCGAGAGCCAGGGGGAGCACAGGGTCTGAATCCCTCCCCACTTTTTCTGTGGCAGGTGGTTCAGTTTCCTGGAGCTTCTGTGATAAAATGAAGTCAACTTTATGGCTTAAAACAACAGAAATTTGTCTCCCAGTTCTGGAGGCCGAGGGTCCAAAATCGAGGCATTGGCAGGGTGTACCCACTCAGGGGGCAGTGCGTGTGAATCTTTCGTTGTCTCCTCCAACTGTGGGGGGCTGCGAGTCCCCCTTGGCTTGTGGCCACATACTCTGATCTCTGCCTGTCTTCTTGGACCCTTAACCACCTCTTTAAAGCCCCTTTGCCCAAATATGGTCACATTCATGGGTTCTGGGGGTTGGGATGTAGAACGTATCTTTTTTGGGGGGACACTACTCAACCCACGAGGCATTTTTCTCAGCTCCTACAGTTCAAACTAGAAGTAGAAATGGTGCTTCAGACCAAGAGCACTTTCCTCCTAGTGGCTGGCTCCTCCTCACGGCTGTACCTCCAGGAAGAATTGTTGGGGAACCAGCCTCCTCCTTTTCTGGGGAGCAAATTTGTGGAACTAGAATGTCCATCCCAAAGCAGCCTCAGAAAACCGGGACCACCAGCTCTCATCTAGGCAGGGCCACCCTGATTTCAGAGCTGACGTTGACCGTGACATCGGAGATGGAACATAGAGGTGCCCAGTCCGGGCCTCTGCCTTCCGGAGCTCATGGTGCGGGGACGTCGCCTCCCCGCCCAGCCATCACTACCAGAGGCGGGAACTTATAGACGGTGCGAGCCCGGGATCATGGCAGGCAGCTCAGCAGAGGCAACAGGCTGTGTGGACAGCGGGAGTGAGCTGAGGGATGCTGTGACTCCACGTCTAGGGTTTCCACTTGGGTTGCTGTGTCGACTCTCACCATGGGTCACGGAAAAGCCGCGGGAAAAAATTCTGTGTCTGTGTTTGTCCTCTGCACCTCAGCCTCGTCATGGCAGAGTCGGGAAGGGTCAGAGAAAATACAGTGTGTGCCCCTGCTGCCGTTTGAGTCCTCGTGGAAAACATTTGGAATAAACTGGCTTCATTACGTCCGGTTCTGTGGTGACTGCCGCTAGGCTTTGGGAATGTTGTACAAAATACCAGCAAGGAAAATACCAGCAAGGAAAAGAATACAAGATGAGGAACAGGGAAGTATACGGTCCTACTCCATGGGGCTTTAAAAAAAATGGTATCATTTATTACCAAAATTTTTTTAAAAATTTGCTGAACGTGCTCATAGGGGCTTTACCAAGGCTGCCAGGAACAGATTCCAAAGTTGAAGGATTAGCGTTTCTCTTAAAGAGACCATGACCTCCCCGGAAATCTACAGATGGGACCTCAGCGTGATCATGTCCCATCTCTTTGGGGGCTGTAAGCAAATTGGTTAATTAAGTCTCCTCTAATTCGCCCACCCTACCCCCATATGTAGCTGCACCGAACCTTCTGGAAGATGCTGTTCCCTCCTCCCATGGTGGCCGCTCTGAGAAATGGGAGCCAGAGCGCCTGGCCCGAGCTCACAGGGCCAAGTCGGGGGAGGGGGTGTGTGTGTGCACACCTTCCACATCACTGGCATGTCACTCTGTGCAGTTTCCAGTCTTGTCCCATTTAGCATCATGCAGCACACCTGCCCCAGAACATTGCACATTCTCACTGCCCACTGAGTAACGGCTGCGGAGCGCTCTGGAGTCCACTTACCCCTTCCCAGCTGTGAAGTCTCCCCTCCCTGTTCCCTGAGTTACAAGCAGGCCTGCGGTGCATCCCTCTGGACTCGGGTGTCTGTGCGTCCCTCATCAGCCCGTGGGGCCAGTGTTCGGGGGTGAAATGGGGACCATACCAACTCACGCCTCCGCCAGCACGTGACAGTGCTCCTCTCCACAGGTCAGCCAGCGTGGCCACGGTCATTTCATTTCTTTTCTTGAGACGAAGTTCACATAATGTGAAATTCACCGTTTTAACGGCTGTCTGAGGTTCCCTGGTTTTTAGTGTATTGACAGGGGTGTGCCGCTGTTGCCTTTATCTAAGTCCAGAACATTTTAAAAAGATTTTACTTATTTAATTTTAGAGAAAGGGGAAGCGAGGGAGAAAGAGAGGGAGAGACACATTGACTGGTTGCCTCTCGCCTGCCCGCAACCGGGGACCTGGCCCGCAACCCAGGCATGTGCCCCGACCGGGAATCAACTGGCGACCTTTCAGATCGCAGGCCGGCGCTCAACCCACTGAGCCCCACCAGCCGGGCCAGAACTTCTTCTTTATTCCAAGAGGAAGCCTGGGCATTGGCCGCCTCACCTGGCCCCCTCTCATCCTCCAGCCCCAGCGACCGCTAACCTGCTTCCGGTCTCCACGCGCGTCCCTGTTCTGGACATGTCACGGAGATGGAGTCGTGTGACATTTGTTTCTTTTCAATGTCTGTTGATTTGAGGGGTGGTGTCCAGCACTGAGTGAAGCCAGTGAGTTGAAACGTGTTTCCCACGTACACGCAGTCTTGGGTGAGCGGCTTGCTCCTGTCCTCTGCCCACATTGCTCTTCTTAGTGTTCTCATCGATCCATTTGAACTCCATGTGAAGGCTACTAACTCCTTGACTAGCATGTTGGCACCAGAATATCTTGCTGCAGGTGTTAAAGTGGATGATAAAGAGCCACTTCTATGTCAAAAGCAGGTCACAGAAGGCCATGGAGAGTTCAGAGAGGGCCTGGGTGGAGGGCCATAGGGGCTTAGCCTAGGGGCACAAAGGAAGGTTGACCTTCTGTGTCTGGAGTCCCTGGGGGGTTTCCTTTGGCACCAGCTACCACAGTCACAGAACTCGGCCACCTCCCCACGTCCCCACTGGAGTGGCTGCTAGCCAGAGCCCTGGGGCCAGCCCTGCCTTCCGAAGCAGGAATGTCCTGTGGCCACAAGTGACCAGAGCCTCCAGGGGTGCCTTTTCAGAACTGCGCTGGCCTCTCCCTCCCTGGAGAAGATTAATTCAGGTTTTCTCCTTTCCATGACCCCCCACCCCAATTTTCTGGCACTTTCCCCTCTGCCCAGCCCTCTGCCACCTGCTCGCCTGCAGGCCCTGAGGAGCAGCAGTGCGGTGACGCGCACACCCAGGCTCTCAGCAGTCTGGGGGGTACAGCTGTGCATAGATCGAAGCCAGGTCCACAGCGCCAGGCACCACGCAGCCAGGCTGCGGTCTTTCCGTGTGAGCAGCAAAGGAAATCAATGGGCCTGAGGAAAACTGTGGCTCATGGGAAGGAAGCACACGTGGCCACGGAGCAGCAGCTTCCCGGCGAGCACGCACTGCTCCGGGAGCAGCAATCCGCACTGCACTGAATGCACTTAACTCACGATTTTGCTTAAATAGCTACGTCGCCCCCTCCCTACCCAACCCCTAAGCACTTTAGGGTTTGGGGAGCATCACATAATTGTGGCATTTTGGGAACCTAAAAGCAAATCCAATTTTACCACTCTGGCAGGCACAAACGTGGTCTATGGGCTAGCTGTTTTTCCCAAGGAAAGCAGTGACTATCACGGGAGAGTCCTCAGCAGGGAGGGAGAGATCGCTCCTCTGTCCCTGGGAATAGTGGGCAAAAGTTGTGTGTGTGCATGTGCGTGTGCGTGTGTGCAAGCATACAGCTTCTGCAGAGGAAGCCCGCCCTCTTTGTCAAGTTCTCCGAGGTGTCCTTGACCCCGGACAGGTTCAGAACCAGGGCTGTAGGTCATCCTCGGGGCAGCGCCCCCGAAGGCAGGGCCTGCTAATTGTCCCTCGTGATTCGTGTCACCTTGTGCTTGCAGTGCTGGTGAAGGGCCAGGTGACCACCAAGTACTACCGGCTGCTGTCCAAGCGGGGCGGCTGGGTGTGGGTGCAGAGCTACGCCACCGTGGTGCACAACAGCCGCTCCTCCCGGCCCCACTGCATCGTGAGTGTCAATTATGTGCTCACGTAAGTCAGCCGTATTGTTTCTCTCCTTGCTCTCTCCCCCTCCCCCTGCCCCCGCCCCTCATCGGATCTGTCCAACAAACACCATCTCTCTCTCTCTCCCCACCCCCACCCCTCTGGAACTGTTCATTTGTCTTTTGTTTTGTTTCCATTTGAATGCTCTGGTTGATCGGGATGGTCCAAGCTATTTCAGCACTCAGCTCAGAGGGTACCCTGCTCTGGGCGTGAATTAGGAGGGGCCAGGGGTCAGGGCCCAGGTGAGGGTGGGGTGGACAGAAGGAGGGTGGGGGTGCACCCCACCCTGAACAGGATGGAAAGGGATGCAGGTCCCAGACCAGGAATGCAAACCTCTGCTGTGCGTGCACATGCAGAGCCGGGTCATTGTGCATGCTCCTGCCACTTGAGAGGGGGAACAGCCCCATTTTCAGCCCGTCCTCCTGTGTAGCCTACTGCAGATGATGGTGAATATTTGGTCCCTTTAAAACCCCAGAAGGTCAAGTTCAGTGGCAAATATTTGGAGGACCATTAGAAGCAACAGGACCCAGGTCTAGCTGGGACCATACATTACTCTCCGCCCACCACACCATGGTGTGTTACATTGCCTGGCGCCTGGCTGTAACCCTGAACTTGAGAACCTTGCAGTCGCCCAGCCTGCTCTGAGCAGGTCCTCACGGGTGTTCTGTGGCGCCAGCTCAGCCTTCTTTCACAGAAGGCCAGGCCACTGCTTTTGTGTTTGCGTTTGTGTTAGAAAGAAAGCATTTTAGCCTCCTAAACACTTTATGGACAAAGAAGGGTGACACCCGCCCGTACTTAGGGCGACCTCCCTTCCCTAGTGCATGACGGCACTGAGGTGGCTCTTTAGGGTGAAACTGGGCTCCTGGACCCTCAAGGTGCCCTAACTCAAGCCTCCCTGGTGCTAGTAGAGAAACAGGTGGGCCACAGGCACTCCAGTAGGCAGTGTTTCTGCCTTTCCTAGTGACCCATGGGGTCCTGGGGAAAGCCCTGCAGGATCAGAGAGAGCCACACCCACCCCTCTCTGTTTCTGCTGAATAACAGTGCCTTCGCTCAGCACTTTGGGGACTTGAGCCCGACCCAGGGCTGCCGGGTGGCTTTTATAATGAGGGCGACCTGTCCTTTCCTCAAGCCCCACCCACGCCGGGCCTCACTGAAATGATTCACTGGAGCTTTGAGGAGGATCTCGCTCAGGGGAGGTGTCCAGAGGGCAGCTCTGCCTTGGCAGCCCACTGGACATGGCCTGTCCCCCTCTTGCCTCTCAGGGACATCGAATACAAGGAGCTGCAGCTGTCCTTGGACCAGGTGTCCACGTCCAAGTCCCAGGACTCCTGGAGGACTGCCTTGTCTACCTCACAAGAAACTAGGAAGTTAGCAAAACCCAAAAGCACGAAGATGAAGACAAAGCTGAGAACAAACCCTTACCCCCCACAGGTAACACGCATCCCGACCTGCAGGGGTGGGGTATGCTGACGTGTGTCCCAGCAGCTGGGGACTCATGGTTGCCAGTGGGGTTTCCCTGCCTGGAACGTGCCCTGCGGGATGAAGCAAAGTCCCTCTGGGACTGAACGTGCAGGCCGGTCGGCCGGGTGGCTGGGTCAGGTCTCCCCGGAAAGGCTCGTGGGCCTGCCCAGTCCCCGCAGACATGGTCTGAGCACTGGGGCCTCGTTTGTTCCCCACAGCACTTTTACAAACTGAAAACCTTCCCTCTTTCTTTCTGAGTCTGAGAGCCCTGAGAAACGGCAGGTGCCTGTGCGTGTGTGGTGTGTTGTCAGCCTCGGGCGGGGGCGGTTCAGGGGGGATCCCCAGTGGAACCTCGCAGGGTGCCCAGGGGGTTCCAGCCCTGGGATGGGGCCAGGCACAATGGGGTCAGACCTCGTACGGCCGGAAGGCAGGTGTCCCTCACCCGTCTCGTGTGCCACGCAGCACTACAGCCCGTTCCCAATGGACAAACTGGAATGCAGCCAGCTCAGCAACTGGAGAGCCAGCCCCCCAGCAGACACGGCGGCCCCCCCGGAGCAGCAGCTCCATGCAGAAGGCGGCGACCTGTTGTACGCCCCGTCCTACAGCCTGCCCTTCTCCTACCATTACGGACACTTCCCTCTGGACTCTCACGTCTTCAGCAGCAAAAAGCCAATGTTGCCGGCCAAATTTGGGCAGCCCCAAGGGTCCCCGTGCGAGGTGGCACGCTTCTTCCTGAGCACACTGCCAACTGGCGGTGAGTGCCAGTGGCATTATGCCAACCCCCTAGTGCCTAGCAGCCCATCTCCTGCGAAAAACCTCTCTGAGCCACCGGTGAGCTCAGCTCGGCACAGTCTCACTCCGAACTATGAAGGTGGGTCGTGTTTGCATGCAGGGCGGGGACAGGGCTGTGAACGTGGACCGGGACCCTGTTGGCCTGGGTGGACTTTTCCTTTCTCTGCTTCTTAGTAGGGGTTGCTGTGTTTCCCTGCTCTCAGTGCAAGTGCCTCACGAGGGTGGGTGAGGCTGGGTGACTGAGTCCATGTGCCTGTGGGCATGAGTCACAGGACAGAGGGCAGAGGACACCGAGCAGTCAGCCCCCCACAAAATCCTGACCTTGTTTGCTCCCTCAGAGGGAGACACGGTGATTTTCAAAACTGGCCTCCCCGTCCTGAGAATGACCCGGCTGTCCCTGTTTTACAAACTCCCGCTCTGCCCCCTCCCCAAAACGTGCACAGCAGGTTGTTGTTTTCATTCCCAGGTTCTGTCGAAGACAGTGGTGGAGATTTGTGAGCTCAGGGTCAGAAGTGCCTTTCACCAGCCCGGGGCAGATAACATACCCGTGCCTCCCCCCAACCCCAGACTCAGTTTCTTCATCTGTAAACAGGATTGTAAACCACGGGAGATGCCTCCGGAGGGCTCGCACACCATAGCGCCTGGTCAGCACGTATGTGCGAGTCCCACAGATCAGAGACAGGGATGGCCCCTCAGCCAGCTCCTCCTGGTGGCAGACAAGCAGACGTCCTCTGTGGAGGTGCCACTAGCTGTCCCAGGCCCAGCAGACTCTGTTTGCTCACTGGGCCAACTTGAGACAGAGAGCAAAGGTGGGAACGAGGACTGGCTGGCTGCCAGAGATGCCTCCTGCTTCACCCTGACCCAGCTACTGCTCAACATGTAGACCACGGCAGTGCAGATGTCCTGTGGGGGCCACTCAGTGCCACATGTGCCAGCAAAGAACCACCCACTTAAAGAGAGAGCACTCCCTGGGGTCTTCCCTGCCCCCCCTTTCTCTTCTGGAGGCAGATGGGCATCTGTTCCTCCTCTGACTGCTTTGGGATGCCCCTGCTCTGTGTTCTGACCATCTTTACAAGGCCATGGAGGACATGGGAGAAGCCTAACCTCGGAGCTTGCCAGGACAGGTTTTACAAAAGTGGCCCATTTAAGAAAAGAATGTGCTGGCCACCAGAGCCGTGCAGCCCTGCCCTTTGGCCCTGGGCCTGGGCCCGGAGCCCCTGACCTCCAGGTCGGAGCCCCAGCACCCACCAGTGCACCGGGTCCCTCGAATAAGCAAGGACGGGTTCCCTGGCTTCTCTGGAAAGAAAGACAAAGCGAAGGGTTCTGGTGACAGCTGAGAATGTTACCTACCTGAGAGCAACTTGAACGAATTCCTTTTCTCAGCTCCCAAGTCAGACCAAATCGGTTTTTCAGGGGGTGTGGCTGTAAACCCGTTATTTTTCTCCGTGTGTGGAGATTGTCCAGTGAAACAACACAGCATCTGATTGCTTTTAATTGCTATTTTGAAAGTGAGAGGTTAAGAGCCACCTCATTTATCACCCACTCGGTAAAAAATGGACCGAAGGTGCTGATTTGGGGCGATTTGTGATCAATTTCCTAGTGTTTTTGATATTAAAAAAGAACAATTTGTCTTCAGGTAAGAAACATAGGGAGCCATAGGCAGGCATGTCCTCAGTGAACGCGGTCATTTTAATTATGACAACCCCACAGGGAGCCGGGCGGTACCACTCCAGCCTCCCCACTGCGGGATGAGCTAGAAAGACCGGGGCTGGCGGGGGCCACCGCCCGTTAGGGCCGTGGAAGCCTCAGACCAGTTAGGCCGCCGCCAGCCACGTGTGGATACTGAGCAGCGCGCTGTGGCCAGTGCGTGGAGATGTGCCGTGTGTGCACTGCGTTCACAGACAGAGAGTCACGGAATACTTTAAAAACATGGATCCCACCCTGAAATAATATTTTGGATATGTTGTTGTCTGAAGTATATTATTAACATTCATTCCACCTGCTGCTCACTCCTTAATGCAGCTCCTGGAAGATTTCAAACTGCATCTGGGGATTGGACAACGCGGGCCCGGGCCGCACGAGGGGCAGGGGCGGGGGCAACTCTGGGGGCTCAGCGTGCGCGGGTGGCGGGCGGCCGAAGGGAGGCTGGGGATGGCGCCCGGGCACCCTAGGTTGCTCTGGCTTTAGGCGCGTCCCCTTCCTCTCCCGCCCGGACGTCTAACGTGTCGCCTGTCCCCGCAGCGCCCGCCGCGGCCGCCGCGCGCAGGTTCGGCGAGGACACCGCGCCGCCGCCGAGCTTCCCGAGCTGCGGCCACTACCGCGAGGAGCCCGCGCTGGCCCCGGCCAAGGCCGCCCGTCAGGCCCCCCGGGAAGGGGCGCGGCTGGCGCTGGCCCGCGCGGCGCCCGAGTGCTGCGCGCCGCCGGTCCCCGAGCCCCCGGGCGCGCCGGCGCAGTTGCCCTTCGTGCTGCTCAACTACCACCGCGTGCTGGCCCGGCGCGGGCCGCTGGGGGGCGCTGCGCCTGCCCCACCGGCCCTCGCCGGCGTCCCCGAGACGGCGCCCGGCGCGCTGCGGCCCCGGCCCCCCGGCCCCGGCCCCGCCGCCGCCGCCTCGCCGCCCGGCGCGCCCCTGCCGCACTACCTGGGCGCCTCGGTCATCATCACCCACGGCAGGTGACCCGGCCTGGCCGGGCCGCGGCGTCCTGGGCCGCCCGCAGCGAGAAGCCATAGGCCAGGCCTCTTGGGCCCCGTTTCATGACGTCCAGCCGAGGTCAGAAGGGCGAGCTGCACAGGCACGATTTAAATTAATTTATACAGAGACGACTATTTTAATAGAGCTCCGCAGCCCACTTTTAGGTTTTTACCGTAGATGCCGCAAAGGCCAGTGTGGAGGACTGAGACCCGCCCGAGAAGGGGCTGCCGAGCTTTGTTCTCCCGGACACGGGCTTTCCTAAAGGGCAGAGCTGGGTGTCCCCGCCGTCCCGCGTGTGACCTCAAACCACCCGTGCTTGGGGGCACTTGGTTTCTTCACCTTGATGTCAGGCTCGCGGGCCCTGCCTTGTCGCCGATGCTCACCGGTCCCAATGGAGATGGAAGGAGTTTGGCTCCCCAAACGGTCTCCACTTTTAAGAAGGAAAGCACCCCGATATGGGCAGATATCCGGGGTGGGGCTGGGGAGAACGCTTCCTGTTTTCACAGCCCTTACCAAGTCTTAGGTTCAGGTAGAAGGTGATTATTCCAAGTCCCATGAATAGACAAATCTTCTGTCTTTAAAAGTCATGCGTGGGTCTCATTAAAAATTGTCTTAATTTAACTCTTTAATACACAAACCAACAAGCTGAGACCAACAGGCAAGCCTGCTTCTCAAGTACCTTCAAAAGCTCTTCCTTCCTCCCAACCAAGAATAGCACCTTCAGAATACTGAATAAGCATTAAATGCCAAAAGTATATATATATATATATATATATATATATATATATATGTATGTATAGCCAGATATTTTATGAGATGGACACATGGATGGTTTAGGTGCCCAGTGCGACTGGCTGCCCCTGTCAGGTCTGAGTACAAGTCAGAATCCCTCTGGCTCACACGGAGCTGCAGTTCCCCAGGCTCCCGGTCGCTCCTGGCAGTGCTGATACAGTTAAAGTGCATGTGCAATATGGAATACTGTCCGTGGGCCGCGCTGCGTGGAAGAAAGTGTACCCAAGGGGTGTCATGGAAGTGACATGTACATTGTCTTCAGCAAAACTCCATGCGAACATGCCATGTGTACAGGGAAACAGAAATCTTTTATAAAGCACCAGCAGTGTTTTACAAATTTTTGTTTTATGTTTTTACCCCAAGGTTTGACCACTTTAAAAGTTGTATCTTGACTCTGAAGCGGATCAAGGCTTTGATCCACCAGCTTTCAGTTTCTTCCACTCCACAGTCTGCTTTGCTGACGTTTCAAAAAACGGTTTACTCGTAGGCAACGCCCCCTTTCTGAGTGAAAAGGTTTGTCACGTGTCTTTAACTCATCGCTCTGCAATCCAAGTGCCCTTTCATGGACTGTCTGCAAAAACGTGACGATCTGTCGCCAGCCCGGCATCACTGTGAGCGCCTGCTTCCTTCCCTAGCAGGCTGCCAGCTGCCTTACGGTATGAGGTGAAATTTGCAAATTTAGGAGCACCTGTTGTGCAGCCAGGAGGCTGGGTCCTATGAACGGACTGTTTACCTCTAACTGCGCTTAGCTGCCCCTCATTAGCAGCCCTTGGTGGGGGGGGGGGTGTGTGCACATAAAATGAGCCTGGGGCATTACATTTATGCTCACAAATCCCATGATTGAACCATGATTCCCGGAAGGTGCAGGTGTGATGGGCCGGAGGTATATCAGCTGACATTTTTCAATAAAGTACAGCAAAATGTTTTTGTGTCTACCTTGTGATTAACCATTGGGGGCCACATTTAATGAACACGAACCAAAAAAGGCGGTTGGAGCAGTTTCAGACCCAAGGTCACTGTGAAGGACGGAGATGGCTAGATTTACAGACAGTAGCACAGTCTTAACAAGGTTGTGTATGCACTTGAACAGGGAGACGTGTGCTAGGAGACTTCCCGTCCAAACAGACATCACAGCGCTCATAGCCCAGAACAGGAAGATTCCGGAGCAAGTTAGCATTGAGGTGGTCAGCAGCCCAGTGCAAAGTTAACAGCAGTTACTATGGCAACCTAATATTGTTGCCTCCATCTTGAAGGGTCTGCACATTTAAGCTGGGGATATCACATCTTGACTTCTGTATGGGTCTGGCAGGGCAAGCAGAAGCATTCTAATATGCCTCTCATAAAAAAAGGAAAAAACTATAGTATGCCCCAACATGTTCACAAAAGTGCCAGATCGAATAGATGCGACACAAGCCCAGTTCAAGACTGGCGGGGCCTCCCAGGGAAAGGAATGCCTTTATGTTCATGGAAGCCCTTTCTAGAAAAGCCATTCCATTCATACCTTTGCAGAGAAGCGAGCAGGGTGTGAAGCAGGGCTGCTCTGGGGAGATCCGCAAGAGCCTGTATTTTCTGCCCCAACAAGCACCCCCTCCCGCTGCCTTTTAAAGTCCTACCGGCCATGTCTTCCTCCCCTGGGCCCCAGGGGCAGGCGGGGTTCATGTGGTCAGTGCCTCCTGTATCAAGTCCATCAAAGACGTAACTCACTGTAACTGTAAGACAGTTAAGGCAGACTGGCAGCTGCCACGGATAAGATGGAATGAAAACATCTTCAGATGAATGCTGGAAAATCACAGTCGCTTCAAGTGTTAGCTGAGTCACAGCCCCGACCTAAAATGCGTTATTCAAGCTGCTCCTCAACTCAAGTGAGATATGCTTACGAGGTTAAAGTCTTAAAATTGTCGACACAAAAAATCAAGCAGCCTCACAAAAGAGTAAGAAAATAATTCTACAAGAATAAAATCTGTTCCTTAATTTGTTAAATTTATTTTAAAATTTAAAAGCACATGACATTGTTATATTAAATTTATTTCTCACCCCAAATGTTTTTGCCTTTTTGTTTTTTCACTTTTGCGTTTTGCTAACTTTCGTTCTTTGGAATAAGAAAATTTCTCTTTTGTATGATGCATAATAGATTTGTCAAAAATACATAAAAAGAACAAAACACCGGCTCCTTAATACTTAGAAATACATACATATTCCTTACCTTGTAAAACTATTTATTTTGTAAAAATGTTTAAATATGAATAAAAATACTGTAACCAAAAGTAGCTGCCTATTTTTAAAGACGAAACTTGTGGTGAAAGCAACAATGAGCCCACACTGTGTAGAAAGTCTTAGTTTATTTTGGTAGACTTGCTTCTTATAGGCATTGGCTTAATTACTTTTGCAACATAATTCTTTGAAAAGTTGAAAATGCAAAGGCTGCCATTTTCTTTTATTTCAAATATGCATAGTAACTACCCAGGAATACAGGTCCATCTTCTGCCTATTAGCAGCAAACAGATGATGTACAGAACCGACAACGTGTCCTTTTGCATTCTGAATCTGTTGGGTGAGGCTGGTTCTCCCCCAGATCTCAGATGCTGGGGTGTATGCCGGGGCCAGAGCATGCTCCCCCCTCGCCCCCTGGGTCCTGTACTCCTACCCCTCGCCCATCCAGTCACAGTGCGTGTGCTGCAGCAGCAAACCCGTTACACTGGCCACAAAACCTTCACACGCTGCCCACGCCCCGTGAACGTGGCCAGCGCCTGCCCAGGGCCAGTTCCTAGAATCCTGCGGGATTTGAGATTTTCTACCGCTCACTGCCCTGAGGGGGCCACAGGAAGCCCAGCTATGGCTGCGTCCTATTTTAGGGGCACTTCCCCAGGAGTTTCCTGTGATCTGCTTTCAGGTCGGAAGAGCCGTCCTGCCTTTTAACATGACCCGTTGGGTGCTCAAGGCACAGCCTCTAGACTGGAGGCCATTCTGCGCCCTAAAAGCACACACCAACTGAGTTCAGCTGTCAGGGTTTAAAGATTAGGAACCCACGCGGCTTCTGTCGGGACTTTAGGTCCTTGAGATAAGACTTGGGGTGCGGAACCGCTCCACGCCGAGGAGTGCGTGGGCGGGGGTGGGTCCCCGACGAGGGCGGCTCCGGGTGGAAGGCCCTTACTAACTGCTCTTCGAGGAGGATTTCAAGTCTTTGGTTCGTGGGAGGCCCAGTCGGGAGCACGCAGAACGCAGCACTGCTTCCAGCCCCGGGGCTCCCGTAAGACGCCTGGACGTGGTCACGAGAGCGGCCTCCTGAGCGCGGAGGCAGGGCGCTGGGCCCGCCACAGCTCTATCTGCTGCGACAGGGCCACACTTCATTGGTGTTAATTTGCAGAAAGGAAATGAGATGGTAACACTTTTTCCCAAAGCAGAGCTGTCTAGAATGGGCCTTCAGCTTAAAACAAAACGTAGCGTGTTTTCCATTAAATACCCACTCCTCCCCGAAGAAGCATACGGAGGGACGGTGGCAGCAGAGGGACGGCTTGCCTGGTGCTACCGCCGGGAAAGGAACCTCGCAACGTGCGCCCGAGGTCTTTCTTCTGGTGATGTTCTGCAGGTGCCCTCTCAAGGGTGAGTCTATTTTGTAATGTCAGGGTGCTGCGGACTTTTATTTAAACTTGTGACTAAACTCTAAGAGAAGACTTGGGCATTGTAGGGTAGAGTGATCTTTTTGGGGGGTGTGGGGGGTGCAGGAGGTAATAATTCTAATGGAAGCCTCAGTTATGAAAATTACTTTTGAAGTTTCTTTTAAAAAGTTGAGTTTCCAAAAAACACATATTGGGCTGGTGTACTTAACTAAACATCCCCGCTCCCCCCTTCCTGCGGGGCTGCCTGTGCCGGCGGAAGGAGCTGACTTTGTACTGGAGACCACAAGTCTCTGGAATCGGCCTGAGTGGCCAGGAGCTGGAGGAAGACGGTGCTACTTGCACAATCAGGCGATTCTGTTCAAAGCGGAGAGCTCCGTCAAGTTTTCTTTCCACTAATTTCAGCTGGGACTGGCAGGAAGGGAGAAAAGTGGGCAAAAATTGGCCTTTTAAGGCTGAAAAGTAGTGTGTATAATTCCCCAGTTCAATAGAGATAGGAGTTACATGGAAACAGCACGGCATACATCTGGAAACAGCAAATGTGTATCAAAAGGCTTCCTCTCTTTTGTTCTTCGATGGAGACTTTTAGGATATCAGATTTTGAAGATCTTTTAAAGACTGCGCGCGCTCTCTCTCTCACACTCTCACACACACACACACACACACACACACTCACACACACACTCCCTGCCTCTGAAATGACGGTATTCTATATCAATAGCATTTTCTTTCTTGTCGCTGTCAGAAGCAGGGGGCACAAAATGACTCATAAGTGCGATGCCATGTGCTCCTGTCTTCTGGGTGTGCCAGCCTCCAGGGACCCTCCACATGTCACAGCACCCGCACCCGCTGAAAAGCCCCACACCCTCCCTAGAGTGTGGTGAGTGAGCAGCCCTTGCCTCCAGCTGCTAGAGCCCAATCGTCCAGGTCTAGCCCCACATCCGAGCAAGGCCTCCTCAACCCACTAAGGATCTTGAACTTGATCCCATCACACTAGAGTATGCAGTAAAGTTAAATTTATGAAAGGAGAGCTCATAAATTAATGTCAAAGTAATTAACCGATTTCCTCTGCAAGGTCACTGCGACTGTCCCAGCTGGACGCATCTCTGTGGCCATCGGCCATTGTCATTGGACCACAAACCACCAGGCCTAGAGGAACTCTCAGAAGCTGACCTTCCCTTTCTTTCATTAACACAAAAATAAAATGAGGACTAAGTGCCGAAGGCTGTTCCTGCAGGAAACCACCTCCCCGGGTGCTTGTGAACAGCGGCCACACCTCTGCCGCCCCACCCGCTGGCCCAGAGCTTTCTTTGATTTGCTTTTTAATAGTCTAGGGGTAGAGGTCCCCACTACTGGGAAATTTCTGAATTACTCCACTGCGGTTTCCATGTAAAAAGAAGTTTGGGGTGGGGGAGCAATAAACACACCTCCAGGCCCAGGAGGGGAGAAAAATGTCACACCTACTGCAGGGCTTCACCTGAAGGAAATCTTTTCCACTTGTCAACCCCCTGCCCAGATCATCTGCCAACGCCAAGTGCAATGACAGCCAACAGCACAAAAGTAAGGAGCTAACAGGTTGACTGCAGGGAGACAAAACTCGCCTCCCCCTTAAGTCAGTTTTCTAGACCCGTGGGTGAGGCGAGGGCAGGAGCTGGACTGGAATGCTCGCTGCAGCGTCATGCCCAGGGCCCAGTCCTGAGTCAGCGCAACTGCTGCCCCGCCCCACTGCCCACCCCCCTGCCCCAGCGCCAGGCCCACGCTGAGCACCCGGGCCCCAGGCCGTCTTCCAGCGCGGGCACTACTGTGATTTGGGGACGATGAGGTTTCTGAGCATGTCGAAGGAGTTGCCATCTGGGTGCACGGTCACCACCTGGCCGTCCTCCTGATGAACCTGCAGGAACCCAGAATCATCCAGGCCCACAATCGACGCCTTCGGCCCCTCAGCGCTTCCCAGGCGGACTTGCTGGGCGCTGAAAGTGAAGCACAGGGAGAGGTCACCGGGAATGTAATGCAGCTGGTTGGGACAATTCCTTACTCAGGACGGGAAGCGATCTGGGTGCTTCGGGCCAGGGGAGCCAGGTAAGGTCAAGTGAGTCCCACCCGAGCTCTGACGCTCACGTCCGAGTGAGCTGTCTGGGTGACAACTGGCACAACCAGGGTGATGGCCAGGCCAATGGGGAGGGAGGAACTGCTTCCCTCACGAAGTGGTCCTCGGGCTGGCCATCGGCACCATTCCCCCCGCCCCTCCTCACATTTTCATGAAATCCTGAAACCCTCAAGGTGTTTGGCTGAGACTGGGGAAAAGGAAGCTGAGCTGAAAAGCTTCATCTTACGAAACAAAGCTGGGCAGCACTGGCTAGTGGTTAAACTCCTTTTGAGTATTTTTCAAACGTGCCTATGGAGCTACGTCTAACAGTTTAAAAGTGCAGAACCTCCCTCCCCCAACATTTTTATTTTGAAGAATTGCAAACCCATAGAAAAGCTGAAAAAATAGTACAGTGAACCTCAGATTCTCCCTTTACCTAAATTCACACCAATGGATCACACACACGTGCACACACACTTTATAAGGTGCAGACATCAGGACACTTAAACCCTTTATCCCGTACATCCTAAGAACAATGTCCTGCAAAGCCGTAAAACCCCTACTGCCCATAAAAAGCCCAACCCTGATGCACTAACTTCCCTACACACAGTGCAGGACCCCCCCGCCCCCCCATCCCATTAATGTTCTTGGTGGCTGCTTCCTCCCATCCAGGGTCTAAGTAGGAACCACACACTGCACTGAGCTGCCACACCTCTTTAATTTCAAAAAGCTCCCATCTTCTCGTTTAGACAGTGGCATTTTTGAAGGGCAGCGGGCTGCTGGTGCACACACACCAGTGCCTCTCAGACTCAAGGTGGCGTGAGCACCCCCGGAGCATTTGTTAGAACCCCAGCCTCAGGGTCTCTGATTCAGGAGGTCCAGGGTGGGACTCAGGAATCTGTACTCCCAAGAAGTTCCCAGGCGAGGCTGCCGCCTGGGGAATCCCACTTGGAAAACCACTGTCATCTAGAATATTCTACATTTTAGATTTGTCTGTGTCCTTACAATTAGAATCACTGAAACGTGCTTGCAGGGAGAGGTCTTCCCCGGTGCGTGCCACCAGCAAGCAGGAGACACCCGCTGGTCCTGTTACCTACGGGCGGAGCTGACTTGCTCAAGGTGGTGTCCCATGTCTTCCCATTGGAAAGGTAAAGGATTATTATCTAGACCGGTGCTGAGTTCCTCGCCATAGGACACCAGACTATGTACTGACAGAGGGGTCTAACGGCGCACAGCCCAGCCAGCACTGACCTATGCACCCAGTACTTGTAGTAAAGTGGAAGAACAGCATGCGGCCCTCCGTCCTGAAACCTGTCAATCAGGTGCTCCAGCGTGGTCACAGTCCTGGCGATGAGATAGTCGGGTCTTAAGGGCTCCAGCCCCGCCCCGTGCTCCCTGTTGTATGCCGTGATGAGGTCGTTGATGCATATGGTGGGGTTGCTGTTGGTCACGTTGAATCCACAGCCTGGTCCAAAACAAACAAACAACTGGAGCACAGGGGCAGCGTGACTACGGTGATAGATAGCACACGTTCCTTCGCCCGCCTGGAGAAAGGTGCGGCTTTCACGGCCAACTTCCTGCTCCCTGCCCTCTTACAGAAGGATGTTCAAAATGAACAAGTGAGCAAACAGAACCAGAGACATGGAGAAAAGGAACACAGACAATGACCAGAGGGGAGAGGGTGAGTCAAGAAACAAGTATAAAGGACCCACGAACAAGGACAATGTGGGTAGGACTGAATGTGGGAGAGGGGGTGGGCAGGGCAGGGGAGAGTAATGGAGGGAAAGGGGAACAACTGTAACTGAACAATAAAAAAATTAATAAAAAACAACAAACCAAAGAGAATGACATGTATATTTGAGCCCATCTTCCTCTTCACCCTCCTTTATCACCCTCATCAAGCCAGGACCACTCGACCTTACTGCCAATGGGCTGGAAAAAAGAAGCCACTTCTGCCTCAATTAAGCAGAAGCCAAGCACAGGACAGATCCTCTTGCTCAGACACCATGCCTCTTGTGGTCTAGCCCAGAACCATGGCTCTGCACCCACAGTCTCTAGTGTCTTTCTTGCTTGAATAACAACAGAATAGATGCTTGAAAATAAAGAATTTTATTCAAGTCTTGAGGAGTAAACTCTGGCTTCAGAGGTTTCAAACGCTGGTGATGGCGCAGCCCTAGAACTCATCTTTGCATACTTTATCCTTGGACGTCTTTGGTGCTGGGCCGACGCTGCTGGCGAGGGGCCAACCCACGTTCACTGGCTCTTCACAGGCTCCTGAGCCGAGGCTTCGGGCAAGTGCGTTACCAGCAGCGGGGCCTGAATAGGCTAATCTGCGCTGTTACTCAACGCCACTGCCCTCTCCGGGGGTGGTTAGTCCTCAGAGAAGCTGAACCTGCAGCTTCAGCAGGGCCCTGAATCAACCTCTAAGGGGTCTTCAATCAGCAGAGAAACACTACGAGAACTAGGCAGAGGGACAATCGTGCTCTCAGGGCCCCTGAGAAAAAAATCCCCCAAACTCTCCTCTCAAAGAACAGTGCTGTTTACAATAACGGCGTTCTTCACTAAGTGCTCTGATCCGTTTCAGTGCAGAGGGAAGCACTGACTGGCCTCAGCATTTTTTCTTTTATAAATGTATGGCCTATTAAAATATAAAGCAATGTAGTAGTTACACCTGGAAAAAACAAACAACTCCAGCAACAAGGCAGAATCCGCAGGGGGTTGTTGGTTCCTTCTTTCAGACCGCACACACCTGCAACTCCTGTGGCGTGCAAGGCAAGGAGATAAGCACACATGGAGTGAAACTGCTCTGTCGTAGTCACTAATTTCAGGAGTCACTGATTGAAAGTGCTGGAGCAACAGCAGCAGTGACTATTGTCAATGAAGGCTGGGCCCTTCCAAGGACCAGAGAGTGGCCCTCCTGGGGACTCTGAATCTTTCCCAGTCAAGGACACCCCCACCGCCCCCTCCATGACCTTAAGGATTTACTAAAAGGTATGGATCCTCTCCCCACAGAGAATGCCCTGTGTCCCTCATGCTGACTGCATTCCCTGGCTCCCCCTGGGCCTCCTCGGCATCTGTGGACCCTGCTTAAGAATCTCTGCATCTGTAAAAAAGTAAGTAAGAATCTCTGCATCTGGCCCAATTATTCATGCAAAGATGGGAGACAGAGCTTTGAGGGTAAGAAGCCATGTGCCCAGAGCAGCACCGCCTGTGGGTAGCAGAGCTGGAGGCATGAGCCCGGTGGCCTTCGGCCGGCACTTGGATACACAGGCACGTGTTTCCTGTCATCCAACCACCAGCCTCTCCCTAGTGCCCGGGCGACCTACTATGAATAATGCTGCAGTGAACGCGGGGCTGCCTGTGTGTTTTTCAAGTAAGAGTTTCCATTTTCTTTGGATGAATACCCAGAAGTGGAATTGCTGGGTCACATGGTAGTTCCACAGTTAATGTTCTGCGGCATCTCCACACTGTCTTCCACAGCGGCTGCTCCAGTCTGCATTCCCAGCAACAGTGCGCAAGGGTTCCCTTTTCTCCACATCCTCGCCAGCACTTGCTGTTTGTTGTCTTTTCAATAGTAGCCCTTCTGACAGGTACGAGGTGATACCTCACTGTGGTTTATTTTCTAATTCAACAGAAGCAGGGGTGTGGAAAGGAGGAAATGCGTTTGATGCAACGCCCATTCGGCTGTCATGGCCGTAGCCAGGAATGCTCACCCTGGGCGCACCCCCGGCCCAGCCGCCTGTCTCGCACACATATTGTATTCTACAACGGCAAGACTCAGAGCAAAAGAGACTCGCAGGATAATTCACCCCCCCACATAGCCATGTACAAACATGTTTACTTTCATCAGTCTAAAAGTGGGGGGAAAGGCTTTAAACACTTACCAATGAGTATATAAAATGTTTCTCCCATGAGCGTTGAGTTGACCAGGACCCCACCGATCTTCATGAGGTCGCTGTAATAAATGTCATTGGGCCACTTCACCCGTAAGTTGATGTCCTGAAGGAGAACCTGCATGTTAATCAAGCAAGCGATCACAGGACCCAAGGGACCAGCTGAGGTCGTCCAGCTACGAGGAAGATGGACAGAATGCTCTCGGACGCAGGGGCTCATCCTCTCTTCTTTTTCAGAGTGGCGACCACTTCTTTGGGACGACCGGTGTTAAAGCACCCCTTGGGGCTAGAAGGGGAGCGACCTAAAGAGTCTCTCTGGCACTGATCCCGTCATGCTTCCCACCCCCATCGCCGTTCGTCATCATCAGAAACACTTTCTGAAGATGCTTTCTGTCTGCTGGACTGAGTCCGTTATCTCAGGTGCACCAACCCCTATGGGGCACCTATCAGGGGTAGGGCCAGGGGGCAGTGGGCAGGGAGAAAATAACACTCTGTGGGGCATCGGGGTGGCCCTCCACTAACCAGGGTCATAAAAGGGGGTAGAACACCATGAGGGCTCCGAGGAGGAGCTTGCTTCACTGAGCATCAGAGGAGGCCCCGAAGAACACCAGCAGTCGCCTCAGGAGAGGGAAGTGGACTGGTCCTAAAGGGTGTGCCCAGCAACACTGCCCGTGCCCCCGGCACAGTGAATCGGTCCCAGGGTGACGGGGACCTGAGAGTAGCTTACAGCCTCCCAGTGCCCTGGGGATGGCTCCTCCTGCCCTGGGGTGCAGCACTAGTCATGTGTCACCTCTACCAAACCCCTATGCTGGCTATAGTGTCACCCTGCTGAACAGAGGAGGAAACTGAAGCACAAAGGGGCTGCAGGGCTTCCTGAGGTCACGTCACTAGGATGTGGCAGGGCTCGGCTTCAAACCCAGGGCTTTCTGATACCAAGCCTGGGTGCTCGATACTACTGGGTGGGCCAAAAAGTTCGCTTGGTTTTTTCTGTACGGTGGCTCTAGTAGCACTTGGTTGTCTTTAACTTCATTCAAGATAATTTTGTTAGATTGTATTGTGACAGCTGTCCTATCAGTGTGAATTTAAAAACACTTATCAAAATGGGTGAATTTTTGTACAGCCATTTTAATACCGAAGATAGAAAAATACGCAACATTTTCAGCATATGATGCTTTATTATTTCAAGAAAGGTAAAAATGCAACTGAAATGCAAAAATAAAAAAGATTTGTACAGTGTACACCAAACATGTCGAAAGTGGTTGGTGCTGGAGATTTCTCGCCAGACAATGCTCCATGGTCTGGTAGACCAGTTGAAGTTGATAGCGATCCAATCGAGACATTAATTGAGAACAATCAACATTATACCACGTGGGAGACAGCTGACATACTCAGAATATCCAAATCAGTGAAGTTACTGGTGAAAATGAAAAACGTGTCTTTCACTTTACAGAGAAAACCATACGGACTTCTTGGCCACCCGATACCCCCCAGAGCCCATGCTGCACACCCCTCCTCTCCTTCCACCAGGCCTTCTTCTTACCCGGCATTTAGAATACGGTTCTGTTCTGTTTCTGGCTGAGCTCACCTGCCCTGGTAGAACATTCTAGGCCGAGAGAAGAAAGGCAGGAGCACAGAAGAACAAAAGTGTAAATAGAAGGTGGGGTGTTCACCACCGCCCACAAGGGAGGAGGAGCTTGATGGTCCTTTTCTGTCTAGAATAGGGTTCTCGGTGGAGGGGACGAGAGGCCTTCTGCCCCAGGGCACGCTGGCCACTATGGGGAGACACTTGTGATTGTCACAGGTGGAGGGAGTCCTACTGTCATGTGTGGAGGCCAGACATGCTGCTCCACATCCTACAGTGCACAGGACAGCCCCCAACCAAGATGTGGGGGCGCAAATGTCCATGGTGACAAGGCGGAGAAGTGCTGGTCTAGAAAACGTGTCACGTGGAGACTGGTCTTGGTCACTCTGGCAACTCCCTTCCCTTCCTCACCTGGCTCCCAGGACCACTGTGCAGAGCACAGCCCCCGAGGAAGTGCAGAACAGAGCCACCCTCCCGGGGTGGGGGAGGCACCCGCTTCTTCACGGGCCCTGCTCTCAGGCGCCTGTGTGACTCCCCAAGTTCAGACTGGCTTGGTTAAGGACACGGCCTATGAAATGTTGGGCTGTCACGCAGGTAAATAGTGACATCCACTCCATGATGAAGAGGAGGGCTGCTTCAATCAGGAGCCCGAATAACTCTGCTTCAGAGAGATCCGTGGGGACAGTGTCCAAGAGGCTCAGACACTGGAGTGCCACAGGTGTTATGGGAGGGACAGTATAGACAATTGGCATCCCCAGAGCGGGAGCATGAGTGGGGCTAGGGGCAGGGCTGCAGGAGCCTGTAGGGACCTCGCAGACAGGCCAAAGAGCAGCAACACGGGCGGGTTCTAGAAGGAATAGCGAGCATCACAGTGATGCCACCGTCTGTCCGGGGAGACTGGGCACGGTTTGTGTGCTGACAGTGACATCTGGCTAGGACAAACTGGGACCACAGTAAGGACATAGGAAAGGTAAACTAATGATTCGGGAGAATTCGAACCACCCGGTAGCTGTACCGTGCAAGTGAATGATGAGTCTTGCCAAAACTAAATACAAATCCAAACAGAAGGCCCATCATCCAGGGGGTGGGGGGAGCCAGACAACTGTGGAGACAGGACATGGACTCAGGTGGCCATGTCTTAAGGACAACGGGGACCCCCCTGACCATGAGCTGCTGAGGGCAAGCTGCCCAGTGCCCATCCTGTGGCCCCCAGTGCCTGGCACTGCCTTCTCACTCAGCAGGCAAGGAATGCTCACCAAGTTAACAAATGAGGCTACGAGGTCAAAATCAAAACCATGAAAGAGCTGAACAGATCTGGGCTCAGCATTTCGCTTCCTTTCCCAAGACCTATTGACCTGTCGCCAGGGTTCACACATCTTTTCTCCCCATGACAGAACTTCATCTCCTCAACTGCCTCCTTCCAGACACAACGCCCGTTCAGGAGCTACAGGCTGGGCCCCTGGAGGTGTGACTGACAGCAGCCCATGCAGGTGTGTGACAGTCTGAGGAGCCCGAGCCCGTCAGGTGGCAAGGGTGCTGAGTGCTGGTGACAGGTGTCCTGTCTCCATGTGCACGCTGGGGGCTTGCCCTGGACCAAGCCCTGTGCACAGAGACTGTGAGGACATGGCTACTGTGGAGGGGACCTGAGGCCTGAGGAGGGCTCTGCTCCTGTGTCAGACTCAGATGAGCGGCCTCCTCCGAGTCCTGAGCTCAGCGTCTCGCCTCAGCTCAACACGATGTGTGTCTCTAGCCAGACATAAAGAGGGGCTACAGGTGGGAAGACGTCAGGGGACACCCACACCCCTTTATGGCCATATGAAGCTCCTCCCAGGAAAACGGAAAGGGGGTTACAGTCGGAGGAGGCCGGGCACCAGAGAAAAGGTTTTCAGTCACGGTGTTAACACTCCCTTTTCCTTGTCTCAATAACCGACACCAAAGGCCGGACAGTACTGACGAAGTAGGCACAGCTGTCCCTGCAGCTGGGGGCACAGAGTCCCGAATGAACCTACGCACTGAACTTGAACCACCACAAACCAAGCACAGCCCTGCTGAGTACAGGTTGTGGTCATAAGGGCAGGAAATGAGAAACATTTTGGGGTTTATAAAATAAACCTTTATGCCAGAAAACAGAGAAATAGCCCCATCCAGTCCAATGTGTTTCGATTAAAAAAGAAAAAAAAACTCTCGCCCTCACCAGGCTGTGTGTCAAGAGGACAGAGAGGGAATTGGGGGCAAACGCACCCTGGCGAGCCTTAGGCAGCCACAGACCCGGCGGTGCTGTTAAAGCTCCGGAACGCTGCTGCCAGCTTTGCGGAGAGCAGGCCAGGGCCTGGCATACAGCCTTCGCGCAGACGCCAGCAAAAGACACCCCGAGCCAGCATCTGCACGCAGAGCGGGATGCAATGGAAGGAAACTGCACTTACCTGGTACCCAGGGATGGACCTGACCGCCTCCACCACAGCCAGGGACATCAGGTGCTGGACGAATGGGATCCTCTGCCCCAGCAGGGACCTCAGCGGGACGCAGACCAGCAGTGTGGAAACAGCACATCCCACGGGGCTCAGCCATGCATTCCTTCCTCGCCCTGGAAGACAGGCCCCACCGGGAAGCTGGCCACTGTGCCACGTGAACGGACTCAGATGCGCGCTGTGCCAGGAAACGGCCCCCAGGACTCAGAGCCACAGGCTGAAGACATGTCCCCCCAGAATAAACCGGGGCTGGTGAAGCCGTGTGGATGTTCTGGGGCTCACTCAGTAACAGAGCAGCTTTTTAAATCTGAAGCTGCTAAACAAGTCCCTGACTGTGGGAGCACCTCGTTTCTGCCTGGGCGGTTCAAAGTCTCACAGAGTCGGGATATCACTCTCAAACGAGTTCTTACTGCGTGGTAATTTCACGCAGGCAGAACAGAGACGGGGAAACCGGACCAAATCTGCACTAGCCCAGGAGGGATCCTGGAAGCCCCTTTTCAGAAGTGGTTCTTACTGTGCCAATGGCAACAGAGACACTTTGAATGGGAGAACAGTGTGGTATGTGAACTGCATCTCACCGTTATTTAAAAAAAGGAGACTGAACTTAAACGGTGATCCCTGATATTAACTCTCTGAGTTGTTATCTCTTAAAACAGAAATCAGGACAATAATGTGATCAAAACAGGAGATGCAGCGAATCACATTTTTCTTTTGAAAACCACCATATAGAGTCCCACAGTTTTTAGAAAAATGAAATTTTTTTCCTCTTCAGTTCAAAAGGAATGTTTAAGGGAAGGAAGCAGAGAACTGGATGCCTGGCTCTTTCGCTCCTTCCGAGAAAGGCAGAAGGACCTGTTAGTTAAAGCACTTGGGGGTCAGCTGGCGCCGGCTGGGAGTGGGGAGGGCCGGGGGCCGCGTATCTTCTGCATGACCACCAACCCTGGCATCTGCCCTTGGCACAGTGACTTCTGGGAGAATGTGGGCTCTTGCCCCTGAGGGTCAGCAGGTGGCAGAAGCTCCGAGCAGCCCTCTGCCTCTCTGGGGCTCTGTGTGAATGGGTGCCGCTCGAGTCCCACTGCATGCAAATTGCAGTGCCAGCTGGGGTAGGGACTGGCAGATGAGAGGCCCCTCTGTGTGACCCTCAGGAGTGGCACAGACAGCCCCTCACAGGGAACCCATGGGACAATAAGCATCTCTATAACACAGTTATGAGTCACCAGCTGCAATGCCTATACTGCATGAGAAAGAAGATTTACAAGATGTAGGTAACCAAGCACGAAAACCACTACAGGCAGATGTCAGGTGATTAATTGACATCTCAGTTTCAGAGAATGCTTTAATTCTATAAAGGCTCAATCTCTGATCAATTCCATCCCTCTTCCTCCATTCAGCCTGTGGGGTGGGCGGGGCTGGTGGGGCGTGAACACAATGGGCTTCTACCTGGAGTCATCCAAAGATCGGCACACTCCGTTGGTCGGCTCCCAGGCCACGAGAGTCGGGTTTTAGAAAACAGACCCAACCCAAGCGATAAAAAAAGATGACTGACCTTTGCCCTGCGTCTGGCGGACTGCGATGGCTATTAAACCCATTTCCTGCGGCATCCCAAACATCAACCTGCAAATGGTGGGAAAGACTGGTCAGCCAGAACGGGGACTCTGGCAGGAGGTCCTTCAGCGCAGACAAAGTGGGGGACATTGTTTACACCTCTTTGTGCATCTGCAGGTGAAACAGGCCACCTTTTGGCTTTCCGGGGACCAGACCCCACTCCCAGCCCCGGGGAGACTGAGGCGGGGAGGCGTGTGCACTGCCTGGGCTGCTCTCCAGTTTATTTAAGATGTTGTTAGACTCTATTTCTTTGGAATATCCCATCAAGGTCTTTCTGATGTGGTGTCCCTCCTTCGAGTGACAACTAACAATTCCTGACATTTGTTTCTACTTACAGTGCGTCTCTGTTCAAACCCCAGAACATAATCATAACAGAAGTTTCTGATTATTCAGAAAACCAATATGGTGGCAATAAAGCCGTTTAAAAGATACACTGTCCCCTGAGAACTAATTATGTTTTAACTATAGTAAATAAATCTACACCTTCTGAGAACTTGGGAGAACCTTGGATCATTTTAGGCTTGAGTTCTGCTCTTAAAATGGTTTCATTTAAAAGAATACAAACTTCCCTTCAGGGGATAGGTAGGAAAGTGCACTGCATCCCCACCACATGAGGCAACGGCAACTTGTTTTCTGAAAAGGAAAGTGGGAAAAAACCCTCACTGGGCGAACTGCCTCCTGGCCGCACTCTCCACGTGTCAGCTCCGTGTGCAGACGCTCTCTCCGCTGCGCTCCTGGGAGCTGCTGACCAGACACCGAGCGGCAGAGTGCATGGTGGGATTTATTAAACAAAGCAGAACCCAGGTTTGCCCACTGCCAGAGCAGCTGCGTGGGCCCCTCTGAAATACTTTCCGGGGGTGGGAAGAGGCAAGGGCACAGATGAGGGAGAGCTGGTGCTCTGCAAGAGCACAGGTCCCCATCACAGTTTCCAGGGGTCCCCAGCGCCCCCGTGCCAAGGAGAAAGGGCTGTACAGAAAGTCCGCGCCTGGAGTAGCTCTTTGTCCTCTCCACCAGGCTCAGGGAACTGGGTGGAACTTCACGAATGGTGAGAGAAGGAAAATACTTCAGAGCAGAGAAAAACCACACATCTCTGTGTGCCCTGGCTCACAGAGCTGTGCACGGTGTGTGCGGGCCCGGGAAGGAGGTACCCGGAGACCCCTTTTCTTGCTAAGATGAGCTGGCCTGTTGGGCAGGGGCCGTCTGGGTCCTGGGCACAGGGCACTCCCAGCGAGCAGGCCGCCCGTGCCCACAGGCCAGGCCCCCTTCCATCGCCCATGAAATACAGCTCCAGAGGTATTTCTCTTGGACACCATGAATGACCCATTGAGACCGACGGGCCTAGACACCATCCGGCTCCAAGAAGAAAGCGTCCTTCTCTTGTGTTGCACTGGCAGAGAGGCCTAAGAAGGAAGCTTTGTCCGTGCCGGGAGGGTCCCGCAGCCCTTCACCTGGGCAAGGCTGTGGTCTCTCTGGGAGGGGCTCTCAGCGTCTGCGGAAGGGAGGTGATTTGGCATAGCGGAGGCTCCCACTGTGGCAGGCAATCTAGGATGCTCATTAAACGGGCAGCAAGTAGACAGGCGTGTACTGCAGGCAGCGGCGGCCATGGCCAAACTGGGGGCAGGGGGCAGGGGATGTTCAGAAACCAAACGCAGACTTCCAGAACAAAGAGAGATGATTAAGCGAACATATGCACAGAACTGCTGGAGGTCTGGCAGCAGTTAACAGGGCATATTGATGAGAAGACTGGGCTGGTGCCGCTGAAGGCCAAGAGGAAACTGCGAGGAGGGAGGCGAACGGGGAAGGGGGCAAGGCTGAGCCGGAGACAACTGGGGGCCGCCAGATTTATTTGTGCATCTGAGATAACTCTGGGGGCCAAACTGCATGGCCACGGCCCACAAAGAAGCATTTGTGAACTTTGTCCACCGTGAATCTCCCAGGGAAGTCTCTGGAGTTCACTTCGGCAGCAAGGAGGCACCATAAATGCATTTCCATCCTGACTTGATGATATGTTCACAAAAGGAAACAGAAAAAGGAGAAAAGGAGGGGTAACAGGATTACCTCCTTGCCTCTGTGTATTTTCTTTCCTCGTTGGCACAGGCCGTGGAGTAAAAGCACACTCACTGTAGCACCAACCGGGCACGCAAGGAAAGCGTCATTTCTGTCTGAAACATCCACAGACCCAATGTGGTCCCTCTGCAGACAGGACAGTGCCCTGGTCCCTTTGGTTCCTAAGGACATCACAGCAGCTACTGGGTGCTGTGCCCATGCAGTTTCAATAATTAAGACTGACCTAGAAGACAGGCCAGTATGAATTGGTGAAAATTCCGAAAGAATAAAAACTTAAATTTAGACCCAGTCGATCCTCTTTGGGGACATGAACCTAAGGAAATAGTCGACACTCACCACAGTGCTACCCAGTAAAAATGTGTAGATAACCTAAGTGTTCAGCAGAGGCGTGGCCGTGTTAGTTACGGTGCATGAAGTCCACAGAATAATCTGTCATTAAAAATGATAGTTAAGAAGACTCCGTGGCAACACGGAAGAAACGCTTGAAAGGGAGTGTTAAATCAAACCAGCAGGACATGAAAACTACACACACTTTTATTCCTACTATGTAAAATTCACAGGAAAGAGAGGGAGTGAGATTTGACAAAAATCTCTTTTCTGCCTTTTTTTAAACTTTAACATGATTAGTTACCTTTAAAGTCATTTTGAAAAATTTTGGGGGAAAGCATGGTTTTTATGTTCAGACATAATATCTGTCATTAATAATTCATAAGTACTTCTAAGAATAGGACTAAAGATCACTTTAAAAATAAATAAGTCAATAACAGTTATCTGTAGCCCAATTTTATTATAAAGAGCTTATCTGAGAGTAATTAATGAACAGAAATTCTTAAAACCAGTCTTTTTGTGAGCAATGAGAGCCTTGTAAATTTTACACCTTCTGACTTGGCGACTGCCCTTCTAAGATTAAAGCCCGAGAAGAACTCCAACAGGGAGACGAGAGAACTTGGGCACAATGACCCGCCGCAACTCTGCGCTGTGAGGGGTCAGGAACAACACCGACAGTGACAGAGGAATGAAAAAACTCACAGCAGTCCCACACGCAAGAGCGAGTGTCACTTGACCCTGGTGACATGGGCAAACGCCTGCTGGACACCATAAGGTGACTTGATCAGGATGCAAAAGCCCACAAGCAGCACGGCTACAAAACATCAGCTGTGGTTATTTTAGGGAGCACAATGATTTGAAAATACAGATAAGTACAAAGCAGAAAATAAGCCATTCATAGAAGTCCTTCGTGAAAATTTACCTTCCAGAGATTACACAGAACATAAGGAAGACATTGAAATCGTCATATAATTCTGGGTTCACTTTCAGGAGATACCGCTATTGTTTCCTCTTCTTACTAAACATATATATTCTTTTAGGCATTCCCTCATTAAAACACACACACGCACATACATATTACAAAATAAGTTTCTGACAACTGGAAAAATTCCTTATCTGCGGTATTAAGCAGACGATGTCGACACAGTTACGGACATTGTCATTACGGCGATACCTGAAAGAAGGGCTTGCCCGCAGCATCACGGTCCCGTTCACGAGGGCGGGCGCCCCTCTGTGCCAGCACTGACAGAGGACTCCGGGACACGCCCTGGCAGGGACTACCTCCAGGAGGTGGAGGCACAATTATGTGATGATTTCAACACCTTTTATATTGTTCTATGCAATCTCTGGGTGGTGACATTTCAAGTGGTTTTCATTTTCTTTACACTTTCCTGGATTTTCCAATATCCCCACACTTGGAGTACATTCATTTTATAACCAGGGAATAGACTAGTCACGAAAAGTTTTGAAAACCCAGCTTCTCTTCAAGTAGGTCACGGACGCACCTGCCTGCTCAATAGTGAATCCTCTCCTCCCTTTCCAAGAGATCCAGCTTTACAGCACAAAGGCCACCAACTTCTGGAAACTCCCCTGACAGGCCTTGCCTGTCCCTTGCTCTGGGGTCCTCCTTGCACTGGGGTCCTCGTGCAGCCTGCCTCTGGACTGGGTGATGGCCTGCACCGACCAACCGGCTGCTGCTGGCACCCGCTGTTAGTCTGTGAGCCATATGTTCTCTGCTGCAAATACCCAACGCGGAGGTGCCAGCCCAAAAGCAGCCACGGGGAGTATGTGCGTGGTGAGCAAGTGTGGCTGCGTTTCAGCAAAACTGCATGACACAAATTTCCATGGCATGTATGTTCATGTGTCATGATACTGTATTCTTTTAAATGACTACACTTTATTTTTGAGCTTTAGGTTTATAAAAAAACTGAGCAGAATGGACAGAGTGCCCTTCCCACATACCTCGCCAGCCTCTCCTCAGTTTCCGTATTATCAGCACCTCATATTAGTGAGGCACATTTATTACAATAGGTGAACTAATATTGGCTCAATACTAATACACAGAAAGTGGGGACTTGACTTTGATACACTTGGGTACGGTGGAGTGTGCCAGGTTTTTCCACTTGAAGTCACAGTTTTTCCACTATAATTAATAAATGTTTGTGGAAAGGGAAATATGTGTCTCATGAAATTCAATCTATGAGGTTTGCATCTGTGGATGAATAATTGTACTTTCTTGGGGACTGCTCAATAGTGATTTCCTGATTCTATCATATTTACTTGTTGGGATACTACTGTGAGAGCCTTTTCTTCTCCCCCCTTAATTTACCTTATTTATTTATTCGTATCAGAATGGACTTAGGGACTCTTACTTGATAGGGTATACACTTGCCTATCGTTATTTATTTGGGAGCTCAGTTGCCCTGGATTGGGCAAGCGGACGCTCCTTCAAGCTGCTTCCTGTGTCCCTACTGAGATGTCTCGGTCACCTCTCAGCACTTCCTTACTTCCTGGCCTAAGGAGAGGTTCCTGGATCCTTTTGAACTTTCTCAGCCCCCAGCCCTGGAATCAGCCATTTATACAAGGAGACTTGGCTCCTTTTAGGGCAGAACAGTATTTATAAAACAAATCTGGGTGCCGGAAAATAGCTAGAAAGTGAGTGTTTCCCTCCCTCCCTCCCTCTCATCCATACATCAATCCGTTTACCTTAAAAGCCGTGTATTCACTGAAAACTCCAATTCCAACCCAACATAAGGCTCACTCCAGTCCCCCCTTTCTAAATTTGTAACTTCCTTCTCCAGTAATAAGAAATCTGGCTCGCATTACCTCAAACGTACTTACTTATTTGCTCACAACACTGTGACACACAGACAGTGGTTTCGGAATGGCTGGCCCATGCTGTGAAAAACAAACTTACTAACTAGGGCTCAATATTTATGTTCTTTTTGTCTTTCGCCTGAGGGGACATAGTAAATATTATGTTTAAAAGTTCCTTGGGCTTGTTCCTTTTTCTTTCATTTTAGTGTGGTCATGCTATTCGTGTGAATTAAGGTTAGGCTTCACTGTACTTCTGTACTCCATTTAGGGTCCCCACTGCAATCCTTGTTTCTTTGTTATTTTAAACTTGGTTCCAAGGGTCAGAACTATACAGAGAGGCATACTCCGCTTCCCCACCCACCCGGTCCACCCAGAGCCCCTCTGCCTCTCCTCTCTGTAAACAACAATTCCACTAATGTCACTGGCTCCGCGTTTATTCTTCCTGTTGTTTCTTCCCGCACAAACAGATTCATGTGTATTTGCTCATTTCCCTTTCTTCCTTAGAGAAAGTCACCATTTTATAGATATTCCTTTGCCTCTTTCCCCCACTTACTATAACCTGGAAACAGAACGAGTTCACAGAGCTGTCCTCGTTCTTTTCTACAGCCAAGCAATACTCCATCGTGTGAACGCAGCATAGCTATTCAACCACTCTCCGACGGGTAGGCATCTAGGCAGTGTCCAAATGACAACGGATCCCTTGTTTGCACGTATTTTTGTGTTATTTGAGGTGTAAATTCCCGAAGTGGGATGCTGAGCCAGACACGTACAGAGATGGGTTAGATACTGCCAGAGTCCCCTCCATTACCAATGAACCAGTGAGTATGGGACATGTGTTCCCTCACAGCCTTTCCAACACCACGTGGTGCCACACTTCCTAGCCTGTGCCAATCTGATAGGTAGAGATGGCATTTCAGTGTACTTGTATTCTGCCTTCCTCTTGTATGTGCAGTTTTCAAACGTTTAAGGGATGTGTGTGTGTGTGTGTAAACACACACACACACACACATATAGTACTTTTGATGTTTATATGGCCTGTCCAGAAGGTATCCAGCCACATAATAGGAAAAACAGAGACATTTATTAAACAAGACACAAGAAACATTGTACCTAGGACAATGACGCCTCAGTCCCCATCAAAGTAGACACCTTGGGACCTCACACAGTTCTCCCAATCGCCATCAGCTGCCCTGTCCTCTTTTCCTGAATCTCATCAACAGTCTGAAATCTCTTCCCTTTCAAAGGTGATTTTAGTTTTGAGAAAAGCCAGAAGTAGCAGGGCGCCAAATCTGGGGTGTGGGGGGCCTGAGTCACCTGGGTGATTTGATGTTTTGCCACAAAACGCTGCACAAGATGTGATGCATGAGCGGGCGCATTGTCATGATGAAGCTGCCAATCACCAGCTGCCCATAGCTGCAGCCTTCTGAGTCATCTGAATAGTTTCCACGGAGGAAATTCAAGCTTAACACAAAATCTGATGCAGAATCATTGCTCTACTTGCTCAGTCATTTTGAATGTGATGGCCACACAGTACACATGCTCACTCAATGCCCCCACTGACTGGTACAGTGAAGTCATCATTGTTCACGCATGCGCACTCCAGTCCACTCTCCTTGGCTGCCAGGTTACGTTGATGCCATGCAAACAGTTCTCGTTTTAGTAACAAGGGCTGGACTTTCTCCAGACTTACTATATATGTGTATGTGTATACGTGTATATGCATAAGTGTGTGTGTGTATATACATGTATATGTATATATATTTAGTGTGAATTACCTATTCATGTTTTTAATAGTCCATTATATATAAGGGAATATTAGTGCTTTATCTGTGTTATCTTGCCAATATTTTCTCTCAGTTTGCTGCCTTTTGATATTGTTTATGGCATTTTTTACTATGCAAATTTTTTTTGATTTTTATATAGTCAAATGCATCACTTTTTTTTAACAGCCTCTCATTTTTATGTCCTCGGAGCCTTTCCCACGCCCATGTTACCCAGGGATTCATCCACCACTTGTGTCCCGTACTTAAAGGGTTTGACTTTTTAGTCCCCTGGTCCATTTGGTGCTTATGGTCACACACAGTGAAAGGCAGGGAGCTGATTCGACGTGTTTTAGCAAATGTCTATTAAACTGCCCAGGGCCGTTTGCTGAAAGTCTGCCTTTGGCACAGGAACTTGAACTTGCATTATACTCCAGAGTTCCACATGTCAAGGGTCTACTTCTGGGCTTTGTGTTCTTCCCTGCCAGTCTCTGCCCTTACTCACGTGCCGGTACAGCACCGTTTTAAAGCAGAGGCTTTATCGCACGTTTGAAAGCCTAGCAAGGGCAGTGCCGCTGCGTGGCTTTGTCCCCACTTTCCTGACTATTCTTGCATACTTTTCCAAGTCACCTTTGGCATCTGCTTGTCTAGCTTAGTAGTAAAAAAACCTTAATGGTATTGTAGTACAAATGCACTAAATTTAGGAGTCAGCTTGGGGAAAACTGACGCCCTTGTGACATTAAGCCGTCCTGTCTATGAGCAAGGCATGTCTTACGTGTGCTCAGGTCTACTTCTGTGTCTTCCAGATGCGTCTGAAAGTTAGCTCATGTAAATTCTGCACATTTTTTGTTAAATTCATTCTTAGGTATTTTACCTTATTTGTTGCTATGGTAAATGCATACCATAAGAGCCTTTACGGGTCATGGTATGTGTATAGAAGGACTATATGTATGTGTTAGTTTTCTACCACCCTCCATCACTAATTCCTTTGTTGTGTGAATCGGGATCACTGACCCTCTGAGGTTTCCCAGGTGTACCATCCAGCGTGTGCAGGCAGATCCAGTTTTTCTCTGTTTTCAGCGATGCCTCTGGCTGACGTCCCCCGTCCACTTGGATTGGCTAAGACCTTCAGTGTAACGTTAAGGACAAGCGGACACAGCGGGCATCCCTGCCTTGTTTCTGATCTTACAGGAACCCACACTTTTTGGGGTTTTCCCACTAAGATGTTATATTTAGGACATCTAAGCAATCATATTTCTAAAAATACCCATTAATTCCTGTTTTTAAATGTATTTATCAAGATGTTGAACTTTATAAAATGCTCTTTTAGCATCTATGGTGATAACCATATGCTTTTAATCCTCCTGTCTATTAATATGTTAATAAATTAATATATCTATAAATATATTAATTTTTCTAATATTGAACCAACCTTGCACTTTTAGAAAAATCTGACCATAATATATTATTTTCTTAATGTGGTATTGAAATTTTATTAATATCTATTATTTGTGGTGCTCACAAGGGATATTTGTCTGTAATTTTTTGTACTGTCTTTAACATGTTTAAATATCAACATAATTTACTTCACTAAAAAGAATACGAGTATCTTCCCTTCATTTTCTACGCATCCATGCTCTTTCCTGGCCTTCCAACAGGACTGAGCAGGAGTTTCAGCCAGCAGTCCCATCGGACGATTCCAAGGGAATTTGCAACTCGTGGGGAACTAGGCAGTAAGTATTGTTCACATGGCCTGGGGTCTGGAATTTATGCCTAAGAACCTGCCCGAGGCTTCACCTTCACCCCAGACAGACCGTGAGGTTGGACAGACATCAGACCTCCTCCGGAAGGTCTGGCAGACAGCAACCAGAATGCCCAGGTCTCCGGACACTCCTCCTGTTTACCAACAATGCCGGAGTCACAGAGGCACCTGTTTTAAGGTTCTCCTCAATGGTCTCCATTAAAACTTCAGAAACAAGTGAGAACATACTCGGATGTTTTGCAGTGTACTTTTCACTCAATGTTGACAGATGACTCAGTCTTTGCTAGGAACTACCAAGCTCCACAAACGTGGGGTCTCGACCACACAACCCTCTAACAAAGCTGCATACCAGAACCACGCGTGGAGCTTTAGAGAACAAAACAAAGCAGACAGAGGCCCTCTGAATCCTACTGAATCCCAATCTCCAGGGCCAGAGCTTGGGTGTGTCCTAGGTGATTAGAATGCAGCGGGTCCAAAGTCTGATGTTCTGAAACCGCTGCCTCCAAAAGGTATTTCTCAATGACTTTAAAAAAACAAAACCTGTATTTCTTGAAAAATCCCCAGAGCTATAACATCAAGTGTCAATAATGCTCCTGTGGCCACAGCTCCTACTGAAATGAAGTATTGTATTCTTTTCACATCCTACAGGATGACACAGAAACAGTCCGTGCGTGAAGAAGTCTTACTTTCTATAGCTAAAGTGGTAGTTGGTGGGGGAGGAAAAGGGGACAGAAAGCAAAGAGTCAGGGACTGGCAGTGGGACAGTGCCTCTGGTACAAGGTCAAGGCTTGGTCATGGCACCTGTCCCGCCAGGGTTCTGTTCCCATAGAGTGGCTTCACTCATGGTCCCCAGATGTCAGGCTTGAGTAGTGTGCAGCCCCATGAAGCATGGTAAGGGCTGGGCCCGGTCCCTCCCTTGTCCCCTCCCTCTCTGTCTCACACACACACACACCGCTCTTGACCACTACCCCAACATGACAGGCTCCCAGCAGCAGTACCCCAACCAACACTGCACCATTTCCTTCCACCCACTTTTAAGATTTCTCCAAGGCCTTGTGAACTAATTACTCAATAAGCCACGGGTCTTCAACTACAAGTAAACAATGGGATCTTCGGGTACTCAGAAAGTACCACAAGATTCTAGGCTGCATGTAACCCAATGGCTCCAATGTGCTGAGCACCCAACATGTGCAAGGCCCCTGGTGTGAGCTATTTTCTCATTTGAACACACCAGCGACTCCTGTGATGGTCACTGCCACATGGCTTCCTTTCGCTGATAAGTCGGGGCTGTGCGGGTCGAAGAGCCTGGCGAGGTCCCAGTTAACCAGGGTCGCCTGGCTCTGAGGCCCACTCCCAGAGTCACTGTCAAAGAATCCCTTCCCTTATCAAAGCAGAGTCTGAAGGCAGACACACCACAGTCTCTCACAAAGCATCTTCCAGTTGTGTGAGTTGGATGGTCCCGGAGGGTTAGACATTTTCAGGAAAGTTAGGAAAATGTAGACCCAAAGAGTGAAATCAAAAGGGGGTTCTTGCATTTTTTAAATGAACTGAAACAGTCATCTTAAATTTTTTAAAAACTAGACACCACATTTGTGCCAGAGTTCATTAGTGCTGCCTTTTGTGTCTCAATAGGTGTCTTCCCTGCTCTACATGTTTGTGTTGCAAATATGCCCAGCTTTCCTCCCCAAATGTACATAAAATACCACAATAGGCGGTTTCCTTACCTACAGAGCCAGGAGCTGCTGAAACATCTGGGCAGACAAAGAACACGATGGTAATGAATTCCTTCCTCTGGAAAGGGCAGCTCCACCCTACCACTCAGGCCCTCACCGGGCCCTGTTTCCACCCCGGCACCATGGCCGCTCCAGGGTAATTATGACGAAGAGCTTCCTGTCCCTGCCAGCTGGCCTCACAGCCATTGCTTCTTTCACCAGCTTGCTGCCCTGGATATCACCCTGTCTCCCTGCCCTCAAGGCCCAGACCTCTCCAGAGCCTTCCTGGGACCCCACCCTGCCAGAGGTCAAGCAGCCTGCCAGAGCTGGCTGGACCAGAAAGCTTAGCACCAGCCTAACTCTCCGCTCAGTGGGACAGGGGCTCCTTTCTTTCACACAGGACTTTGCTCTGTGATGCGCTGGGTTTATGGCCCCCATGAACTAAACCTGGTTCCGAATCCAGTTCTGCAACAGATTCTCATTTAAGTAGTCATTTTCCAATCACCCTCCCCAGTCGTTTTCCACCCTGCTCCGTGGCCCCTCGAGGCTGGTCCCTGGCTGGGCTCCATGCTGGCAGGACACTGTATCTTGCTCCCTCACCGAATTCTTTTTGCAGTTAGTTTCACCATTGATTCCAGAGGTTCCAGGCACACGATCCCATCAACTGCAGATGGAGACAGTTCTACTTCCGTTTCGATGTGGATGCCTCTGACTGACTTCTCCTGTCCATTTGAAATGGCTGCTATCTCTAGGACAACGTTAAAGACATGCGGAGTGGGCATCTGGCCTTGTCCCTGGTCTTTGTGCAGATGCTCGCCAGGTGTCCCCATTAAGTGGGACACCAGCTTTAGGGTTCAGGGGCTCTTCCAACATGGGGCCTCAGTCTCTACACTCACTGATTCTCCAAAGGGCCCTGGGAAATACATACTATTTCCTCTCTTGTCCCTTTAGGCCCAGGATGGGGGGGTGGGGCAGGGCAAAGGATTCCCTCTGTGGCTGGTCCTGGAGACTCCTCCGACACATGCAGGGTCCTGTCACCCCTCCCTCGCCTCCATAAGCTGTCCCTTCCTCTCAGATGGGTGCTGTTTGTGCCCCGATGACTTCGGGTACCGACCTCGCGCCCAGGACAGTACCCTCACCGGTTTCAAAGGGACACTTGTGCACGGAGGTGACAATGAGCATAGATGCAAGGTCAGCTTTTCCTGGGGTCCCTGGAACATTTCTCTCCAGTGACCTCTGTCTTCATCCTGCCTCCTCCTGCCCCTTTACAAAGAAAGTGCTTCCCATTTGTTAATTTTTGAGAGTTTTTATTGCCCTTTTATTTTGCTTGACATTTTATAATCAATGTTCTGTATATGTTTATATATGCTTTTCTATTTAAACTTTTTTTAAATCTGAAAAACATGGTACCATACCGCCAAAGGTGTCAGGAAACACGCTCAAATCAGGACGGGCTCCACAGGCTGCTCTGCCAACAAAATGCCAGTAAAATCTGAAACCCGGGTTCAGACACACTGGGAACAGTCCAAGACTTAAAACTTAAAGAACTTCTTTATTCCAGTAAATCAGCTTCCCTGCGAATACCATCAAAATCCTGTTTTAATGAGTGAGGGAATATCCGAGGAAGGGGTGGAGAAGGAAAGGATTTGGACGAGTACAAAATTTAATTTAAAAACTATTATGAGAAGTTTAATTCCCTCCTCCCCCCAACCAAATACATAAATCTTTTCCATGGGTTTTCTTTGTTTCATTTTTCTTTAAAAAAAATCTTTAAAAGACATCCCGAATCATCTCAAGCAAGACAGAAGAAGCCGCGTGGGGGAAGAGGAGTCTTTAATAACAAACATTTATATACTCGATTCCTATTAATAAAAATGTCATGTTAGCTGCACGGCAGAGTGCAGACAAACCTTAAGGAGCGTCGAGTTCTCACGGAACGCTCACTCACACCGGGGGGAAGACATGGACAAGGGAGGGTGAGCATCACAAAGCCAGGGGGCCGTGTCAGACTCAGTGACAACAAGATGGGCCAGAGTGTAAGAGGGCAGCTTCCCTCCCATGAGGGGCAGTTACAGCGCAGCAAACCCTAGCCTGCGTTTAAAGGCGTGAACACATGTGGGAGTGAGCCCCCTTTGTTAATACAATAGCTCAGCCCAGACAGCACTGCATTCACCACGTTTCCGCGCTGGAACTTTCCAGGGCCAAGAACAAATCCCGAGAGTAGGAACTGCTCAGATTTTTGGGTTGGCGGTGTGTGTGCCTGTGTGTGCACACACACATGTGTGTGTGTTTACATGTTGGTTCACCTAGGACACTATCACTTCCACTGAGTCCTGTGTAACTCAGTTTTGGATGTGTCCCTTAGGGCCATGGTGGGAGGGGGCACAACTCTAATCTTACCAGGAAATTGGCTGCTCAGCACCTCCATTTTGGGGAGTGCTGGCCCCTCCAGCTCCAGCACACCCACATTCAGCAGGTATTCACACCGTCCCGGGTGAGGGGTGGCTGGCTCAGGTGCCCTCTGCCACAGTGGGGGGGCCCACATAAAACCCAGCACAGGCACTTTGCTGGGGGTCCCGCTGAGGGTCATCTGTTTATGCTGAGCCCCAGACTTCTTGTATATGAAACTGGACCCACCCCTTAACCTCACTGGGCCTCATGAGAAATCAACGTGTCCCCATGTTCGTGTCCCCTGAGCACAGCAGCAGGCACGCCATGGGCATCCTCTCCTTCCCTCCGCACACTAGGGACGGGGGCTCCATGGCAGTATCTGTTCTAGCAGAAGAGGCAGCCCCTACATTCCAGATCAGGCCATTTTACAACAGGGCCCCCTGTGTAGAAGTCCTCTGTCATAGCAGATTCTGGAAAAAGTGGAATCATCTCCTTGACCCCTCCCGCCTCACGTGACTGTGAGGAAGAGGAAGAGAAAGGACCTGTGAAAATGCCAGATAAAGGTGGAGGTTGTCTCCTGGAGGGCAAACACCTCACTCGCCTGTCTGACAACCCGGCCAGGAGCTGCCCTACCCTGGCCTGGGCCTCTCTGCTCATCTGCCCTCTGGCTGGTTCCGGTCTCATCGCGTGTTTCTTCCGTTTCCATCTTGTTTGACTGGGACAACCACCTCAAGCCTCTAGTAAACCGCTCAGTGGCAACACCCAGGAAAACAATACGGTGGCACATGTCCCTTTCGCGTCCAGGCTAACTGCTTGGAGAAGTGTCCTAGGGGACTGTGAGGAACGCACACATCTGGCGGAAGCGAGGGGCAAAGCCTACCGCCACACATGGCATGCTGGGCTCACAGTGGAGCTGGGCTGGGCAGGGCATGCCTGGAGCAAAACGGTCCAGCACCATCACCCTTCATCAACAGAGGGGATCTGAGTGGACTCTCTAGCAGCATGGGAGGTGACACACCTCGAGACCCACTGCTAAACACTGTCCCAGCAAACGACCCTCGTAAAGCCAAGAATAGTAAACGGAGCTTAACGTTCTAATGAAATCGAGATTGCCGGGTGTGCTTTCACGAAATGAAACTGCCTGGAACTTCTCATAACGCTTTTTACGATAAGCATTAAAATGCAGGGAGGAACATGCAAGTTCCTGCCACAGACCAGGTCGTAATGAGGAGGAGACAGGGCCTGTGGGCGGGGTCTGCGTGAGGTTCATGCGCTGCGTTACAGTTGGAGGTTATTATAGAAAATGAGTGTGTTATTAAAGGAATCCTGAAGCTATAAAAACCCAAGGGACTTTTAGTGAGGATGAATAGCCTCTTTGGTAAAGCTGAATAACTCCTTACTGTCACCCCAAATGCCATCACCCGATTTCCCACCGACTGGGGTGCAGGCACATGCCAGAGCCCTGTAGCTAGCTGCCAATGGTTGCATTTTGTTGTTTCTGTAGGACATCTTTTTTCTTTTTTAAGATCAGGAACACTTTTTGATTAAGAAAGTTCTATTAGGTACCAGAGAGTACCTCCAGTTAGCAAATGAGTACCTTCATTATCCTGTTAGAAAAAGGCAACAATGACTACCTGCAGCCTCGCGGGCCCCTGACGTGACCGCTCTTACTTCCTAAACACGGCACTCCGCCCCGGCACCTCACATCACAGAGAACAGAAACATGGAGTCGGACAACTCTAGCCTAGCATGAAAAATTACCTAATGCAGATCTACTTCTTTCAAAAGCATTCAGTTCATTACAATTGTGCTAAAGTATGACTTCAGCCTTGAACTACCCAAGTAATTTAAACATTTTCCCTACAGTTTTTTTGTATCCACAAACAAAGAAAATTTCAATTTACTCTGTCCACATAGTCATAAATTCTACATTAGTGAAGGCCAAAGTAATATTCCCCTTACCACAGTCAGAAGTATGTAGAATATTTAATTTATGAAAGTAATCATACTATAGATAGTTTGGAAAATAGAAATGAAAGATGTAATCATTTACCCTAACACAACTATTATAATTTTTCCATATTTTCTAGTTCTTTTTCAGATACATGTTTTGAGATTTTAATCTATGAACTATTAATTTATTTTAACCTGCTTTTTAATTCATTTGAGCATTTCTCCACATTGTTAGTCTTTTTGTTGATTGATAATATTTCAACAAATTACTGTATACAAAGTATTTAGTTACAAATCTTCATGAGTATGGTTTTCCCATGTCAGATTATTTTAAGGGTTGATTACTAGTAGTAGGATCACTGGGTCAAAGGCTATAAACTTCTTATAATTCCTAATGCCTACTATTGAGTAGCTTTTCAAACGGTTGTTCCCATTTACATTCCTACCAAGTTTTACGAAGAGTACCTGTTTCATTATATCCTTGCCTGTCTTGACTAGAGTCCTTAAAAGAAAAAAACACATGTCATTTGTCTGTTTGGTTTTTGCTGGTTAGTGGGTGAAGGGAGTCCAATGAATTGTGAAGGGTCACGAGGTAGGGCCCTATGACGTTACCTTGGCTCCTACATTCAGGAGCTAAAGACATGAAAATAATCACAAAGACATATGCTGTGTTTAGCTGCCCTTTGCAGGGTCTTAAGTTTCTGCTCGTCCACAGAGAAAGGTCCAGAAGGCAGAGAGCAGGCTCCGATCCAGTCAGTGAAGATTCGGCAAGGGGCTCTCTGCATCGGAAGGCAGGTCAGGACGTTTCGTGACCAGTCTGGCCAGGCGTTGTTTCAGTCAGCCTGAACAGCGCTCGAGTTTCAGGAAGCAGGAGATGGCGGGATTTGGGTGTTCTCTCTATTTAAAAAATAGAAAGTTGGCAGAGTTTTCTTAAGTCATTCTGTTTGCCATCACTGCCTCTCTGGGTTGATCTGGCATGGGGGCAGCTTCTGATTATTTTCCTAGTGAAGAATTCGGGCTGGACAGTATGCTTTGTCAACAGAGTAAAACGAAATGATGAATGAAGGCGTGCCTTAGTTTGAGCTTGCTTATATCTACACCGGGCTAAATACGCCTTATCAAGGATCTTCTAGAACATGAATCATAATAGAAAATGTTTCACATGAGGGAAAAATAGCACTGCATGCACTTGGCCAAAACAAAATCTACACCCACCTCGCTGTGTCTTGGGTAACCCTAAAAACACTCTTGCTTATAAAAAAGTTCAAACATGCAGCCAGCAGCGAGAATGCTGTAAGGGTGCCCACATGTGCTCGCTATCAGTGTCTACAAGTGATAAGCCCCTGAGTACACCCCAACCGGACTGGGGCGTCCCCACGGCTCCCCGGCCCACCCAGCCCGTCTTCCCAGAAGCCAGGGACTCTCTGCGACGCAGCCTTTAGCATTTGCGAGAAGCAGCACAGCCAACTGCCAAATTCCTGCTGGGTCGGCCAAGAGGTATGAACCAAAAATGAAAAAACATGAAGGATTTGGTTTTTAAAAGCAATACATCAAAAATAAAAAGGGCTCTTTTGTATGAATTTTCAATGTGGGAGCCAGAGAGAAGAAAATCATTCTGCCTCCCGGGAGGAAGCTACTTGACCTCACCTGAGACTTTTCTCTTACCACGTGGATTTTTCTCACCCCATTAAATGTAACCCACTCTCGGTGGGTCTGCACCGTCTACGAGAAATAGAGAGTGATGGGAACATGCGATGGGCAGCCTGGGGCCGCAAGTGGCGCAGAGCGCCCTGCGAGGGGGCCCTCCCGAGCCATGAGAGCAGGGGCCATGCAGGCAGGGGCCCTCGGGCCGTGTGGAATGCGGCTGTTTCAAAGGGGCCTGTCTGCGAGACCACAAGGATTAAGTTTCCAAGGTTTCATAAACCTTACAGGGGGGCTCCCAAAACACACTCTTTGCAAAAGGAAAAGTGAAAGGAAAGAGGAAAAGAAAGAAAAAAGGAGAAACAGGTTAGAATGGGGCGTCCTCAACACTCAGAAAGAGCAGGTTAGGATGGCTGAGCAGGGCCACATCATCAGCCCCAGGGGAGCAGCAGTGGATAAAGCCAGGGTTCCAGGGCAGCGGCCACGGTCAGGCGCAAAAGGGCCTTAGAGACCAGGGAAGGATGCACTACCAGCCACCCAGGCGCTGGGACCCCGCTGCGCAGAACAGGAAAAGACAAACCTGGTGCTGGGTCCCTAAATCCCCAACCCATTAACCAGGTGCCAATAGTGAAACCTATAAAAGGATCCGGTTAAATCACCTGGTGGTGCTCAGCAGGCTCACAGCGCTGGTCCCTGGGGACAGGCAGCCTTTCCTCTGTCACATGGCAGGAGGACGAGCTCACAATGGCATCTGTGTGACCAGGGGCAGCGGCCACACTGTGCTTGTGTCAGGGCAGACGTAGCGGGTGGGGCCACGTGGAGCCGCTGCTGACAAGCTACCACGTGAGACCTGCAGGAAGGGCAGTTCCGTGGGACCCACACTAGGCAGAGTCATCACCGGCTGATTTTCCTCTGTCACCCCAATGTGAGCTGTTGCTTGTGATTCTGTTTAATCCTGGGTCAGTGCTCCAAGCCGGGGACCATGACAACCCCATGCGTTGATGAGGCAACTGGTTACTACCCAGAGTCAGCTGGTAACAGGCACACCCAGAACCCATGACAAATAACTGCTCCCAATTAGGACACCACAGCCAAGGTGTTATCTCAGAGCCACAGAGCTGTGGCTCCTCGGAGTGCGTCTGGAGGCGCAGCCTGGAGCTGGGCCTGGGGGGACAAGGCTGTGCCCTGCCAGACCCAGCCCTTCAGAATGGCCAGGACAGAAACTGCTCACTGCATCTCAACCATGACAGCGGTCCTCCCTACGTGGCCCCCTTTCCCTTTATTTCCTTGTGAAGGCACATGCCAAGCATCCTCTGCAGTGGCTGAGCCTGGATGATGGATGCAGCACGTGCGTCTGCTTCCCGGCACAGCCATGGCGGGAAGGGGCGCAGGTCCTCGCTCCACCGTTACCAGGCTCATCACTCACTGCCCTGCCCTTGTAGAAATGCTCGGTCTGACTTCAACCCCAAAAGTATTTTTCTCTTTGACCAAGTGACTGTTCACAGGTTCTGTGGGTTCCTACGAAGAGGAGAAGCCTTATCTTTACAAAGACCACGAGACCTCGAGCTCAGGTCTAACGGTTACACTTGCGAATGTCCCGTGCACTTCTGGACGTCTCCTCAGGTACGACTGCGTTTCTCTAGCACTCCTGTTTCTCAAGGGAGCTCCAGAATGCCCGGAGGCAGTGAAGGACACAGGACACAGGACACCCAAACGCAGCACATGGGGGCCTCTCCCTAGTGTGTCAGTCTCACTCTGAGAAACAAGAAAGCCAAGGAAGCTGATAGGTTAAAACGCGGCTTTTATATTAGAACAAATACACACCAGGATTATGGAGTAGAAATCATGCAATATTTGTGGGAATGTTAAAGATAAATCAGACTTCAAAGCTATCTGCCTACAGCCAGAAGCGATAGCTAGAACAAGATGGGTCGCTTCTCTGTCCCCAGTGTTATCCAGCCGGGAGCCGCAGCAGGTTACTGAACCTCTCTGAGCCTCAGGTTCCCCGTCTACCAGCTGGGGGTCACCGCTGCCTCCTATACCAGGTTGCTAGGAGGCCCCCTGAGTTAGAAGCCCCATTACACTCCAGGGAAAGGCAGCGCACTGCCCCATGGACTGAGTGCAGACTCATCCTGGACACTTGTTTCTGCTAAGGACAAGCCGGGGATGTGAACGGGGCCTGGCAGCCTGGGCTCCTTGGAGACACTCTCCCGAGGGGCGACCTCCAAAGCCCTGGGAGCACATCAGCAGGATACAGATAGTTCAGTGACCTGTTACGTGCCAGGTCTCGGGGGTTGTTAGAGGGAAAACACTCTGTTTTTGCCCCCAGGGAGCTGGCACTCTAGTGTATGGAGGTGGGGTGGAGACACACAGGTGAACACATTGGCAGAGGAAGGGGGATAGAGAGGGACAGGGTGGCTGGAATGGTCAGGCAAAGCCCCTCTGGTAAGACTCTGCTCAGAGAGCATGGGAAGTGAGAGAGCATACTGCGAGGGCATCAGAGGGAGGGGTGTTCCAGGCAGCGGGCACAGTGCAGACCAAGGTTCTCCGTGGGTTTGGGAACAACAAGGTGACCGAAGTGGCTGAGTACATCGAGTGCATCTGAGGGGAGGGGCAGATCCAGGGCTGTGAAAGTCTGGGTTCTGGATTTCAGACTGGATGAAGTAAGAAGCCATGCAGAGCCGTTCTAAGGAGGGAGCAATACAATCTGACTTGAATTTTAACCAGCTAGAGGTCAGGCTACAGGGCTGGGGTGCCAGCACCGGGGGGGAATGGATGCATTCTAGATATTTCGAACGTGGAGCCAACGGGATCTGATGATGTGCTGGGTTCCTGAAAGAAGGCAGGCATCGAGGATGGGTCCGAGCATTGTGGCAAAACGGAAACAAAAGGGAGATACCACCTGCTGAGGGGAGGGAGCCCGGGGCCGAGCAGGTGCAGGGTGAACACAGGTGCTGCGTCTGGATGTGGGAAGTGTGCCCGACAGCTGACAGACAGCCCGGGAACCCAAGCAGGAGTCTGGAGTTGGAGGGAGAGACCACCCCTGTAGAGAGGTCTGGGTGCAGCTGTTCACCTGGGAGCCGTTACCATGGAGACGGAACTGAGGGCCCTGGGACCAGGTACAGTGAGCTACGGAAAGCATCGGACTACAGAGGGGACGCGTCTGACCCACCTGACACTGTTCTCCGGCTAAGGTGCCAGGTTGAGAATTCAGAAGCCCGCAGCCTTGAGTCCTTTCTCAGAGACACCAAGCATTATGACAACACCACGCCATCACACCTGAGCTGCAAACGCTGAGATAAGCACCCCATTCCCTGCTTAAACGCCAGGGATGGTGCTCATTCATGAGTGTGCACCCTCGTGCGTGCAGAGCAGGGCAGGGGGGTGAAGGAGCACAGGGTCTCCTGCTGAGAAGCTCGGGCCTTTACACGCTCTTTAAGTATGTCCAAAATGGGAATGAAGGATGACATACGCACTTTCTAAAATACTGACGACCTTTGGAACAAGCTACTGAAATAAATTTCATGGTTTCTATGTCACACACATTGCCTGGCACACAATAGGTACTTTAAAAATATTTCACAAATGAATGACTGCCTACATTTCCAATGGAAATTACAAAATTTGAGACCATGACTACTTTAGAGTTCAAAAAATACGCAAAATCAGTATTCTGTGATAGACAAATGCCTGAGAGCCCCGAGAGGCCCAGCCCCTTCCTCTCAGACAATGAGACATGTTGTCTCAGGTGAAAGGGCTCTGCCTCCCTTCTGGGAGAAAGGAGGGAAGGACGCTTGCCATCCACGTCTCCCCCAGGGCCTGGGGTAATGCCCCGTGCAGAGCAAATGCCCCATAAATCTAAATGAATGTCAAATGAATGGGTGAATAAATATTCATTAAAAATTAACTGGACAGTTAATTTAGGCCACTCACTGGAAAAAAGAAAAACAGTGAAACTAGAAAAGTATCTTTTTTAATTTAAAAGGTTAATTAAGGACAAGGCTTTAAAAAAATATTTTGGTGGCTTAAGTAAACGAAACACAACCCAGGTTCAGAACCGCCGCGGTTTTCTACCCTGAAAACATTCCATCTTGCCCCGCGAATTAGAAGAAGAGGAAAAGCTGCCCGACTCGGTTCCTGGTTCTGGTGTAATCTCAGTTCTAGGCCAGCACGTAGGCAAGAAGACAACAGGCCCCCTTCACTCGCAGACGCAGATGTGAAAACCCTAAATGAACTGCTAGTGAGCTGAGTGAGCCGTGCGCTGCGTACAGAACGCGTTTGAATCAGGTCGTGTTTGTGCTAGAAACGCAAGGGCAGTACCGAGAAATCTGTCGGCAGAACGCTTCCCGGGAGTGGGGGAAGGTGAGGAAAATCAGGTGATTATCTCAATGGATGTAGAAAAAGCATTTGGTAAATGTCAGCGGACCCAGGTTCTCTGCTAGTCGGATGACCAATGTCTGAATGTACCAAATTCACTGACTCCCCAAAGCTCGTTCCTTCTACAACTTAAAATACTGCAGCGATGTGTACACGGGTGGCCCGTGAGAGCTGCGGGGCCCAGGCCTCAGAGAACCAGGACACAGGAAAAGGAAACACCTACCACCCTCTGAAACTGACAAATACCCTCCAAGCACCACGGGGCCCCTCAGTGCCCCCACCCCAGAGCCCCTCGCACAGACTGGGCCATGAGCAGGGAGGGAAGAGAAGTCGCTGCTTCAAGCATCAGCGCCCCCAGGACTCTCCCTCGGGAGGGTCTGTGCCAGTGGCGACTTCCAGGAGGAAGAATTCAGGAAGGGGAAGGAGTGAGGCACAGTGTGCAGTGACGCACAGGGGGTAACATCAAGTCTGTTGCAGAAAGGTGACTCTTGATCACAGTCTCTCTTAGCATTGTCCCCCCACAGTCTGTGGCTGTGACACCAAAGGCGGCATTTTGTGTCATGTCTGTAACCCTCCATTCTGGCATTAAAGCAAACATCTTCAACAACAGAACAGAACGACAAGGTCAGAAAACAGTAATGGTCCCATGTCCATAGTTGTTTTAATAGCATTTAAGTCCAACATTTTATAAATATTATTAGAATTATCTTCTCCTAGTTCTGCCTTATATTTCTGCTTTTTATTTTTCATCCTCACCTGAGGACATTTTTTTCTTTGCTTTTGGAGAGAGAGATGGGTAGAGTTGGGGGGGAGAGAGAGAGAGAGAAACATGGATCAGTTGCCTCCTGTACACACCCTGACCAGGGATTGAACCTACAACCTGGGCATGTGCCCTGACCTGGAATCGAACCTACAATCTTTCGGTATATGGGACGATACTCCACCCAATGGGGCCCCACCAGCTGGGGATTATAATTTTGTTTTTAGAAGCTGGGAGGGGAGGGGTTGCGGAAGACTAAGCAATCGGTGCACTACACACCATGTGAGCAGTTTCCTGAGCATTAATCTCTGGTGCCGACGCAGAAACACTGAGGACTCCCAACTGAACATACTCAGTGCCCTGCACGCACTCCTGGCGTGCGTCTCCTCAGTGTACCGAAGCCACGTGGAGTCAGAGCCCGCTGGGCGCGACGGAACGAGGAGCGAAGGGAAAGCTGCCGGCACAGACGTGGTGGCGTGCGTCCTGGGCAGGTGCCCCGAGCCAGGGGTCTCACCCTGTCCTGCTGCCTGACTGGTCAGGGCGCTGACCTCTTTTCTCTTAGATTGTCACATAAAAAAATGGCCATAGCCAACACAACAGTAGCTGCCTGGTGTACGTTCATCAACATTATCCGTTTTTTTGTCAGATTGGCAAAAAACATAACATTATTAACTCCATTTTCCTGGTGAGGAGCAGCGGCGGAAAAGTGCAATAATTATTCCCACTTTAGAGAAAAGGACCCACGCAAGTGGCTGGGCTGGGACCTGAACCCGGGGGATCCGGCTGTGGGGTTAGCATTCTGTTTCCCTCAAGCACAAGGCAGTATCTGAAAATCTCCTTTCCATCGTTTGTTATCTTAAAACAACCTACCTCACACAACTTCAGAAGGCAGCCCCGCTGTTAAGAGGACCCACCAAGAACAGTAAGTTCAGTGTCGGCTGCCGTTCCCTTACTTCAGCTGGGAATTCTGTCCCCTCCGATCCTGGGAGTGGGACGTGGCGTGGAAGGACAGAGACTGGACTGCAAGCCCAAAACCCAGTGAAAGTGTCTGTGAGTGGTGGTGCCGCGGGGCCTAGGCATCCACGGCAGTGTCTGCCCCCTGGGAACCGCACTGTGGATGCGGTCTTGAGTATTTCGTGCAGACGGAAGAAGCGTGCAGGAAACCGTGCTTGGCTGGACGTGGTTCATCCGAGGAAGTTAAAAGCAGACTGATAGGACACTAGTAAGCCACGGCCTCCTGAATCATTCCTGTGAATCGTGCCGGCCGAAACACACCCAGCTCACAGGAGACCGCGCGCTGTTTCAGCCTGCAGCGGCCTGCCAGCAGTGGGGTTCAGGGGTTGCCTGCCCTGCGACATTTCAGAAACCAGGCTCTCCTACGTAATCAGCGCCCCTGCTCAATTCATCCGTGCCACACTCGGCCCTAACAATGGGGGAGGGGGCAGGACAGTCTAGAAGAGGAGAAAACAAGCTTTGTCTTACAATTAAATTTCGACAGGCACAAGAAAAATCGAGGGAAAAACCCAAATGTCTCGTTTGCAGCACACACCCGTCTTGTCTGCAGAGTTCTCAGCCAGCTGGTCTGACACATGGTTCCTGCTCAATCAACGGCGGCTCGTCTTTCCCGTGTCAGTGTGTCTGGCGGGAACTCACCTCTCAGGGAGTCTATTAGCCGCCTGTGTTGGTCAAGATACATACAAAAATGTAGTAAAACTTAAGATGTGCTACTTATAAAAACTGCATGTAGGTTGATTTTCCTTTGCACTTTTAGTAATATTATATATATAGCATGATATAAATAGCCTTAAACAATAATGGATTATATTTATGATGGGCATAATGTAAGTTGTATAAAAATACAATTACTTCCTATGCTAAGAATAGCAAATAATATACTTTCCCAAGTTGGTGATGAATCGGGGAGGCTAGTGCCACCTGACAACCCCAAGGGCAGTGGCCCAAGTCCAGGCTTGTCCGAGGGCTCTCTGCTCCAAGTAGTGACTCAGAGACGGGCCTCTTCTACTTGTGACACAGCCATTTGCCCACACGACCTCTAAGATCGAGGTGGGAGGGAAAAGAGAGCGTGGGAGAACCCCACGGGCCGGGCCTGGAGGATGCACACGTCACGTCCACCCTGACCACTGAGCACCCACGTAGCATCAGCTGAGCCGACAGGGAGGCTGTGTGCCTCGGGGGTGGGGGGAGCAGAACAGGCTGGGACTCTCACCCATTTTCTCTGCTGCAGTCAGCATCTGCACATGCAGTGAACGTCTGCCTTGTGTTGTACAAACGTACACAGGGCGCTTTTCACCTCCGTCTTACTTACTTGTCCTTAGAACAACCTGAAAAGGTGCTATTGTTGTTGCTGTTTTCCAGATGAAGAAACTGAGGCTTAGAGAAGTCATTTAGTGCCCAAGCACATGAGTGACTCCCTGAGGCAGACATCCCTGCCCTGTGGATCCACATGTCAAGCCCTTGCCACTGTTCTTGGCACTGTACTGAACTTCAAGGACAATGGGGCTCCTGTGTGGGACAGATGTTCAACAGAACGGTGGTCACCTTTCATCTCAGTGTAAGTCACTGTGATGCCGGTCCCTAGGAAAGGCACCACCCTTCTTCAGCTCGCAGGGCCAGAATGGACAGCACAGCGTGAGCAGCACGCCACCTTCCGCTAACACGCAGCCACATGTTAGCCATTCCAGGGAACACTTAAAGAACGAAACAGGAATTAATAAGGCAACAACCCCAAAACACGACCTCTACTTATTTTGGAGGTCTAAGGCATAGGTACAGATATGGGTGAGAACGGTTAAACTAAAACTCAGTGCTGTGCAGAGACACCTCTACAAGGTCAAGTTCCTAAGCCTCTACCCTTCACTGAAAGCGAACCCCACACCCACCACCTCTGTCCTGGTAAGAGTGAGACAGATGGAGCTTGAAGACAGGTCAGAGCACACTGCTAGGAACTCAAGGCTCGAGCTGGCTTGGCTCACTGTCCTCCATCAACCACGTGGCCTTCTTGATGGGACGAGTCTCAGGAGTCTCAGAGCCGGCAGATGCCCTGCCCACTGCTTCCTTCTCCAGGTTCTCTGTCTAGCCTCAATATTTCCATGTTCAGGATGGAACAGATTTACCTAACATTTAAAGTAATGATTTCCTCCTTTCAAAACAAGGAGGAATGTGCAATATTAAATCTGGATTCCAGAAACCCTGGCATAGGGAGACCTTGTGTCCAGAAGTTTATTGCCAAGGTTCCAGTTTATGCCCACGAGGCCCAGAGCAAGGTTCCAGACACGGCGGGAGCTTTTGGCTCTGGCAGGTTTTGGCTGTAAGAACTATCCAGTGGCTGATTTTCCCCTCAATTTCAATTCCTTTCCCTCCATCAAAATAATTCTACACAAATCATTTCCATGTTTCCAAAGCAAAAGTAGAAAACGAAAACCACAGGTAAAAAGAAATTTCCTAGGTTAAAAAAAAAAAGCCAGCAAACAGGGATGTATTTGCTATCCACCAGCCATTTCAGGAAACGGCCAGGTGGAATTAGCAAGCAATGCAATGGACGACATGGTCTCGACTTCCCCACCAGGAGCAATGCCTGCACACACCCACAGACACACGTGCCTTCCCAGGCGGCCCCGGCACCAGGAACCTCTAGTGGGACCGAATTCCGTCAGGAGGGCAGTTTCCTTTCTGCTATACCAACGTAAAGCTTCATTACACCACGGCATAGCGCCTCCAATCTGCCAGGTAAATAAAGAGCGAAGCTTCAAAGTCACAGTAACCTTAAAAATACTAAGCATTTCCACCTTAAATGAGAGTGTTCTACCAACCGCTCCCCAGCCTGCATGTGACCCTTCCCGTGGCTGAGACCCCCGTGGCTATCCACGAGGCCCATTAGTTCCTCCTGGCCGGTCCCCACCTCAGCAGACACTCCCAGCAGGTGCTGTAACTGCCCCTCAGTTAACCCTCCAGGGACTCTGCACCACCGGCAACGGGCAGCTGCCTCCACTTTTGCTTCGCGGGCTGTCTGATCTCCAGGAAGAACTGAGCCAGCTATTCACTCCAACAAGGGGAGACACTGGGTTCGTCGTGTGCCATCAGAGGCCGACCTTGCCCGGAGGTGACCGAGGGGTCTCCTCATGGACCCACGGTGGACTACCCCAAAGTCACCTGCCATGGGCTGGGGACTGACCGGATGACACAGCCCCCTTCCGCTCTCCCTGTCAATGGTGGCTGGCGGGTCTCGGGGCTGAGAGGCTGCACCGAGCTAGGCCACTCCCCAACCTCCTCCAACTGTACTGGCCCCTCGGTCTGCACTGGAGTCCTATTCCCAGGATGGGGGGAAGTGCTGATGTTTATTTGCTATTTATTAAATGCTGCAATAGTCGATAGCATTTCTAACAAAGTGCAAACATCTAGCAAAAACACCAGGTCGTGGTGTTCTCTATGTGGCCAGTACAGTAAATACCTACTTTGGCTATAATGAATGAGTCAGCGAACAGTGCCCGACCCAGGCATTGGACAACTTCCACTCAGAGCTGTACCGTGGTTGACAGCTCACAGCTGTGGCTACATGTGCCCTTCCTGACAGCTCTGCCAGGTACAGTCACCTCCACTCTGCAGCTGAACGGCCGGCGATTTGGGGGTGAAGGAAGACTTCAAGCTTAGAGGTCTTCTCACTTCCAGCACAGAGCTGTCTCAAAGCACAGGCGCTCTGAGCGATGCCCCGGACAGACAACACGAGGCTGTTTTTAACAGCAAAGAAAGAAAACCAGCAGGATGCACAGTTTGGGAAATACAAACTTGGCAAAGACAAAAAGATGCTTCCAAACTTTGAAGGGCGGAAAAAGTCTCTCAGTTAGCCTTCACTCGTCTGTCAAAAATAAAAGCAGCGTTCAGATGCCCCTCGGATGGCAGTGGGCTGGGGTCCGCGCCGTCTTCCTCAGCCCAGGCCACATGGTCAGATGTCCCGGCCCGGCCGTGGACTGTGTTTACAGGAGGGTGGCAGGAAGGACATGACCACCTCAGCCCTGTGACAGGTTAAGCAGCCTGATTGAATGTTGCTGCTAATTAAGGGCCCCTCCTGTCTGGCAGGACCACCAGGGTACCTTCTGCGCTGGTTCATGACCACAGCACCTCGCTCAGAAATTAACTCTTGATGAGTGCAGACAGGGGCCCAGCTGGTCCTCCCGAGTCCTCCCAAGTAGACAAATGAAGTGTAATAAGAATGCTGCTGGCTGCCAAGGGAAGGGGGGCGCTTCGTGACCTCTGGGTAAAATCCAGAGTATGCTTTTACTGTGACTTAATCCTCTGCACTGGGGACACTTAATGTGGCCAGGAATGGTGTGAATAGGCCCATGGCCACAGGGACGGCGCTGAGAAGTCCATCACCAAATGTCCGCCGTGTTAAGTATGAGCTAAAAGAATAAGGAGGCAATTTATGAGAAACTAATTTTCAATTGGCAGACATTTTCATTAGGTGAGGTGTGCTATTTCCACCCCCCCCAACTCTTCACGGGTCCCCCAACTCTTCACGGGTCTAGGGACAGTGGTGGTTCTATCACAGTTTGCAGATTCCGCTCAGCTTTAAAACAGTCAACACTCACTCCCTATCACTCAGAGAGGGACTCCTTCCCTAACGCTCTACGAAGAGATGACTTTTGTGCAGGCCTCCCGGTACGGAGACTCGGTAGAAAGACGTGGCACAGCTGTAGCTGTGATGGGACTGGAGTCTGGGCATCTCACGCTCATCTCAGTGCACTCGGGGTCCGAGAATCTGCCACCGTTGAACCTCAGTAAGTCAGCCAACACCCAACACACAGCGTGAGGTGATGGGGCAGCTTGCAGCAGGTAGCCTGGGGACTGTGTGTGGCCACGGGCTCTCTCCCGGCAGTGGCCCGAAGCGAACAGCTCAGAGTGTGGCTCCCGTATGTGACGTCCTCCTAGGGATGCGATGAAGGGAGAAAACGCAGGCTGCAAACTGCTGCTCTTGGCTCTAGATCACAACGAGGCCGCCGCTTTCTCGGCTTCTGCAAGGAGCAGGCGAGGTCTCCGCAGACACAGACCAAGTGGCTGCAGTGGTCAGCTGCCTACCTTCGCTAACACAGTGAGGAAGTGGGGACCCGGCTGGAGGAAAGGCGAGAGACGGAGAAGGGGGAAGAAAAGGCTGCCTGATGCAACATTTGAAAAATAAAAGGGTACCATGAAGAAACCGGAACAACCCCCCCTCACCCCAGGACTAAAGGTGGGAGTGATGAGTGAGGGGGAGGAAGTCAGTGAGATACTTAACTGCTTCAGAGAATATATGTTACCTGTTGTTACTCGGCAAATTAGCCCCAAAGTTAGTGGATTAAGGTAACACCTGTATATTATCTCATAGTTTCTAGGGGTCAGGAGTCTGGGACAGGTGGGGGCCTGTGCTCACCTCAGGACTTGACTGGGAAGGGAAACGAAAGAAAAATAAACGCAGGGGACTACATCAAACTAAAAAGTTTTGCACAGCAAAGGAAACGATCCACAAAATAGAAAGACAACCCACAGAACGGGAGAACATATTCACTGATACATCTGATAAGGGTTAATATCCACAATTCACAAAGAACTTATAAAACTCAACACCAAAAACCCAAACAATCCAATTAAAAAATGGGCAAAGACCTAAATAGACACTTCTCTAAAGACAACATCCAGATGGCCAATAGACATATGAAAAGATGCTCAATGTTACTAATCAGAGAAATGAAGGTTAAAAGCACCATGAGACATCACCTCACACCTGTCACAATGGCCATCATCAGTAAATCAACAAACAGCAAGTGCTGGCTAGGATGTGGGGAAAAGGCGACCCTAGCGCACTGTTGGTGGGAATGCAGACTGGTGCAGCCACTGTGGAAAACAGTATGGAGATACCTCAAAAATTAAAAATGGAACTGCCTTATGAGACAGTGATTCCACTTCTAGGAATCTATCCAAGAAACCCAAAACACTAATTTGAAAGAACACAATCACCCCTATGTTCACGGCAGTGTTATTTACAATGGCCAAGATTTGGAAGCAGCCCAAGTGTCCATCAGTACATGAGTGGATAAATAACTATGGGACATTTACACAATGGAATACCACTCAGTCATATAAAAGAAGAAAATGTTATCCTTTGTGACAGCATGGATGGACCTGGAGAACATTATGCTAAGTGGAATAAGCCAGTCAGAGAGAGACAAACACCATAGGGTTTCACTCATGTGTGGATTCTAATAAATAAACTGAACTAACAAGCAGAAAAAGAGACAGATTCATAGACAGGGAGCAGGCTGATTGCTCTGGGTGGGTGGGGATTAGGGGTAGAGGGATCAAGCCAAAAAGAAAAGGACTCACGGACATGGACACTGGTGTGGTGACTGTGGGGAGGGGAGGAAGGTGGATGGAAGTGGGGGTGGGTGCCATGGGTATAAATGGTAATGGAAAAAATACAAAAAAAAAATTAAAAAAAAAAGACTGGGAGAAGGTCCACATCCAGACTCAGTCACATGACAACCAGAAGGTCTCAGCTAGCTCCGAGTGGCCATTAGTCAGAGACCTCAGTTCCTTGCCACACGGTCCTCGCCACAGAGCTACTCCTAGCCTGTCAGCCTGCTTCCCCCAGAGCAAGAGCTGAGAGAGAGAGAGAGAAAGCAAGCAAGACAGAAGTCATAGTCTCTTTTGTAACCTAACCTCAGAGGTGACACCCCATTACCATGAACGTGTTCTGTTTGTTAGGAATGAGCCATTAGGTCCAGCCCACACTCAAGGGGGGAGGCTTGTGGAAGAACATGAGCACCCGAAGCCAGGGGTCACTGGGGCCACCTCAAAGGCTGCTGGCTGGCGAGATTCAGCCTCACACCCTGGCTAAACCGCGAGCCTGATTTTTCCACGGTGAGCCTCTTCAGACCACACAAAAGTGGGCTATGCATCAGCATTAACCTCTTCACATTCATCCTTTATCCTCAGATAAGTAAAAGCATCTTCCTATAAGGTGTGGGGCTTAATTATAAGGGATGCATGTAACACACACACTAGACTGACATCATTGTTAAGCACAGCTGCAGAGAACTGTGCCCTCACCCACCCCAGGGCTGTTAGTGGCTCCTTTCGTGTAATCTGCCCACAGGTGGGGGTAGCTGCTGCCCAGGGCTCAGTTCTGCACCCTTCCTGAAGGCAAGTACAGGGTGCGACAAAAGTAGGTTTACAGTTGTGTGCATGGAAAATGGTGTAATAATAAATAACGATACAAAAATGAACTGTTTCATGTACTCACAACTGTAAGCCTACTTTTGCCCCCCCAACCAGTGTAGACCTAGAGATACACCCTCACAACAACACTATCATTTGTTCAGAGCATCTGATGGCCAAGTCCTGAGCTGGGACTTGACGTCCATCATCACATTTAATCCTGACAGCGAGCCTGCACTACAGACGAGGAGGCAGGGAGGGGTCCAGGAGGGGGAATCCCCGTTGTTTGGGACCCTTCAATTAGTGTGATCACGCCAACTCCCAGCGATACTCAGGGCACTGGGAAGCAGTGAGACACTAAGAGATCTCATGACTAAACAGCTACATCACATGGCTATATGCTTAGAAAATCTAAAGGAATCAGGGGAAGGCATCAGAATAAAAATTAATTTAGTAAAGCATACAAAATGAGAATATAGAAAAACTAAGTGTTATTGTATGACACTATACTAGCCATAGCTAAAACATAAATTTTGTAATAATTCATGCTCTTTGTAGAAAATTTGGGAAATGTAGAAAAATAAGTCACGTATGGGTCCATTACCAAAGGCATTTTGGTATACTTCCTTTAACCGTTTTTCTGGGAGTACGGCTATATAGATACAGCGTCATACTACAGTGGCGGAGTATTCTGGATATCGTAGTAAGACACTTAATGCAGCACTGGGAGTGATTTTCAATTTATTAAAAATGTTAATAAATGTTTTTCAAAAAGGTCAATTTTAAACAGCTACCATCATATTATTATAACCCAATTTTTTAAAAAAAACCCAAAAAAACGATTTCCTTTTACTCATTTCATGAGCTCCCAAAAAATCAAAACTTTGTTCCTGTGTTCCTCATTTCCTGCCTTTAAAAAAATCATTTTAATATCCATTTCAACTCTTCTGTTGACTTTCTAGCCAGGTTTCTTGTGTCATTAAGTGGCGCACCAGGGATTATAATGCATGTCGCGGCTTTCCACAGGCCACTGCAGCAGCGCTGAGCGCCTTCCTGCGGGACAGACGTCCCACAACACTGGCCGCCCACGTCTCCTCTCACAGTCGCTACAGGTGCCACATTTAACACGAATGGTGTAAGCCCCACAAATTGTGTTATAATTTTGCTTTAAGTAGTTACATAGTTAAAGAAATTGAGGAAGAAAAACACAAAGAAAAAAGTAGTTTTGTATTTCCCCAAATATTTCCATTTCCAATGTTTTTCATTCCTTTCCAAGCACTTGTGTTCTGTCTGGTGTCATTTTCCTCCAGGTTTAAGAAGTCCGTTTAGCATTTCTTGAAGTACAAGCCTGCTGGTAATAATACTCTTAATTTACTTGTATCTGAGATGTCCTTATTTGGCCTTCATTCTGTAAAAAAAACATTTAGGGGGAAAATACACATAACACAAAGTTTACCATTTTATTGATTTGTTTAAGGCACAACCCAGTGGCATTAAGCGCCTTGACACTGTTGTGCTCATCCCTGAAGGAGGTTTTTACTGACACAGAACTCTAGTTGAAAGTTGTTTTCCTTCAGTGCTTTGAAGATGCTCCGCTCTCACCTGGCCACCCCCTTTTCTGAACTGAGCCATTACCTGGATCATGGCTCCTTGTGTGGCTTCTCTCTCCTTGCCTTTGAGGTTTGCTCTCTGCCTTTGGTTCCCACACTTTGAAAGACCTGGCGTGGGCTTCCTTGTGTTTTACTCTGCTTGATGGTCCTCAATCACCGTGTACCTGTAAATCTGTTGTTCACGAAGTTTGGAAGATGTTTAGCTTCTAAGATTGTTTCTGCCCCATTTCTTCTCTCTCTCCTCTGTCATAGGAGACTATGAGGTCCACCCAGTGAATTCTCTGTAATGTATTTTCAGTTCCATAATTTCCATTTGGTTTCTACTTTTTTGCTGAGAGAGCCTATATTTTACTTCATTGTGAGAATGTGCTGTTCTGCTTCATTTAGGATTGTTACAATTGCCAAGGCAAAATAGTCTTCTATTCCTCCTCACACCTGCTTCTATTCCTCCTCACACCTGCTTCACGTGGGGGTTGGACTCACTTGACTTTCCTTTCTCCTGAGAGTGTTCTATTTTCTTGGTTCTCTATGTGTTGGGTACTTTAGTTTTGTATGCCAGACACAATGAATGCTAAATTGTACAGATTCTCTATCAATAAATCAACAAACAACAAGTGTTGGTGAGGATGCGGAAAACAGGGGAACTCTTGTGCACTGTGGTGGAATTGGGGCAGCCCCTGTGGAAAATAGTAGGGAGGTTCCTCAAAAAATTAAAAATAGAACTATCATATGATCCAGCAATTCCATTTCTAGGTATTTATTCAAAGAAATCCAAAACACTAATTTGAAAAGATGTCTGTACCCCTATGTTCGCTGTAGCATTATTTACAATAGCCAAGATAGGGAAGCAGCCTGAGCATCCACTGGTAGGTGAGTGATGTAGAAGATGCAGTACATACAAGGTGTGTCCTGAAAAAGTCCAGTTGTTAATATAACGAGAACAGTTTGTGTCGCCATTGTCACCTGGCAGCCCAGGAGAGTGGACTGGAATGCACGCGTGAACAATGACGACTTCACTGTACTAGTCAGTGGGGGCGGTAGACGCTGTTGAGTGAGCATGTGCACTGTAGCCATTGCATTCAAAATGACTGTGAGTAGAGCAACGAATCTGCATTAAATTTTGCATTGAGCTCGAACATTCCTCTGTGGAAACTATTCGAATTATTCAGAAGGCCGCAGCTATGGGCAACTGGTGATTGGCAGCTTCATCACAACAACATGCCCACTCACACATCACGTCTCATGCAGAGTTTTTTGGTGAAATATCAAATCACCCAGGAGACTTGGACCCCCTACAGCCCAGATTTGGCACCCTGCCACTTCTGATTTTTCCCAAAACTGAAATCACCTTTGAAAGGGAAGAGGTTTCAGATTGTCAATGAGATTCAAGAAAATACAAAAGGGCAGCTGATGGCGACTGGGAGAACTGTGTGAGGTCTGGAGGTGCCTACTTTGAAGGGGACTGAGGTGTCACTGTCCTATGTACAATGTTTCTTGTATCTTCTTCAATAAATGTCTCTATTTTCATATCACATGGCTGGATACCTTCTGGACAGACCTTATATATACAATGGATATTACCTGGCCATAAAAAGAATGAGTTATTGCCATTTGTGACAACATAATGCTAAGTGAAATAAGTCAGAGAAAGACAAAAACCATCTGACTTCATTTATAGGTGGAATCTAAAAAAGAAAATTAGCAAATGAAACAGAAACAAACTACAGATAATGAGAACAAATTGATGGTCACCAGACGGGAGGGGGTTTGGGAAACTGGGTAAAAAGGTGAAGAGATTAATAAGTACAAATTGCCAGTTATGAAAGCAGTCACAGGGACGTACAGCACAGCATGGGGAACACAGTCAATAGCACTGTAATAACCATGCACGGTGCCAAGGGGGCACTAGACTTATGGAGCGGTCACTTATGAGGTATATAAATGTCTAGCCACGCCACTGTACATCTGAAACTAATACAATATTATATGCCAACTATAATTGAAAAACAAATTTTTTAAAAAGACACTTTTTAAAAAAATTGTCCACATTCTAGATTTTATTTTCCTTTGAGTGTTATTTCTTTTGTTTTAGTTGGCAAGTGGCATGGCTGAATGGACAACTCCGTTCCTCTGGGCGGCCACTTCGGTGCCTTTAGAGTACTCCACACACACGTGGTTCGGGGGCCGAAGGTGCGCAGATGGAATTCAAGGACCCCCCTCTGGCCTGGACTCTCGGATCCCCCTCACTGCACTGGCAGCAGTGGGCCCTGCCTGGGCTTCCTCTCTGTACCTTCCCTGCTACCACGACCCCCTCCATTCTCAAAATGGCTTAGAAGAGAGGAGTGACTGGCAGGCAATACTGGTCCCTCCATGACCAACAACTTGTTGACCCAAGACACTGGGAACACAAACTCCAGTACCTCCGAGGGTAAGGCTGGCCGGGACACCGGGTAAAAGGGGTTCCCATGCTATTCGTTCACATGTTCACAGTGCGCACATACCGGCCTGCAGTACCAGAACCGAGCTAGGCATAGAGCAGACACCCCCGCCTTCAAGGAGCTGCAGTCTACTCCGAGAGAGAGAAGAAAACAGGCCCTCACACATCAGTCCAATGAACGGGACGACGAGTCAAGCAGCATGTTCTGGAGCACAGGACCGAAGGAGCAGGGGAAAAAGGAGCCCTGTGGTGGCCTTCGAGGGAGCCTAGTTGACCAACAGCCTCCAGTCGCTGCCAGGATACAGTGCCTGGTCAGTGGTTAGTGCTCAAATGAAGGAATCTTCTTTATCCATGTTTCCCTTGGTCCCCACCAACACATCAGGTGACTGTGATGCTCACATGCATCTCAGTCCCGGTGACCTAGGGCTCCCTGACAAGCCACACCAAAAGTTAGTGCATCAATAACCCCGTCATTTCTTTTGCTGACAAATTTGCAACAATTGGGGCCAGTCTGAGCAGCCATGGCAGCTCCACCAGGTGTAGAGGACCTACTTCCAAGATGGTGCGTGCACATGGCCAGCAGGCTGCTGCCAGCTGGGAGTCCAGCTAAAGCTGGACCAGGGCTCAATTCTCCGTAGAGCTGCATGGGCTTCCTCGCAGCACGGCTACTGGGTTCAAGAGCAAGGGCTCCAAGACAGGAAGTGGAAGTCACCGGTCTGTTATGGATCAAGCCCAGGAACTAGCACAGTGTCACTTCTACCATGTTCCACTAGTCAAAGTAGCCACAGAGCCCATCCAGACTCGAGGAGCGGGGCCCGGAGCCCACCTACCCAGGGAAGGATCAATCCTAGCCGCAGTCTCTTATTTTTGTTCACACCATGTACACACACCCATCCACACAAACACATCAACATCCACTACAGGCGGCACTCAGAATTCTCTTCCTGCTGCTGGTAAGATGAACCTGTCACTTAGACTTTTAGGAGAACTACAGTCAGCTTTACAGTCTGGAAACTGGGAAACAACATCATTTGCCTCTTACAAAAATAAGCACACGAATAGGATTCTTTGAGTAGTGGTCCTTAGAGAAATGTGTTCAACAGTTAACTGAATTGCAGAGACCTCTTTCCCACTTATGACACCAGTATATCAGTATTTTAGTAACGATTAATCTCTAAACTTTCAAAATGCCAGCTTCCAGAGCTCCCACATGTTCCTGAGCAGAATTCCCGGAGGACACCAGCAGTGTGGGGTGGCGGGAGGCGGCGGAAAGGGCCCCAATGGGGGTAGGGAGCCACCTCGGCTAGTGTGCACTGACCATCAGCTGGTGAGTGACGCTGCACCTCCCTGCAAAACCAGGGGGCAGGGAGAGCTGGCTAAGCCCCTCCCTTCTCTGACGTTCTGTGAGTCTCACCGAGCCAGGACTCACTGCAGCATCTGGAACTATGATCGTCCTGCTGAAGCAGGACATTGCGGGGGACACCAACTAGCTTCCTGAACCCAGCAGCTGCCCTTCGCAGAAGGTGTGCAGCTAGGTACAAGCAAAAACTACTGGGGTCTGATGGAATCAATGCTGTACCCAAAATCTGTTCAGTAGATGGCTCCTCCCTCGGGGCTTCTCAGAGGCTGCTCAAATTGGGAGGCAATACATTTCCAATGGATCCCATGGTGAGGGGAGCCGATATCTACCTTCTATGGTATTATTTGCAATTGTTTCTGACACAGAGTGCATGTTAAGAAGCTTTAAAGTTCCATGTCCTTTGTGTCACTCATGCTACACTTCATCCTCTGGTTTTTGAATAACTTGTTAGCTGTAGAATAAGACTGTCTCACACTGAAGTCTAGTGAATTACGTCTTAGAATTTTAATTTTTAAAATATGTTTAAAAACACTTATGTGAGGTGCCCTGGCCAGAGCATCGTCCTGTACACCAAAAGGTTGTGGGTTGGAAGCCCAGTCAGGGCACATGCCTGGGTTGCAGGTTTGATCCCCAGCCGGGTGCGCGCGGGAAGAAAGCAACTGATATTTCTCTCTCCCTCCTGCTCTCTTCCTGTCTGTCTCTCCCTGCCTTCCTTACCCCTTCCCCCCTCTCTAAAATCAATAAAGAAATTCTCAGGTGCGGAGTTAGAAAAACACAGGTGAGGCTTCGTACGTCCCCACATGTAGCTCTCATTACTTGGACTTCCATTGTTGAAATTGTTAAGAAAATTATTTTCTCAACAAACCAGTAATATTCATCACCATTAGTGAATTTAAAAGGGGTAGCAAGAAATTATATGGGAAAGCACATGCCAGAGACCAGATACAGAAGAGATGGAGAAAAAGATTAAATTCTTCATCTCTGACTTTTCTTCTCAAAAAAAAAAAAAATCAGATACTCAAGGAATCTTGAATTCCTGTTTCCTGGTAATATCATGCTACACATATTTGCAAATACATAAACTACATCGATAATTTTGCTCAACTAGAAATATCTCTCTACCGGATTATAAATTTAGTCGGCGTTCCTCTCTACAACCTACTTCGTGACACCAAGCGACGCAGATACACTGCCAAACAGCCAATGTTTTAATATCCTAACTTCCATCTCTCCCACCACACAATTTCCTGTAATAATCTCATTCATGCCTGAGGTCCAAAGACATTGTTATTTATGTTTTTCAGGTCGGTGTGCCAATAGCAAGAAGACCCGTTCTTGAAAGGTTGTGCTTTTCAAACGAGTCCTGAAAGAATTCTACCAACACCGCATATTTCCCGAACAGGAATAATGTAAGAAAGTAAATTTTTAAGAAAATGTTTCTAACGCCATTTGCAGTTAAAAGCACTGGGAGATTTACAATGATCAAGTAATATGCCAAATTCTTTCAAATGCTGCCAACATTTGACGCCAACACAATTACAAGTTGGAAAAATGTGTAATGAATAAGGCAGCTCATAATTTCCCTTCGACTATGTATGTACAACTTATTAAGTGGCATAAAAAGCAAAGAGTCACGGCAAATGCTGAAACCTTAAATCTGGGTTTCACTGCTGTGGGGCATTTGAGTCAAACTCCATCATTGGAAGGAGCTAACAATGAGAAATACTAGGGCATGAGCTGCTTGAGAAACACCTGCAGCACCTTTGCCTAATGAGGTGAGTAAGTGAGAGCTTCAAGTTCCTCATCCAACAAGAAAACCGAATAGTCAAGTCTGACATAAGCCCAAACTCGAACTCTGTAGAAATAAAAATACTCGCATGGAGGGCATTTTCTCTTCCAAATTTTGCTGTCCCACTCTGCCGGCCTCATCCCCTAAAGCCACACGGTGGGAACTGTGTCCCCAGTCCTGGTCAGTGTGGGTTTCTCCAGAGGATGGCTTCATTCATCTGGTAGTTTTGGGGGGGGCTCAGAAAGAATGAGGAATAGTTTTCTCTTGATGTCCCCTATCGTCACCTCCCCCCGCCCCCAGAGACACCCCACTCCTATGACCTGGGTCGGGAGGAGGACACCACGGACACCTCGTTCCAAACCCCAAACCCCGTCCCTTTCAGAGCACCAGCCAGGTCAAAGGCAGGCAGACAAACAGATGACTCCAGGTGACCCCACTAAGACTGCCTGCGGTGTCCAGCCTTTTGGCATCTCTGGGCCACACTGGAGGAAGAGTTGTCTTGGGCCACACATTCAATACATTGTGACATGTAATCACAAAAACCTTATAATGTTGTACGTAAATTTATGATTTTGTGTTAGGCTGCATTCAGAGCCATCCTGAGCCGCATGCGGCCCATGGGCCACAGGTTGGACACCCGTTGACACTCTTTCTTCCCTAAAGGAGGATGCTTTCATTTTCTCCCAACAAGGGTTGCCAGGTATTATAAATAAAAACATAGAATGTCCAGTTCCATGTGAATTTCAGATAAACAACAGATAATTTATTGGTATATGTATGTCCCAAGTATTGCATGGGAGGTACTTGCACTAAAAAAATGTTCTCTTGTTTATCTGAAATTCAGTTTAACAGAGCGTCCTGCATTTCCGCTGGTAAATCTATGCAGCACATTCACAATACCGCCAAGGAGAGACCAAGGTCTTTTCCTCTGACAGGAAGCAAAGAAGAGGCAGCTCTGAGGAGAAGAGGAGTGGAGGGGAGGGGAGGGGAAGTGTAAGGAGAAAACATGGGCTCCAGTAGGATTCCACGTGCTGCTTCTCAAACATGACCGTGCACACACATCAGCCAGGGATCTTCTGAATTTAACATGTGGAGCCTGAAGTGGTAGGGACAGGGGCCTGGGTGCTTCCTTTCTAGTTCTGTCCCAGGTGGTGCTGAGGCTGCTGGCACAAAGACCATGCTCCCTGCAGCCCTGCGGGACAGGGTGCAGAAATACGGCCAGGAAGAAGGAACAGGGGCCCCAACCAATGAGGCTTTCCTAGCTGTGAGGATGAAATACAAAGCATCTGGTCTCTTCCGAATTCCCTTCTAATTCCCAACTGGCGGGGGCAACCATTATCATCATACATGCTAAAAGTGAGTTTTAAGCAAAAAAAATTTTAATTAATAAATTTAAAAATTAATTTAAAAAACTTTGTAATCAGGTATGTTGGTCAAGAGCACCAGAGTCAGCCCTGGCTGGTGTGGCTCAGTGGATTGAGTGCCGGCCTGCGAACCAAAGGGTGGCCTGTTGGATTCCCAGTCAGGAAACATGCCTGGATTGCAGGCCAGATCTCCAGTAGGGGCGCACAAGAGGCAACCACACATTGATGTTTCTCTCCCTCTCTTTCTCCCTCCATTCCCTTCTATCTAAAAAATAAATAAGTAAAATCTTTTTAAAAAAGGAGTACCAGAGTCAAATCAAACTGCTGTGCCAAATCCTGGCTCCCGTGCTCACTGCCTGTACCCAGGTTGCATCAACACACGTAACCTCGGTTTCCACACTGTAAGGAAGGGGCAAATGAAAGTTCATCTGTACGTCTGTCACAGTTCTGTCACAGGGTTCCTGAGAGGGATAAATTGGGGGAAACTGTCAAATGCGCATCTAGGAAGAGTTGAATAAGCTCCCCTGCTGATACTCTGTCATTACTCTTCCTGTGGTTACTGTTCTCTGGCTACTTTGCATCTGAATTGCTAAATATTACCCTAAAGCCATGGATCCTTAGAGTCCCTTTTGGCCTCTCTAGCGACTAAGCCAAGTCTCTAACTGGGGTCCCAGGAAGGAGAGTTTTGCACGGAAGCCAGTGTGGCCAGCCAGACGTGTGGACAGACACAGATAATGAGCCATGTCAGTGGAAGGGAGATACACAGCCCTGCCTGGTACATCAAAGGCCTCGTCCAATAAACCCCAAATGCACACACACACATTTATTCTATTATAAACAGTCTGCTTCCCCACTCATTAGAATCCAGTGCTCCAGCAGCAACCGATGATCCACCTAACAAACTTCAGAAACAGATATTATTTTATCCAGGTGACAGATAACTGCCTCACCAGCACATACGACACCCAGAAGAACAGGGGAGAAGCACGGTTCAACTTGTTTTATCATTAGCTGCACCCCCAAATAAGAGTAGCAAGAAATGCCTCCCAAAGTCCCTTTCCCAAGACCGTCCTGATGCAGGGATGGCCTGGCACTAGTAGGAGGCACCAGGACCTTGGCTGCCCAGAGATGAGGGTCAGACATTACTGCATTCTGAGGTACCACAATGACGCTGCCAAAGCCACAGGCCCAGTAGGCCAGGCACTGCCGACTCTGCGCTTTGCACCCACAGGTGTGAAGGAAATAGGTGGTAAGATCTCCTTTTCCATGACTAGTAACCTTTTTAAAAAAGCTTAACAATGACACTAATTACTTAAACAAAGGATCAAAGAAGTCAGCTGTTACCACCGCTCAGTTCCCAGTAAGACTTCCATTAGCAAAAATTAAAGTCGGCTTCCCTCCTTCTTGGCAACCATTCAAAGCAACTTTGGCTGCCATGCACCAAGGCTGTCGCAGAAAGTTCCCAGAGCAAAGAGCTATCATTCGATAAAGATTAAGGTTAGATTAAAATAAAAGATTAAGTGTTCGATAACAGGATGTATCGCATACCATATTATTTTTAACAACAACAAAAAAACTACTAACGTCGAGTCCTTCAACATAAAGGTAAATTTATAAACATCGATAATTTCCTTTTCACTCGCCTTCGGAATTACTGTGGTTTTACCATTTGTGTCTTTGCTCAGTCTGGACTTAATTGGTTCCTGTGCCCTTCCCTATGAAACTGAGTCTTTTCACCAAAAGACCCTGCATTTGCCTACATTTGATTTTCTGGGTTTACAGTGTTTTGATCTAAAAACCATCACCTATGTTGTGCCATAGTTGTAATTGGATCTCCACCGTCTGTTTGGCTGTGGCTGGAGATTTAACATCTTTCAAAAAGAGGAATTCAAATCTCTCATTCTCAAACACGCACCTATTCTGCACCCACAGGGTATTTCTGGCCCATATCCCACTGTGCCCCCTCCCCCGCCTCCACTGCACTGGAGCTTCTTATCTTTGACATCATGCAATTCCCTAAATAAAGGAGACTGCAGTTTTGTTACCAGCGAAACGAACTTTACATTAGAGACATCCAAATTGTGTGGATTTGGTATAAGCTTCTTTCAAAAAGTACTACTCCATTATTAGGAATGTTTATGCCTAAAAAGAAGATTATGTGTTCCATTGTGTCAGAAGCTTTCAAAGTGCAATTGTTCAATTTGCAAACTGCAATTGGTTAACCAAGCTAAACTTAATTAGTCCAGCGATCCCCCAGCCCACATCAAACCCCAGTGTTTGATGTGTTCTGCGAGGTGTCCAAGCCACCTACAGCTGTCTAAGCGCCACAATGAAAAGGCAGCTCGGCTCAGGTCTGGGAACTGAAATGAGCTGTTCTAAGTGGGGCTTTTCTCCCATTTTCTGAGGCTGCACCGCTCTGACCTTCTCCAAATCAATCCTTTGCGGATTAACATGTAAAGCAGTGTCGAATTAATTTCAGAAAGGGAATATGAGATCAGCCGAGGATCATACAAAACATCTAACTCCTAAATACACTAATGCTTCCAGCCATTCAATGAGAAGCTGTCAATAAAGAAAAAAAGTCAGGGAGGGGTGGCCGGGAGGATTTGAGGGCTGGAGCAATCTATCAGGCTAGTTAGCGCACTGCCTACTTCTGTGGCATGGCTAATGCATTCCTCTAGAAGTTAATCCTATTTCTAAAGACCTTCCCGCTCGGAGCGCATAGGCCGTGATGAATGAGAACTAAAATGCATTAAAATTCTCAACGACTTCACCAAAAGGCACACTGTTAGATTCTGAGTGTCTGCAATAAGACGGTTCATTAAAAGTGCAGGTCTGAAGGAATCCGCTTTTGTCCCTGCTCGCTGGGGAGAGGGGGTCCAGTGTGTCACTTGTGACACCTGCATCCACAACATTTTTATGCTGGGTTGTCCGAGAGATCGCCTGAGAGACACCGCCTGACATAGCGAGGGAGGCCCTTTTCACGAACAAGCTTAAACACTGTTGCTGTGTGCCCACACTCGGGGACGGTGCCGGTCTCCTCGGCATGAGCCACACACCCGTCACTAAACCCACTCTTAAAAAACCAGAGATGAAAGAGCACTCGATTTCCCTTGAAGACGCAGCAGTGTTTGAACACTTCTCTTGCGCTCCCATTGTACTTCGCTTGTACTCAATTAAGAGATAATTCAGCCATTTATCAAGATGGAGTCAGGGCTGAGCATCTATACAGGCATTTGGTACAACTTCCCTTACAAGCAGAAATCTGTAACTATCTCTACAAGATAATTAATAGTGGCGGGCCTAATACTGACTGGAAATTACATCCTGATGAGTCAGTGTTCAGTTCTTGTCTGCAGGCCTGGGGAGAGGCTGGGTTACCCTCAAGAATGACTGTGACACAGTAGACAGCAACGTCAATTCTAACATCAGAAATCCCAAGAACAAAACACGGAGAGACTGCGGAACTGACAGGAAGCAGCAGGTGAGGAAGCTCCAGAAGACAAAAAACACAGAGGAAGGAAGCAAGCTCAAAACGGGAGGGACTCCTCGGAGTATTTGTTGAATGAATGAACGAATGGACCAAGTCAGACTTGGCCACTGGGCTCAGGACATTTATACCAACTCAGTCAGCTCATGTTTTGCAAAAGTTCGCCCTCAGTGGAAGACGCAGGGGCAGCAGAGGGTGCCCTCTGGGAGGGAGGGGCAAGGGAGAAGAAGGGCAGAGGTGTGGAGGCGTGGTCCTGTCTGTCCTGTAACTTCCCGCACTTCCTAACTCACACGTGCGCTGCACTCGCTGTTGGTTCTGAATGAAACACTATGCTGCACGAATCTGCAAATGGTGGTCACCCCTCCGACCTCTCATTTTCACACCAGCATCTATCACTTCTTTGTGATTCAATCAAACCCACTATAACTGTTTATTGGTCCAAACTACACTGCACCTGAACACAATGACCGTGGAAACGACACTAATCAGACCACTTATGGAGAGCTTCTAACGCAGTGCCCACTTCACACACAGGATCACTAACTCGCACAGTCCCTCAGGAAGGGGCATCTCCATTTCCCAGATGCAACGCCCGATGCTCGGAGACGGCAAGTTGGCTGGTAAAGCCCACACGGAGAGCAGGCACCAGAGGGAGGGTGGAACTGGGACCTGTCAGACTGAAATCCAAGCTCCTTCCACTTCAAAGAAAAGCCCGGACCACTGTAGAAGCAGTAAATGCGGAGCAGCAGAACTGTGGAAAGTGACACGGAACCCCACCCTCTTGCGTCCATCGTGCCTTACGCTGCACTCCCAGACAGCGGCTTCTGGGTCTGAGCAGCTTTTGTCTTTAGAGAGAGGCAGCCAAAGGCCCAGGAACCAGAAACAGCCTGGCGGTGCTGCCCAGTGAGGGGAGGCAGAGGGGAGGACAGATGTGACCCAGGAAGTGCAGCACAATGAGTGAAGGCTGGGAGGGACACGGTGGCCAGACTGGGGCCGGCCCTGGTGCCCTGGACGTGAGGGTGCTCTAGCAAGTGTGTCAAAGGGTGAACCCACGATCACTCAGGGAGGCATGACCCCCACGTGAGAAAGGGCAAAACAAAGCCGACACTCACAGCACAGAGGACTACGGAAGGAGACATAGCCCACCTGGGTGGGGGCAGTTTCATTTCCCTCGGCTCTTACTTCACCTGGGGAAGGTGGGCATGTGAGGGGGGCTGGACGCTGCGTCCAGCAGAACTGTTCCTTCAGCAGTTTGCCGTAATTCCCATGTTCCCTCCACCTGCCGTCTGTGCCCACTACAAGCCCAGGGGGGTTAGGAAGAGCAGAGAGAACTGTGTTTCAGGGGTTTTGTTGAACCACTGCTGAGAAGACATAAAAGTGAGTTGACTTAAATTGCTAAGACATTCATTCAGTCATTCACTCACTCATTCATTCATTCATTCATTCATTCATTCAACTGGCATTCTCAGCACAGCCCTTGCCTCATATGCATCAGAAAATAACAATTGGGAGACTCGGCCTTTGCCAACTCTGCAGAACCCTGCTCCCCAAATCTCACCTTCTGTATTTTGCTGTAACAGTGATCTCAAAGGGATAGTTTAAAATGGGGTGTCAGTACTTACCTTGCCCAGATGTTCACACTATCACCTCCTGGGTACCTCAGTACTGTCCTATATGGTATTCAAGCATTTGTTTAAAGAAAAAAAAACTTAGTATTTCATCTGAGTAGATTGCAGACATGCTGCTAAGTTGTTGGGTGTTTTTTTTTTAAGAGTTTTATTTATTTGTTTTTAGAGAGAGGGGAAGGGAAGGAGAAAGAGAGGGAGAGAAAGAGCAATGTATGAGAGAAACATCAGTTGCCTCTCACACGTCCCCAACTGGGGACCCGACCCACAACCCAGGCATGTACCCTGACCGGGAATCAAACTGGCGACCTTTCAGATTGCAGGGTGGTGCTCAGTCCACCAAGCCACACCAGCCAGGGCGCTTGCTGCTAAGCTTTTAGTACAAGAGTTAGTGACCATCCTGAAAGTGTCATTAGTTTTAAGATAGAAAGTCTGGGCTATAAGAAGCAGAGGAGAGAAGAATGAAAGTGTATTCTTTGGAATGAGAACTGTGGCCAAAATGAAGGGAAGAGAAGCCAGGGAGACAGACGAGGAGGAGAGCCATGGAGTGAGGTGGAGGGAGGGGGGACAAAGAAAAGAAACTGACAGGGGCGGAGGGCCCCCTGGTAAAAGCACAAGAACAGCAGGCAGCCTCCCTAAGGGACCCAAGAGCTGAAGCCCGTTGTCTCCCCTCCCCACATGCACCTGGCAGGCCCTGTACAAGTGACTGAAATGACTGCTGACATAATCTTTTTTAAGTGTGTATTTATTGATTTTAGAGAGAGGGGAAGGGAGAGAGAGAGGACCATCAGTTTGCTGTTCCGCTTATTTCTGCATTCGTTGGTTGATTCTTGCCTGTGCCCTGACCCAGGGATCGAACCAGCACAACCTTGGCGTATCGGGACAATGCTCCCTGGGCCACTCAGTCAGGGCCTTTCTTGTGTGTGCTATGTGGTGATGCAGGGCAAACCCTCATCAATGGGTGAAGCACACTTCACAAAGCACATCCATCTGACCTACAGGGTTTTAAAAAATATCATTTTGATTTGGGAATAATTTTACCTTTACACTGTTTTGATGCTATGGTGGCCGCAGTGTGTCTCTGTGATGGGCTTAGCACCAGTGGCGGCCACCACACGCATGCACACACACACACACACACACACACGTGCCCTCCCAAGCCTATCATCGGCCGCTCACCGGGACATACAAACACAGACGTGGGGACAGCTGCTGTACCTAGAAAACCCGTACCATGAATATCACTTCTTGTGCATTTCAAAAGTACAGTTATGTAGGCCAAGCATCCATGCCTAGAAAGCGCTCAGAAAACGGAAGAACAAGAACAGGACAAGATCTGTTTATGTTTAGTCATAGCAGTGTAATGATTAAAAATTAAGGTAAGTAAAAATAGAAACTACCAATACTTACATTACAGTAAGTAAATGGTAAGTAAACTACCGTTAGTTACATTTAATTCAGAGTACGGTTAAAAGAAGGGAAAGCAGCCAGGTAAAAGTTAATACACCTCCCTGGGCTTCCTTGTGCTATCGAAGTCAGGGCATAACCATGGGCTTTCTTGACCTGTGGTCCTGGACTTCTCTGCTATTTCTTTTCTTAACTGTCCCATATAATCAACGTCCAACAATAGCGCTTTTATCAAATCTAAGACTCATTGACTGCAGTATGCTTGCCAATTTCAGAAGTGTTAAAATGTGTTTTAGAACTGGTGAAATAGTAATCAAATTAAACTCAATCCAACCAAAACTACGTTTCCTATTTGGATAATGATGTGCAATGCCAGGCAGAGAGTGGTGACTAGGTAAATGTTTACAGAATCGATGGATAGTCCAGGGGTATCCAACCTTCTGGCATCTCTGGGTCACATTGGAAGAAGAGTTGTCTTGGACCACACATTAAATACACAAACACTAACGAAAACTGACGAGCAAACAAAGGTTTTAAGCAAGTTGACAATTTTGTGTTGGGCAGCACTCATAGCCACCCTGGGCTGCCCTGCAGCACAGCCACATGCACACACACACACATGCGCCAGCTCCCTGCTCCCTGCGGAGACGGAGAAAGCAGTGAGCACACACACATCCCGTGCACCCGAAGCTGGAAAGGGGACGACTGTCGTTGGTCTTGTCAAGGCTAAGGTCTCACACACATATGCTATAGTCCACAGTGCGCGAGAGCACTCAGGGACTTTTCTGAGTCCGTGAAGGAAGTTAACAAGTTAGTATTTCACGTTCACAGGGAAGTTATGGATGGGTGAAGAGCATCCATAACGACTGCTTCTTACAAGGTAGGAGGTGGTGTGGGGTCCCAGGCTCAGGGGAGAGAAGATGGTGTGTCAGCAAAATGCAAGTAACCCCACATGAACAGATGAACATGACGTCCTGCCAGGGGCATCCAACGGTGCGAGGCTGGCCGCTGCAGCCATGGCCCAGGGAAAAGGCGGACACGAGACGAGTCCAATACACCTTTGCTGTAACTTTTAACTAGAAGGCGGCATGCCAACACTGGAACATGTTTCTAGTATAAAATTTGGTGAAAAATAAGAAACACGAAATTCTGTCCACACTAAAGTTATAACACCGTGAAATGGTTTTTGCTTCTAGTCTTGGCCTGGAATAGCTTTTGGAAAAATGAAAATAACTGATATATTGACTTAGTGTGATAATGGAATTTTTTTTCTTTTATGTATTTTCATTACAATATAGTTTGTGCAATAAATATGAAACATCACCAATTTAATCAACCAGGATCTCTAAGGACTGCTCTAGCTCCAATGCTTCTGAAACTATATGAGTCCCAGAAAGTCTTCAAAATGGATGTTTCCCAACAATATTAATTTAGTAACTAATATCACTGTCAATCATCATTACTGCCAAAATTTACTGAGTAATAAGGCCCAGGCTGGGCTGCGTGAGCATTTTGTATGCATATTACCTTTAAGCCTAATTTCAAGTAAGGTGAAGTACTATCATACCTTTACAGGTAGGATGACTACGGCTTACATTTAGAAAGAATCAGTAACTTACAGCTAATAAATGCAGGTGCTTCCATTTGAACACTGGTTAGTGGCTTGGCTCAAAGCTCCAACCATTGTATCATGCAATCCGCAGTCCGGGGAGGACACCTGGGTGAGGCTGAGCTTTGACTGGCCTCCTCAGCTACAGCAGAGTTTAGCACGGCATGGTGTGTGCGCAGGACAATCTACACGACAGGACTTTCAAAGCCCAGCCATCAAAGAACACCAGAACCCATCTGAAGTCAGAGTGGAAATGTTCTGCATGCTGCAGAAGGAGAGACAGGGAGGTGGGAGCCCCCAGTCACAGAGTCTGGGCTTGTGCTGATTGATTCTCAGGGGCGGGTATGTGTGAAATGGTGTCCCCCACCTCAAAAAACCTGTTAGAATCCTGACCCCAGCACCTCAGAAATGGGACCTTACTTGGAAGTAGGGATTTTACAGAGATACGTTAAAATGAGGCCAGTGGAGGAGACTGAATCCAAGACCACTGGGTCCTTATAAAAAGGAGACATCTGGACACAGAGTCAGACACACACAGAGGGAAGACAATGGGAGGAACAGGGAGAAGAGGGTCACGTGACTGGAGTGACACAGCTGTAAGCCAAGGAACGCTGGGGACTGCCAGCAACACCAGAAGCTACAAGGGACAAGGAAAGTTTCCTCCCTGGAGCCTTCAGAGGGCACGTGGCTGAGCCGGTGCCCTGACTTCACACGTCTGGTCTCCAGAACTGAGAATATAAATTTCTGTTGCTTTAAGACTGAAAAACAATGAATTAGCCATGATAAATTCTTAAAGTTATACTGCCTAGATTTCAAATACCTTTAGATTTGAATCAAAAAAATAGTTAGAAACTTGTGTCAACCAATTTTCTAAAACTGGTTTGGCTCTGACGTGTGCACACACATGCACATCTGCCTACATATTGCTCTAAGTGGTTTTAAAAACATGCGCTTCACTTGTTCCCCAAATCAATCAGACTTTTTAATTTAGTTAAAACGCAGGAGGTGGTCTGCCTCTACCAGGACTGCTGGGATCTCGTGGCATCCCCAGGTGCCTCCAGCCCCAGGACTCCATCATTCTAGGAGAGAACTAGCGTGACCGACAGCACAGAGCAGCGGTCCTGGCATGCGCAGACGGCGTATCTAACATCTGTGATGCCAGAGCACAGCTCTGGGGATGTGGCTACCGGGGAGCAAGTGGCAACCTGGGAATCAGAACTGTTTCAAGGATAACAGATGCCCGCTGATGAACCATGGCTTTGAACAATGAAGGCAGAGGAGAAACCTGGTGTTCTGCCCACCCCTACCTCGGAGGGCAATGAGGACAAGGATAGGGGTGGTAAATTGAGGGCATCCTCTCCAAAAAACTGAGGGCTAGAAATGCCCAGGCGGGGGAGGGAGTGTTTTTCACCTGGTACAAGGAGTTTGAATATAACATGATATAAAAATAATAGGAAAAATGTAAGACTCCTCTCAACTTCCATTCTGTGGAGTGTGATGATGGAAAATTAATAAAAAAAAAACATGCTTTTGCATCACACTGCACCCCTCATGAAACGATTCTGGCCAAGCCTAGATGAATTTCAGTTCTTTTAAGCCAATATTTAAAATACATAATCACCTTGTATTACTACTGATTTACGTATTTTTTCCAATGAATGAACCTTTTAATTCCCACCCCCACCCCTGGCCCATTCTTTACTTTTGTCACGTGCTGAGAGCTCCAAGAGTGACATTTCCAGTCCGGGAGGCTGGCCCCATGACAGAGAGCTTGTCAGCCTCTAACACTTGGTATCTGCTTTTGTTCTTAACTCCTCTATTTTCCACTCTATTATGTTGCCAGTGGGTTGTTTTTTTCCAAACGCGAATACATTAAAGGTATGTGCCAAACACCGATTTTAACTTTTCCATTGACAAGTCAACCCCATCGAGTTTATTTGTAAGCTGGCATGAAAATATTCATGAAATGCAACTAAGAATACACACATCATCGACTGTAACGCTTACTGACTGTGATACAAAGGGAATGTGGGTGCTCCGAGAGGGTCTCGGGAGGAAGCAGCATTCTGGGTGTGTGAGGGCCCTGCTGTGGTGAGGCCGCAAGGGCGACAGCGAGCAGGCACATGAAAGAGTCCTCCGTGGGCCTGAGATGAAAGGAGGCACTCGGCCACGTTTGCGGGAGAAGAAACACAGGAAGTGATCGATCTCCGGTGCCTAAGTGAAGGCTCTTTAAACAGAAAAGGAGAAGTCTGGATGGGGTCCAGAGTCTGAGGGAAGCCTCTGAGGCACTCTGCAGAGAAACGGCCTCAGCAGAATGGCCGGGGAAGAAAGTAAAGGTTCCAGAGGTGAGAGGCCCACAGGGAGGGCCTTTTCTGATGACGGAGTTTGGGGCCGAGACAAGAAGCTGGAAGGGGAAGAAGGACTTGACCACTCAATGACACGTAGGCAAGCGGGATGGACTAAGTATAACCAACTTAGAACACATCCCGCTGACCTGAACCCTATACCCGTTTTCCCTGAAGACCAAGCCAAAGCCCTCCTCTTCCACGAAGCCTCTGCAGACCCCAGGGGTGGATAAGGAGGGCTGATACCCCAAGTCCTTCCAGCTTCCTTCTGGGGTGCCTTCCTACCTTGTAGAGATGAAAAAATTAAAAATGGCATTCCCACACTCCCTACACATAAGGCTTCGGAGGCAACTGACATAGGTTTCCCAATGAGATACACTTACATGAGATTTGGAAGAAGGAAGAGAGGCAGAGACACTCTCCTGCTGCTCTGGCTGTTGTGTGTCCAGTCCCCAGCCTGGTGGGAGCAGCCGGATCGAGTATCCCAAGGCCACAAGCTTCCTACGAGTTGTGAGCAGGTGCAGTGGCGGTGGGAGCCTGACCCATGGTCTCAGCCTCAAGGTGTGCTCCTAGTTCTAGTAGAACACATGCCTCCTCCCCTGTCTCAGCAGCGGGCTACTTCAGAGACTGTTTCTAGGCCATTCTCAGAGCTTACCTAAAGTAGTGCCTCACTGATCTCCAAAGTACCCAACCACCCTGCTGCATTCAATCCTTTTCCACTCAAAACACCTGGAACCAAGCCCTCCTTCCCCTCCCACTCACACCAGGCAAACAGTAAAGGTCTACTGTATGGCGATTTCTAGAACAGCTACATCAAGTTGCACGTCATGCCACATGCTGAGAACTTTTCACAATGCTGAGAATGAAATATGCAGCCTCGTTACTCCCATCTCACAAATGAGGAAGCTTGCCCAAGTTCACACAGTTAGCAATGGAACTGGGATGCCATTCTGCTCTACTACCTCCCTGTAAAAGTTTAGAAAGTTCTAACTAAAGAGCAAATCTTACGTGAAAAAAGGGGAGGAAATGGAAGTGATACAGGGCCCAGTGTTGGCTTAATAAGTGTAAATATGGTCTGGGCATGCTGATAGGCAAAAGGAATGAAGAAGAGCTGGAAAGGAACAGCCGAAGGCGGAGAGAAAGAGTGTGAACGGCAGACTGAACGAGCTAGACCGGCAGGAGGCCGGGCGACGGGCAGAAGGCACGGTGCACTCGGGAGACCCATGCGATGTGGGAGAGCACAGGCGGCTGGGGGCAGGCAGTGGGATGGAGCCGCCTGCAGAATCCTCGAGGAGCTGGTACAGGGAGTCTGTTTTGAGGGTTAAATAATTCCTTGGCAGAAAGGAACTCAGTGATGAGTATTTTTCTAGTTTTTCCATGTTTTGAGAACTGAGGAGAGGATATCAAATTCATTGCATCAGCTTTTTGAGGCTGGGTTCAGTAGGTTCAGAGGGAACTGAGTAACACCAGGTTATCAGGACAGAGCATGTCAACAAGGGGATAAAACATTGCTATGAGGCCTGAATTTCTCAAAAGAATATTCACACTTGCATCTCCCAAGAGCTCAGTACTCGGCACACGGGTGGCCCTCAGTCTGTGGAATGAGTGAACGGTTATGTTTCCCTGGAGTGCGCAGGGTCCACACGCTGGGAACGTGAGCGGATGTGCTGAATACGACTCTGCTCCCGGGGAGGCTTTTCTTTCCCTCGCTCTTCCTTTTCTCAAGGGGACAGTGGTCTATTCAGCAATTCTTTTTTTTCCTGACTATACCATATATAACATAACACCATATTTTCACTAACAGCAAAACAATTCACATTAGAAAGTGTTCTTCCTTCTCCCAGAGTTAATGTTTTAAGTGGATAAGCATTTAAAGATGCCAAGTAGATTAGAATTGATCCCTAGCATAAAAGTTGCGATCAATAAAAAACAATCTGTAAATTTGATTGCATAAATCCTTTTTACTTAAGTCCACCAGAAGCATACTTTTCAGGATCACTCCTTTGATCTCACTCACTGGAAAAGAAAATGTAATAAAAATATTGCTGCAGAACTTAGTTTTCAGCAAATGACAATATGCCTATTTTAAAACTCTGGACCACTCATGGAAGACAGATGTGTGATTATCAGCCCAGGCTGCTGCCAATCATGGAAAATGTGGAATTAAAAAGACCCTTGAGATCCAGCCAAACTCCTAAACAAGGACATTAAAAAATGCTCCAGAAGAAAACGCAGTGCGCTTTACTTAACTGGTTTCAACAGCCCCTTACTGGTTTTCAGTTTGGCAACTTCGCAGGCTGTCCTCCAGCTTCCTGCTGAGGGATCTAACTAGCTCACCCTCACCAGGCCCTCCTGCTCACTCACTGCAGCTGCCATTCCCGCTGAACTCCTGTGAAACTTCCGGTGACAACCCCAAAACCCCACTTACCGCTTCACCTGCCCCCGAGCTGTCTTGCTGCTCGGTTTGAGGGACCAGCTCATCCATGTTGCTCTTCAATCCTCTTCATGGGTCCCTCCTCCCACCTCTGTCACCCAGTACATCACCAACTCTGAGGACATGTACACTCGGTCCAGGAACAACTGCTGCAGCTTGTGTTTTGTCTACAGCAGCGGTCCCCAACCTTTTTGGCACCACGGACAGATTTCGCCAAAGACAATTTTTTCATGGACCGGGGCTGGGGGACGGTTTGTGGACGATTCCAGCGCATTCCGTCCAAGCTGACCTCCTGCTGTGCGGCCTGGTTCCTAACAGGCCTGGACGGGTACCAGTCCGAGGCCTGGGGGTTGGGGACCCCTGATCTATAGGGTCACTCTAAACGTTGATACATATGTTGTGACACATAATTTACACTATTAACTGTATACATTTTATTCATTAGAGGCCAAACAGCGTCCTAAAATATTTCCTTTTCAGTGAGTTCACTGTGCTGTTCAATGGAGAATGTTTCTAGAATCAAAATAAAAGACACTCTTTTTCTATTCTAACAGATACTGGGGTTGAATGGTGTCCCTCCCAAAAATAATATATGCCCATGACCTTCTCCTGAAATCTGTGAATATTATCTTATTTGAAAAGAGGTTCCTTGCAGATTTAATTAAGGTAAAGGTGTTGTGATGAGATCACCCTGCATGACCCAGGTGGGCCCTAAATCCAATGACAAGTGTCCTTACACAGGGCAGAAGCAGGAACGACACAGATACACAGAAGATGGAGCAGAGACTGGAGAGAGGTGGCTGGGAACCAAGACCAGAAGCTGGAAGAGGCAAAGATCAGATACTCCCCCGGGAGCCCCAGAGGGAGCACTGCCCGGACGACACCTTGACTTTGGACTTCTGGCTTCCAGAACTGCAAGAATGAGTTTCTGTTGTTTTAAGGCACCAGCTTGTGGTCATCTGTCACAGCAGCCCCAGAGAACTAATGCACATGGCCAGGTTTCCTGAGCTCTTGGTCACAGCACTGACACCGGCAGTTCCTGTTTTCTTCCGGAGGGTCCCCCTGGAGTGCTCTGTCCCGTTCCCCTCTGAAGGGGTTAACCTAGGGCTCATCTACAATCATCTTCCAAAGACTTCCTTCATTGTTGTTAATGGTCGGACCCTTGGACCCACTGTTTCCTGAATCGCATGTTTTCGTAGTTCTTGGCTCCCCTTCTTGTTTTGCTAGAGCACATTTGTAAGTAACTTCCTAACAAGGGCTATGCATGCAGTTGACTCTCCAAGTCCTTGAGTGTCCCCAGACCTCTTTCCCTATGTTCAAATTTAATTGATGGTTTGGGTGGAAACATCATTCTAGACTTAAAATTAATATTCCTCCAAACTTTAGCACTACTAATTCTCATTTCCTTGTAGATACCTGTATATATCCCTCTCTAGAAGTTTTTAGCATATTCTCTTTTTCTTTGGTCACCTGAAATTTCATATGATGTGTCAAGGTATATTTTTTTATTTTATTTTTTAATTTTATTTATTTTTTAAAAACATATTTTATTAATTATGCTATTACAGTTCCATTTTTTTTCTCTCCTTTATTCCCTTCTGCCCTGTACCGCCCCCTCCAACCAGCATTCCCCCACCTTAGTTCATGTTCATGGGTCATACATACAAGTTCTTGGGTTTCTCCATTTCCCATACTATTCTTAACCTCCCCCTGTCTATTTTGCACCTACCATTTATGCTTCTTATTCCCTGTACCTTTTCCCCCATTCTCCCCCTCCCCAGGATGATAACCCTCCATGGGATCTCTACTTCTGTGATTCTGTCCATTGTTGTTTGCTTAGTTTTGTTTTTGTTTTTAGGTTCAGTTGTTGATAGTTGTGAGTTTGTTGCCACTTTACTGTTCATATTTTTTATTATCTTCTTTTCCTTAGATAAGTCCCTTTAATATTTCATATAATAAGGGCTCGGTGATGATGAACTTCTTTAACTTGACCTTGTCTGGGAAGCACTTTATCTGCCCTTCCATTCTAAAGGATCGCTTTGCTGGATAGAGTAATCTTGGATGCAGGTCCTTGCCTTTCATGACTTTGAATACTTCTTTCCAGCCCCTTCCTGCCTGCAAGGTTTCTTTTGAGAAATCAGCTTATACTCTTATGGGACCTCCTTTGTAGAAACCTGTCTCCTTTTCTCTTGCTGCTTTTAAGATCCTCTCCCTATCTTTAATCTTGGGTAATGTCATTATGTGCCTTGGTGTGTTCCTCCTTGGGTCCCACTTCTTTGGGACTCTCTGAGCTTCCTGGTCTCTCTGGAAATCTATTTCCTTTGCCAGACTGGGGAAGTTCTCCTTCATTATTTGTTCAAATAAGTTTTCAATTTCTTGGTCTTCCTCTTCTCCTTCTGTCACCCCTGTGATTTGGACATTGGAATGTTTAAAGTTGTCCTGGAGGTTCCTAAGCTTCTCCTCATTGTTTTGAATTCTTGTTTCTTTCATTCTGTTCTGGTTGAATGTTTAGTTCTTCCTTCTGCTCCAATTGCTAGTTTTAGTCCTGGTTTCCTTCCCTTCATTGTTGGTTCCCTGTATATTTTCCTTTATTTCACATTTCATAGCCTTTACTTCTTCCTCTATTTTGTGACCATACTCAACCATTTCTGTGAGCATCCTGATTACCAGTGTTTTGAATTCTGCATCTGATAGGTTAGCTATGTCTTCATCATTTAGTTGTATTTTTTCTGGATCTTTGATCTGTTCTTTCATTGGGGCCATATTTTTTTTCTCCACACACCTGTTACATAGTAAGGGGCAGAGCCGTAGGTATTCGCCAGGGCGGGGCAACCACATTGCTGTGCTGTGGCACTGTCTGTGGGGGAGGGGCCTGAGAGGGAACAATGCCACTTGCTCAGCTCTGGGCTAGCTGTCAGTCACTTCCCCCGCTACCCACAAGCAAATTGGGCTCTTCTGGTGCTGATTCCTGGATGGGTGAGTTTGTGTACATTCTGGGACCCTGTGGGTCTCTCCAACAAACTCTCCTGTGAGGTTGGGGGTTTCTCCTGCTGCTGCAATCCCAACAGATTTTTACAGCCAGAGATTTCGAGCCTTTATTTCCCTGCACTGGAACCCTGGGCTGTGTGGTTTGTCTCGCTCCTCAGTTGTTCCTCTTAGTTTATCTGCACACGAATGTGAGACCACCCCCTCCTCCAGTCCTCCAGCTGCCACCTCACCCGCCCCAGTCCCCCAGCCGCTGCCTTGCCGGGCATCCTCTCAGCTCTGTCTGCCCATCTCTGCCCCTCCTACCAGTCTGGATGAATGTTTCTTCTTTAACTCCTTGGTTGTTGGACTTCCATACAGTTCAATTTTCGGGCAGTTCTGGTTAGTTTTTGTTTCTAAATTTGTTGTCCTTCTTTTGGTTGTGCAAGGAGGCAAAGTGTATCTACCTATGCCTCCATCTTGGCCAGAAGTCCAAGGTATGTCTTTTTAAACATCCACTCCATTTGGGCCCTGGCTGGTGTGGCTCAGTGAATTGAGTGCCAGCCTATGAACCAAGGGGTCACAGGTTCGATTCCCAGTCAGGGCACACGCCAGGGTTGCGGGCCAGGTCCCCAGTAGGGGGCACTTGAGAGGCAACTGATTGATGTTTTTCTCCCTCCCTTCCTCCCCCTCTCTCTAAAAATAAATAAAATCTTTTTAAAAAATCCACTCTGTTTGGTCCTACACAGAGCCTTCCAACATGAAGAGGCCTGACTTCTGACTGGAATCTCAGCAGTCCGCGTAGCTACATGCCAGAGACACAGGGGGCACAGAACCCCCACAAAGGAGGCCTTTCAAAACAGAGAGACAGAAAAGGTTCGCTTCAGACACTGATTCGTATGCAGATATCAACATTCAGTGAAGGAAAAATATGACATGGAAATAGCAGCCAGGCCAGAGAGGGATAAATTAGACAGAACAACGGGGAAGCTTCCAAAGAAAGAAAGTGGCACAGGATCCAAAGATGCCGGCGCCAAAATTACCACGGAAACACTGCGGCCAGGGAGCCTTTCCAGGGACAAAATTAGCTCACAGACTCGGGCCTCGAGTTTTGGGAAGAGAAGGTTCTGCTGCACAGGTCCAGCCAGAAGAAAGCCTGATGGTACCCAGGATTTACCGGAGGGCGCGGGGCGGCCCTTGGTTAACATCCTTGGTCATCACTTAGTCACCTAGTCTCTCTACACCAATGATTCCAAGTGAGGAAGTGAACGTTGTTCTTCTCTAGTTGGGAGGAAAGGGAAAGGATTATAACTCACCACCAGCGTGCACAAGTGTGAGCGTGACCCACAGAAGCCAAAGGCCAGCGAAGGACTAGTCGCCAGAGACAATGAGCACGAGGACAACCGGTGCGAGTGTGGCCTATCGCGAGAAAAACCGAGCACAAGTGCACTATCGCAAAAATGACCAAAACTGTGAGAATATCGTGTCCAAAACCAAGGGCAAGTGTGTGTGCCCTACTGTGTTGGGTGGTCCAGCAGGTTGAGGTTATGTATGGAGAGACTCTTCCAGAAAGTCCTTCTAAGGCTTCATATCCTGAGTTCAAAAATAAATTTTCGGGTTGAAAAAGAGAACAGGTTCTTAAGAGAAGAGCACTGATCGGTCTGGAATTGGGTAGAGTCAGGCACGCAGGCAGTGCTGGATGCCCAGCTGAAGGTCTTCCGCCTCATCTCCCATTCCAGTGCCCTGTCTCCATGGAGCCCCACAGAACCCCACGGAACCCCATGCAGCCCAAGGCTTGGGAGGGACCCTTTCCCACAGGGCAGGCAGCTGCTCCCAAGATTTAAAAGCCAAGGGGTTCCAAGGCGACCAGTAAAGCAACTTGCAGTTTTGTCTCTTCTAAATATTGTAACAAGTTAATTTCATATTATGTCAAGAATTTTATGGAGCCAATTTCCAGTGCTGAATACTTCTATATGAATCACAGAAATTAGGCAGAAAAAGCAGCAATCGTAGCTATCACCTTTCGGGTCAAAATTTTGATTAAAACCAACTGACAACCAAAACTTATTTTATCAGCAGTAAGATTAAATCCAGAACATATGTCAAAGCTGTAATATGAAGTCACAATTCTCTAGATGACAGTTGGAAGCAGTAATTTTATAACTGGGCCCCGCCCTAGCCCATTAATCTAAATATAGTTCAGACAGCCGCTCTGGACTCCAGGGTGATACCCTCTCAGTACAAAACCCTGGGGAGGAGCTCCTGTCTCCGGGCCTCACCGCCCCAGCAAGGCCATGCCAGGGCTCCCTGCTCCCCAGTGTTGATAGACTCGGGCGTGTCTCCCAGTGCAGGATTGGGATCAGGTATCATGGGATCCCAGTTCTCCCACACGCCCCGGATCAGCTGTCCCCCAGGCAGACGTGCCACTTGAGTGGTCTAATTAGCCACTATGAAGATGTCAAGTTTTGCCAGCAATAATCAGTACCAGGACATTTTTAGACACAAAAACATCCCTTCAGCCATGGCAGAGGTGATGCCCTCTTTCTGTGGGGCTTTTTGAGCCTCAATCACTGCCACAAGGTGCTGATTCCCATTTTTTTAATCCAACCAGAGTCACCTGGCTTATACTCATCCTCTGGCCAACTGTGCCCACATCTAAGTTAATCTTCTTACTCAATAATGTCATGCAGATATGCTCATGGCCTCTTCCCAACTCCTATCCTCAATGCCACGGTCTGAATTCTCATCCTTGTTATGGTTTGCTGGATTAGTGAGATCGTCTCCAAGAAATCAAGTTCGCCACTCCTCCTAGCCACTGTGACAAGCTTGTTCTGGAACACAGCCCTTTCTCCTTACTTAGAAAGGCTGATGGCCCTCCACAGTCAGCCCTTCCACCCAAGCAAGTTGATCTGTTTCTCCCATTGTAAAACAGGAATGAGAACCAGGCTCACCGTGAGGCTATGGCAGGACCACAATTCTGGTTATCAGTACCATGAAAATCCTGACGTGTTCAAAAACAAAAACGGAAAAACAAAGGCAGTAAGTGTCAAGGAATGCTCTAAGCCTCTTCCTCATGTAGTAGGGACTGTTCGCTGCAGATGATAAATGTACATAAACTAGATGGCCCTTGATATTCTTAGTACTGGGATCCAACCACATTTATTGTTCAGAAAGCTATTTATAAAGGTTTTATGAAGCCCTAAAGCATTAGAAAAACTGTGCACTGTGTTATACCAGATTTTATAACCTGAAGATCCCGTTTTAAGCAGAAACTTCTACTGATGGGCAACTTGAAATCCCCCCACATACACAGTGGAACGAGATTCACACACATAAATGTAGGCCGTGCCACACCAAGGAAAGTCCACGCACAATGGAAGTGGCTGAATGACAAGTCTCAGGGAAAAAACCTTGCTGCCCAAGAGGTCACTAATGTGTAACTTAGCCAGCAGCCACTACTATCACAACTCCATCTCAAATTCACAAGATTATTAGAAGGGATAGAAAAATTCTTGTTTAAAAATGAAGACCCTTTTACCAGTAAGGTCAGTCAACAGAAGAACAAATGGCAGTGAGATCCACAGCAGTCAAACGGCAAGAAGTAAGTGGTAACTTTTACACGCTGGAAGAGTTGGTTTTTCATAAAGTATAATTTTAGAGAAATGTGTAAGTCAGCTATAATCATGAACCTTGTATCAAGCTCGATAATGAAAGCCACTTTTGTCTTGGTGGGCTCATTACGGCCCAGCCCCGCTGAAACCCTGGTGTGTTGTACAGCTAACCACGTTCCTACTCTGGGGGTGGGGAGCAGGGATGGCATAAAATTGAAAACAAAATGAGTATGTTTCCTGAAACAAAGCCAAAATCTGAATAATCCTTGGGTAATGACCATTTATGCCGTTGAGAGCTTCCCAAGTTTTTCTTTCTCACTTCTTAAGTAACATAGTAATTTGGGCCAATTTTGAAACCAGAGGATACTTAGGAACTTATTTTTAGGTCATTTCATCCCATTTTTAGTTGACGAGTGTAACCTAGGCGGGAGTTTCATTTCAAAGTGCCGAGGAAAGCATGCCTGGGCTCTCCCTACGCCCAGAGCCAGGACGCATGCCTCCACCCTCCCAGGAAAATGGCCAGTGATATTCCATCACTCTTCCCACCACCAGCCTCTTAGTAATGTGAGTTTTCTGTCCTTCCGTAGTGGGTTCCATGGTGGCAACCCCTCTCCTCCAAACACATGCCCCCATCCCAATATCCAGACCCTGAGAATATTTCCTTATTTGAAAAAAGGGTCTTTGCGATGTAATTAACGAGGCTGAGGCGAGATCATTCTGAATCCCAGGGTGGGCTCTAAAGCCAACGACATATGTCCTTGTAAGAGACAGAAGAGAAGACACAGACACACAGAGATGCCAGAGGCCCCGGGAAGATGGAGGCAGAGACTAGAACGATGAACCTACAAGCCATGGAACCCCAGGGGCTGGAGGAGGCAGAACAGATCCTCCAGGAGCCTGCAGAGGGAGCGCGGCCCTGCAGACACCCTGATCTTGGACTCTGATCTTGGATAATTTTCTGTTGTTTTAAGCCACCCAGTTTGTGGTCATTTATGTGAGCAGTGCCAAGAAGTAATACATTCCAGACACACAGATACACTCTTCTCATTTCTAAGCAGCAAAGTAACATCACAAACAGTGAAAGGGACCAACTTCTCATCTCTAGAGCAATCTAAGCATCTGGTCTCTACGGTCAGATTACACGGGACGGCTCCTGGGCACGGCTCCATGTTTCAGTCGCTGTGCGAAAGGCCATGGTTGAAAAGATACAGGGGCCGAGGTACAGCATTAGCATGTCCACTCCATAAAAAAAAGACACATTTCAAGGTTGCTTTAGTCAATACTGCATCGCAAGGCACAGAGAGCTTGTGTCTCACATGGGTGGCTACCTTTCAGAAATGAAATTGTTGACTACCTTCCTTAGATTCGCGAGTCAGGAGGTAGGCTAGGAAGATGCCTGGCTCTAAAATCTCTCTCACACATATTTTTTGTTTTTATCCTTACTCAAGGACAGTTTTTCATTGCTTTTGAGAGACAGTGGTGGTGGTGGGAGGGGGAGACAGAAAGAGAAGGAGACTGAGAAACATAGACGCAAGACAGACGCGTCAATTGGTTGCCCCCATCGGACCCAAACCAGCGACCAAACCCAAGATCCAGGTATATGCCCTGACCAGGAATCAAACCTGCAGCCTTCTAGCTACGAGATGACTCTCCAACCAACCGAGTCACACCAGTCAGGGCTCTCTCACACGCATTTTAACGACTCATTATTTTGTGAGAACTTGCTTTTCTTTCTATATACGAACACAACCACACCCCAGCTCAATTATGGGTATAATTCTTGAAAGGAGGGAGAGGACACAGGTGGCAGCCGAGAGCACAGGATTGTGGAGGAACACGGGTTGGCAGGGGCCCACTGAATGCCTGCGAGGATGGGATGTACACAAGAGAGAGGTACTGCAGGGCCAGCGCTCAAAATACGGGCCAAGGAAATGAACACGCACATCACAGAAGAGACCCATACAGTCGAAACAGTCATAGGAAGATGGTCCAACTCGCTGTTAATATCTTACATGTGTATTTCTGAAAATTTCACAGTGTTTTAAGAAGGAGACCCCTCAAACCCAAATACAGATCTGTAATGAGGTTATACGTGTGTTTTCCAACCGAACTACATGAGCACAAGTAAAACTCAAGATGGTAGCCCAATACTGCTTACTGACTTGAATGATAAATTCTAAAGCTAACATTTATTTCACTGGATGCCAAGACTACTGAATAGCAAAGCTGTTATTTAGCTTATAAACGGTCCACTGTTAATTTGCTAGCACAACTTTAAAAGTGCTTTCCAAGGCGGAAAAAACTCAACATATAAACAAACTCTAATCTCAATAAAACTCCATGAGTCATAACAAAGGTCAGTGATGGATCTGAAATAGCTCACCAGCAGGAAAAGTACACATGGATTGACTTAAGAAACCTGTAGCATCTTATAGAATGACTTATTTCATCACTAATTTTTATATAATCATAGAAATGAGATAGGCACATTCCTGGACAATTAAATTTGGTTTGATTTAAACTGCTAGCCCCAAACACAAAAATAACCTATCTCTAGAAAAGTGAATAGAGTTTTTGGTTTTGTCTTTTTAAATCTGGTCTGCCTTTACTACTGGAGCAGTATAGCTTCCATAACTACTGATAAAAACTTGAAAAACACTTCCATGCAAAAATATCCAAATAATCTAAAAAAAAAGATTCACCCAAATCTTAATATATCAAGATATTATTAATTAATATTGATATATTAATGATTACCTTTGAAGAACTTTTAGATTGCTTACAGTGAAATTATGATATACAAAAATCATAACTGTCTCTCATTTTTATTTTTTAAGACTTTATTTATTTTTTTAGAGGGAGGAGAAGGGAGAGAGAAATAGGGAGACATCCATGTAACAGACAAACATCAATTGGTTGCCTCTTGCACATGCCCCAACTAGGGACTGAACCTGCAACCCAGGCATGTGCTCTGACCAGGAATCGAACTGGCCACCTTTCGGTTCACAGGCCAGCACTCAACCCACTCAGCCACACCAGCAAGGGCATGTCTCCCAAATTTCAAAGTGACTTATCATTATGGTAAATATAGGAGGAGAGTATACAATCATATTCCTAAATGATGAGATATAGGCTATATTACAATATTGGTTTCAGACTAAATTTGTAAGCTTCATTTTAAAATCCTTGAAGATTGTTTATCTTTCACAAAGGGACGGGGAAGCAATATGAAGATAAAACTTTGGGGAGGGTGAATTTTGTAGTATGTGAACTATATCTCAATAAAATTGAGAACGGCTTAGGCACACACATACACAAAAATGTTTGGGAGGCATTTATTTATTTCCATCTCACTGCCAGAAAGTGAAGTTGTTTCTTAGTTTGTCAAAAACATTTTAACTCAGTTGGCTTATAATTAAGTTTTAATGGATTGAAAGTGTCAACCAAGGTTATTCTGTTGGCTTTGAGGTAACTGCAAACAAAACAAACAAACAAAATAAACAAATCATTGTTCAAATATTAGGGAAAATTTACAATGTGTGTGAAGAGCTAGACTTAATAAAATTTGCTAATAAATAACCCTGAACCATTAGCACATTATTTACTCTTACAACGGTAATAGCAAAATACTACGTGCGTCTGAGTCCTGGATAAAGGGTACAGACCACAGCCTGCCTGAGTTACCCAGACGTCAGACAGCACAACTTCTTTAAAGGCAGGAGGGTTTAATCAGCATTTGCGGACGTCCAGGTCAGGGGCTGCGCAGCCCTGCGGCTAGGAGCACCGGAGTCAGGAGCCCAGCTGGAACCTGGGTCCGCCCTTAGCAACAGGGAACTCGGACACATTACATCATCTTTGTTACGGTCCTCCTCAGTAAAGTGGGGACAATGCGACCTACGACTCGGGTAAACTAATGCTCGAAAAAGCACTGGGCACAGCCCCCGGCCCCCAGCTGGCACTTACAGGTGGGAACTGTGACCCCCGAGTCGGCTGGGCTCTGTTCCTCAGCCACAGGTCAGGCCAGGCACCAAGAAGTCCTTGCTGTTGATAACGTGAGATCATCAAGTAAGAACGCTAGAGTCGATCTTGCAAGCACTGGCCACGCACTCTCCTACGCGACTGGCTGGAAGGCAGTTTGACGGGCTGAGTGGAAAACTACCGAGGCTGACGTATGCCTCCGACAGATCACCCAGGACTCTACTTCCAGGTGTGGACGCCACAGAAATGTCCACCAAAAGAACCAGACTGCTCGCCAACAGCTCTTTTCCTATTAGCCCCAAACCAAAAATGATCCAAGTGCCCCTCAAAAGTAGAACAAACTCTGGCATGTTTATCTGGTAGGGTATCTTACAGTAATGACGACGGACAAACCGAGCAGATGCAACCATGTGGATGAGTGCAAAAGAGTCTGTGGTGTGTGTTTCCATCTGTATCAACTACAAAACCAGGAAAAACGTAGGATGGTGCCGGAAGTCAGCACAGTGCCCCGCAGAGAGGGACGGTGACCAGAATGGACCATGACAGGTGCCTCTGGGACGCTAGACCATTCTATGTCTTGCGCTGGCTACATGCATGAGTTTAGTTTGTAAAGATTCAAACAATGCCCCCTTTGGTATGTGCACCTTTTTTGTATGCATTTTATATTTAGACAAGACTTTTCTTTTTTTAATCAACCCCTACCGTTGATTTAAAAATCTGAGCCTCGCTCTGGGTCATGTGCCAAGGGCAGCACCTACCACTCTACTCCCCAGCCCTGAGTGCCAGGGGCTCCATCAGCCCAACCACCTGCTGGAGGGGACACGGGCCAGATGCAACACCTTCTCCCACCCATGATTTCCTCACTCGTTTCTAAACCTGGCAGCTTGCTATTGCTTTTCACATGTTTCAAATTGGGCACTTTCCCCCGCCATGTTTCTTCGCTTCGAGACTCTGGCTGTCATCTGTCGGGAAGGAATTCAGGACAGAGCTGGAATGAACCTACTGATACCACACTCTTTCCATTAAACACAATCTTACCTCAGGCAAGTCATTTAAAACGTTGGTCCACTTTACAGATGCGATTTTAAAGAAGTTAATCCTTGAAAGAATGATTTACTTATAAGCAACTGAAATGAATGCTAGCAATTTATAGAATTTTTTAATTATCAGGCATACCTCATACCATATCAACCTTAGTAAAATTTATAAGGTATATGCAATGTTGGTTTAAAATATAAAGCGTGTAAAAAAATAAAGTTCTCTGAAATTTTGTACAGTCAGTTCTAAAACATCCAAATGACTATTTCTTTGGACCACCACCCATGAGAAATAATTTCTTCTGAAAGTAAACACATCCTCACATAAGAATCTTTCAGTCAGCAGTGCTCCCTCCCATAGGTGGAGCCCAGGGGATTTTTAGGGCAATAAAACTATTCTGAATGACACCACAGTGGGTAGATAAATGGCATTATACACTTGGCAAAATCCACAGAGCTGTACAATGCAGAGAGTGAGCCCCAGGCACAGGAGGGACTTACAGTGAATGTGTATCAACATAGGTTTACCAATTGTTACACACGTTACACAAGATGTTGCAAATTGTTACACAAGAAGTTAGTAATGGGGAAACTAGGGTGGGGAGGGGGACAGGACGGAATATATGGGCACTCTACTTTCTGTTCAGTTTTGCTATAAGCCTAAACTGCTCTAAGAAATGAAGTCTATTAATTAAAAAATAAAATAAATAATGCTCCCTCCCAGATTTTAAGATTTGCACATTTTACACTGCTGGTTTTGCAAGAAACACCTCGCCTAGAACACAAAAGCAACACGAAAGAACAAAAGCTTTTTGCAAATTTCCAAGGGTTTATTTACAATTGATGATGCAAATGTTCTTCACCCGTTGTTAGTGACTGTTACACAGACAATTTTCAAAATGCATTATGGAGAACAACTATCATGAGATGTTTGTTTTTGTTTTTGCTTTGTACTGGGCTGGCATACTGTTCTGTGTTAAAAAATATAATGCAAAATGTATTCAAATAAAAGCAAGAATAAGGGTCGACTTTAATACCTCAGGGAGAAACCCGATCGATTGTGTCCATAAGGAAAGATGTATGCATTAGGTGCTCCCTAATTACGGCTGCTTTGGTGGGCAGCAGTGTTGGTGAAACAGATGTTGCAGACCTATTAAAGAAGGGGTTTCAAACATCTGCTTACAATTTTAAGGCAATTGTAAATACAGCAGAGAAGGTCAATTGGGCCAATTAAGGCCGATGTGCAAACCCACCTCTGCAGGTTCCTTCTCCAGCTTACACGGACTTGATTTTTTTTAATACTTCTTCTTTCTTCCACCACAACTTTTTTAAACACAGGAAATAAGTTTAATAACTTTTGTACATTTTGATTGTGATTTTGTGAAATGACAACAAACTTTCTGTTCACGGCATTCACTGCACACCTTTGCCTGCCCTTCCCCCTGCACCCTCATGGCCTGCTGCTCAGCTCCCGGCAAGGGGGTCCGCAGTCACAAGTGACCAGGGAGGTGAGGGATGACCAGAAGGACAAGAGCAAGTGTCACCTTCAGGGACGTCACTGCTGTGACACGCTAACTGTTCTTAGCTGTGCTGACGGTGTGACCAGGAACAGTGGCTGTTTCTACCACGGGCTTCTTTGCCAGCTTTCATTAGGAAACTATGAGGTTTCACGACCAGTAAAACAGTGTCAAGTGTGCCTCGCCCTGATTTAAGTATGCGAAAACTAAAACTGTCCACAGTACGAAGGGCTCATGCACATCGGAGATGAGGCTGGAAGCGCCTGGGCAGCAGCATCTAAAGACCAAGGCTCTCCTGCTGCTCGATGGGGGGGCTGCCAGAACTTGGGGGCGGGGGGCTCAGACAGAGGCTCAGGGACAGCAAAGAGGTGGGGTGTCCACCACAAACATTACTAGGTAATTTTTGTTAAAGCTGAAGGTTTTTTTATTTTATTTTATTGAATTTATTGGGGTGACATTGGTTAATAAAATTATATAGGTTTCAGGTGTACAATTCTATAATACATCATCTGTATACTGCATTGTGTGAAAGCTGAAGGTTTAATAGTCTGTTTTCTAGGGTCACTACGTAGTTATAAATGTCCATATATTCCAGGGACCAAGATGGCCTGCTTCGATGGACATAAGAAACAAGCCCAACCTACCTTCTTTCCCATGAGCTCAGACAGATGGCCACTGGGGAGTATTTCAACCCCCTTTTTTGGTGGCCCAGGCCACTGAATTATTCTTTGTAGACAGGGTAGGGTAGGGGAGCTAGGATATCAAGACCTAGATTCAAATTTAGATCTGCGCTTCCTAGCTGAGTGACCTCAACATTTGCTTTTTCATCTATAAAATGGGAATACTGACACCTCTGAGAGCTTTAAACGTGGACACACAGTAGGCACTCAATGAATGTTGATTTTCCAAAGTTGTACACAGTAGACACTCAATAAATGCTGGGTTTCTGTCCTCCTCCTGAGACCTCCAAAACCCCATCAAGGCACTTCTTGGGGGCCTGACCCTGTGGTCCCAAACAGAGGGGGACAGTTCTCTGAAGTTTCTGTTTGTTTACTTGGGGGAAGAAGGTCTGTTCAGTTTTTTGTGTTGTTGTTGTTATTTGCTTTATTTTTTTGTTTTTTGTTTTGTTTTGTGAAACAAAAAAGAGAGTAGGTAATGAAAGCAGGCAGAGTCCCAAAGACTCCTTGGGTCAGCAGGATGGAAAGAAATGCATCCAGAACAAAGGAAATTCTGAAGGAGAGTCAACATGACGTGAAGAAATCGAAGTTGAGAAAGTACTTTGCCTTCTTCTGTTCCCTTTTTACTTTTCAACCTTGAGGCTCGGCTCACTCGGGTCTGAGCGAGAATAAAGAGTCCCGCTTGTCCAAACAGCCGCTAAATCTGAAAGCAAACAGCTCGGCCGCGCGCAGTCCTTCTGCCACATTCCTGCCGATACACCCGGTCCCTGCTCCATCCGCCCAACAATGCCAGACTCACAGCCGGCCCTCGCCCTCCACCCAGCGCACAAGGGGATTTTCAAAAGGCCATTCCCAGAACAGCCCTCGCGATCTTTGTAGCCTTTTCAGAAACACAAAAATCCAATTCATCTGGCTCACTGTTTCCGCGATCCAGCTTAAACTCATTTCAAAACCTCCGCTTTTGTACAGAGTGAAGTTGAGGACACCCAGCACTCTGCCACAATGTAACATGATTGTATTTTTCTTTCTTGCAGCAAATTATCATAGTTTTATCACTGAAAGGCTTGGGCAGAAACTGCAGGAAATGGCAAAACTATCCGGGATCAGAATACACAAGTGGCAGCAGATACTGGGCATTTTCTTTACATGGAAAGGGAAGTTTGGAGGGCAAAGTTTCCTTTTGTTGAAAATCCAGTGTTTAGTACAGGGCCTGGCATAAAAAGTGACGATAAATAAGAGCTGGTAGTTAGGGGAGCATGCTAGCCTCAAGATTAGCTGAACTCTGGTAGAGACTCGTTTCTATGAATCATTTGAAAGGAATTTCGTAGTGCTAACAGCGGCATCGTACAGAAAGTTATAGTAAGCATTAACAGTAGATATAAATATCTTTAGTTTTTACACGTTATGTAGTTGATGTAAACAGCATCTTGTTTACTACCCTACTAACTGGTCTCAGTTTATTAGAACTGCATGTAAGCTAAGTAACTGATATCCAAGGTACTTCACCGCAAAATTCTCAAAAGTAATTTTTATTTTAACTTTTGCTTATGGTAAACTGTAAAGTCAAAATAACATCTGGGTCAAAACTCCAAAGAATTGGGCCACCAGTGAACTAAAAAGAAAAGGCTAGCACGAGGAGAATCTTCTTCCTAATATCCTATGTGCCCGAAACATCGCCACTCCCTTCCTCTCCACAGGACTTATCGTCTTTCTCTTCCTGTGTGACAGCGGCAATACACAGTCACAGAAGAAAACTCAGAAAACCACAAAGAAGGGGGAAAAGCCTCCCACAATTCCGTCCCCCGAAGAGAACTAACTACCTTTAATACATCTGGTGTGCTTTGTCCACTGGCTTTCGGGGTGAACACAAACCTTTTCCCTTCTTTACCTTTTTAAAACAAAAACTGGATCACACTATAGGTATTTTTAAAATCTGTTTTCATGGCTTTAACTAGCTATACAACCATTCATTAAATCCTATTACAGGCGCTGGGACTGTTTCTCTGTGTTGTAAATAGGGCTGCAGTGAACATGCAGACACACGTATCTTGGTACCTACTCCATCTTCTTGGGTCGCATTCCCACAAAATGAACCGGTGGGTCCAAATACATGCCCATTTTAAGACATGTGTCACAGAAGACACACCAGAGAGGCTGTACTGATTCTGCACTGACCGTGTGAGGATACCCTTTTCCCTGTGTTATGCCCAAATAATTTTTTAATCTTCCTAATGTATCATGCAAAAAATTATGTATTTTTTCCATTTTTATTACTAATGGTATTCAGATGTTTTCCCTTCCTTTGGGAACTGACTGCTCTTTCCCTCACCCATTTTTTTTCAATTGTAAAAAATTGTGTACTGAAAATATTAACCCTTTGATTATAATTTATGTCCTAAATTTTTTTTTCCTCCAGTGGTCACCTGTTTCATAGTGTTGCTTGACATACGGAAATTTATTATAGAGAAACCTACCTTTTTCTCCTATCATTTTCTTTTGGATTTTTTAAGCTAAGACAGGCCTTTCCTATCCCAAGAGTAAATAAACAATCTGTTTTACATATTGAACTAGGATCGGAAGGGCACCAATTTTGATTGCAGTGATTGAGAGGGCAAAACAGAGTTAAGGAAAGAAAGAAGGGATCCCGAAGGAGTGAGAGAGAGGTGAGAAGGGTTCTAAAAATAGCACTTGGCAGACAGCAGCCAAACGCAAGTCTAATTTGCTTCTCAGTTAATGAAGGAGAAAAATAGAGCTGCTGAAGGAAGAAAAGGTCCATTCTAGAACGGGAATAATAGAATCCCCTCTGAAGACAGTAACAACATTCTTGTTATACACAGAAATCTAACCCTAAAATAATAAAGAATATATTGATATAGCAGCACTGCGAATAAATTCCATTTAAGCTGTGTTATTTTAACAATGACCCAGAAAATGTTGAACTAAAGTAGTTTGTTACATGCCCAGTTTGGGGAGCATAAAACCACTTGGAGAACCACAGGCCCTCGGTAACATACCTGGAAAAGGCCTTTTGGTCTGCAATCAATTAATCAATAATTGTGTGTTGACTGGCTAACTTGTATACTGTTTATAAAGAGCCTATAACATAGGTGTGCACACACATGTAAATTGTATGTATTTCCAAAAGTTTTTTAAAAATCTACTAAATCTCATTCATGTTATTGTCACTAAATGTAGTCACAATCTCTTCAGGGTTCGATAGAAAAGAATGACTTCGGCAGCTTCTGGCCGAGCCCTGAACGGCCTTCCTGTGGGTGGAGAAGCTCGCGGAGACTCTGTCTAGAGAGCCCAGACAGTCTAGAATTCCTGCTGGGGCGGGGGTGGGGGCGGGGGCACCCGGCAGCTTCCTCCCCAGACCAGAGCTGACCGGGGCTGCAGGAATCCTGGCTCTCCGCACCCTCACTTTCTAACTTGCTCCCCCAGCCTCATTCTCCAACCTTCCCCTCGATTTTGTGAGCCATCCAACACCCAGCCTCCAATACGTTTCCTTTCTGCTCCGGTTCCCAGGTCAGGCTGTTGTTGGCAGTCATGAGCCTTGACCTGGACAAACTCTTAGCTTAAACTCCCGAGCGCCCACTTCCGTGCAAAATGGCCCACACCCTGAAGTATGCATCTTCTGGTCAAAAGCCACCCTGTCTCCTCTTCCTTTTCCTGTGCAACTCACAGCGTTTTACACTTGACCTTGTTCCCTTTGCTGTCTCCTCTTCACCTTCCTCCTCTCCCTAAAATGGCCTGATAGGAGAGGGGAGGAGAGCCCACAGAGGCGAGGAGAAACGGAAAGTCGGTCACTTTCCTACCACTTTTCAGAAAATATCTGTATGGCGGCCGGCCACAGTGACCCTGTGGCTGTCACTGACAGACACTTAACTTTTTCCCTAATAATAAATACATTAAAAAGTGAGTCAGACGTGGATTTGAACCTTGACATTATTGTCGACATTTTGATACCTATGCATTCTCTCACTGCAGTGAAGGGCTTTGGGGGGGGGGGGCTGAGAGGGACACGTGGCATGACCCCTGGGGGCGGCTCACCTGATGGCCTCGCCACCCCTGTGGGGCTGCAGCATAGGTGACTGTGGGACTCCCAGTCAGGTTGGGGAGTTGGAGAAATAGAGGGACCCCTCTTATCCCGCACCCTGGAGCTACAGAGAAGCCCTTTCTCAGAGGCTAACCCCAAATCAGCACAGGGACAGAGCACGGACTCAGGAAGGTACTGCCACGTGCCGCACAAGAAGGGACACACATGTACACCTCTCAGTGCCCAGAGCCCTTAGGATGGGCTCCTCTGGACACCCTTCCAAATGGAATGGGCAAGGGAAGGAAGAAATGCCCTCAGGACAGCTTTTGTCTATGGCCACCTCTGGAGGTTCTGGGAGCAGGGGACAGTTGGGTGGCATTGGTCAGCAAGAATGAAAGTCGTAGTTGAACTCTTGCCCTCAAATGTTCTTGCTGCATTTTTGGCGTCCCTTTGCCACCCCCTCCAATTCCAATGTGAAGACGCCATCCTGGGACGGCCAGCTCTCCAGGCTGGCTAGAAAGCAGGAAAGCGGGGTGGACAGTGACTTCCCCAGGACCTCCCTCCCTGCACATTAGAGTGTCAGCAGCAACCCTGCCCCACGGGAGACGTGCTGACAGAGCTGAGGGTGCAGTCCCATGTCCATGGGCTGAGGTGTGGGCTGGGCACCAGGCATCCCCAAACTGGTTGCTCTTTCTCTCAGCCACAGCATTCTTGTACCCACCCCCATCCTCGACCCCCCCTCAAAACAAAGGCTCGCGAATAAAGCACGATATTTCAACAGTTAGGTTAAGCTCCTTATACATTTCAGAAACCTATGTTTGAAATTTTTAAATTAGAAAAAATAGAAGTAAATTTACCACTTCTTTTGTATTGTGACTCCTAAGTAAGTTTTCAAGAGAGTTTTTAAGCTAACAGATTACCCGTGATGGTGACACTCAGTAGTGCTGTGCCTTAGAGAGGTTTCTGAGGATGCTCTTCATGCTCACCCGGCGTTCTTTTATGAAGATCCAGAAGAAATGCCTGTCTAATCTCACCTCTCGGAATAATTCTACTTTTTTCTAAGTGTACAAATGTTCTTACTTTTTGGAGCATCCTCCACACTGTTTTTCACCGTAGCTGTGCCAGTTCATGCTGCGTCGTTCCTGATCGAGATGCATTCCAGGGCCGGCCAGGTCTGCAGACAACCTTCACTTACCGATCTTCCCTCTTTGTGACACAGCTGCTATTAAAGAACGCGTTACTCCCAGGAAAACACCAAGGAGATCTGTTTAAGATGGGGGCACCTTACTTCATCCTAGGGACCAACTGCATGCCTCATTTATCCATCTTCAAAGTGGAATAAAGAAATGAGATATACCCTCGGGACTGAAATACATGTTTAAATTGCAAAAATAAAAATGAAAAAATTTTAAAAAGGTGGATTTTCTAACACAAAGTTTGATTTAGCTACTTGGTTTGCAATGAGGACTGGCTGTGCCAGTGAGGTTATATGGCAGGTACTTGCCAGAAACTGGGAGAGTTAAATCTGAAGCTCTGAGTTTTGTAGGAAAGTATATTTAAAACATGATATAGCCCTGGCCAGACAGCTCAGTTGATTGGAGCATTGTTTCGATACACCAAGGTTGCGGGTTCAATCCCCAGTCACAGCGTATGCAAGAATCAACCAATGAATCCATGAGTAAGTAGAACAACAAATCAATGTTTCTCTCTCTGTCTCTCTCTCTCCCCCTCTTCCTCCCTGTCTTCCTCTAAAATTATACTCTTTTTTAAAAATGGGATAAAATAAAAGCATTTTGTTTAAAAAATGTATTGATGGGGCTGTGTTAAACTTAACTGTTTCAATTTTCTCAACTATTTTTAAGTAGATTAAACTAGGAGTCTCTAAAAAACGTTACCAATATGATTACAATAATTTGATAAGTCACAATAAAGTCCTTGGGCAAACTTCAGATGTTCGTAGGCAGACGACTCTCATGACTATCAACGAGTCCTCTTGTCAGTCCAGGTGGTGTCCAGCTCCCCGTCCTCAGGAAAACTGCAGAAGGACCTCACTGAGTTACTAGCTGTCAGGTGGATCGGGGGGAAAGTTACTGATGAGCAATGTAATTTTTGGCATATAACATGAAAACATTTCTCAAAAACTGAGTGACCATGTTATATTTTAAAAAAAACTTCTTTCATTCCATCCACTTTTTTATGTGAAGAAATTTCTCGTTGCTTCCATATGTAAAAGGAAGAGGAGAGTGAGTGCTGAACTATCTCCTTCTGTCAAATTCATCCACAGGCAAATGAACTCGTTGACACAAAGGACTCCGTCCATATCATTCAGCGGTATATTTCCAATAAAATTTTAGCTACGTTCAATACGCAGCTATCAAAATGTACAATGCATTTGTTCTGGGTGTATTGTAAGCCATTGATGATTGATTATAAGGGGAACTCAACCTGGAAGAATATTTTTTATTCTTAGAGCTGTATGTTCACAGAAAACAGCATGGTGCTGGTGCAGAGAAGCACCCTCGGGTGACTGATGAAAGGCTGTCAGGCATGAAGATGTATCACGTTAGTATACAGTCTGGGGGAGCCCTGGAACAGAACCAGGAGTTCAAGGAGATAAAGTTAAGATAAAAGTCTGATCACGAAGGCACTTCATCTGGTTGCTAATGGAAGGCAGTAGGTCTCCAATAGGAATGCATTTACAGTCACCAGATAAACTTCAGAAAGAGATGCTACTCTTTCAAAAGTCAATATTCACCATATGTTGAAAATTACATCCTTGGCAATTATTTCCACTTTTGATGAAAATTGTTAGATGTCAGCATAAACACACGTAAGGAGGTTTGTAGGCTTTCAAAATTATTTAAGGGGTACACAGTGCAAAAGCTTAAAAACCACTGCTACATACAAACTTCTAGTTATAAAATAAATAAGTTACAGGGATATAATACACAGCATAGGGAATACAGTCAATTATATTACAAAAACTGTGTACAGCGACAGATGGTTACTAGAATTCTGTGGTAATCGCTTCGTAAGGTGTATACATGTCAGACCACTATGTTGTACAACTGAAAATACTATGATATTGTATGTCAACTACAAAAAAATTAAAATAACAAACACTGCTGTAACAAGGTCCTGTCACACCCCTCCAAACACTCCCTGGGTTTCCATCCGAGGCAGGTGTGTCCTGGGCACGGCAAGGGCGGTTTTGGGAGGGTGCCCCCACCCACAGACATTTATAACATGCACAGTTGCAGCAAGCATCAAAAGAAGATGCAGGTTGGACAATCCTCAGAGCTGTGTGCGAGTGACTTCTTGGGACTGGTCTAATAAGGCAACATTTCAGAAGAGAAGGAGAGCTTAAAATCTTGGGCAGGCAGAGCAGGAGAATCAGATAAAGAGTACTTCCTTTTCCCTGTGCCTGAAGGTACCAGCTTTCCTCTTGTTTATGGGAGTGTTGCCAATAATTTGAACCATTCCAGGAGAAAAAGAAAGCTTAAGTAATAACAGATAATGCATTGATAAAGTCGATGTCACAAGGTAGACCCTGGAGCAGAGGTCTTGTATGGGTGCATGACTGCCCCCTAGGGGATATTTCGGAACTCCTTTTTTTTGGTAGTCACAGTAACTAGAATTTAGAGCTCACAGGGTCCCAGAGATTCATGCTGTCCTGCAACACACAAGGTCAGCCCTGGACGGCCAGACTCGCCTCTCACACTGAAACAAATTTTTAATGGCCCGTTGCTCGCTCACATAGGTGTAAAACCTGTTCATAAATATGTGACATGAGAACCTGATTTTATTTTTTACGTACAAACAAGAAGCACTTTTTGCACAGTTTTATGATACTCAACTTTACAAGGATGTTACCATCCCATAAATGAAGGAAAAACAGGTAACATCCAAAGGACAGAGTTGTTTCCCCTCATGCAAAATCATGTTAACTGAGGTGACACCATTCAGGATGTCTGTATGGCCCAAAGCAGCACAGCCTTGTGAGTCTGCCCGGCAGCTGTCACATCCACATCATATGCGTCGGGCAAGTGTCAAACTACATCACCACGTCTCCTTGAACAATTGAATGTGAGCACATACTGAGAGACATACTCTTTTACTTCAGCAACTTCTTTTTGTTTTATTGTGTTTGGAATATTGCATTGAATTTTAAATTATGTGTCTAGACAGCTTATATAATCTATGTTTTAACTTCAAGAGGTTAAAGATGGTAATATAAAATATTTATTGTAAAAAGAGGTATGGACAAGCTGCCACATGACTGAACCTCTTACGCTACATGAAAGAAGCCAGCCACGAAGGGCCCCATTGTGTGAGCCCATTTACATGAAACATCCAGATCAGGCAAATCTATAGGGACAAAAAGTAGACAGTGGCTGCCTAGGACTGGGACCCCTAGGTGGGGAGGGATGGGGAATGACAGTTAATGGGTCCGGGGTTTCTCTCTGGAGTTGACAAAAGTGTTCTGAATTTGATGTGGTGATGGTATATTTCCAAGTGTGAATATACTAAAACCACTGAATCAATTATACACTTTAAATGTTGTACTGTATCAGATGTGAATTATATCTCAAAAAGCTGTTTAAAAAAATGGGTGTAATAAGGCTGGGAACCACGCCTGCATTTTGAGCTATTCACAGTGGACCGAGCAGAAGCCCAGGTGGCCCTCACCGCTCAGAGGGCATCCTGCGGCATGAAGCTGTGCTGGGGAGGGACAGAGTGCTGGCTGCTGTTTAGGTCGGGACGGCTGCAGTTTTAAAGGACATACACATGGCAGTAAACGGAGGTGAGACTCTCTAAAATGGAATCTGTTTCAGGTGACAAGTGGCTTCTAGGGGGTCAGCAAGACATCAAGAACACATAGCATACCCACAGTAGCCCTTCAAACCCCCCTAGACCCAATTAATACACAGGGAAAAGCACTAAAGTGCGACCCGTTCTAGGAGGTACATCATCAGGCAACATACGTCACACAGTCCCCTCAGCAACAAAAAGAAAAAGAGAAGGAAAAAAAACCACGTGAGTGCCCAAACAGCACCCACCACCAATAATCACCTTGTTAAGAGAAAACCACATCTAGGGATCATGTTCCCGCACCTCCAGTTATGAGGTGGGTATGAGCCAGAGCATGAAATGGCTAATGGATTTTGAAATCAGAAAACCAGCGTGCAGGAACTAAGGTTTACTAGCATGCGAAGCCACACACACACACACACACACACACACACACTACTACTACTACTACTTTCCCCCACGCGGCGCCATACTTTGATGAACTTAAATTTATTAGTTTATTAGCACAGGCAGTTCTCGCCTCGCATGGCACCACGGTAACTGACACTCACCCATAGGGAGCCATGTTCTCCAAAACCGTGCACAGTGAGGTCACCAGTCTGACACGCACGGGATTCAGGGAACGTGGTGCCACGCACAACAAGGGATGTCTGCACTGAACATAGGGCAACCAATGTTTCTAAAAGTTTTCACAGACACAGGAATTCATTTAAAACCCTGTCCCATGATGCCTCCCCTCCTCCTGCTGCATGCTGCCCTCCTGTCCAAGGCCCACCAGGGAGCCCAGGTCTGCAGGAGCTATACTGGGTCATGTGAGCCGCTCGATCGTTCCCCCTTGCTTTTCTTTACCCTTCCTTGCCGTCTGACCTGATCCTAGAGCTGGAGCTAGGAAGGCAGAGGCAGGGACGGGGAGGAGAAATACTGAGAACCTTGGCTCCTGACGCTGTCTGCCCTCACATCATGGAGATGCCCTCACATCACAGAGATGCTCTCACATCACGAAGATGCCCACACATCACGGAGATGCCCACACAGACTCGTGCCATTGACCTTTCCACCTGTGCCTACACCTGAGGGCACCTAGCCCAGTTATCAGACTAGCCAGTCTGCACGCTGAGCTGCGAGCCAAGGCCCTGGATTGACCCTGCTCTGCTCGCCCACCCTAAACCCCCAGGGCACTGCCTGGCTTCTCAGAGCCCCCACCCACATGGGCGTCTCAGAGACCCATGTTCTGCCCCTTACACCAGTCCCCCTGACAAAGCTAAATGGCCCTGTGCGCTCCACAAAAGCCTGGTTCTTGACTAGCTGCCATTTAGTGTGGGGCCCTGGGTTGTATTATTATTATTACTATTATTATTATATTCTCAACATTTTCATTAAATATTTAGTTATTAAAAGTTTCTATACAAATTTCATTCATTGATCTTAAATTTAAGAAGGCTTACCTCATCACGGGCATGAATAAATATGTACTTCCTTGTCCCCTCATTTCTCATGTTTTTATAGTTAATTCCTTATTTAATTCATTCGCGATCTATTTTGATATATCTCCAGAACACAAAAAGTTCCCAAAGTAGCTACGGGCTAAGGATTACCTGAAACCAGGTCAGGGCTCCCTCCTAACCACCAAGCCCTCACTTCTAAGAGGAACCGCGATTGGCAACATTGAGGTTGGAAAGATCAATCTCATGTAAAAATCAACAACAGAGGATTGAGGGGGAAACACTCAACACAGCCTTGAATGTGTTTCTGAATGCACCCACTCGTTTAACAAACATTTACCGAGGCCCTGTCTTGCCTGCTCAAGAGATCAGCAGTAAACAACTTCCTGACCTTGTGAGGCCCACGTTTCAGAGGGAAAGAGACAGTGAACAAGGGCAGGAGGGCGGGAAGGAGCGGACGGAGGGTGCCTGGGGAGGTCTGAGCAAAGACTCGCTGGAGGTGGACGTGGCTCTGCAGAGGAGCGGGCAGGGCCTTCCAGCAACTTGCGACCCCTCCTTTCCATCACCCTCTGCAGGTATCACGGTGCGATCTGCTGGTTTCCCAAGGGCTCTGTGACCTTCTCATGTCGCTAACTCACATATTGTTTGGTTGACTGTTTTGTCTCTGCTCTCACCTCCTCCTTTATCTGACTTGGTTTTCTGACATCTCAGCAAAACGCCCGTGAAACTTCCCGATTTTCTCAAATGGTTTCCGGATCTGACTTCGCACTCACACCTCTCTCCCCGAGCCCCCACAGGCACCCACCCACACAGTCTACAAAGGGAGGGAGGCTGGGGTGGCCACTGCCATCCCATTCTTCACAGAAGAGAAAGACTGAGGACTTCAATCTTTTCATCTCAAAACATGGCCTCAAACCCGAGGTGGGAGGGGACTGCCCTCACGGTGCCACGACGTCCCTGTGTCACAGCCTTACCCTCTTCACATTATACCGACTGCCTTTAATACAAGCACAAACTCAGCATTATCCCTCAACCTTTGGAATGGAGTTTAGACTGAAACTGTAAGGATTTTACACAAGGATGTAAGTGGTCCCCAGGTGAGCTTCATGAAACACCTTTCCCAGATGTGCTGCCAGCCCCAGCACTGCTCAGATGCCAGTGTCCTGAGAGGTGGGGAAGATGGGCTGGCAGCCCTCAGTCACACCAGGGAGGCTCGTGGCTGCCTGAGGACAAGGCTGACCTGGACCTGATCCTAGAATTGTTCCTTGCAGGTCACACATTTAGTCAACCAGTATTCATCCAGAGCCTGGTATATGGCAAGTTTCGGGTCAAACGTAGCAGGACAAGGGTGCATGGGTATCCTTGCACAGGTTCACACATGCACCCTTGTAGGAAGCACATTTTGGGGGACAGGTTAACTTTCATTGAGCACCTGCTCTGTCCCTGATATCAAATTTAGGGTTTGATTTCATCTTATTCTCTCTGAGTAGGTAGTATTACTCCTGATTTATCAGCGGAGGAAACCAAACAGAGAGAGGTATATAACCTCCCCATGGCCACCCAGGAAGTAAGTAGTGGAGCAGTACTCAAACCAGACTCCAAAGCCACACCCTCCGGGAAGCCACACCCTCTGGGAAGCCACACCTTTCCCAGAAGTCATGCTGCTCCTTCCTCAAACTGGCCACTTACAAGTTTATATTAATTCAGTAGGAGGCCAGTCAGGGAAAGCTGTTGATATTTTATTATTAAAAAGACCCCAAGTCCAAGTTTTACCTAAAGATATGCAAATTTTAATTTTAAACTATACTTACATGAGTAAAATATACTATAATGCTCATACTCATTTTTGTGTACATCACATCAACTAAGCCAAATGAGAGCTTTAGCTTTACTTTAAAAGGAACAGAGGCTGAAGAAACAAGTACTAAATAAAAAGGGAAAACTATTTCTCTTGGACATTCACCTGATACGGGGATTATTGCATTTTCCAAAGCACGCCTGGTTTAGACGTGGCACATCTGGTGTGATAGATGCTGTGTACGAAGAGAAACAAGCTTAGCGTAATAAATGTTCCCCAGTGTTAAAATAAACACCTCAGCAGTTGAGATTTTGGCCAGGCAATTTCTCCACAGTAGGAGGTACTTATCTACTTTAACACTTTGCTACTTAGAAATTATCACTCAATCAATTACCTTCCACATGGGTTTATTTTTACAGAGAGCTTCAATAAAATGAGTGTGAAAATAAGTTAAACACATTCTATTCATTTTCTCAATTTTTCACCTCTCCCAATGGTGGATATGTTGACAGAAAAATTACTTCATTTTATTTCCACAGACATTTATGGAATGTTGACCAGGTTCCGTGCTAAGGGCTGGGAGACAGGATGTGACAAAGAGGAATGAAATGTGGTCCCCTGTCATTACGGAGCACATGCAACCTACTTTATAATGCAGGCTGTGTCTCCGCACGGCCAAATGCAGGCACCTATGAGGACAGTCTGGGCCCAACAAGCTCAATGGTCCTCCCCTTTTTCCTCCCACCCCAAACCCTCTGCACTTCGTCCAGATAATTTACCTGTGAGCGGTGGGTTGTCAAGCTACTCTAAGCTACTTCCAGATGTGGAAATACTTGTTCAGCAAAAGATGTTTATTGCCTTTTATTTTTAAAGAGTTATATCACATCTGACATACGCTTCTGAATTTCTACACCCCCTACTACTGGTTTTTAAATAACAGATTTATTGAGATAGAATTCAAATATCATAAATACACTCTTAAAGTGGGGGACTCAGTGGTCCTCGTATGTTCACAGAGCTGGGCAACCATCACCACTATGCAATTTGAGACCGTTCTCATCATCCCAAGAAGAAACCACTTACCTATTAGCGTCACTCCCCACCTCGCCTCCCCCAGCCCCGGGCAACCACTAATCTGCTTGTCTCTGTGGATTTGTCTGTTCTGGGCATTTCACACAGATGACGCCATGTAGCAGGTGGTCTTTTCCGTCCGGCTTCTTCCACTTGGCACGGTACTTCCACAGCTCACCCATGCTGTGTCGTGGATCCGTACTTGTTTTCACGGCTGAGTAAGAGTCCCCGGTATGGCTAGACCATATCTATGTATCCACAGTGCATGTGTTGTTCGGCTATTATGAAAGCGGTGCTGTAAATGTCTATGCACGAGTTCATGGGTGGGCTTATGTCTTACTTCTCATGGGTAGGTATCTAGGAGTGGAATTGCCAGGTCACATGGTAACTCTATATTTAACCTTTTGAGACACCGCCAGATTGTTTTTGAAAGTCACTGCATGATTTTACATTCCCATCAGCAGTGTAGGGGGTTCTGATTTCTCCACATCCTCACCAACACTTGTCATTGTGTGTCTTTTTTACTGTAGCCATCTGGTGGGTGTGACTGCTCTCTCATTGGGGTTTTGACTTGTATTTCCCTTAAGGCTAATGATGTTGGGCATTTTTTCATGTGTTTATGAACAGATCCGTTTTCCCTCACTAATTTTTCTGAAAGTTTATGTATTCTTTCAAATTCCACACGTGTTCCTCCAGCGTCAGCAGCCACCCCTCACGCTCCTGCTCCCCGTGCTGCGCTCGCCTGCCTCCTCGTTCGGGCCTGGGTGACCGCTCACATAGAGCCTTACAGAGCCTGCAGTCTCAGCTTTCAGACCGGGAAGGGGATGAAAGGGCCTCTAATCAAGCACTTACATGTTTGACAGACCAGAGAAGGAAGCAGACAAAGGCCTGCCTACTTGCCAAAGGAAACGCAGTTCAGTGACAGCTGACATGGACCCCAAGGTCTCTGCACTGTTCCTCCCAGCAAACCACGTCATGCCCCTAATGCAACACTTGCCTTTTCTCAACTGCCACATGTCCCCCCAATCCCAGAGCCACATGTACGTGGACTCATAAATACGAAGGCTCATCATGCTCGACAGAGCACACGTGGAGCACCAGTCCTGCCGTCGGGGGAGGGGAGGCGTGGGCGCCAGTGTGACATAGAGACGCAGGGAATGAGGCATCAGAGCAGAGCAGTGGCCAAGCTTAGGCAGTGGGAGTGGATCCGAGGAGAGACAGTAGGGAAACTGGCCAGGCAGTGGGGACAGCGCAGCCAAACATCCACTTTCAGCAAATCCCCGCTGTTCGGTGAAACGGAAACACAGAGAGAGTACCAGGGCCCCAGGCAGGGTGAGGAGCAGACCCGAGGCGCAGCCCAGGGCGGGAGCCCAGGGCGAGCACATTCCCTGGCAGGCGAAGGGGTGGAGTTTACAGATGAGGGCGTGCCAAACCTGTGGGGTTTGGAGAAAGGGCAGGACATGGTCGCATTTGCACTTAGCACTCTCCCAAGCAACAAGGTCCCCAAACATCATACAGATTTTTTTTAGCAAAGTTATAAAAACTGAAGATTACTGAAAAATGACACCTAAACTTGTCCAAGATTCTCTGTCTATCTTCTTCTTGGAAACGTTTTGTGGCTCGAGAACCAATGGTCCCTTCCCAGCCCCTGCCACTGGGTCAGGAAGCCACCACCATGCCCAGGGGGGGACACAATGTGCCCAAGGACCACAGTCCTCACACCTCTGGCCTGCATACCCGCTAAGAGAACTGCAGAAAACATGGAAGACTCACATGCTTTTAAATTGACATATAAAGGTTTCAGTATGAGTTTGGATGGTTGCAAAGGATAGAATTTCTGACTTACGGTGGACACTGATTTTTAAATAAAGCTATTACATCACTCTTTTTAAATGTATCCAAAGGAATCAAAGTCCCATAGAAATGTGTTTCCCACCATCACTTATTTTAAAAGTACATAAACAAACTTCTTTAGTCAGAAATTTTCATTCCTTTTTCTCCTTCAGTAAAATGCCACTTCATCCCCACGATTCCATCCCAACCTAATCATTTTATACTTGTCTTAACTTAGTATAATCATTCTATACTTAGTCTTAACTTCCCTGTTTTACCTGTCTACAATAAAAATACATATGTGAAAGCTGACATTTTTAATTGTTTGATTCCCTATAACCATAAAGTTTTAAGTATTAAAATGCATTTGCTAGGTTGATTTATAGTTACAGTGATCAATAGTACAGAATTGGTAAAATATGTTCCAACCTTTGACCAAAAAAATCACACGTACCAAGCTGAAATCCATTGGAAATCCATCTCTTTACGAGATGAAAGGACCTCTTCTTATTGGGTCCGCGGGTGGACATCACCACCACTAGAACGAGACAGCGGTCAGTATGGGTCTGGGCCTGCCTTCCATTCTCACAGACGTAAACACTGGGAAGCCTTGTTCACACACACAACTAGAGGGAAACGGGAGTTTTATTATAGCAGTGTCACTCAATGCTTTAAACTCCTTCCAACAGATTTGCCAAAAATCACACCCTTATCTATCATCGACAGCCTTTTTAATGATCTGTCAGCTGACAGATTGGTGGGGCCGTTCTTCGATTTCATCTGAAGAATTGGAAACTACCTGGCGTGCCAAAGGAACGGCTGGTGTCATTCGCTGTCTCACAGCAGTATTTCACACTGTCCCTTTGTTTGCCACCCCGGAGGCCCCTCCGTCTCAGACAGGGCTCCACCCGTGATAAGATTAGGGATGGGTGGAAAGGGGCGATTATGAAGGGGGTGTCAGAGAGTAAAACAGGTCTGGCACCCCACCGCAGGCATTTGCTTGAGCGATCAGTTTCAGGAAAAGGTCCGTTTGGAGGCCGAGGGTCTGGAAACAAAACGGTTCCCCACGCACGTCTCCCAGAATGCACCCCAGTTTAAAGTCCACTGCCCCAACGCATGCTGGCAGACTCCCTGGTCACCGCCCTGCTGAAACCTTGCAGTGGAGGCTTTGTTCTAGGGACACTGCGGAAGGACTGGGAGAAGGAATGAAGTAAAGAGGAAAGGGTGAAATGTGTTAGAAAAGGAAAGACTTTTCTAAAACAGAGAAAAGCCCCACAAACCAGAACGCTGCTGCCTGCCACCAAGCCCATCAGAGTAAATCTACTTTTTCAACAGTCGCCTGCCCGGCCCCTGCTTCTCCTAAATGCACCCACAGGGTCTCTCCAGCCTTCGTTCGCACTTGGCTTCTGCTGTTGTTCTCAAAGCAAAGGATCATCATTCCGACCCAACTTTTCCCAAACAAACAGTGAAATGTGACAGAAAATTCTGAACGTTCCACCACCAGTCATCCTTACTATTCTGATGTGGTCTAACAACTCAAAATTATTCCCTATCATACGCATTTTATATGACATCAGCTACCACACAAGTTTTTAATACACAGTAAGCAGGTGGCCCCAGCAATTTCTCTCATGCCTCACATCTGGTATTGTACTCCATGTAAGGTGCTGAGTCCGATTTTTTAATAAAAACATGGCCTGAGCTTGTAAAAGTTCAAGTAAAATATACCTCTAAAACTGCTGTATTTAATTTCCAGTCATGAAAGTCTAAAATTATTGTAAAATAATACTCAACCTTTTTCATAGATCCGTTCAATGAAGCTTAAAACTACTTTCCTTTCAGAAAGGAAAAGAGCTTCATAACTAACAGCTTCTTGAATTCACATGTGCTGTCTTACTTTTGGGAGCCTGAATTGCATACATTTTATAACCTTTCAATCTGGACAAAATTAGTTTGGTTAGCAGCACAAAGTAATAATACATTTAAGTCTCTGGATGGCGGTGGGGGAGAGGGACTGGTAGAGGCAGCAAATGCTGAAAACTAAATTAAACCAATAACCTCAGCCTTGAAGAAATTCATCTTTCCTTTCAAAAATGAAATTTCAGGTATGTGAGGAAATAAATAAATATATCAACAGATACATAGATAGTGATGTGCATTATCTTAGAATCACAGAAATAACCATTTGGGCCATGTTAGTAAGTTTCTACGAGATTGGTGCAAAGATCGTGTCTACAAAAATGGAACAGATTTCTGCGAGTTCAAACTCGGAACCGTGTCACCTGACTAGAATACAAGTTGTTGCTTCAGCACGACATGTCCCTTCTGGCCTGTGAGGGGCGGAGCCCCCCTAAATTAGGGGACTATTTTCATGATTTGAGCAAATCCACAGCGGAAACTCAGGGATCACATTCCTTCGATTGTAAATTCCTCCTAAGCAATCTTGCTCCAAGGCCACTGGTGCTAAATCAGAAGGTAAATTTCATTCATTTCCTTTAAATAATTTGGTTTCATCTTTAACGATCATCTTCAGCCACAGATTTTTTAAATTGTTACTAAATTGAGTAAGTAGAAATAAATTAGTATTAGATGTTGGCTGTAAAATAAAGCCAAGAACTTGAGTTGTTTTTTAAATAGTGTTCTGCTCTGCCCTGGCCGGGTGGCTCAACTGGTTAGATCATTGGGCCAATACACCAAGGTTATGGGTTCAGTCCCTGGTCAGGGCACATACAAGAATCAACCAATGAATGCATACATAAGTAGAACAACAAGCTGATGTTTCTCTCTCTTTCTCCCCCTTCCTCTCTAAAGTCAACTTTTTAAAAAAGGTTCTGCTCTGATGAATCTATTCAATAATAAGTATTTCTCCAAAGAACTTTCATACAAGTGTTTTATTTTTCTTTTTTAGGGGGGTGGGGGATGTTAGAGGAGTGGCTAGTCTCCCTTGTTGTCAGAAATGAAATGCAACAATCAGACCACAGGACACTATAGAGAAACAGGTTCTCTGGAATCCCAAGTGAAAACTGGTGTACCCACTCAGTTTGGTGGGCTGTTTAACAAAAGGCTGTCCAAACAAAAGACGCACCTCTGATACCCCACAAGAGAGAGACATCACGCACGTGCATAATGGGCATTGCAACACGGATTCTGAGAGCAAGCGGCGGAAACCAGCTCGCCATCCATTAAGGAGGACACGGCTAAACAAAGAGCGGTGTGTCCTCGCTGTGGGTTAGTATGCAGCAGTCAGAAGAAGTGAGCCAGCCCGGTGTGCTGGAACAGGTAAGTCTGCAAGGTGCACGGCTGAGTGGCAGGATAAGGCAGCACGGCTGGCACGGGGGGCACCAACCTTCCTCCCCTCCTCCTGGCTGCAACCCTCACCCCTCTCTCAGCTGGGCTGGCCGGGGCCAGGCTCCACTCCAGCCTCGCCTGTCTAAGATCGAGGGCTCTCCACTCCCACTCTTCTGCCCTTCTTGCTGAGTGGAAGAGCAATAACCAGACTGATCCAGGAAGGCATATGTTAAAGACGCAAAGCCACCATGAGCCTGGGACCCTGAGTGACTGCATGGAACACGGCAGCCCAGTGACCTAAACGACGTGTCCTGAACTATCACGTGAGGTAGAACTAAAGGCCTTTCTCTTAAAGCCAAATTATTGCTGGGTCTCTTACTATTTAGCAACTCAATCTTTTCTCCCAATACAGAAATATGCAGTAGGACACCCTCTATGTTGTACTATATAAAAAGTCCTTGAACAAGAAAAATCAGGCTCCCAATGGTGGTTAAAGGGGTAGGAGGAGGGACGAGAAGGGTGAGGGGGATGGAGGAACACAGGCTTGGGAGAACACTAACATGAGTTGTAATTTTTCATTTTACGATAAAAATATTCATATATTACTTATTTAACTGAAAGCTGGTAACAGACTATAGGACGTTTAAGGTTTTGAGTACTAATTCCACTGTTCCTCTAAATTCTGCATTGAGCTTGTATTTTTATTCTCATGCAATTCCAGTAAACATATCCTTGCACAAAGCAGCAAGAAAACGATGACCAAAATAAAAGTGGTGATGGAAAAAAGTGCCCTGAGAACACTGTGTGCCTGCCCCCTCACCCTCCAAAGGCCACAAAACAAGTGCCTCCACGACCAGAGCACTGGGTCTCCAGGAATCCCTGACAGCGCACCTCCACGTCAGCCCACCCCCCCGAGGACAGGGGAGCACTGGGCTGGGCCAGCAGCCAGGGTGAAAGACCTCGGGGACCCCCTCAGCCTGCTGACAATGGTGAGGTTTGGAGCAGCCCTTCCTCTCTCTGAGCTGAACTTTCTTTTCTTTCTTTAATTTTTTTTTCGTTTTATTGATTCCAGAAAGAGGAGAGAAACATTGATGGGAGAGAGAAACGGCCATCAGTTGCCTCTTGCAGGAGCCCCACCTGTGGACCACACTGGCAACCCAGGCATGTGCCCTGACTGGGAATCAAACCCGTGACCTTTTGGTTTGCAGGATGACACCCAATCAACTGAGCCACACCAGCCAGCGCTGAGCTGCATTTCCTTCCCATGACCAATTGAGAGACGCGATAGGTTGTGTCTGAGCTCTGACTCCTCAGACTCAAGCCTCAGCCGGAACGGTCTAGGGGAAAATTCTAATTTTATTTTAATGATCTGAGTCAGTTTATTAAGAGAAACACGTTTAACTTTACATGAGTTTCTTTCAGCCATCTCTTGATGTGCCAGAAAGAAGATTTTCATTTTCAAGTCTCATGTCTTTCCTACAGATGACCCATGCAAACTGCATTTGCTGTTTTCAAAACGTCCTCTGCCTTGAAAAAGACACGCGAGAACACAGGGCAAGCTTGAGAAGTTTCCGGATCCTCAGAAGAGAAATTCCGCCTCTGGCGGTGCTCATCTTCACCAGATTCACTCAGCTCTACTAAATCCTCCACCTGTGAAAAAGTTTCCTTCTGAGGCCATCACCCCATTTTGTTAACCTTTCCCTTTAAATCTACTGGCATCATTAATCTTTTTTTAAATTTTTTTCAGTTACCATTTACATCCAATATTATTTTGTATTAGTTTCAGGTGTACAGCATATTGGACGATCATATACTTTACAAAGTGTTCCCCTGATATTCCCAGTGCCCACCTGGCACCACACACAGTTATTACAATATTATTGACTACATTCCCTGCACTTTACATCCCCGTGACTATTTTGTAACTACCAATTTGTATTTCTCTAACTGTTCACCGTTTTCACTCAGCCCCCAACTCCTCCTTCTCTCTGGCAACCATCAGTCTGTTCTCCGCATCTGTGAGTCTGTTTCTATTTTGTTTGTTCGTTTATTTTACTCTTTAGATTCCACATATAAGCGAAATCATATGGTATTTGTCTTTCTCTGTCTGACTTACTTCACTTAGCATAATACCACCCTCCAGGTCCATCCACACGGTCACAAATGGTAAAATTTCATTTTCTCATGGTCAAGTAATATTCCATTGTGTATATTGTGCCTCATCTTCTCTATCCACTTGTCTATTGATGGGACTGTGGAAACAGAATGGCGGTTGCTCAAAAAATTAAAAATGAAGCTGCCTTACAGACCCAGCACTTCTCCGTCTGGGTATACATCCAAAGAACCCTAAAGCACTCACTCAGAGGAACACACGCACCCCTGTCCGCTGCAGCGCTGTTTCCAACAGCCCGCGCCCTGGATCTTGTGTTGCTGTCAGCTGAGCCAAGACCACAGCCAGAACTTCAACACTACCTCAGGGGTCATTTCTAAAGTCCTTATTTTAACAATAACAACAACAAAAAAGGAATGGAGGCCTTTGCACTGGGGATCATTTCATGAACACAAGGGCGCTTCATTTCTGGAGCAACCCTGGGTTGTTGCAGTGGAATCTTCTAGGAGTGGTACGTGGCCCAGGATGGGTGCAGCAGAGAGCCGCCTTTACAATGAAGCCTGTGACCCCTGGCTATCCCCCTCCAACTGCAAAGAGTCCAAAGAGCCAAAGTAACAGCCACAGTTTAGTAATTAATTCCACACCACAGCACGTGTGGTTTTCACTGAAGGGACTTCAGAGGCTGACACTGAGTGACTGTCAGAGGCCAGGTCTGGCTGCTTTTGTTTTGGGCCCCAGCACTGCGGTGAGGATGACAGCCCCTGGCCACCACCAGCCTGCACCCGAGCCCGGCAGCTCCCCCAGGACCACGCACCTGGACCACTGCATCCCCAGATGCACCTCAGGCTCCTTCCTACCGAGCGGAGCATGGGGTGGCATGAAGGGGAACATCCCGAGTTCTTATCAGCAGGCCTCAGACAGTCTTAACAGTCGCTCTCGTGGTTATCGGCAATGAACTCATGGGTTCCATTCGTTACTGCTTGGGAAGGTCTTCACCTGCAGGAACACAGTTCTCCTTCCCATTTCCTAAAATATCTCCCCAGATAATAGTTCCTTAACAATTTAAAAATTAGATTATCAGTAAATGCAAAGCAACTGCATTACCAACTGTGGCATCATTCTGTCAGTTACTGGTAAATTGGCTAAATTGGGAGGTATGAGGGTTTTCATCTCAGTCCTCCTACCAGAGGTCATGGTTAAGGAATTGTAGTTGAAAGTGTCCCTTCAAGTAAACAGCCTTAAGGAGGGGGCGGGGATTAGGACAAAACATCATATTTGGACACATATCTTAAGGACTAATTAACAAGAGGATTATCAATAAAATAATGAGTTAGGGATATCAGAAACTAAAATCCAAACTCTAAGAGAAAAAAGGAGAGTCCCCATGGTCCACCACGGCTGTGCCTAAGGACTGGGCGGTGCATCTGGAAAACAGCATCTCAGGAGGAAGAGATTTCGGCACCTACCCCCTCGCCCACCTCCAGCTACCCCCTCAGAGAGGTTCTTCAGAGCAATTACGGAGTAAAACGACATTAGAATATACTGCAGAGAAAATACTTTAAATAATGAGAATGCTAATCATATCTTCCCTTTTTAACAGGAGGTTGAATGCTTTTGGGCAACCTGAGCTCCCGCCCAGTGGGGAGCCCCCCAATCCTCACACACTTGTAAAGGCCCCGACAGCAGGCTGGACAATACGAGGTGTGAGAAATGAAAACTTTATGTGCAGACAAATTTAGATTTTTAACATATTTTCACTAGGGGCATAAATAAAGAGAAATTGGGCCGCTGGGACTTCAGAAAACGAGAATACAGACTGTGATTTTTGTTTTAAATTTTAGTACTCAGAATACCCAGTACCTAAGGAGTAAATAATCCAGCAATTCACCAAAAGTTCAGACTTCAGTTTGAACTTAATGCTTCCCATATACTCCAAAGTATTTTGTTCAAGGAGGAGAAAAACTTGCGGTTAAACAAGTACGAGGAAGAAGACCAGAGAGGAAAATGAATGAACTTTCACTGTGCGGCCTTCACATCCGCATACAATTGGGGCTACTGAAAGACTTCCCACGGAGCCAGTTTTTGTAAATTTACATTGATTTTAAACATATGACCATAGCTATTTTAAAATTTTTTCCAGTGATTTACTTACAAAAATATTGACACATCACAGCAAGGGTGAATTTTAGAGCGAACACTCATGCCCACATTAATATTCTACTACACTTACTTTAATATGCGACTGTTGAGCTGTCTATCCACCCATGTACTGCTTTATGCATTTCATTGTAAGGTACAGACACCCCCTCCCTTAATACTAAAGTCTGAATACCCGTTAACTAGAGGTCAGCATTAAGCTTCCACGTAATATATACCTGTGGTGATGTCCTAAGATCTGCTGGGTTTTGACAAATGTACTCACCCGTGTTAGCAAAACCCCTCTCAAAATAAATAACGTTATCACTCAGGAGGAGCTCTACAGCCCCTCCCAGTTGATCTCCACCCCTTTCCCCCAGAGACAACCACTCGCCCGATTTCCTCATTTCCTCCCATCGTGGAATAGATGTGCCTACTCTAAAACCGCACAATGGTGTCATGTACTTTTGTGGAAGGTTTTTTTCACTGTTCGTGAAGCTCCTGATATTCATGCAAGCTGATGCATGTATCAGTAGTCCATTCCTTTTTCTTGCTGAGTGGTGTTCACCTGTGTGACGACACTACAATGTTTCCATTCACCTGCTGATGGACATCTGGGTTGTTTCCAGGATTCGGCTATAGCAAATAAAGCTGCTATGAACAACGATGTACAAGTCTTTGTGTAGACACATATTTTCATTTATCCTGGGCAAATAAGGGCTGTGGGGTCGGAAGGGAGGCACATGTTTACTTTTATAAGAAATTGCCACACTGCTCTTTCAAAGTGGTTGCAGCGTATTATATTCCCACCCATGACGTGGTGTTTGGGAATTGTGGTTGGTTCCACATCCTCTCTAACATTCAGTGTGGTCAGTCTTTTCATTTTTAGCTAAACTGCTGGGTGCGTAGAGGTATCTCATTCTGGTTTTAATTTGCATTTTCCTGAAAGGCAGAAAATGTTAACAATCTGTGCATGTACTCACTTGGCTGCTGGCGTCACACTGCGGTGCTGCTCAGATGCTTTCACGGGGCTGTCGGCCGTTTCACGGCTCAGCTGTGCAGCTTCTTTATGCGCTGCAGGTAACACTGCTCGGTCTGATACACGTTTTGCAAACATTTCTCTACCAGTGGTGGCTTGTCTCCTCATTTTTCAAAATCAGTATCTTTTGTGAGGCATACCATTTTAATCTTTATAAAGTCGATTTATTGTCTTTTATGATTATTGTTTTCCTAACTAGTATATTCCATCTTGATGAATATACCATGCACACTTGAATCCTTTGCCTATTCCCAAGTCATGAAGATATTCCGTTTTCCTTTGAAGCTTCATAATTTTAGCTTTTGTATTTAGGTCTATGATGCACTTCAAATCAATTTTAGCGTGTGATATGAGGCAGAGGTCAACACTCATTTATTTTTCTATGCAGAACATGTATCTAGTTATTCTTAGAAAGATTTTCCTTTCTCCACTGGAGTGCTCTGCCACTTGTGTCCAAACCAAATGGCCAATTAAGGGCAGGTCTATTTCTGGGGATATTCTGGTCTACTTACTATTTTTTTTGTTAATGCCAATACCACACAGCTTTGCTTAGCACAGTTTTATAGTTAGTCTTCAAGGCAGGTAATAACTTCTCAAATTTTATTCTTGTTCAAAATAATTTTCTCTATTGTAGGATGCTTGAAATCTTATATAAACTCTATGTAAATTCTAGATTCAGCTTATAAAACTCCTGCTGAGATTCTGATTAAACTTGCACTGAACTCATAAATTAATTTAAAGTAAGCTGCCATCTTAATAATATTGAGTCTTCTGATATGGTATCTCTATATAGATATTCCTTAATTTCAAAATATTTTATAATTTTCTTGTTATTTCTTCCTTGACCCATGGATTATTTAGATGTCTATTGTTTAATTTTGAAATATTTGTGATTTTCCTAGACACATTTTCTTTATTGACTTCTAACTGACTTCCACATTGGACAGGCAATGTATTCTGTGTGATGTCAGTTACTTTGTGTTTGTGGAGACTTGTTTTACTGCCTGGGTATACTCTACTTTGATGAATATACCAGGTGCACTTGAAACAAATGTGCATTCAGCTGGAGGCAGTGTTCTATAAACATCATTTTTTAAAAAGTGATTGAGCCCTGGCTGCTGTAGCTCAGTGGATTGAGTGCCAACCTGCAGACAGAAGGTCGCTGGTTCAATTCCTCGTCAGGACACATGCCTGGGTTGCGGGAGGTGTGTGAGCGGCAGCTGATCGATGTTCCTCTCACATATCAATTTCTTTTCCTCTCTCTCTCCCTCCCCTCACCTCTTTCTAAAAATACGTAAAATCTTTTAAATATTTTTTAAAAAGTGATTGAAAAGTGTTACTCATATCCTCCATGGTTTTGCTTAGTTGTTCCATCACCTGTTAAGAGAGTGGTATGACAATCTCCAGTTGATTCTGGACTTGTCTATCTCTTTAATTTTGTCAAGTTTTGCTTCATGTATTTTGAGGCTCTGTTATTAGCTAAATATATATCTATGATTGTACGTCTTCTCAATGACTTCACCCTTTTATCTCTTTACCTTTGGTAATTCCTTGTCCTGAAGTCTGTTTTATCAGACGTTCATAGAATCACTCCAAGCCTTCTTAAGCTTACTGTATGCATGCTGTATCCTTTGTTCTCCTTTTACTGTTAATCTACCTGTGTCTTTACAATTAAAATGTATGTAAAGGGAACATACACTCAGGTTTTCCTCTCTTTTTTTTTTATCTATTTTGACATTCTCTGCCTTTTAACTGTAATGCTTGGCCCCATTGTCAGTTAATGTAATTGTTAAGTCTACCATTCTGATCATTTTTGTTTGTTTTCTTCCTTCTACCTTTGTTTCTCCATTCCTTTCTTTTTCTGCCTTCTTTTGGATTACTTGGATACTTTAATTATCTGTTGGCTTTTTGGCTATACCTCTTGGCCTTATGCTGTCAGTGGCTATGCTATGGATTAAATTACATATGCTTAATTTACACATCTACTGAGCATAATTATACCACTTCACATTAGATGTAGAAATATTGCTGTCATCAAGGTCCATTTATCACCTACCCACTGTCCTCGAAGCTAGTTGTCAAGTGTATTACATCAGATCTGCACTATGACAAACTGTCTTAGTATTGTTTTATCTGAAAATGTATTTTACCTTCATTGTTGAAGTATATTTTTTCTGGGTATAGAATTCTGAGTTTACAAGTTGTTTTTTTTCCTTTGAGCCTTTTTGAAAATATAGTTTACTCTCTTCTGGCCTCCATAATTTCTGATGAAGAATCTGTGGTCACTCAATTCATAGTTCCTCTGAATGTGAAGTTTTGTTTTCCTCAAGTTGTTTTCAGTATTTTCCCCTATGGATGTGCCAAGGTCTATTTTCATCATATTTATTTATCCTGCTTGGGGCTTGCTAAACTTCTTAAACCTGTGAGTTTATGTCTTCTATCATGTTGGGGAATCATTTGCCATTATTTCCTCAAATGGTTTTTTCCCATCCCATTCTCTCTACTCCTTCTGGGAGTCCAATTGTACATATATTATCCATTTTGGTATCATCCCACAGGTTCCTGAGCCTCAGGGTTTTTTTCCCATCTTTTTCTCTCTTCTTCAAATTAAATAATTATTATTGACCTATTTTCAAGTTCACAGAACTTGGGAACATGAGGAAATATAGCTAAATTCATTATGGCTGATCTTTGAAGGGTTATTATGAACTAGACAAGCTAAAGAAAATATGCCATTCTAATTTTCAAAGGAAATTTTACTAACTAGAGATGTCCTATCCCAGTTGAAATTCAAGGAAATAAAGAAAGTACTACACTGGGAACCAGTATAGTATAGGAAAAAAAAATACACACACACACACACACACACACACACACAGTCTTCTAATTAACCCAGATCACAAATCATTAATGTAGGTGCTACTGTCCATACTTTATAGACAACAGTACAGAGGAACAAACAAGTTAAGCAATTCATCCCACTAGTAAACTTAACAACAGGGACTAACTTAGAACTCCCCTTCTAGTCCTTTCCAGCACCCATTTCATTAAAAAATTAAGAAAATCACCAAGAATTAGACATGTCAGCTAACCCAATTTCCTTTTGTAACAAGAATAATATGTAAATAGATGCTGGAAGGTGTTGGATATAGTGTATGAAGATTTCAGCAAAGCGTCTGTTGGACGTAATATAGTATTAGGGGCAAAGGGTTAAGGCTCTCAAGACAATGCTTCTACCATTTAACTCTTCATGTGGCTCTGGTCATGTCCCTTCAACCCTCTAAGTGATAGCTCTCTCATGTCTTAAATTGGGAACTATAATAGTACCTGTCTCGTGGGGTTCTGATAAAGACTGAATGGGAAAAATACAACACATAGTGCACATACCTGCCACACAGTAAATGCCCGATTAGCGTTAACTGTTATTGTGGAGGTATGACATCTCTCTGGAGACATGATGAAATGATGTGAGATAATTATGTAATAGTGATAGAATAATATGAACTACTGTAAATAACAACATATATTAGCCTCATCCTATTCAATTTCTACCAATGTCTGCTTTTGTTTTATAATTTTCCAATTATTTTCTGCAAAAGAAATATTGTAATGAGGTCACTAAAGAATTATACAGAACTGTTAGCTCAAAAAGAAATACGCTGATCATTTATAATAGGTATCGGATACTGGAAATGATAGAAATGTATTCATAGGAAATTGCTTAAATAAATTATGGTCAAACTATTTGC